>CM053501.1:19371339-19971339 GCA_028627145.1 Eidolon dupreanum | reverse complement strand
ATCAAGCATTTTATGATTATTTGGTCTACCAAGCTGCAAAAGTATAAAGTTCAGCTTCCATTGTTCCTTTTTTTATATGAAACCACTGACAGAGAGCACCTAAACAACATACCCAAGGTTCCAAAACTGGAACCTAGGTTCCCAGGATTTTTTTATGACTGTCCATGAAGATAGCTAAAAATCATACAGGTCAAGAAAGCATCAGTGACTTATAGAGGATGCTGGCATGACCATGCACTGTCTGTTGAGAATAGACCTGACCAAGACCCAGAGACCAAACAGATCAACAATGACAGAGGTAGTTGGAGGGAAATGCAGTAGGGGAGAAAACAGACAGTCCATGCAGGTAGCAATCAGTATCTGGGAAATCTGGCAATGAGCTATCATCATCAATGAGCTCATAGAAAGATGGAGCCCCAAATCAGGAAAATCCATCAGCAGGCAGTGAAGACAACCTTCAGGAGGGTACACGTGTTCTAGGAACAACAGTCCTTGCAGAATTCCAGGACCTTTCATGGTCAGAGATAAAACAGACCCAATTGCATTCATGCACTCAGGTGCTCACTTTACTCTCTCCCATATAGTTTTGCATATGACCTGTCACCTCCAACTATTGAGAAAGGTTTCCCACAAACAAGCGAGTACCAGGGAGGAAAAGAATAGAATGAATAAAGATTTTTCCCCACACCTCTCCTGGGTGACCACTCTTGTCTTTCTGGTCAGTGTGAGTCTATTCACTCATCAACAATTTTTAGAGAAACACCTTGAATTAAAACCAGAGAAATACATCATTAATAGATATTTTTTGCTCTATCAAATCATTTTAACCTTTCTGCTCAACTACTTTTTCATTCAAAACTCTTTAAAAATACACACAAAGGGGAAAATTAGGTCAGCACGCATGCTAATGACATCACGTTCATCTCTCCTCCAGCGCTTCATGCTGCCAAAACCATGTTACACTTTTGTTCTACTCTCCGCTCTGTTCTGTAGCACACAGTTGTTATGCTCTCTCTTGGCAGGCACAGTAGAACCAAAGGGATTATACACTTAGCATCTGGAAATATTCCACTATCATCATAGACCAAAATCTGTACCCTGCCTCTTTCCTCCTGCGCCAACCAGGTAAAATAAGAAAGAGAGAAGAATATGTTTGCACACCAGGAGCAGCCCCAGCAGAGGAAGCCAGCTGACTAATGGAAATCACATGTTCTAAGAGCTGGTGACTTGTTCTGAAAGTGAAATCTGCATGTGGCATGTAAGGAGAGGACTTGGAAAGACTTGGGTGATAGGCTTTTAACATTGTCAAGGGAAACATTCAAATCCTGAAGATCATGAATATAATGCTATCATATCATTTCTCTAGAAAATGGAGCATAACTCCAGACTCTTCATGAGGTCAGTAAATGTAGACTAAGGGAGCAGCGCTCAAACTCTGGGAAGTCTGCTAGACTCACTCATGTCACTGCTTCCACTGTCGGTCTCACACAGGGTAGTTTCTGATTCCTGCCTCAGCATAGATTTCTGTTAGCTATGAGCTATGGGACCATTTGAGAATATTCAACGCCCCCCAAAGTGAAATTGTCACAGGCAAGAAATTACCTTCATGGTTCTCAATCTTGGATGTGCATCAAAACCACTTTTGGATGCCTGGGCCCCACTGCAAACCTACCCAGTCAGAATCTCCAAGGATGAGACCCAGGCGGGCCTAATTGTTAATAGTACCATACATGAGCTAGCTGTGCCCCTCCCCCTTTTGAAACAGTGGCTCTTCAACAAATATTGGTTTACAGATTCATTTATTTTTACACCTCACTCTACCATCTGTGATAATGATGATCTCATCTGTGATTTCTTCTTAGGAGAGGTTTTCATCACAAAATTTTTCCATAGGAGGTCATCTAATTGTAAATTCAAAAGAAGAGAAAATGCAAGGATCTTTTCTCCATAAGAAATCCTTTAGCGCTATCGCCAGCTCTTTCTCACCTCATCCCAACTCCAGTTGATTCATCACCAATATGGAAAAGGCAATAGCTTTACCAAATCCAGTGTCCAGGTCTCTGGTGTTCAAATAAATAGAATTTTCCCAAACAAAAGAGACAAGACCCCTGTAAAATATGCACACGTGGGTCCAGGCCAAATGTAAATCATGCCCTGGCCCTGTTTGGAGAGCTGACTGTGGGCAAAGAGCCCAAGACAGGGAGTTTGAAGACCACTATCTGTTTCTGCCTTTCCGACTTAGTAGCTTCAGGACTCAAGGCAAGTCACCTCTTCTTGGAGTCTCAGCATCTTTACCAGTGAAACAGGATTGTCCCTGCCTTCACCTTGCTCCATCCTCAAACTGGATGCCTCCACGGGGAGCATCAGAAGAGCTCGTGAATGAGGCAGAGCTTCGCACCTGGTTGCTGTTGTTTGTCCTTACTATCAACCCCAGTTTCTTGACCTCATTTCTACCTCTCTGACAGGCCCTTTCTGGCCCCAACATCTGCCATCCTCTGTTGGATTCCCTCCTCTCAACCCCAGACCTGAGCAGGAAAGAGAATTGAATCCCTCCAGGCCAGCCTCCTAACATTCAGCTTTGATTTTCATGTCCTAGGCTCCCCTGCTCTAGAGCTTATTCTGAAATCTAGACTAGCACCTGTTCACCCAAACAAGTATCTATCTAGAATCTCACCTTTTCATTGGTTTTCTGCTTCGGTCCAGCTCCTGGACCCCTATGCCATATTTCAGGCTACATCTTGGACTGAACCCCAACCAAGTCAATCATTTGGCCTATTTCTTACTGAGGAGCATCCCTGATGCCAAGAGTCTACAGGACTGTCTGACTAGGTATGTCTGACTAGGTATGTCCTACCTCCTTCCCAGGTGCCCCATCTGCCAATCTTGCCTGGGCAGCAGCTAGAGATTACCACATCCTTCTTCCATCTGCCCCTGCAGTCCCTACAGCTGGGTTGATTGCCCCTTAGATGACACCAATTCTGCTGCTACTTATGCAGCTGGGGCTTTGGACACTGTTGAACACTCCCTCCTCTGTTGAATACTTTATTCTCTTAAAATTTTTAAAAGTTTTCTTTAAAAGTTTTCTTTTGCCGCTATAACAAGTTATTACAAACTTAGTGGTTTAAACAATGTAAACTTATTATCTTTATAAATAAATCTTTATTATCTAGAGGTCAGAGTCTTACTGGGCTAAAATCAAGGCGTTGGCCAGTTCCCCCTGAAGGCTCTGGAGAGAATCCTCCCCTATCACAGCTTCTAGAGGCCATTCACATTCCTTGGTCCCTTCCAACTTCAAAGCCAGCAATTGCATTACTCTGACCTCTGCTTCCATCATCATGTCTCTTTCTCAGACTCTCCTGTTTCCCTCTTTCCTTATAATGACCCCAGCGATTACATTGTTTCCACCCAGAATAAACTCCCCATTTCCAAATCATTAACTCAATCACATCTGCAAAGCCCCTTTTGCCATATGAGGTAAAATATCAACAGTTCCTGAGATGAGGACATGGACATCCTGGGGGCCATTATTTTGCTGACCATATAGACTATGACCTTTCTCTCATTTTTTCTCTCTCTCTCATCATGCTGCCTCATTTTCCATCATTTGATCTTTATTCCCCAGTGATCTCCTAAATTTTGGTGCTCATCCTGATTTCTCTATGGTCCTACTTCCATTACACACCCCCTGTGCACTCTCAGCCACAGTCATGGTTTAGATCATTCACTAATGAATTCCCAAATAGAGGTCTCCAGCCCAATCCTTTCTTCTGAGATCCCGATTTAAACATCCAACCATCAGACTCTGTTACTCTGCCTGGGTAGATATTAAGACCAGTGTTCCCAATGGTTAGTGGGCCCCATAACAAAGGCAAGAGCAGTGAGTCGAAGCCTCAGCAGGGGGACCTCTGAGGGTTGTTTTGTTCTTCTTTGGTGCAATAATGTCAGAGACAAGCTCATTCTTACAGAAGTAATAAACATGAACAGGCAGAAGGAATAAACACAAACATCTTTAATTTATTAATCTTACTTTCTTGATATGTAAAAAAGTACCACTTTTCACATCTTGCTCTCCTAGAACCTTATCCATGAGAGGAAAAAAAATAGCTTAAAAATTATACAAGGAAGAAAGTACACAGGATAATGATGTAAATGACTATTATTTACTGAAAACTTGCCAGGAATTGTGTTAAGAACAATACATGAAATATTGAATCTCATTTAATTCCCACAACATGCCAGTGAGGTATTTTTAATATCAGATGAAGAAAGTGTGGCTCAGGAGGTTAAGTAAATCACCAAGTTCACACAGTCACTAAGAGACAGAGCCTGAACTGGAACCAAGTTCTGCCTGACATCAACATCCATGCTATCGACACTCTAGGTTGAGGGGAAAGGGAAGGTAGATGCCCATGGATAAAATGAGAATGTGAAAGCAACATCTTCATAAGGCAACATATACTTCCTGGTGTGATTTTTCTTCCCATGGTCACTCCAGAATTCTGCAGTCCTAGGAAAAAGAATATCTACCTTCTCTTGAACACATATGCCATCATTTCCTAGCTCTGGAGCCAGATTATCTAGCCTATCAGCCCCCAAGAGAATCAGAGTAATGTAAGTGCCTGAAAAACAGATTGCCTGGGAACTGCCTCTGAGTCACCACAGGACCTCTCACACCTGTGTATAATATACACTGGTGGGAGGAAATCATAGCTGGCTGAGATTCCAGAAGAAGCTGAGGCAAAAGGAACAAACACAGCCCAGCACTAACACAAAACCAAGAGGAGAGCACCACACATTCATTTAACTCCTTTATGGCCAACAGGCTGTTTATAGAGATGCATTACTCTTCTGCTCGTGAATCCCAAGGGCATGAACATCACCTGGGAATCTGTGGCTCCCAGCCACTCCTCGCTGCTGTGCTTATCCTAATGGATGCAGACTGAGTTTGTACCATATGGGAACGATGGCAATCTGTTGGAAGGGGTAATTGAGAGAATGTGACCACCCACTCTAGCAAGCAGGGTCAGGCAATCAGAGGCTCCTCACCCCCTCCCCTGTCCTTGGCATGCACATTCTGCACACCGTTCCCACCATGAGAGCAGTTTCAAGGACACAGCCTTGAAAGAGTGTTGTTGAAAACACTTGGGCACTATATGTAACTGAACCCAGTTAGAGCAACCATATAAACTTTTAAGATTCTGGCAGATAAGTGCAAAAATCTACTTGTGTTGCAGTCACCTGACACAAGCCTAACAAGTAAATTCTCTTACTTGTTAAAACCACTACCTAACAATCTAGTGGCCTGCCTCTTTCTTCAGTCTTTCTCTGCCCTCCATGTGCAGGGCCCATTTTTAAACCAACATAGTCCCCAAATGGAGCCTCGAAAAGCACAAGGAAGAGAGGTAGTTCTATTCTGTAATCCTCCAACCTGGAACAGTTGTGCTTTCTAAGCTCCCATCCCCCACCTTCCATCTCCTATCCATACCCCCTCCTCCTGTTTATGACTTTATTTTCACAAATGTTAAAAGATGACTTATTTGGCTACAAAAAAATATATATTTTTAAGAAAAGAAAGAATGAGAGAAAGAGAACAAACAGATACATAGAAAAGGAATAGAAGGGAGGGTGGAAGAGAAGGAAAGAGGGAGGGAGGGAAGAGAAAGGGAAAGGGAGGGAGGCATGGAAGGAATTGAGGAAAGAAATGAGGGAGAGAGGGAGGTGGAAAGAGAACACCTTCTCCTCTGCTTTGGGATAACGTTTTCTTTTATTATCTTAACACCCACTGAAGTCTCTGAGTACCTTATAACTTGCAATGGAACATGGAAATTTTCAGAATTAGAAACTATGTTTGCCATTCCTTAAACATGGAGAAGTTTTTGTTGTGAAGAAAGGAAAATTAAGGTGAGAGTATAGTTGTGAGCCTCCACAAGGCCTTCCCTCTGAACAGGAAAGGTGTAGGTGGGCATGAAAAGGGTCAGCAGGTATCAACAGGATAGGGTTGAGAAATACTAATGGTCAATTGCTAAATTTCAAAGCAAATTTGACCTCTTCTATTGTAAGCATTGAGCAATTCCTCCCCACAAGCCATATCCCAATTCATTATTTGATAGCTGTCTAGCTGTTCTTTAAACCTGGAGTTCCAGAAAGATTTGTGGCAGAAGGAAATGCTTGATTTCTTTCTTTCTCTCTTTCTTTTCTGCTTTCTTTCATTCTTTCTTTCTCCTGTTCTTTCTTTCTTTCCTTAGGTGAGGTAACACTTTTGTGATTCTCACATATAATTTTCTTTAACTTCCATTACAAAGAATTACTATTCCTGGCTGCTTATGTCCAAAGATATTTCTCCAAAAATACCTTGAAAGAGCAAGTGTTCACCACACTACAAATTCATTCATAAATACAAAAATAAATGCATGCCCACTGTATTGCAGGCAAGTAAAAGAGTGGAGACCAGTTCTCTAGTTAAGAGTGAGTGACACAGTGTTGACCTCTTCATAGTTTTCACAGATAATATTATGAATGACCAATAATATCATTGGTCATGTCTACCCCATATCAGACCAATAGCCCTTCCAGGTCCATGTTCTAGATCTGAAAGCGGTACCAAAAAACACTTGAGAAAAAATAGGGTAATTACAAACACTGTTTTCAATGTTCTAAGTTCCCTTGAGTAACCTGGTAACATAAGGCCGTTCACCCGGCATGATGTCTGACACACAATGGTCCCACTAAAAGACCAAGCCTGGAAGACATTAGAGGTCAGACATGAAAGTCTACTGTATGAGTTTAAAGGTGGTCACATCCTCATTCTGTGCCAGGCACTGTGAGATACTTTACACATATTATCTCTGCACAACAACCAATGGACCCATGAGGTTGGTTATTTTACACATGAGTTTATGAGCACAGGAGGTGAAGGACTCCTCATGACCTCTGATGCCTTCCTGCTCCTCTTGGAAGCAGCATTGATGCTTCCACTTGACTCTGGGGAGAGCTTGGGTGCACTCAAAAATCAGGTAGCTGAGTCCTGAGAGAAAAAAAGTACTGAGATGGCACCTATGTCTGCTCTGTGAATATCCCTCAGTGCATATACGGAAGAGGATTCAGGAGTGATTTCTTATTTAAATTAATGAAATAATAAGGTCTACTTTGCCCCAACATTTCATCCAGAAGGGGCCCAAAGGAGTCCCCTAATTCCTTTATCAGTGAACTGTAGTCAGTAAACATTTATTACTATGACCTGGACTCTTTGGTATATACAAAGAACCAATTTCCTACCACAGTGGATACAATACTTAAGAGAGTTATAGCACCCCAGTTCTTTTCTTTTAGTTCAGTTATTTCATAATTTTTTTATGAAAAGCTCACCACAACCAGGGCGGTGTCAGGCACTAGAGATACAATGGCAGGCAAGACAGACATGCTCTCTGCCCTCAAATTTGCAATCCAGTAGTCATTCCATTTCAATAGGGACAGTAGCAATCTAGAAAGAGCCCCGGAGAAATACAGATGGGAGCAAGATCAGGAAACTGGCAAGATTAGCAAAAATATTGGTAATTTATGAAGCTAAGAGATGAGTAAATAAATGAGCATTAATTATACATCTGTTTTTTAGTGTGTTTGAAAACTTCCATAAATCATTTAAAGATTGATCATACTGAAAATGAAGTAAACATATTGTATAATGCCCAAAAGGCTAATGAATACCCCTTAAATTTATTAGCACTTTTAAAACCAATGTGGTCACAATCAATCCTCACAGGAGTGGTGCAAAGTAGTCACGGGAAGTAATAACTATCCCTATTCTATGAATGAGGAAAAGACTAGACTAAACTCACAGACATTCAGAGTCAGAAGAGACCCAAGAATTTAATTCTCCATTCTAATGCTTGACTTAATTACAGTCCCATCCACCACATAAAGTCAAATGTACAAGGAGATAGGTTTGAGCTCAATATGAACAAGAACTTTTTAAATTCTGAAAATAGCGTAGGCATCCTTGAAAAGTAGTAAATTTCTGGCCCTGGAAGAATCAAGCAGAAAGTGAAAGATTCTTCCACTAGAAATGACTTGAAGAGATTTCTGCCATAGGTGGGAAAATAGATTGAAAAGCATTAAGAGACCCTTTAACTATCAATTTCCCATGGTGCTGGAGATTTCAGAAGGCCTCTGTGTATGTCTTCATTTGTTCCCTCCCAGGAAGAAGGGAGAAGGGTCATCTAGATAGGACTTATGTCTCCACTTGTATACTAGGAGAAAAGAAAAGAACACCAAAATAAAAATAACTTCCAGTTAATGAGCAGATATACTCTGACATGCACTCTCTGAGTTTATATGCATTATCTCACCTAATTTCACATAAAAACATAGTAAAAATTAGGAAAGAGCACCGAGAGCAAAGATATGTCATTCAAGACCAAGACTAAGATCATCCACACCTTCATATTCCCAATTACTATGTACAGATGCAAAGTTGGACAGTGAAGAAGATTGATATGAAAAAAATGATCCATTTTAAAACGATGTTGGAGAAGAGCTCTGTGGATACCCTGGACCACCAGAAAGATGAGAAAGTGGGTGCTAGAGTAAATTAAGCATGAAACATGGCTAGAGGCAAAAATGACCAAACTGAAACCTTCGTACTTAGGGCACATCATGAGAAACATGGTTCTTTGGAAAAGACAATAATGCTGAGAAAAATAGAAGGCAGCAGGAAAATAGAAAGACCACGTATGAGATGAATTGACTCCGTAAAAAAAGTCAAAGGCACTAGTCTAGTTGCTAAGCAAGGCTGTTGAGGACAGGACTCTGTGGACATCACTCACTCATAGGGTCACCAGGAGTCAGAGCCAACTCAAAGGCACATAACACACAGGCAGATAATTATGCCAAAACTGAGGCATAGAGAGTAAAGTAACACATCCAGCTGACAAAAGAATTTTGGTGAGAGTCTCAATAGTAAACCTTCAGTTTACAGAGAGAGACACCACTCCTGGGACAGTTCGCTCTCCTTTCCTTGTTTAGAATTCTCTAGCACCCGGGGAGGCCAGCCCAAGACACACACGGGCAATTAGGGAGTGGAGAGGAAAAACAAAGGCACCTGCAGAGCCAATTAATGAGTTGAAATTCAATTCCAAAACCTAACTTTTGGTTCCTTGGGCTAAAGTCATGAGCTTTGATCACAGTTACTAACTCCTGAACAGTGCTGACTGGCCTCTGCTCCCCACAGGAAAAGATAAACATTCTTGTGGAAGTGCAAACATATCACTAATGGTCTAAAATGGCCCGTAATGGAGGCATAATTTCTTTTGGAAACAAGCCCCCTATAAAGGTAAAGCTTGTTGTTTTTACTGCCTGAATAAATGATCTTTCTAACTGCAGCCAGAACTCTTTCTCTGGTAGTGACAGCACCCGCAGGGCAGATAAAGAATGAAATACTAATTTCCCAACCAAAACTCTTGCTTGCTCTGCTTAAGGAGTCGGGTGCCTGCCCCCACTGGGGAGGTGAGTGTCACCCACTATAGTTTTCCTCTGAAAGGGAGGTGGATAAGTGAGGTTGAGAAGGTATAATTATGGGTGGAGCCTGGAACATATCGGATTGTGATACCAGGCGAGGCTTTCTCTGCAGAGCGCACCCCTGAAAGAACCTTTCCCACCACCTTTATCAACAACGCTGTCAGGGGAGCGCCCCTGTTATTAAATGTAGCACGGCAGGTCTGTATGGAGGCATAATCACAGGTGGTGAACCTGGAGGGGAAGCTGTTCAAGGGGAGGAAAAAAAAAGAAAACAAAGGATGAGCTGACTAAAAACACATAAATGAGGTGTAAAAATTCGATTAGAGACTTAGGGAAGGTGAAAGAAATGAAGAAATGGAGTGGGGCCTGGACTCTGAAGATTTTTTTAGTTCTTGTGTGGGTGGGTCAGTCTTTTTGTTTTTCAGTCCTTGGTGGTAGAGGCCAGAAGGTTCTAGAAAGGTGAGTAACATGGCAGAATGTGTACTCTTGGCATGGCTGTATCTCTCTGACTCGCCTGTTACTCATTTCATTGAAGTAATGGAGTTAATTGGAAAATAAACCAGAAGACTATTAGCAGCATTCCTGACCTGGCCTTTGGCAGGTGCACCAAAAACACAAATGACCTCACAAGATCCAGGCACTAGGATATTAAGTAGAGTTTGTGACCCCAGAATCATCTTCATGATGGGCCAATAAACTAAGGGCATTTGCTAGAAGCATGTCTCAGTCACCAAAAAAATAAAATTGCCACAGAGCAGTGATAGCAAACCCGGCTGCACATTGGAATCACCTTGGGAGCTTTAAAAACAACACTCCAGGCCAATTAAAGCAGAATTTCTGGAAGGGGGCTCAGGCATCCCCATTTTACAGTTCACTCCAAATGATTCTAATGTCTAGTCAGGGTGGAACCAATACCTTGGAGGAGGCAGGGCTCATGATCTATCTCCTGAGAATATCCATCCCCTCTGATCTAAATCCTCCCCATCCTTCAAGGCACAGCTCAGATGTCACCCCAGGTAAACAACCATTACTGAGTCCTTAGTGAGTGCAACATAATGAGCTTATTTGTGTTCTAGGGGACACAAATTAAAATAAGACAGCCTCTGCCCATTTTATAAATGCAATGTAGGAAAAAGCTTGTGTTTGATACAGAGGGCAGCTCAATAAATATTTATGAGATAAAAGAATGAGTGAATAAATAAGTGAATGACTTAACAATAATAAACCAGCAAATGACATATATGAAAAACAGAGAAGCAAGTATTATGCACAAAGTAAGGAATGATCAGTGGGGTGGGGGTGAGGGGAGACTTTATAAAAGTGGTAGCATTTGAATTGAGCTTTGAAGGATGGGTAGTAATAACGTTTAACATTTGTTCAGAGCTTTAAAGTTGATACCTGTTTTATATACATTAACTCATTTAGTACCTTTAAATAGCCCTTGAAGTTGGCATTTTAATCCCTACTGTAGAGGTGAGGAAAGGTCAAATGACATAACCACGGTCAGGTAGCTAGTGAGTGAGGGAGGCTGGGAGGTAGTCTGGAAACTGCTGAGGACTCACCCCATAAGTCACATAGGGGAAGGACATTCCAGACCAAGAAAACAGTGTAAGAGAAACATAGTTGTTCCATTCTGAAGGTGTTGTTTGTAATAGGGAAAAGTAGGTTCTTTTTAAAAGGAATCTTCCTTTTAGAAAAAGAATTATGAATACAGAGAGATGGGCAGACTGGAGAGCTGAGATGTTGATAAAGGTGTCCTCAGAGACTCCTGAACCTTCAGGTCAATTGGTGAATATTTCTCTTGAATGCCTTGTCACATTCTCCAGTCTTGTGGGATGAATGTTTCTCATCTCCCTTCCTATATGATAAGTTCTTTTGCCAGACACTGCCCACATTTATGTTTGAACTACTGTGAAACCCAGCCAGGGTGGATGTAGATTCTATGAATCCTATAGTTTATACAATTCAGGGGCCTTCTTTAAAAATATAAATTTAATATAATATAAATTTAATATAAATATAATATAATATAATATAATATAATATAATATAATATAATATAATATAATACAAATGTATAAACACCAGACTAGGTACAAAGTGAACACTTATTTAGAATGAAGAAGGAAGTCACAGCAAAATGCAAATTTTAAAAACTGACAAATATGACAAACCAGAAAAATAACATATTTTAATTCCTTAACTTCCTGATACCCCTCTGTAATACTTTTAACCCCCCACTTTTTTGGCTGCATAATCTTTGATTGACTTTTCATATGATAAAAATTTTGTAATTTTTTTGATAGAGAGCATGGTTAACCAAAACTTGTCATATTAAAAGTTTTCAAATGTTTATCTGAGCATCACAACTTGTGATGTTAATGTCATGTGTATCAAGTTATTTCCTACAATAGCTGTAATATTGAGGGACACTTCAAGCGTCCTTATTCAGAGACAGATCTTAAATACTCTTTGACACGATGACCCTCATTTACTGACGTGTCACAGATGTCATCACTGCATGGGGTGTAATATGTTTTATACCATCTTACAGGAAGGAAACTCTATTTTGTCTAAGCCTGGACGAAACTCAATCCTCCACTTACAATTTTTCATGTCTTGGAAAATTTTTCCACATACTAGATTATGTCTCTGTATGCTTCAAATCTTGTTTCTACTTTATTTTCTACTTTCTTTTATTCCTTGGCTATGTAGGATCCAGCCGTATCACCATATGATTTCTGGCCTTGTACTTTTGTTACATGGTGGCAGGTAAGTTAGTACCATGGAAGTTAAGAGTATTCCTTAAAGTCATACTTACACCAAAAGGCTAGCAAGAATCTAAATATACTTAGAAATGCCATCAAACTACATGCACTCATGCTACTTAACTCAGTTGAAAAGGTATGACACCTCAACTTCCCTTTCAGAAGATTAAAAAAAAAAATAACAGCCACCCCTCCATGACACCTAACACAAGTGGAAGGAAGTGTGATGTGAATGAGATAGCAGTCTTAATTGATTACAGTTATACTATCTTAGGTTTACAAATTTAGTAAAAACATGCAACCATGCAAACAGATTGGCAGGGCACATCCAATACCTTAGAAGGGACCCAGGCAAGGGAGAAGTTTGAAGCTTCAGTTTTGTTAGCATCAAAGTAGATCCACCTCTGGACACATTCCATGCTTTTCAGAGATAAGAGGTGAAAGAATTATAGGTTTGGAGCTGGGATTATAGAATCCTCCAAACAAGTGAGGAGGGGGTGCTGCAGAGACTCATATCTTCATTTGTGCCCCAGGATGTCAGGTCCAGTTCAGAGCCACGTCCAGAACTGAGTACAGTATTCCAGGAGTGATCTGACTTGTGCAGATCAGGCAGAATAGACCCCTCATCTTGCTCACTCCAGACAGTTTGCCTCTATTAATCCAAACTAAAGCTGCTTTATTGTGCTTTTTTCTTTCCTTTTCTTTTTGGCAACCTTCTCATGATATTGATATACACTGTGCTACAGTCAACTAAAACCTTTTAATTTTTCACACTTGCTAAACCAGTTCTCCCCCGAGCTATAACTGAGCAATTTAAAGTGTCTGTGATGGTTAATTTTCCATGTCAACTTGACTGGGCTAAGGGATGCCAAGAGAGCTAGTAGAACATAATTTCTGGGCGTGTCTGTGAGGGTGTTTCTAAAAGAGGTTAGCATTTGAGTTGGTAGACTTAAAGATTACCCTCATGAATGCAAGTGGGCATCATTCAATCTGTTGAAGGCCTGAACAGAACAAAAAGGTAGAGGAAGGGGAAAGTTTGCTCTATTTGCCTGTGCTGTTGCATCTATCTTCTCTTGCCCTTGGAAATTGGTGCTCCTGGCTCTTTGGCCTTTGGACTTGGACTGAAATACATCACCAGTTTCCTCTTTTCCAGTTTGCTGATAGCAGATTGTGGAACTTCTGGGCCTCCATAATTGCATGAGCCAATTACTATAATAAATTTATATCATATATATATATATATCATATATGTGTGTGTGTATGTGTGTGTGTGTGTGTGTGTGTGTGTGTGTCTTCCATTAGTTCTGTTCCTTTGGAGAGCCTTGACTAATACAGTCCAAATACACAAGTCCACAATGATTCCAATTAAATTTCCTATTTTTATGTTCTGACCACTTTTTGGTCTCTTGAAGTGGACTCTCCTGGTGTCATCTAGCATACTGACCATCACTATTCCTTCTATAATGTCCAAGTCACTGATTCCAACACATAGAATGGGATGTGATCCTGAGTGGAGCTCTGCAACTCATCCCCCTGAATCCCCTTTCTGGCCTAACATTAATTAATCAACTTCTTTAGGGTCCAGATGTTTCATCTATGTTTAATCTGTAAGATTGTAATCCCACACAACCCAAATTTCAAGCTCACAAGGATGTCAAGTGCTTTGGTAGAATCCATGTATCTTCTATACTTCCATATCCAACAATCCAGGGATCTCATCAAAAAAATTTAATTAAAGTTGTAACAGATGCCTTTTTTCTTAGTGCATCTATTTTTTTTCCTGTCAACCATTACTTCTTTTTCTACAAGCTCATGACACTGGTTTAAAATCACATGCTTGTACAGCATCACCCTAGCTCATCTGACTCACAGCTCTCTCCAGAGAACAGGACCCTGAAATATGTAACAATACATCTTTCAGTGTTTTTTTAGGTCAGTGATTCCACAATGAATCTGTATGCAATTATTAATGTCATAATAATACCTTGCACTTGGTATGGGGCTATATAGTTACAATACTCTCTCTTGTACAAACTCATTTAAAAAACTTTTTATTGACTTTATCTAGGATTAAGTCAATAATTCTGCTTTATGAAAAAGAATAATGACCTCTAATAATTAATGCCCCATAAAGCCCCAGGACATCTGACTTTGAAAAGTCAGGGTAATTGTACTTCCTATTTGATCATTCCAAAATCTAGGTAACATAATATCAGACTGCTAAAAGCCATCTCCTCATCACAGCAATCCTTAGAGCAAGGAGAAAGTTCTATAAGCTGTTGATCTCCAACAGTATGGGCAGGCCCTGTGATGACTTAGAACGTGTCTAAACAGTCCTTTCCTAGAGATCAATACTTTGACTGCCTCCAAACAACCATATGAGATTAGAGATAGGATGAGGTGTTAACTATAGACAGGGAAAATGAATTCAGAAAGTGAACAAGTAGCATGGTTTATTTTAGGGATAAAACTCCTCAAAGTCTAGACTTGAATTTAACTTCTTACTCACTGACTATAAAAAAATGTAGATGATGAGAATAGAGAAAATAAATGGAAACAAAACAGAGATCTGGAAAACATGGATTTCTTCAGAAGTTAAGAAGACAACCATTCCAGGTTCCTCCAAAGATTAAAACTGTAACTACCATATGATCCAGAAACTCCACTTCTGGATAGTTATCCAAAAGAATTGAAATCAGGATCTCACAGATATTTCCACTCCCATGTTTACTGCATCACTATTCAAAAGCCAAGATGTGGAAACAATCTAAATGTCCATCAACATATGAATGGATAAAGAAAGTCATATATGTATACACACATACACATACATACATACATACATACATACATACATACATACATACATACAATGGAATACTATTCAGCCTTAAAAAAGAAGGAAATTCTGCAATATGTGACATGAATAGACCCGAAGGACATTATGCTAAGTGAAACAAGCCAGTCGCAGAAAGACAAACTCCTCATGATTCCATTTATATGAGATATCTAAAATAGTCAGATTTATAGAACCAGAGTGGGATGATAGTGCCGGGAGCTATGGTGAGGGGGAAATGGGGAGTTATTTAATCAACAGTCACCAATTTCCAGTTAAGGAATATGAATAAGCTCTAGAGATCAGCTGTACAACATTGTAACTACAGTCAACAATAATGTATTTCCACTTAAAAAAATTTGTTAAGAGGGTAGATCTCATGTTAGCATTCTTACCACAACAAAATAAAAATAATAACCAAACCTCAATAAATATGTAAAAAAGAATTTAAATGGATATAACCATTCCCAGATGCTATTCCTTTCAATGGAAACACACACACACACACACACACACACACACACACACACACACACAGATGAAGGGAAAAACCTAGAACTGGAGTCATGTGATAAGATTTTAAATCTCAGCCCCATCACTTAGGCAAACCATTTAGTCCCTTCAGTTCTATGTATTCCCTGTGGGTAATAATTCCTCCCTTGGTGGGCTTTTTGTGAAGTCTCAGTGCCTGGCACCTAACCTAGTGGTTCTCAAAGTGTGGTTCCTAACCAGCATTGGCATTACCCTGAGACTGGTTAGAAAGACCAATCCTCTGGCCTTTTCCAAGTCCTACTGAGTCAGACACTTTGGTGTTGGGCCCAGGGGCCTGTGTTTCAACAAGCCCTCCAGGGGACTCTGATGCAGGCTAACATTTGAGAACTTGACCTAATAGATGGTCAGTAAACACTTAGTCTGTAGATGAAACACTGGATTGCCCACATGGTCACGTCACCATCAGCAAAGAACTGGTACTCTCCACCACTGGGGACACAAGACTCTCAAAAATTAAGAGAACCTATCAGAAGGGTCCAAATTCAGAGACTACTCTTACCAAGAATACTGGGGGTTTACTTGGGAAGGCATTAAAAAGGGTCATGTGCAATGGCACCATCCAGTGACATGTGGAAGTGGCTGAATAAGCCCCACCTAATTTGATTGCTCTGGGATCCTCTTTATCACCACAGGCAATGTTACAGAGCAAAACACAAGCTGATTCAACTCTTCATTCTGGCCCCCACACTGTGCTGGGTCCCCAGAATCCTCCTTTCTAATCTAGGGTGTGTCTGCCTAATCACTCTCTGTCCACCCCTGGCCCTTTAAATCAGGGCAAAAAATCAAATAAGTAGGGTGACTAACAGTCTTTTTGCCCAGGACTCAGGGATTTCCCAGGAGATGGGTCGTTCAGTGCTAAAACTGGGAAATCAGGACAATTGGTCCCCCTATAGTGAGGTAGCCCAGAATGATAGAACCAGGCTTCTCTGAAGATATTCACCACACCAATCCTGAGTCCTTTCTAATCCAGAGTACTCACTGTAACCCTGTCTCAGGTTTGATTTCAAGACTGTTCCTAGTTCTCTGGACCTGATAGCTATACTTGGCCTCATTGACGTTTGGCCATTTGTTTCCTTATTGCACTTTGAGTAGATCCATATCTGTGGTTCTTGCCAATGCAGTTGGCCTTACAGAATGCAAACCTGGTCACCATTCACTAGGTCAAGCACGCTTTCTCACTCCCACATACCCACAAGAGGGATATTTCAGTACTCATGGATGAATTGAGGAGCTCATGGAGGAGAGGCAATTCTATTCATATTCTTTAAAAGGTAATGCATTCATAATTAACTGTTTCGCTTTCCAATCAGTAATAATATCAACCAGTTTCTTGGTAATCCTACCATACTCCAGAAAATTTGGATGTATAGACACTTATATAAACTGACTTTAAGGAAATTGTAAAACATGAGTTTGGGACTTGTGTTTTGGAGTTACCAATGAATTGACAGCACAAGAATCACAAAGCAGAATTCTGAAATCAGGATCTCATCTACCTTTCCCTGAGGGCATCTGACATATGATAGGTAATCGGATTAAAGAATAGGATCAAACAAGGGAACCTGAAGGACCAGAAATGGATGATGCAGGATAATTCTGGAGCTGTAATAATAAGAATAATCAGCATACCTCACATCCAGAGAGAACTTTGAGGTACATCACATTCTTAGGCCCATCAACTGTCCTACATTTCTAAGCATTCTTAACCTATAAAAGGACTTTCATAGACATTATCTCAATACGACCTAATGACTCAGAAATGAACCTTAAGAGAAAAAGTTGCCATGGTCATTTTTCTGATGAACCAACTTGACACAGAAGGAATAATGCTCAACACCTGAAACAACCATTTATATTGCTTACAACTTTAACAGTCAGAAAGTCTTGGCTGAAGTGCATCTCTGCTCCACATGCACCTGCTAGGGAGTCAAGGACAGGAAAATCTACTTCCTAGATGGCTTCTTCACTCATGAGTGTGGTGCTTTGGTACTCATTGGCTTCTCTTACTCCATAAAGTATCACATCCCCCAGGACCTTTCCATGTGGCTTAGACTTTACACAGCATGGTGGCTTCATGGTAGACACAATTCTGTGGCAGCTGTTTTCTAAAGGGCAGGATGTGGGAGCTTCTAGGCCAGCAAAGGGCTATTCTCAGACTGGCATGGAGTCAATTCTACTGTATTCTATTTGTCAAAGTGGTCACAGGGCCCACTCGAAGTCAAGACACTCTCCATGTCTTAATGGAATAGAGCAAAGCCACATTGCAGAAGAATACATGGAATGAGCAATTATTATGGCCAATAACCAGAACTTTGATTTCCAGAATCCTATTCCCTTGTGTTTTCTAGTAGACAATACTTCTCAATATGAACCAAATACAAATGATACACATATATTCACCTTAGCAGAACGTAAGTGCTTTATGCACAGCTACATGTATCCCTTGTATAACATGTTTCCCCACGAAAACAATTGGAATTTAATGCCATCTTAAGCAATTACGAATTCACAAGTTGATAGTAACTATTTTTTAAAAAAAAAAAAAACATTAAAAACTATATTCAGAATCAGCTCCTTTGAGATTTGTAGTGATTTTAGAAATATGTTTGCAAATTAAATTATCAGTCCTAACAAAATTGGAAGAGAGATGTTTGATCTATTTAAGAAAATTAGCTCTGGATATTTGGCAATCACTTTATCAGCATCATTTGCATGTAAACATTGTGCTTATCAGTGATTCTTAACTGGTCATTAAAATAGGCCTTGTACTTGGCTAAGCACTTGTCATAATTTCACAATTTTCACTCACCAGAACTGGCGACCCTCCAAGATATTCCAATTAAGAGTTTATTACTCTGTCACACTTTCAGGGGCCTGCATAGACATATAGTTAGATTCTATCTAAAGGACATATCCCAGGCTACAGCTGCTCTGCTTCCGTGGGGTTTTTTTATCATGTTTTTCTAATGAAAATAATATATTGATCCTATTCATAAGAAGGGCGCACAGCTCCAAATCATTACTTCCTGGCAGTAACTAATTTTTGAGTCCTCTCTGCTTCACCACACTCCTTAATAGCAGTTGAATAAATATCTCAGATGCAGACTTCTCTGTCCTTTCTGAAGAACAGTATCTTCTACCAAAGGGGCAAACATCAATAAAACCAACAAATATTTACTGAGCATAAAACTATGCATTGAGCACCAAGCCAGATGCCCACAGGGCCTCTGGCCTTAAAAAGCTTCCTCACAGCAGTAAAAACAGTACAAAACCACACTAAGGGTAACTGTTGCCTGAAAAGTACCTCCATCCTACCATTTGGTCTTACTTCCCACCCTCTCAAATGACAGCTCATAGGCCTAGAGATGGCCACATGACCCAAAGAAAGTCAGTGTGACCTACAGTGATATGGCCTGGCTTAGCAATAAACTGGTCCAATCCAATTCTCAACAGAATTTGCACTAGAAGCTTTTGTCAACAGGAGTAATAAGCACTGGAATCTAAGGTCATACAGATTTTGGGGCTGGGGCAGGCCTTTTTTAGAAAAGGTCAGTCTCTCAAAAGAGTAGCATTGAGCAAATCAGCAGAATGTGTCCACAAAGAGAAACAGAGATAGAAAGAGAATAACCTTGATTATCTTTTTGGTTCTCAACAGAGTTCCCAAGAGGCTGATTCTATTTTAATTTTTTTCCTTGGATTCTGGGCTCTCTTTACAACAGGAGTTCCCAACCCCTGGCTCATGAACCGGTACCCATCTGCAGTCCATTAGGAACCAGGCCACACAGCAGGAGGTGAGCAGTGGGTGAGAGAGTGAAGTTTCATCTGTATTTTTCAGCCATTCTGCAGCACTAGCATCACCGTCTCAGCTCCACCTCAGATCATCAGGCATCAGATTCTCACAGGTGCACTAGTGCCTGGTGCCAAAAATGTTGGGGACCTCTGCTTTACAATATAATAACCACCTTTTGTGTTTGAGCTGATTTGACTATATTCTGTTCCTTGGAACCCAAAGGCCCAAAAGAACCATCTGACCTCATGTACCTAGTTCCGCATAAGTGATCGACAACTGCTGCAACCAGCATTCATCTGACAGAGATGACTTTGAGCCGTAGTTGAAGAATAGAGAAAAATAGTTGGGTGCACCTTGGAATGATGCATGTAAAACTGGCTCTTTCTGAACCAAGAGACCCTTCTGATCTTAGCAAATAAAACTCCTGACAAAAATTGTTAGAGTGTCTGTCTTTAGGAAGAAGAACTGGGTAGCTGAGGGCAAGGGTAGGCAGGAGACTTAATTTGTGGTACATACATTTTATATTTTTTGGACATTTATAATACATACAGATTGAAAAAGTTAATAAGCAATTTATTTTTTCACAGACAGAACAAATCAGGCAACATTCCTGTTTTTCTGAAAAATTTTTCCCTGGAAAAATTTTTGTTACTTGACCTGGCTACTGGATCTACCACAGTCTAGTTCAAACCAACCTATCCAATTCTGCTGTCAACTACTCACCTTCCAGAACACTTCATTCCAACCACTCTGGTCTCCTAGTACAAAACTTGACTTTTATTTTTACTTTTACAAATAATAATAGTAGTCTTTTACAAATATACCAGTATAATAAATCACTTTTGGGTCAATAATTTAAAAAAAAATAAAAGCCAAACACATGCAAAAAAAAAAAAAGTAGTCTTCTACTTTCCTTGTTCTATGGTTTTGCTTTAGCTGCTCTACCCCACCTCTTCACACCATCCCTGTTGCCCTCATCCTCCATCTGCTCTTCAGGCCTAGGGTGAGAATAGGTTTTTCATTTCTGAAGCACTCCAGCATTACTTCAACCCACTTTTTCCACTACAGCTGTATTTCATACAGGCCATTTGTCAGGTGTTCATGCCTCTTCAATTAGTTCACTTTTCTACACCCTCAGCCCAAACTGGGAAGTCTCAGCCTATACCTCCTCTTGTGATCTTGGTATGCCTCAGGCCTAAGACTTCCCAAGCTACCACAGAAATGAAGCTGAAAGGAAATAGCACAGTTGTGATGGCACATAGTATTCAAAAAATGTGGGTGGAGCCTGAAGATTCTTAGGTGATAAATTAGAAAATGTACTGACACTGAATCCTGGTTCTCCTG
Organism: Eidolon dupreanum; assembly: GCA_028627145.1. Lineage (NCBI taxonomy): Eukaryota > Metazoa > Chordata > Mammalia > Chiroptera > Pteropodidae > Eidolon > Eidolon dupreanum. Next base: position 19,950,536 of record CM053501.1, on the reverse strand, counting down.
GTTGAGGGATCATGGCCAAGTCACTTAACCGTCTGATCCTCAGTTTTTGTATCAATAAAATAAAAGCAATAATCTCTACCTCACAAGACTGTTGAGAATAGTAAAGGGAGGCAACAAAGGTAAAGGAACTGGGCACTGTATGGTCTGGAGACCTAAAATAAACAATAGTTTATTCTTGGTTTCAGCCATTGTATTGAGTAGCTACTGGTTCACTGTAATGCTATGTAATTTCTCACAGGCAGATTGTGTATCCCTAAAGGTCACTGACCGTGACCAACTTCTTGAATTCCCAAACCTAATATTGTACATAGAAAGTAAATATTAATTGATTAATTGAAAGCTATGTACTGAGAATTTTTATTAACATACACACAAAATCAGAAGACCCACATTCCATTCATTTAGCTACATAAATCATCTACTATATTTCTGCAATCTTTTCAAAGAGCTAGTATAGTCAATTTCCAATTATCTGTGTCAGTGAGGACAGGAATAGTCTGAATAATGAAACCCACAAATAATCCATACATTTAATTTTTGAGTCGCTTCCAGCCAGTGTAAAAATTTCCCACTGTGAATATCACTATTCCTCCCACCCCTCCTTTCTTTCTGGCAAGGGCAGATATTGCCAAAAAGCATTCTCAGCAGGGAGAGGGGAACCTCAGAGTCTAGAGGACGGGTGGGCTGGCTAATCAGCCTTCAAATAATGAAGACTGGCTCTACTTCACAGGAAGTATTACCTGGGGCAGTGGCAGAGGACAAAGTGGAATGGCAAGACTATACCCTAAACTCCAATCATGACAATATCCTGGCCCTTCCCGATCATCAGTCACATGTGACCCTTGGCCAAATTATCCAATGTAGAGTTGACTTCTTACTCTGAGACCCAGAAATAGACACTCACAGGACAAATACCACAAGAATCATGCCACATAGTGCCAGATATACTTCATTTAATTAGCAAATATTAGTGAACATATATCATGACATGTGCCAATTATACATGTTTGTAGTATGTGTGTGTAATGTGGATGTGTGCATTATGCGTATATGCTGTGCCTCTATATTAAGAGATAGACTCAAAAAGATATAAGCCTGATCTGGGAACTATTCCACAGGGTCACTCCTTACCAGAATCTCAAATGCAAATGTCACTTGGGTCTACTGATCTCAAATGACTTTCTTTAATGACAGCCAAAAGGCAGTTAGTTGTTGTTTTAACCAGAGATTAAAAGTTAATATGTCTTAAAAAACTAAAAGAATTAATTTCTTTCCTCTAGTCTCTCCTGAGTTGTAGGAGGTTAAACCTAAGGTCGCCAATAAGCGGCTCTGACTCTGGCCCCAGAGTGTGTGTGTGGCTCTCCCAGTGTGGGTGCTCTCTAGTTCACTCATGCCTTCTCCGTCCCCTGATACTGAGAGACCCTGTCAATTGCTCTTGTCATCTGACACCTGACCCTGTCACTAATGGATTATGCACCTGGCTTCTCTAGGCATTTGCACGTATAGTCCATAGTCTATTATACTTTCTAAATTGGAACAAAAATATCCCTTTCCCCCAAGCTTTTCTTACTATGTGATTTCAATATCCTTCCCATGAAGAAATGAATTTGGGCATCTCTGTGGAGTACAACAGAAGTGACACTTATGTGACCTCTAAGGCCAAGGCATTTCCACCCATGGGTGCCAGAGCCAGCTTATAACCACTCCCAAGAGCCAACCGTGCACATCTCTTCCCAACTCTGTGTTCAATGGCTTGAAATTGACCATAGTAGGAGTAATGACACCATGGAAATCAGCAAATACTACAAATGAGGGCATTTCTACCCAGGGAGACAATTGTTAAACATTTCCCAGCATACTACTGCTTCTTCACTTGGTTCTTTTGTGATGCTCACTCTTAGAAGCCAGCCACCATGCTGTGAGGAGCCTGAGCAGCCTGTAGATAAGCTCATGTGAGAGAAAACCAAGGCCCTTGGCCCTCGGCCCCGTCTGAGCTCCCAGCTAACAGCCCACACCCTCTTGCCTGCCATATGAGAGAGCCATCTAACAGCGGATCCTCTAGCCCTCAGTCGTGTCACCCAAGTTGACACCATGTGGAGCAAAGACAAACTGCAGATTTGTGCACAAAATTGCAAATTCATGGGCACTTATTAAAGTCTGGCTTGTTCAGCAGCAATAATGACCAGAATACAGTTGCTGGTAGCTTGAAATGGTGTGGCTCTGACCTGCATGGGTCCTTTTACCTTTAGTCTGCCAACTTGACTCTTGTTTGCTGGTTTCCACACTGCTTCACATCCTACAGTTATTCAGCCAGACTTGGCCATTGCTTTGTGTGGGGGCTGACATCACTCAGAGAATTCCAAAATCTCTGTTCCTAGCTGCTCACAGTTCAGCTCTCAGCAAGAGGTGATGAGGACTGAAAATGGCATGAGACAGTTGGAAAAGGAGAGAGAAAGTACTTGTGGAGTAGAGACCACAACATTTGGCAAGTGCTTGCATCTGGGGCTAAAGGAAGGTTTAGAAGGATATATAGGAGTATAATAGCAATACTGCCAGCAGCAGCAGCAGCAGCAGCAGCAGCAAACACTTTGCACCATACGTTTATAAGGGTTAACTATATCAAGTTATTTAATCCTCATATCAATCTTATGAAGTAGATATTATTATTAATAATTATTATTATTATTATTATCTCACTTTTACAGAGAAGCAAATAGTGAGATTAAGTTACTTACCCACTTTCAAGATAACAAACCCAGCCCTTAATGATTACCCAGCACTGCCTCTTCAGGGACTATGAGAAGAGGGTGCAGAGGGCAGTCATCAAAATATAAAGTGGTAGGTTTAGCGCCAGAGTGGGGCCAACAGATATGAAGAGGAGAGGGCAACTCAAATGTCCTCGAAAGGAGGAAATAGAGCTAAGTAACAGATTCAGCCTAAGGGGCTCCCAGGCTCTGCTTCTTTTTGCAGCCTCAGCTCCCCAGCTTTCAGGGCTAATGGCCCTAAAGCTTCAATGTAAAACTGAAGCTCTTGTTGGGTCTTGAGTCAGTTCTGAGCAAGTCAGGGCAGCCATCACCAACCTCAGTGCCACCACCTGGGATCTTAGCCTGAAGTCACTCACCCAGTCCTAGAACACTCTGTTCCAGCCCCTGTTCTGGGTTCCTCATTAATCCATCCAACTGAACATGGAGGCCCCAAGGAGTGGCCTTGCTTTCCTTCCCCTCGCAGTGCCCCCTTTCTGCAGAGCCAACTTACAAGTCTCATCCTTGGCTCTAATTACACACCCCACCAGGTGCTCCAAGGCCTGCCTCTGGCCACAGCCTAGTGCACAGACTCTCATACTATTCTGCTACCAGATGCCCTGCTGATGCACAGCCCTGACTGATGGGTTCTTGGGAGCTCACCCCTTCCAGAATTGATAATGAGACTGTTGGATGCTCTCAGACAGAGCCTGGAGCTAGGTCAGCTCTCACCCATGCCTGCCTTATCCCAGTGGCTGCCCTGTCTCCCTCCTGCTCTATCCCAGCCCACTCAGTATTGGTAAAGGGCATCAGGCCTCTGGATAAAGCCATGCTGAACCACAGCTACAGGAAGGAGGAAGGTTACAGCAGAGTCAGAGCTAGCAGCAATGTTTCTATCCTGAGAGGAGGAGTAATAACATGAGCAGAAGCAGAGTCACTGGAAGGGCGTGGAGCTGTTTTGTTCCCTTTCATCTGGGTGGGTGAGATCCATGACATCGACACTCATGTGCAGGCAGCTGGGCCCGTCGAACCATCTGCATCACAGAATGCCAGAGGACTTGCATCTGCTTGGAGGTGGGGATGACTCAAGGGATGCTGCACAGCATGCTCATTCTAGCACGCCCTTTCCAATGTGGCCAATTTACCATCGCACAAAACCCAGGAGCTGTTGATCTGAGGCCATGTGTGGGTCGTTTGTGCTCGCTAATGAGGACCGGTTGTCATTGAAGGCACCCCTGATTTTCCTAGCCAAACATTATGTCTGCACAGAATTATAAGTGAATTTCCACAAAGCCCAAAGGCACAGGACACATTATTTCAAGACATAGTTTCTAACCACATCAAGAATTCTTAAAGCATTCAGAGCACTGGCAGCAAAGGACTGGGTTTTGTGGCCTCCTGTGAGTGGCTGTCTTGGGTGTTTCTTAATGGTATCAGGGTTTTGCCCTTAGCAATTGCTGTCCCACATGGAGAATGAACACTCTTTTCTGTATGCTTTCCTTAGAGACTTGCCTTTCATCCTTGTGGGAAAGTTTAACAACATGTGGCCAATCCCAGACTATTCCAGACAGCAGCAATTAGCAATCCAATGTTCATTAACAATGAGCAAAGTGGTAAATGTATGTGTGTATAGGAGTGTGGGTGAGGGAATGATAGATGATAGATAGATAGATAGATAGATAGATGATAGATAGATGATAGATAGATAGATCTGTTGATCAATCATTCAATCGATCGATAGATAGATGATAATCTCTATCCAATATGTTAGACCTTACCATTTACAAAGGGTAAAATGGAGCCACATTATAATTAATCCAAGCCCCCTGACTTACTCAAGAAGGACACTAACTCCTGTCAAGGGTCCTCCACTTATTTCTGGTAGCGCACAGAGGGAGTACTGTGTAATGTCGATGGTCCCTGTGTGGGAACCTAAGGCAGGTTCCAAAGTATTTCCTCAGATGCTCCCAGAGTTGCCATTCCTCAGCCCAACCAGGAATGTTGGGTGTTGTGCAGACTCTTCCCCATCTCCACATTACTTATAGCCCCTGTTGTGATTGGAGACATTCTCTAGAATCTTGCTATTAAAGATGTGGTTCATGGACCTGGAGTATCAGCATCACCTGGGAGTCTATCAAAAATGCCTGTGTCCCACCCACCAGAGAAACTTATTTAATGGCTATGATGTACATCTAGCTTGTTTCTTAAACTTTAAACTGTTGAGGAATCACATGGGAACCAAATTAAAATACAGATTTTGATTCTGTTAGGTCTGTGGTAGGGCTTCAAACTCTTCATTTCTATAAACTGCAGGGTGGTGTTGATGCTTCTGGTCCCTAGACTATGCAAGCATGTGGAGAACAGTTCTCTCCACTTCTAATTTCAGACCCTCTAACCAAGGGCCCCAGACCCAATAAAGAGTCAGGACAGGGAACACCCAACATGCCAAGTCTTCCTCCCCCTCCACTCTCCTCCCTGGTCTTCCAGTTACAAAACATGAATGTGCCATAAAAATTAAATGTCTGGAGTGTGGAAAGGGTGGGCTGGACATGCAGTGATTGTGTGTGTTTGGTGGGATGTAAGATGAGTCGTCTGCATGAGCAGCATCTCCCCACCTTCACAAAAAATATGAGAAAGAATGATGGGCATTTTCCAGGGTAATACTGTGCAAAGTGTTAAAATTATGCTTATATTTACTCTCTAGATCTCAAGAAAACTTATAGAAAATTAAAAGAATGTCTAATCTTTCAAGAGATAAACCATTAGTTGAAAACCAGAAGTTTCAACCCAAACACAATTTGGAGTTGGCTAACATGTGATGAATTTTAGACACAAATAAACAAAATCAGGATGGGTTTCATAGCAGCACTATTGGGAACTATCCAGAGCACAGAGCTGCCAAAATTCTCCCATCAATGCTATTGTCTCTCATGTTCTGTGATCCTAAGGAAAAGCTGTGTATCACCTCTGTGCCTACCTCATCAGCTTTGAGCCCACCCTCCCCATGCCTGTCTCCTTCGTAGACTTGTGCAAAAGTCTCCTAATGTCTCAACTGTCTCCAGCTCCCTCATCACAGTCCACAATTATTCTTCCACATACACAGTACTCATCAGCTCTCCTGCCCTAATCTAAGCCTTCCCTCAATTCTTCATGGTCCCCAGAATGAACCCTAAGTTCCTTAGCCTGACACTCAAAGTCCTATGTTCATTGACCCCAAATGACCATCTCCTCCAAAATCCCCCTCCCTCCTCTGGACATACTTGACAAGACTGAAGTCCAGATTGGCCTCTTGCTATTTCTCAAATGTCCCCAGGCATTAGCTCATTCTATTTCCTCCACCTGAAAAGCCCTCTATCCTTCCATCTCCTACTTTGTTCTTTTGTACCTGTCAGAGAGAATAATCTTTGTTCTGAAAGAGGCAGAATGAACAGTGAAAAGCAGGAACCAGAGCTCAGGAGAGGTGGACCCTGTAACTCAGCACTCAGGCACTGTAAATGCAAGTCTCCTGAACTGAATGAATTCCACAGGGAGTCTAAGAACTTCTTAATTAGACTGTTGAGCCAGGAGCAGAGCAGGCAGAGAGCAGACCTGAAGACGGACAAATTGAGTTCTACTTCCCAAAAGTGCAAGGGCAATATTCAACTCTATTTGACACACTATGAGGCAAAGGCACTAGCCAATCAAAAGGCAGCACTGGCCCAGATCCAGGAGGCCCCCTGATGGGCTAAGCCTTTGGTTGTTGGAGCATGGGGAGGTCTAAGGGACTTGAGGAAAAGGCCAGGGGAGCCAGCATGGTGGTGGGGACAAGATCCCTCCATGAGCTGCCTAGTTCCTTTTGAAATTTCCCCTCACTCCCACCCTAGAATTAAGAACATGTCTTGCTTTTGCCAATTTTCTATAACAGAAAAAAATAGATGGGAATCCTTCCTCTAAACCCAAGAGGAAACAAACAACTGTGTTTTATGTTGATCCAGGGAAGATTATAGAAGAGATGGGTTTTGAGTACAGTACCCAGAACCAGTGCTCCCAGAGGCCAGAGCCTTGCCTCCTGGGGCTCAACACTGGGGCATTGTTAGTAATAATCAGTCTCTGACCTCATGCCCAGTTTTGTTTTTTTTGTTGTTGTTGTTGTTGTTATAAAATTACCCTATCCCTTGTGTTTCAACTCAGGAAAAGGGACCTTAGACCTTGACTTAAACAACTATTCTAGCAAGCTGCCTGGTACCCTAGGCCCCTTGGTGCAGGTCTCACCTTGCTTTGCTTATGCAAGTCTTCTTCCCAAATTCAGGAGCCCTGACTCTCAGCCATCGATTAACTACTAGGGCTCTGCCAAATGACAGCCTCAAAGCCAACTGCCTTCCTTCCCATCTGAAACTTCCTATCGGGGCCTTCAACTTGGATCATCACTGTGGTCTCCTCCTCGTTGAGATCTGGCATCCACTACTAACCACTTGACTGAACTGCCACTGTGAGAAATGTGCTTTATGTGCCAAACCAAAACCTCCCTTGGCTTCTGTATGTGAATCTGGCCCAATCACCAGATCTGGGTCCTTCTCTACTCCTCCAATCCTTCTGCAAGTGACCAGGCCAGATGCAGTCAAAAGCAGAGAGGAGAGACAGATCAGGGAAATGTGGTCAACATGGGTACTGGCTTCAGCAAGGTCTCCCATAGTCTTTCAATACATAAGAAAGGCTAGTTATTAAACCAAAAAGTAGTCTCTGTTCTTGTTGGAGGAGTATTTACTTTTTTAACAGCTTTATAAAGACACAATTCATATACCATAAATTTACAATTTAAAGTATACAGTTCAAGAGCTTTCAGAGTATTCAGAATATTCAGATGTATAGCCACCACCACAGTCAATTCTAGAACATGTTCATTTTCTCAAAAAGAAATCCCATTGCCATTAGCTGTCATCCGCAATCCCTCCATCCCCTTCAGCCCTAGGCAATCACTAATCTGCCTTCTGTTTCTATAGATTTCTCTGTTCTGAACATTTCATATGAATGGAAGCACATAGTATGTGGTCTTTTGTGATTGACTTCTTTCACTTAACATAATGTTTTGAGGGTCATCCATGTTGTAGCATGGATGAGTATTTCATTCCTTTTTATGACTGAATAATATTCCATTGTATGGCTATAACACATTTATCTATTTACCAGTTGGTGGACATTTGGGTTGTTTCTGCTTTCTAGCTATTATAAATAATATGCTATAAATATTTAGGTACAAATTTTTACATGGGCATGTGTCTTCATTTCTCTTGAGTGTATATCTGGGAGTAGAATTGCTGAGTCATATAGTAATTCTATGTTTAACCTTGTGAGGAACCGCCAGACTACAAAACTATTTATTTTTGAATTAAAACAGTCTGAAGGAACACTCCAGTTGTATGCCACAGGGATCTTTCCTTGGTTTGTCCTATTCAAAGTACCTAACATAACCCAGCTATGTTTCATCAGTGTGTTTTCATCAGTTCTATGGTCTTTCTTTTCTCCTACATCCAACACCTGTCAGATTCTTCTGAGAAAAAGTTACACCCCCCTTACATCTTCCATCCCCAGAACTGGCCCACAACCCTATGTAATAGTCCTTCTACTTTTACACCAAAGACTCTCTTCCTCCACTTCCCACCCCACCTTCCCCTTTCCTTGTAGAACATGGCACTACTTCCTAGTCCCAGTGAAAAACAGTATCTATCCAGTGAAACTTATTCACATTTATATCCACTCTTTGTCCCTTCCTCTCTAACTCAATGGATGAACCCTCCTTCCCTTACATGAGGCTAATTCTGCCATGTAGCTCCCAGATCTCCTTTTTCTCTCCCTCTTCCTCAGAGTCTTCACTCCATCAATTATTTTCTCAATCTCCTGAAACTCATGGTTCCCCCCAATTGTTCTTTTTCATTTCCCTTATATAAGTTCATCTTTAAAAAATATTATTCTTTTTAAAGTAGCTCCCTTGCACTTATTGATCCCTTTTTAGCTACTACCCTGTCACTCTGCTTCTTTTCATATTAAAGGTTATTGAAAAAAACGTGCAGTAACTTCTCCATATCCTCACTTCCCAATTGCTTTTCAACCCACAATGCCACTGAAACATTCTGGCAAACATCATCACTGTCCTATCTTTTGCTAATGCCAATGAATACTCTTCAGTGGCATTGTGGGCACCCCTCCCTAATTCTCTTCCCCAGTCTTGACAGAGCTACTTCCCCTATTGATCATCTTTCTTCTCTCTCTACCCTCAGAGTTTACCTCCATTCTCATAGTTTTAAATTCTGCATAGATGTGATCACAACATTCCAAATTGTCTCTGTAACTCTACCTCTCTCTCAGCTCCAGATTCATATTTCCAACTGCCTGCCCAACATCTTCATTTGAATGACGAAGAGAAAGTTGAAATCTAACTTGGCAAAAAGCAAACCATTTACTCTCGCCTTCCACAAAAAGAAAAATCTGTTCTATTCTCAAGCCTTGCCTATCTCAGCAAAGAGCATCACCACCATCAAAATGTGTGTGCACAGAACCTAGGCATATCCTTGATTACACTTTTCCTCATACACTGCACTCACTCTATAAATATATTCTCTCAGACCTTCAGAATTCATATTGAATGATTGTTTCTCACGCCTCCACTGCTACTTTCTTAATCAAACTGCCATCATCCCTGCCTTCATTTTTGTCCCCCTAGTATACATCCTCCACATGGCAACAAGGATGATCTTTCCAAATCATGTCAGATCATATTATGACCCTATTGAAAATTCCCCCAAATCTTCTCATCATAACTAGAATAAGATTTTAACTCTTTAGCACAGTCTGTAAGATCCTTCATGACCTACAAAGTAGCCCACACACCACTCACACATAGTCTACCCTCACCACTTTCCCACTTCTTTTTCATTACACTCAAGCTATTCTGGCTTCTCTACTCACAAAGGCCAAGCTGGAGCTTTCTACCTACTGTTTCTTAGTATTCTTGGGCTCGTCCTCTGTATCATCACATGACTGCCTCATTCTCATTCAGGTCTCAACTGAAACACTCCTCCTCTTTCCCTTAGCATCCTAGCTAAAGCCATTCTCTTCCATGTAACCCTATTTTTCTTCTTTGTGACATTTGTTGATGACTAAAGTTGTTTCATTTTTTAATTTGCTATGTTTATTATCTGTCTTCCTGGTCATTACCAGAATATAAGCTTCTTGAGGACAGAGAACTCTACCTTATGTATATCTTTCACTCTCCTTGGCCCATAGGAGGTACTAAGGTTGCTGGATGGATGGATAGAAGGACAGATGGATGGATGGACAGATGGACAAATGGATGGATGCTAACCTCATAAGACTCCATTTCAGCCCTCTCTTTACTCCACACACTCTCCCTAAACATTTTCACTCCATATATGACTATTGTATCTGGACTGGTGATCCCCAAATTTGTATTTTCAGTCCAGCTCTCCCTGGACCACATGGATGGATGTATTCATAGCTGTCTTCTGGTCATCTCTAATCAGATGTCTCACAGTGTATCAACCTCAAATGTCCAAACTGAAATCTTCCTAATTTCTTCTCCAAGTGAAGATTGCCATTATGTAATTGAGTGTCAAGGCTGGAATTCTGGGCATTAAACTTCACTCCTTCCTACCCAGTGTAACCAAGATCTGTTGACTGAATCCTAGATCTATATAATTTTTTTCATCCATACCACCCCCATCAGCCCACTAGAAACACTAACAGCTCCAATGCCCTCTCCACTTCTAGATATGCCCAATCCCCTTCACCCACAGCCTAAGTGATGTTTCTTCAGCTCATATTTACTATTCCCTATTGCCATGAGGATTAAGTTCAAAGACTTTCATGGTCTGGCCTCACTATTCCCTACCATTCCTTATACTTCCACTGTACAAAGTGCCTTCAGGTTCTTCAGTGTACCAATCTTTCTCTTGCCTCTGAGCCTTTACCCTCTTCCTGAAATGCCACATACCAACATTATCTGCTCTCTTATTTTTATGCAGGATTTATGGAGAGAGTCTTCCCTTATGCTCCATGGCATTGTCCAGGTCTAGATTAGGGACTTCTTCTACCTACTACCATAAAACTCAATGCAGCTTTTATTACATCAAATGAACTGCATTATATTTGCCCTTTTACATGTCTGTGAGCTCTCTGAAGGCAGTGACAGAGTCTTAAACATCTCTAAATCCTCAATACTGAGAACAGCTGACACAGAAAAGGCATTCAAATATGTGTAGATTGATGGGTGGAAACTTGTGGGAGTACAGCATATATTTTGAAAAACCTAATAAGGGCTCCAGGCATTTTTGACAGGATAAAGTGATGAACTGGGTTTAACAAGATAAAATTTAATTGGAACAAATGTAAGGTTCTGCCCTTGGGTCCAAAAGGCACATGTGCGGGAAGAGGGAGCTATGTGTAGTTGCAGTTTATATGAAAAGCCTGGGGAGTTAGAGTAGTCAGTAAGTTCACTGCAGGTCAATAGTGTGACCTGACTGCCAGAAAAATTAACGCAGTCTTAGACTGCACTAAAAATGTAGCTTCTAGAATGAGAGAGGTGATGTGCACACTCCAGCAAGACAGTACTGTAGTTCTGGTTTCGTTCTGAGCCTCACACTTCAGGGGCCATACTCTTGAGGTTCTGAGGAAAAAGGCCAGGGTGGTGATGGGAACCTTCGGGTAAATTCAAATGAGAAACAGGTGGAGGATTGTGGGCTGCTTAGCCTTCAGAAAGCATGTAGGTATATGCTACTTATCTTTGAACATCCAAAGGTGTGTGGCCTATTAGAATTATTTTCAGACCAATAGAGCTGTCCAAGATCGACAGGTAGGAAGTCACCTATCAATGGATGCATTTCAAAATGCAACAGAGTCATCTTTTCAAAACACAGATTTGACTATCACTCATGCACGCATGCACACACACACACACACACACACTCATACTCACAATGCCTGTATCCCACACACATCTCCCCTACTGCTCAACTTCTACCCAGACCTCTGCTTTAAACCCTGCTAAGGCTATCAGAAGAACTTAGAATCCATTTGGAGAGATGTCACATTCACTTTTGCACTCCTCCCAGCATACCCCAAACTACAACCAGTGCTTATCAGGCACATACCTGTTATAGGAGTAAATGGATGACATTCACTTGACATTTCATTATCTTTCACTGCCTTATTTTTCAATTAGGAAACTGTGTTTGTACATATTAAGTGTCATATAATATAGGTCATATCCCACTGTAAGAAGATACAAAAATCCTTTTTATTACACCAGCACTCTGTTGTATTAAATAGTTTGAAACAGGGAGACAATAGGCATGAGATTTTGAGATCCTAGTGATGAAGGCATTCTATTGCAACCCTTTTTGTGAATTTGACCTGTGTATGTTTTAATAAAGTTTAAAGCTATCCTCCTTCAGACTGCCAATTACGGTCAATTTTCACTCATCTAAAAATCATAAACTATAAATTAAGTTCAACATTACTCATTTAATACTTCCCCATGGACTTTCCATTTTTCCCTCCCCCAAAATAAGGAGACAGTATTGAATATGTAAGTATGAATTCACAAGCCATTTACTCAAAAGAGTATAAGAGATTTTAACCTCGTATTTCTAAACCGAACTTAATTTCTAGCCCAAGCCCCAATGTTCCTGTCACTGTCTGCTCTCAGACACATTATGGTATCAGAATTGTGTTCCACCACAAACAATTGTCCTGACTTACAGTGCATTAATTAATGCTTCTCCAAGTTTGATCCCCAAATCAGCAGCATCAGCATCACCTGGATACTGGCTAGAACTACAAGTCCTCAGGCCCTACTGCAGACTGCCAAATCAGAACCAGAAATCCATGTTCTAATGAGCCTGCCAGGTGAGTCTAATGCGTGCTCAAGCTTGAGGACTCTCCAAGGCAGTTTCTTCACAAAACTTAGTCTGGAGATTAGTGACTGTCACTTGGTGACATCAGAGTCACTCCTAGCTGCAGTGAAGGCTGAAGAAATACCATCAATACTTTGGGCCCCTGTAGTGGATGGTGACAGGGGACGTATTTCTGCTCTAGAGCAATTGTGCTCTGCAGTATCCCTTTTGCATGACAGTGAGTCTTTGGGTCCACCTTGGCCCTCCCTCATCTACCTGCCACACTGACCTAGGAGCCCTGAAGCTTCTGCTACTCTCACTTTACTGGATCAGGACCACCAGGAACATGGTTTCTTATCTCCCAGCCCAGATCTTTCCTGCAGCTATTCCTGCACCACACCATGGACAACTCCTTCAAAGCAGATGCCCATCTAGGCTCAGGTGCTCACACTTATCAGGAAGTTCTGTCCTCTACCTTCCTTTGGCAATGGGGCATAACGAGAGTTGTGGAGAGGCAGGGTGTTGTGCTGGCATCCCCCTCGCTGTCTTACAAACCATCTTCTCCCCCACACCAATGAGATTCCCCTTTCAATTCTCATCCTGAATAGAAAAAAAAAAAATACTGGTACAATATTTCTTCTCCAACATCTCTCTGAAACCAGGATTGCATCTTAAAAGGCAAGCATTTGAAGCCTTTTTTTTTTTCTGACTCTGTTCTTGAAGCAATGGAAGCCTCAAATATAGTGGTCTGTAGGAGGTGGGGGTGGAGGGAGTGGTAGAGAGGAGAAGAGAACGAGCGAGGGTGGGAGGCATTGAATACCTGACAACATCCCATCAAATCCAGAATGACTTCATAAACACTAGCTGCTGTTTTCAAAAAAAAAAAAGAAACATCTTTGGAAGAGAATATTGTACAGATGTTAGAGTGTGTTGGTGGGGGGTGTCACCCATAATACTGTGTCTATAGTCCAAAATAGCTGTATGCAAAGAAATCTCTCAAACCCAGTTATTTTGAGAGGAAACTTAGTGGAGTGGAAGGAATAGTAGGATAAGAATTGAAATAATTTGGTTTTCTATCCAGGTCTGTCACTTCTTAGCCGGATAATTGCAGCCAAATTACTTTATCTCTTTGAATTTTGGATAATGTGACCTATAAAATGTAAGTGAAAACATCTGCTCTGAATGCTTGGTGTTTCATACCCATTTTACAGATATTGGTTATAAGGGTCAAACGAACTAAGGTACTTTTAATAAAATAAAAGTACTTTTTAAAATTGAGATATTAGTTTCAACATTAGTTTCAGGTGTACAATATAATGATTCAATATTTGTATATTGCATAACAATCACCACAATTAAGCCTAGCTAACACCTTTCAACATACATAGCCACAAATATTCTTTTTCCTTCGGATGAGAACTTTTAAGATCTACTGTCTTAGAAACTTTCAAATATGCAATACAGTATTAACTACAGTCATCACACTGTATGTAACATCCTCAGGACCTACTTATTTTATAACTGGAAGTGTGTACCTTTCGACCTTCTTTGCCCATTTCATCCACTCCCAGCCCCGACATAAAAGTTATTTGAAAAAAAGCAATGATTATACAAATGAATAGTTATATAAATACCATTATTTTCTGTCATAAACCAAATGGGGGATAATTATTTGTTCTAATAGAACTGGTTGTTTTTTTAAAACAAATTAAATTTCTATAGTGTTGCTAGATATACATTATGGCAATCTCTTCAGACATTTCAAAGAGGTTAAGGAAATACAAGACAAAAGAAAGTCTGTTTTCCATGTAACTCACCAGGTTATTATAGGTCAAATATATCCTTACTGATTTTCTGCCTGCTTGATCTACCAATTACTGAAAGAGGGATGCTGAAGTCTCCAGCTGTAATAGAGGATTTGTCTACTTCCTTTTTACATCTATTAGTTTTTGCCTCACCTTTTTGATAGGCTATTAGGCACATATACCTTTAGGACTGTTATATCTTCTCAGAGAATTGACAGTATCATTATGCAGTGTCCTTCTCTATTCCTGATGATTTTTACTTGTTTTGAAATCTGCTTTTATCTGAAATTAACATAGCCACTCAAATTTTCTCCTGACTAGTTTGAGCATGGTATATCTTTCTCCATGCCTTTACTTTTAATCGGAGTCTTTATATCTAAAGTGGGTTTCTTGTAAACAGTATACAATTGGGTCTTGTTTTATATTTTAACCTACTCTGACACTTTTGTAATTGGTATATTAAGACCATTCACATTTTTTTCAGCCACCAGATACTTATTTTCAAGCTTCTTGGAATATTTGCCACATTTTTATCCCAGAGAGTTTGGCCAATCAACACAGCCATCAGCAATTCAATACAATAAATGCCTCCTGTGAGTCAGTCCCTGGGAATAAGTGGTGGGTCCACGTGTCTCAGTTTTATCATATCTTGCCAGCATTGTGTTTTAGTTTTTTCGACTCAATAAATCTAAGACTCATTTTAGTGTGCATCTCTCTGATGTTAGGAAGACAGAACTTCCATGCATGTCTGCTTACTTATTGGAACATCTTCCTATTGTGTGTATGAATTGTCCATTTACCTTTTGGTTTGTTGATATTCTTACTTACTTAGATTCATTCTTTATGTAGTGAGATAGTTGCTCTTTGTCATTTGTATGTCATAGACTTTGACAGCTGAGTGAGATCTGGACTTAATTTGGTCTAAACCTTTTGTGGAGGGTTGAATGGTGGCCTCCCAAAAAGATATGTCCATGACCTAACTCCCAGAACCTTTATTTGGAAAAAGAGACTTTGCAAATTTAATTAAGGTAGACCTTTCACATTTTAAGTGATTATTGATATAGTTAGATTAAGGTCTACCATGTTTGTAACTGTGTTACTATTTTCTGTTTGTTATATTTATTCTTCAGGTTTTTTCCTCCCTCTCTTTCTGTCTTCTGTTGTTTTAATTGAGCATTTTATATTATTCCATCTTATGTCATCTCATAGCATATTACTTATGCTACTTTTTTTTAGTGGTTGCCCTAGAGTTTCCAATATTCATTTTTAATTAATCTAAGTCCACCTTCAAATAACACTATACCATTTCACAAGTAGTATAGATACCTTATAACAGAATATTTCCAATTTCTCCCTCCCATTCTTTATGACATTGCTGTCACTCATTTTACTCCTGTGTATGCTATAATCACTGGAAATTTTCCCTCTCAGTCAAGTTCACACTCAGCCTCCAGCTGAGTTTATTACAGTTGCCATTTAAGTGTTCCTACCAGTTTACAGCCCCAGTGGCCTCAAGTTTAGGTAAACAGATCTGAGCTATGACTCTCTGGATTTGCCTGCCTCTCCAGATTTGAAGGTGGCAGTCTGCCGGGCAACCTCAGTTCTCTGGGTAGATTTAAGAAAAGTCATTGATTTTCATTTTGTTCTACTTTTTTTTTTGTTATTATTGTTGTTAAGAATGGGAATGATGACTTCCAAACTCTTCTCATGTCATGTTGGAGCTGAAACCAAAACTAGTCCGGTGGATTATTTTACAACATGTAGATTATAGTTGTGTTTGCTGATTTTCAAGGGCATCCAGTCCTTCAACTCAATCATGCTCTATCCAGCTGGTCAGTTCTGGACCAAAGAGAGAGAGAGTAGTTCCCAACTCAGATGGCAGAGACCACAATTCAATCTTCCAATCTGATCCAAAGACCCTTCGTGCATTGTGTTACTTGCACAAAGCAAGAACAGTTAAGTCTCTGCCTTTTGCTAACTTACAATCTTAGTGACACTGGTGTAATTGTTCCAAGAGTTGGCTGCTGTTTTTCAGTGCAGAAACCTCAACTGCCTACCGTAAGAAAGGACTAGAACGTATGAGCTCATCTCCTAGATAATCCCTATTAATTATATTCTCATCCACCCAACAGCTCACCAGAATTAACCTGCTCTGTCTAAAAAAAAAAATCTTTAATCAAGATTTGATTATAATATGCACTTTTAAAACACTTCAGCAAAATGTTGGTTTAAAAAAGAAAAATTCTGATTTTTTTAGAACTCTATCAGTCTGAACTCCCCTACCAGCAGTGCCACCCAATGAGAACTGATGCTTGCATTGATGACCATGCAGCACTACAAGATTCTGGAGAGCTTTCGAATCATCCAAAAGAGATTAAATTATGTTCAGTAGCGGTTTAGTGGTAAGTGCATTGTATACTGTATTCCACATCAGCGAAATCTGATTATTCATGGGAGGCACCAGGTGACTCTCTTCTTGCCCAGAAGGCAATCTTTTTAGTTCCATTTGAATTACAAAGGTTTACTAAACACCCATCACACATCCCACACCATGGTACTCTCTGGATGGCATATTCTATTTATTCATGGAGCTCACAATTTAATGGTTAAGGAAAAATACACAAACAAACAATCAAATAAACAAAACAGACAATACACATATAACCCCAGCCCCTAGGATTTGCAAAAGGTTCTTGAATGAGTGTTTGCTCAATGACCTATAGACAAAGTGCCATATAGGCACAGAGACATGAGCAATGAGAGACTGTGACACAAGGAGGAGATGACTGAGCTAGAGTGGATTCTCATGTCTCTGGCAGTCACTAAAGTAGAGGAAAATATACTAGCCAAAGGGAAAGTCATGAGAACTTTCAGAGAATGGAGACAAGTGTGATATTTCTGGAACATGTGAGTGGAAAATGCCAGGAAATGATGCTTGTAAAGCATCACAGGGACCTTGAATGTCATGCTGAGAAATTTGAATGTTTTCCTGTAGGTAATGGGACATCAGCAGTTATTTTAAACACATTTTTTTTGGTCAGATGTGCTTTAAAAAGATCATTCCAGAAGCACTGGGGAAGATGGATTGGGGTAAAAGGGGAAGATGAAAGCCACAAAAGCTAGTCGGAAAGCTATTATATAAGTTTGAGCAAGAGATAAGGGGCAGAAGTAATAGAAAATGGACAATGAAAATGGTACATGGTGCAGGAGATACTGCCAAGGTAGATTCAATAGTACTTGGCAACTCAACAGTTTTGAGAGACGGGGGACTTGAAGATAGCTCTGGAGTAGTTTGCAGAAAGAGCTACATTCTCCATTGTGATTTTGCAGCTCATACCAATGTCAAGAGGTGGAGACTATTTTTCTGCCCCTAAAACTGGGGCCCAGCTCTACACTGCTTGGGTCCTGAGCCAACTTGAAACAATTAGGCTGATGTGGAGAAAGAGAATGCTGAAACCAGGGAGCTCGTTTTGGGTTACCCCAGCAACAGTCCTTGTAACAAAGATTCAAATGGGCATATTTTGTTTAGGAGATGATCTCAGGAAACATTGGTAGATGAGTGGGGAAGTGAGACTGAGAGAGAAAGGAAGCCAACAATGAATACATTATCAAGCAAGCTAGTGCTTTGCCCATCAGAAGCTTAATCCTGCTGAGCTACTCTGGGAAGAATCTTACCTGAAGGATGAAGGACCATGGGGGTTAATCAATCAGTAATTGCTTGGGGATTACTAGGGGAGAACAAGAACTTCCTGTGGCCTGCTTGACACATGGGCAGAAGGGTCTCTAGCCTGCCCTGCTCCTCCCTAGATTGCCACAGGTGAGAAAACTCTCAGACAATAAGCTGAGGTGGTCGTAGTTGGGGTCAAAGTCCCCAGAAATGCTGCAGGCCAAGGGAATATGGGCAATACACCAACTGTGTCTCTTTCACCAGGTAAATGAGGACTGGGGTTCAGATGGGGGAGCAGAGCAAAGAGAAGAAGGGAAGAGACCCTGGAAGATGTAAATACACAGTCCTGAGGAGTATGGTGAACCCCAGCTCCATTTGAGGAGTTTGTACACTGACATGAGCATATGAACACATCAGAGGTGAAGTCTGCAGTTGGCTTCAATGCTCGAAGTCCTGATTCCATGTGCTTACCCACATGTCTCTCCACTTGCATTTCCCCTAATCCCCACTGTCCATAGCCCATCCACAGGACTGGTTCTCATTGCTGACTTACTTATCAACAATGTGCTTCTCACATTAGGGCCAGACCTGTCTTAGTACAAGCTGCTATAACAGAATACCATAGACTGGGGAGCCTCAACAACAGATACATGTTTCTCACTGTTCTAGAGGCTGGGAAGTCCAAGATCAAGATGCCAGCAAATCTGTTGTCTGGTGAGGGCATTGTTTTTTACTTTGCAGAAGTTCATCTCCTTGTATTCTCACAAGGCAGAAACAGAGCTCTTGTCTCTTCCTCTTCTTAAAAGGTATTAATTCTATAGAACTATACCCTCGTGACCTCATCTAACTCTAATCTTACCTCTCAAAGGTCCTACCTCCAAATACCATCTGGGGTATTAGGGTTTCAGCATGTGAATTGGGGGAGGACACATACATCCAGTCTATACTAAGACCTCTCCTTGAACTCCAGCCACCTTGGCTGGGTCCTGCCCTCCATGCTTAACTCTTGCCAGACCCATTTTCTGAGGTCAGGACATTACCTGAAAGTCTTGGTGCTACCTACACTCCTGCCAGATGGAATAAATCAAAGCCAATAAATCATTCACCCAACTTTAAGGAATGTCATTCTCCAGAGATTCCTCCTGTAGCCCACAACCCTGCATTTGGAGATTTTTTCATAAAATAAAGGCAGCTGGATGGAGCCAGAGTCTACCCCTAT
Source organism: Eidolon dupreanum (assembly GCA_028627145.1). Lineage (NCBI taxonomy): Eukaryota > Metazoa > Chordata > Mammalia > Chiroptera > Pteropodidae > Eidolon > Eidolon dupreanum. The sequence goes on along the minus strand of CM053501.1, from coordinate 19,931,217 downwards.
CCCTTGGGCTCTGTCATTTGAACAGAAGACTCTCCTTTCCCCTGTCCCCAAAGCCTTGTGTGGCCAGTCCTGCAGTTGCATTTATTCATCCCACCCCCTGTCACTCCATGTACTCCTCTGACACCTCTCCAATTTGGCCTATTTTTCAGAAGAGCCAGTTTTTGTGTACTCATGTGGTCATTAGCCTCTCATGTGCCAGGCATTCCTGGGGATTCAGAAATGAGTTAGAGAGCATGCCATGTAGGTGCCCTCTGAAGCAGAGACCTCTGTCATCTGGAAAAGGCAGGAGCATGCACATGACAGAGCTTTCTTAATGGAAGAGTTGGCTCACCACTGCATGCTGGCTCAACACTGACTATGCAGTTGGCACTGGGTAATTGAGTCAGTTCGACATCCTTACCCAGCAAAAAATAACAAATGAAAGCCTTTCTTCCATCCAGAATTGTGAGGCAAAATGAGGAAAAAGGCCAGACCTTGGCTTAGTGATACCCAGCTCATTATGGTTCCAAGTGACATGAAGTGGCATGACAGCAGGATCCAGTTTCACAGCACCCAGAATCATGAGGACAGATACAGGCAGGAGGCAGCTCTCCCATGGTGAGGCTCTGGTGAAGCATTTGCAGCATCCAAGAGCTCTTAAAATGCTCAGCTTGAGGAGTGACTAGGTCTCATCTAAAGAGCCATATGCTTGGCACTAAGTCTCGTGGGCCTGATTCATAAGGAACCCTTGAGAGCCATGGATAAGGGCATGTACAGACCTAGAAAAACCTACAGGCTCTTTTAATGTTTTTCTTCTTCAGAGAGAAAAGTAGGAGTTGAGAGATTGATGGAGCCTCACAAGGCCTCCTCCTCCACAAACACTCCCCTGGGTATTCCCACTGGTTCTGACTGAGGCCTCATCCCTGGCCACAGTCACGCGGTCAAAGTACACAGCTCACACGGGGGCAGGCAGCCAGTTGCCAGACTCCCTTGCCTGGAGAGAAAGAGGGCATTTCCCCCGAACATGCAGTCAAGCATTGGCTAGAAATTGTAGAGCAATTTCTAAAGCCACAACAATAACTAAAACACCCTGCGTACTTCATACAAGCATTCAGGCCAGCCTCCATTCCCTTGTGAAAACAGCATAACCCAGTCCCTGCCAGGGGACTTGAGTTGGCTCAGTGTGTTCTTTAAGGTACTGGAACAAACACACACACATGCACGCACACATACATACCCTGCTGGACTTGAGTTGGCCCAACGTGTTTCTTAAGGTACTGGAATGAACACACACACACACACACACACACACACACACACACACGCACGCACACACACACACACTTCTACCACAGCAGGGAACAATAGCAGGCTGCATGTGTCTATCCCAGCCCCTGGAAAGCGCCCAACACAAACTGATGCAGTGTTGTTGTGTGAGCACTACCCTCCCTTGAAGCTGCTCCTGTGGCGTAACGTCAAGGATGCAGAGAAGGCCCCTCCACCGAGGAACGAAACAGGACTTCCCCAACTCTAGTAGCAAGCACATTAATAATGCCAATGCTGTTAGCACATGAATATTGTAACCCATTGAATCCCACAACCACCTACGAGCCTTGTTTGATTACTCTGCTCCCTTTACAGATGTGGGAACTGAAGCACTAATTGGTTCTGGTCTTGCCCAATGTCACACAGCTAGAAAGGGTGGGGCAGGATTCGACCCCAGCACACACATTCCAGTAGGAATTCCTCTGCTCCTACTCTGTTCCCACCCAGCCCTCTGTCCCCTAACCACAGGAAAACGATTCCCAGGGCTTTTGCCTTGGATCCCAGCTGGTATGGGTCTGAGGTCTTTGGAGGGTTTACAAGTCCCCTCACCAAGCCCATGGAGGCTCTGGGATGAAAGAGATTGTGCTAAGCTTGTACATTTTTTTCTGGTTAGATTGTCCATTTTTTCCTTTCAGCACGTTTCTCATTTCAATCATTCCTTTTCCTTTCCAGACCCCAGGAGCCAGAAATACACACACGCAGTCTTTGCACTGATGTAAATAACCATGGGCTTATTGAACCCATCTGCTCTGGCAATGGTTGAAATCACAGCTCTGGAGTGTTTTCCACCAAGCACCTTGGGCATTAGAAAGTTAGCTGCTGCCCCACCTGGGCAGATTTGTTCTGCTCTCTTCAAGAAGGACCCTCACTACAGAAGTTGTATGTTCATTTTCTTGGTGTCCTCAGAGCTCAAAGTCCAGCTACTTTTTCTCACTAAAAATCACTTTCTCACCTCTTCTCTCCCCTGTTACTTCAAAAAGCTGCCCCCTCCCTCCCAGCCCCGCAGACTGCCTGGCCCCATCGTTCTGTCCTGGGACCTAAGGTTTGAAGGCAGACAGAGCCAATGGGTACAACCTGCGACCACAGCCAATGGTGCCCTCCAGCTACATCCTGGCCCCCATGCTGCTGTCCCATGTTTTTCCTCCTTGAACTGTGGCTCCCTTTTCTTCCAATAAGAATAACAGTAACAGCTAACTGTATCAGACTCTTATGTGCAGGTACTGCTGTGTAAGCCTATGCAAGTACAGTCATGTACCACATAATGATGTATCTGCCAACAACAGGCCATATCTACCATGGTGGTCCCAAAATGGAGCTGAAAATTTCTATTGCCTAGTGACTTCATAGGCATCATAATGTCATAGTACAACACATTTCTCACATGTTTGTGGTGATTCTGGTGTAAACAAACCTACTGCACTGCCAGTTGTATAAAAGCTAGTGCATATAATTATCTATAGTACACAATACTTAATAATGACAATAAACCACTATGTTACTGGTTTATGTATTTACTATACTACATTTTTTAAAATTATTTTAGAGCATACTCTTTCTATTTGTAAAAAAAAAAAAAACTTTGCTGCAAAACAGTATGTCGTGTTACACTAGCAGCAGCCACATACATGTTTACCATGTCTCTTGATTGCATCATTTTCTCTTGTGCTTGATTTAATCTTGTGTTGTTTTGTACAGTAACTTGCTATACAGGCTTGTCTCCTAGGAGCAATAGCTTAGGTGTACGCTAGGCTATATCATCTAGGTTTGTATGAATTCACTTTGTGATGTTCCCACAGCAATGCATTTCTCAGAACATATCCCTGTTGTTAAAAGGCGCATGACTGTATTATTTTGTTTTATCCTCACAACCACCCCAGGAAACTGAGACATAGGCAGAGGTGAAGTAATCTGTCCAACATCATACAGCTAGTAGGAGGTAGAACCAGGATATAAACCCTGGAATTCTGGCTCTACACCAGGAGCTCTTAACAAACATGTTAAAGAGCTATCTATTAATCAACCGACCAAATGTTCTGAACACAGCAGCCAAACCAATCTTTTAAAAATGTTAAGTCTCAGTATGTCACTCTTCTGCTTGAAACGCTCCAGTGGCTCCACATGGCACTGGGAGTAAAAGCTAAAGTTCCTGTGATGCTCTATAAGGCCCTGTGTGGTTTGGTCCCCTTTACCTTTGTGACTTACCCTCCTACCACTCTGACTTTTGCTCCCTCTACTCCAGACACATGGCATTCTTGCCAGATCACAAACACATCAAGCATACTCTTGCCTCAGGGACTTTGCACTGGCTGTTGGATCTGCCTAAATGCCCTTTCCCCATATAGCGGCCTGGCTCACTCCCTCACCTCCTTTAAGAATTTATTCAAATGTCACTTTCTCAACAAGGCATACCTTGTTCACCCATTTCAACCTACAATTCACCTTTAACTCCTATTACCTTAATACATATTTCTTTAATAATAAGCATTATCAATTTATTATATAGTAACTTATTTGTTATATTTGCTGTTTTTTGTCCTCTCTCTTCATTATACTAAAAGCTCTTTGTGGGTGAGAATCTTCATTTTGCTCACTGACATACCCCAAAGATCTAAAACATGGTCTACCACATAGAACATGCTCAATAAATATTTGTTGAATAGATGCATAAATGAGGGAGATAGGGAATGAATAAATGGATGGAGGTGCAAAAGCAAAAAGTGGCATTGGAGGCCTGAGTGGGGCCCACTCAGTGTTTCTCACAAGTCCAGTCCAGGAGTCAGAGATGGAGAACAAAAGGAGTATAAAGGTGTAATATGAGCCACATCTTTTCAATGCTGCCCTAACAGGGGTGAGAGATGCAGAGAAAGCCAGTACCTAAAATAATAGAGATAGCCATCATCAACACCTGAATCTGATGTCATTAGACCAGACAGCTGCAAGTCCTCAGCTGTTTGACTTTCCCGGGCTTGATTACAGAAGGGAAAGAGGGTATGAAGAGTTGGCACTGGTGGGGAAAGGTGGACAGGCCTGGGCACTGTCAGGGCTCTAGCTCTGTGTGTTAGTTTCCTATTGCTGCTATAACAAATTACCACAAACCAGTGCTTAAAACAACACAAATTTATCATCTTACAGGTCTGAAATCAGTTTCACGGAACAGGCATTCAGATGTCAACATAGCTGTTTCTTTCTGGAAGCTCTAAGAGGAGAATCCATTTCCTTCACCTTTTCAGCTTCCAGTGACAGCCTATATTCCTTGGCTTATAGCCCCTTCTTCCATCTTTAAAGTACATCCCACCAACCTCTGCTTCCATCAGCACATTGTCTTCTCTGACTCTGACCCTCCTGCCCTCCTCTTATAGAGACCCTGTGATCACATCAGGTCTACTTGTATAATCCAGGAGAATCTCTCCATCTCAAGATCCTTAACTTAATAACATCACACAGTCCCTTTTGCCATTCACAGGTTCTGTGGATGAGGCCATGGACATATTTGACAGGGGCTGTAATTCAGCCTTCCACATCCTACATGGGGACAAGGCACATTTCATCTTATAGTTAGGCCTACTCCTCCCTTCATATGTTTATCTAGGAAATTCCTGTCTGAGTGAACCCACAGATAGGAAAGGAAGTGAAGTCCCCAGCGAACCTATCAACTAAGGGACCCATGAGGGGACATAGAGCCAACCCAGACCTCCCGCTCAAGTTTAGGAAAATCTGACAAGTTCACTTTGCCTTCTTGCTTCAGCAAACCTTCTCTGGAAGAACTTTCTGTCTAGTCCATGCCCTGCACTGCCTGCCATGTGATCTTGATGGAAGAGGAGGCCAGCACTGCAAATGGAAGGTCTCTCTGAGGAAGTAATATTTGCAGAGACACTTGAAAAAAGAGAGCAAAACAGCCATCAGAAGGATTGGGGATGGAGCACTCCAGACCCAATTAATTAAAGCACAAAGCCTTAAGGAAAGAGAACTTGAGAAGTTGAGGAACAGAGAGAAGCCAGCATTATACATGACCTTGGGGATCATGAGAGAAGTTTAGAGTTTTCTAAAAACAAGGGTAAGTTGATGAGAATAATAACAGCAGTAGCTAACCATTATGTGCATATAGCATATCTATACAACAAGACAGTACCATGCACTATTTTATGTGCTTTGTTTAGATCAACTTAATTCTCAAAATTTGCGTGAGTAGATACATCATCCCCATTTTACAGCTGAGGAAACTGAGACACTGGGAGGTTAAATTACTTGTCAATCCCACAAAGCTAGCAGGTGGTAGAAACTGGAATACACACCCAGGCCATCTTGTTTCCCAGTCCCTGTTTTAAGCACTGAGCTATACTGCCTTTCCTGCTGAGGCCTTCACATAAAAAGATCATTCTGTGTGTGGCAGGGAAGAATTCAAAGCTGATTCCTAGGTTTTGAGCTTGAGCAACTGAGTGATGCCTTTACTGAGAGAGGAACAGGCTTGGCTGGGAGGGTCTCCCAGCCCAGTATCCTTGCCTTTGGGTAGCCCCTGAGCCCATGTCAACCTCAGCCACATTCTAGAGAAAGCCCAGCAGCACACAGATGCCAAGGTTAGCCTGCACTCTCAGGCCTGTGCCAAGAACCACAAAAGCCTCATTTTATTTAAAACACAGTGCTTGGCAGAATTCCTGACCTAGACAGAGACAAGCCCATTACTTCATCTTATGAGCTGCATTACAGCCTCTGTTTTCGTGTATCTATTAGCAAGGCCTCCCAGCCGAAAATCCAGCCAGCCCATCAATCACTTCTCCCCGAGGCCTACAGACTGGGCAGCAGAGGCCAGGATCCCAGCAGACATCCGCACATGCGAGTAAGCCCCAAAGACTTTCCTGTTTGTGCATAGGGGGCCTCGTTGCTTAATACTTTTAATTAAAAGCAGATTTTTATCAATTCACCCAAAATCTATTGGGGGAACTGTAATTTTGCTTCCAATCTTCCTATTTAATACTCCCCTAATACCCATAAAAAGCTTCGGAGTTTCGGTTCATGATTTGAATCTTTACAGATAATTAGCTGGTAGAATGACTTGGGGAGAGAAGCAGGTCTATATTTTCACGACTTGGCCTGGAGTGGGTGGGAGAGTTGTGGGAGAAGATCCCCAGGCAGTCTTGGCACATCTCCATTTCTGAAACATAAACATGAGATTCATTTAAAGGCACACTCATTTATTTTCTTTCATTATTGCCATAAAAAGTGCTTTTCCCTCTTATTTCTGAAGCATCTTATAATGCCACATGACTCTCCCACCTTCCACGGTCCCCTACAGGATCCTCAGTCATTTCACTCCTCCATGCCCACTCAGCCCCACCCACTCACCTTATATTCAGACTCGGTCTCCCTTAAACATGAGCAGGCCTTTCCTGCAGTCTCTCCCATCCACTGTTCCTCCTCCCTCCTGCTCAGCCTACACCTCACACTTCTCTCCCTCTCCTTTCCCTCCATTTCTTCTCCTTCTACACTCCTTTCAACTACTATTACCATTCACAGACCACCTTCTACAGGGGTCAGAAACTGCATTATAATGTGTACTCACCTTAAAGCCTGATAATAATAGTGTTACACATACGACCACATACGCACTTACACACACACACATACACACACACACACACACACACTGCTTTGACATTTAAAGAATCTGAGGCTCCTATATGTTAAAAAATTTACTCAAACCCTTTTTCCCCTTTATTTTCTCTCTCTCTTTCCATGCCCCTTTGTGAGATGATAAATAGGTAGGTAGATAGATGATAGATAGATGGTAGATAGATAGATAGATAGATAGATGATAATTGATACATACATGCATACATACATACAGATAGATGATAGATTGGCAGACAGACAGATGGTGGGAAGAGACGGGACTACAACAGCTGTCAAAATCAATTAGATATCCCATTCTAACTTTTTGTTACTTTTCTCAGCTGCATTTCTCCCTCCACCTTTTACCTCTCTGCTCTTCTGCTAGGTGGACTCATAGCTCAAGAAAAGCCCTTGAGATAGATTTTAAAGGCTGGAAACAATGAGAACTAAGAGGCTCTGAGGTTCCCAGGTATGAATCAGGGCACATGAGACAGTAGGTGGATCTTTTTTTTTTTTTTTTTTTTTTTGGATAAACAGTGAAGTTCTCAAAGGTGAGAAGGTATTGGAATCATCAGTAATCAAATAGAGTTCAAGGACTGAGGGGAGGTGGCTTACCACAGTGTTTCTCCACCTTGACAGGCATTTGAATCACCCAGAGGGCTTCTTAAAACGATTGTTGAACTCTACCCCCAGGAGTTTCTGATTCAATAAGTCTGGGTGGGGCCTGAAAAATCACATTTCCAACAGGTTCCCAGACAGTGTTGATGCTGCTGAACCAGGGACTTCGGTTAAGAGAACCACTGCTGCAAAGTCATGTTCAGAGGTTAAGTTGGCTATTACAGTGATGCTCAGTTATGTCTTATTTATTAAGTCATATCATCTGGCATACTTGAAAATGAAGGAAACAGCAGTGGTTTGATTGTTTTCAAGGTTAGGTCAAGATTTCAGAGGATGTCTAAACTTTAAATGATCCACTGAGCACCCTGCTCCACATTTTCTGACACTATCTGGAACTCTCATCTCTGCCTACCACAAGCCTGCCTCCCTGCCCTGCAGGATGAGACCAAAGACCCTGGCTGTCTTATCTGATATTAGAACTTCAAGACCTGAAACTATATCTGGAATTCTGGATGTGCATGTGTGTCTGTATATATGTATGTGTATGTGTGTTTGTATCTGGTGAATGAGCCAGTGAATGGATAGGCTGCCTTACATGAAATGGGCAAGAGAATGGGCTCAGAGCTGGACCAGCTCTGGGTTTGAGGCCCAGCTCCACTGTATAGTCCAACTATGTTACTCAGGCTCAGAACCCTGAGCAGGAAATCTCTGAAATATCATCATTCATTACCCTAACAAGTCTCCCGTCCCCAGGCAGGGAAGTAGCTTCCCAAATGGCCCTCCTTGACCTGACAGAATACTCAAACAAGCGGGTAGAAGAAGCCTCTTAGAGAACTGCTCACACTCGCTCCCTCCTCCTTATCAAGACTGTGTGATTCTCTTTCCGGAGCACCTGGCATCTTGAAAATGACTTGAATGGGGTTGCACAAAGATGCCATAATGATGGACATTTTCTCTTTGAGCAAAGGAGACAGTGAAGTCTTAGGAATTACACCCTGTTTCTAAAAATGGGTCAGCTCATTATTGGCAGGCATTCTCAGAGGCCTCAAGGGCAAAATAAGTCAAATATAAAATGGCTATTAACTTCCTGAAGTTTCAAACCAGCTGGGGAAATTAGAAAAACTAATAGAAAAGTAGATCTTACAACCCTGAAACCAAGGTAACTGAAAAAATGTAAAGATGAGATCAATCACGAGGGAAGGGTCCTTTCCCCAGTACAGCACTCTCTAGCGGACTAAATTCCAAACTCCCTGGGGAAAGGTTATGGAAAATTAAAGGAGGTTCTGGAATTTGGGCTGCATGTTAAAATCACTCAGGGAGCTTTCAAGATAAAACAAAAGCAAAACTAAGCCCAAGCATTACCACAAGCAATCCAATAAGAATTCTTACTCTATAAATATTGTAACTCTTTATATAGAAAACTTTAAGAATATGCAACATATATAGAACACTATGCTACCTCATACAGTTTTAGTAATTAACAGTTCAGGACTAATCTTGTTTCACCTCTGCCCCCATGCACTCTACCAAAATATAATTATTTTGAAGCAAATCCCAGATATCAAACTTTAGGATGTATCTCTGAAAGATAAGGACTCTTAAAAAAATAATAATAATCTGTCAAAATCTAATATCCCCTGTTGTTCAATATATTTCTTAATTATTCATTTCAGTTGGAATACAAATAAGGTGTGTTACAATTTGTTGATATATCTCCTCAAATTCTTTTAATCTATAAGCTCCTGCTCACGTTATTTTTATTATTCAATTTCTTTTTTTTTTTTTATGAGGAAATGAGGATAATTATCCTATAGAGCATCTCACCATCTGGATTTTACTGACTGAATCCCTACGGCATGGTTTAACATGTTCCTGTCCCTATATTTCCTACAAATTGGTCATTAGATATAGAGGCTTAATAAAGTTCACGTTTGAGTTATTTGATTTGACTACTGTATAGGTGGTACTGTGTACTCTCATCAAAGACAGTTAATGTCTAGTTGCCTCATTTTCATGATAATAGTTGTTAATAATCATTGCCTAGACTCATTAATTTATTTGGGCTTTCAAAACAATAACATTCTGACTCTATGATTCCTTCTTACATTAGGAGCTTCCTTTTACTGGCTATGTGGTTACCTGAGATACAGTTCAAATAGGAAAGGCATCATAAATGCTTGACATTTTCTCTTCATTCACCAGTTTTTAAAACAAGGAGCTGATTTACTAGCATCCTCCAAACATGACCAAAGATTCGTAGTTGTTTTTTTTTTTTTTTAGAATATCATTAAGAACTCGTCAATATAAACATATTTGGTGTGTTTTAACCCATTTCCATTATTATTTTATTCTGCTCAAAGTATCCAACCAATGCCCAGTGGGAGCCTATTCACTTTCACTCCTGAGTTCTCCTGAAGTGGTCCTTGTCACTGTTAACAGCTTCCCTGAACTCCTTTGTGACAGGCTATTTCAGGCTCACATATACATTCCTGCCCCAAACGAAAATCATCCATTTCTCCAAGAGGCCCTCGTTTGGTTTTATGCAAAATAGTATTTAGAGGCCATAATCCAGGTGCCAAGAGTGCTTCTTGCTGCTGAATCGGTGATTGTTCCTCAGCCTTGTCAGTGGACAGAGCTCAAAAATGTTTTGTTTTAAAAATATGAGTTTATATCAAACTTCAAATTTAAATTCTGGACTACAGGATTTTTACTTATCTCATTGGTCTTACATGTGTGACATCTTCCTCTCATTAAAAAAAGCCCAGTTTATAATTAGTAATTTGTTTTATCCCTTACTATATACAACAGTCTCCAAATAACAATATCAACTACTATTGACAATATTATTACTGAAAAAAGTTTAAATTTTTCCTAGTTTTTTGGTGAGTTACAACTCATTGATATTCTCCTAAAGTTCTTTTCATCTATAGGTGCCTGTTCTAGGCAAAATTTTTTAATAAAGAAATGAGAACAAGAGTCATGTAGAGATTCTCACCAGAAAATACAACATCCGCTCCTTTCTTAAATAAATGTAGCATACCACACACCTAGCTTTTTTCACTGACCCTGGCAGCCTACTCCCTCATGCTATGTAGGGATCTTCCTCACTCCTTTTCACAACTATACAGTACTTTTCATGAAGATGTGTCATGGCTCTTTCTGAGTTCTTTCCATTTTTCACTATTACAAATACAGCTGCAGTGTAGAAACTTATGTGTATGACTTCCCATATTTCAGGCTCTTAGTGAATTTAATGTGGAGCCAGGGTTGAGAAATCCTGATCTAGGGAGAAAAGCAGATTGTTAAGAGACCTAAGTTTGAATCCCAGCTAGGCCTTTAACTTATTTCTTGTAAAACCTGGAAAATAATATATGGATAAAATATCCGGATAATATTTGGACAAAAACCTACCTCACAGGTTTATGGAGATGATTAAATGAGGTAATGTACGCAAGCTGCTTTAATCATTTTTTAGTACATTTTAAGAGATATATGTTATTCTTATTGTTGCTGTGAATCTTTAAATTTATTATATAGCTTCCTGTCTCAGTTTCCTCAGTTGTCCTGATGCCTCAGAATGTTGGCACAATAAAATTAGATCATCACTCTGAAATTTCTTAAAATAGCTATAACCTCTGAAAATGCAGAGAACAGGTATTGTTTTGTCACCACGATTATAAAGAGCCACATTGGGAGAACTAACTGTATTAGTAGTATGGTTGGACTCTCATCTCTGGAGCTATCTATACAGGGTTTCCTGACTCAACAGAGTCGGCGAGACAACCTGCCAATTCACTCAAACCACTAATTTAATTGATTTTTTATTTCCTACTAAATTGACAGTGGAGTAAATTGAACAAATTGACTGACTGTTTTGATATTGTTTAGACTCAGCTTGAGTGTTACTAATCATGAAGAGGAAAATAATTATTATTGACATTGCTGCAATGATCAAAGTCACCCTTCACATGAGTCCACAGAGAAGCACTGGGACCTTCACCATGTCACCAGCTTCATACTCCACCATTTAAGTTTTAGAGAACAAATCCTGACCAATCCGCTGCATCACCTTATAGGGGAGATCAAAATAGAATGTAGATTTTGGGTGGGAAACTTTGAAAAGGATCAATCAATACATGAGTGTACTTCATTATTGTCCAATTTTGAGTTTATGGAAGAGCTAGCAGAGCTGAAGAGACTGTGGGAGGGTGAATAATGGCCCCTAATCCCTGGATCCTATAGCTGCTACTTTACATGGCAAAAGGGACTTTGAGGTTGTGATTAAATTAAGGAGCCCAAAATAAGGAGATTTTTCTGGATTATGCAGGTAGATACAATGTAATCACCAATGTCCTCATAAGAGGGAGACTGGAAGACATTTGACTACAGAAGAGGAGTAGAAGATGTGAAGATGGAAGCAAGGGGTTGCAGTGATGTGAGGAAGGGCCAAAAGCTAGCCAACGCAGGCTGACTCCAGAAGCTGGAAAAGGCAATAAAATGGATTCTCTCCCTCGGCTTCCAGAAGGAATCACCTCTACTGACACCTTGACTTTAGTCCAGAGACACTGATCTTGGATTTCTAGCCTCCAGATTTGTGAAAGAATAAATTTGTGTTGATTTAACCCACCAAGTTTGTGGTAATTTTTCACAGCAGCCACAGGAAACAAATACACTCTCACCATCATAATCTTCAATATCTGCCTCTAGCTGTGATCCTTGATAGAAACACGTCTGGGCAGGAGGGGAAGCTGAATGGGTGGAACAGGTGGAAGTCCAGTCCCCTGGTTTGGTTTCAAATCAAGGCAGGTTTGTTTTAAATATTGGCTCCATGTAAGATTACATTGGAAATAAAAAGGATTCTCCTAAAGTGGGAAAGAGAACAACCTGAAATAGAGAGAGTTGACATTTGTGTATCTAATATGCGAAAAACTCTTGGATCAGTGCCTGCACATAGTGAACATAATAAAACACAGTCACGGAGTGGTGGTGGTAGTTATTATCTGTTCTGATGCTTTAATTTTACCGGTGACAAACTACAACTCAGTGTAGTTGAATGACTTGCCCAATGGCACCCAGCTCTTAGCAGCAACACCAGTATTAGAACCCAGATTTTTATAATCTTAGTGTCTACTGCAACCCACACCCTGGAACTTCCCCTAAATAGTAAATGCCACCAGCTGACTGTGCCTTTCATTAAAATTAAATATACTGCATAAGGGTGGTATTTATTTTATGTCTTTTATTTGCAGAGCCATTACCAAGTTCAGAGGAAAGCTCGGGGAGCTCCCTGTTTCGCCCATTACTTTGGTGGGCTGCAGTGCCAACAGGTGATCTTATATTAGAAAAGAATAGCTTCTGCCCCTCCTCTACACCCTGAACCTGACAGCTGGAGAGGTGAACGCTGCTCTGACTGCAGAGCAGATTGTAGTGAGGATGCCAGGATGGGCCAGAGCAGTGGGGCAAGGATGGTGAGCCAGTGGCAGAAGCAGCTGCTGGCTCATTAAGGGCATTCGGGTGAAATCTGGGCCACACCAGGCCCGGCCATATGCTCACATGCAAACCACAGCTGCTTGATGACGAATCTCTCCTCTAAACAGCAGCAGCAGAGGCAGCATATTCTCCCAGATCTAGCGGGATTTCTCTTGTTGCTCATTCACTTGCTTTGATGCCCCACTGAGGAGGTGTCCTATTGGCCAAGTATCAAGTAGAAGGAGCAGGGTTTTCAGTCTAGCTGGTACTTTTTTGTAATTGCACTGTAGGAGAATGAGGGGGAAAGAAACAATAGATGACCAGAGAAGACACAGCCCTTTAACATTCCACTACCCTAAGCTCTCATTGTTTTTACCTAACTAGAAGCATTGCCTCTTTTCTAAATAAGGCTTCTCACCTGGCATTCAAGGTTCTCAACTATCTCATCCCTACTCACAACTCCAAGGCTTCTTTCTATTCTTCCACTCTTCCCAAAATGAGTTCCTCATTGGCCCTCAAATATGTCATTCCCAAATATGCCATTCCTTAGAACACAAGCTTCATGAGGGAAGCAACTTTGACTATCTTTTTAATGCTGTGTCCCCAATTCCCATGTGCCTGGCACATGGTGGGCCTCAAAAATATCTGTGAAGAATACCACTCATTCAATACCTGTTTGGTACTAAACACAGTGCCAGGCATATACTGGTATGAGAACTTAACCACATTTCCAATCCTCTTTGTGTCTAAACCTCATTTACAGGATGCCCATAAGTCTGGAAACCAAAACAAATATTCAAAATGTCATCAAGGTTATCTTTAACCTATTAAAATATAAGATAATAGTATCATATTTCCAGGCTTTAAAAACACCCTATACAAAATTGAGTTGATACAAAAATCAAATGAGATAACATGTACAAAGCACTTACATCAGTCACTGACACAGTATAGCTCACTAGCTGTTAGCTATTATTGCTATATTCCTATTATTGCAAAGATTAATAAAATAGCAATCAATTCAGAAGATAAACAAGCAAATATATAATATATAATTATAGTCCAAAATGAGAGCTATCACAAAAGTATGAATAAACTCCTGTGCGGCCCCAGAGGCTCTATCCTAAAAATATATCTAGAATCAGAACCTTTTCACACTGTCTCCACCAAGTATCATTCTAGTCCAAGCCACCCTCATTTCTCACTTAGATTACTTCAATTGCCTCCAAACTCTTCTCTCTGCCTCACTCTTGCCCTCTCCACTGCCCCTACCCCAATTTATTCTCAACACAGAAGCCAAGGATCCTGTTAGAACTTGTCAGCTCATGTCACTTTCCTGTTCAAAACTCTTTAGGTAAAAATCAGAATTACTATTGCCTACTGGGATGGTCGATTGTATGTAGCAACTTAACTGGGTCATAGGGTGCCTAGACATTTGGTCAAACATTACTCTGGGTGTGTCTGTGAGGGTGTTTTTGAACTAAGTAAAACATATTGCCACCCTTAATGTGGGTGGGCATTGTCCAATCAATTGAAGACCTGTACAGAACAAAAAGACTGAGCAAGAGAAAATTCCTCCTGCTTGACTTGTTTGAACTAGGACATCAGTCTTTTCCTGACTTCCACCTCAAACTGAAACATGACTCTTCATGGGCCTCAGCCTGGCTGGCCTCCAGACTGAGAACATATAGATATTTGATGGGTTCTGTTTCTTTGGAGAACCTTGACAAATACGCTAATATACCTATAGGCCATGGGTAATCTGCCACCTGTCTCAACCCACATGTCTTCCCCTGTAATACCATTGCTTTTTTTATTTTAACTCTTTCCACTTTTCCCTCTTTCTCTTTGTTCAAGCCTCCATGTTGTTCATCTTGTTGTCCCCAAACATGAGAAGCCCAGTTAAGCTACAGGGCTCAGTGCCCTCCATTCTCTCTACCTAAATGCTCTTCCCTCTAGCATCACTTCCTTCAGATCTCTATCCAAACGTTATATGACTACGAAGCTTTTCTAAACTTACTTAAATGAAATAGTGCACACATACACTTTTTATTTTATTTCTTTTAAAGTGCTTTAATTTTTATAGCATTTATCATCATCTGGGACACTATATGTTTACTTTTTTACTTGTTTAATGCCTGTTTAACCATCTCTTCCAGCTAGAATATAAAGTCCTTGAGAATTGGAACTTTTCTTGTTCACTGTTGTATTTCAAGCACCTAGACTGGTAACTTATACTAGTCCCTAGTAGTGCCCTGTGTCTATCTGTTGATAGAATTAATGAATACATTAAAACTTTAAGTTTGATTTTAGAAGAAGAGAAGGGTATTATAGATAGGTGGTAATAAAGGATATATAGAGAATCAGAGAAGACTAGGCTTTTGCTGAGTGTGGGTTAAGAATTGGGCAGCACAGAATTCAGGGTTTTGCCCTCCAACAAGGACCTAGAGGACAGATACTCCAAACAGCTGATTAAAGGCTGATCTTCATGCTTTAACAGCCAGCATAGCAGACAGCATGTGTGACATCCTTGCCTATAAATTAAGGAGCCAAACCAGGACATAAGCTTGAAGTGAGTTGAGAAGTAGCCTATGCAGAGCCAAGATTTTCCTCAGAAAACAGTTTTGGGTCTGCTCCAACACTGAGATAAATTGGAGACAGAGGCCCTAAAGTTCAATGCCAATGAGAATAGCTGCAATATATTTGGTTGGAAATAGCCCACCGCAGCCATAAAATCTCAATGAAGAAATCAAACATAGAAGGTCTAGTTTTAAGCAATGTGACATCCTGGTAAAATCTTCAAGAGATGCAAGTGGAGAAATATTGCCCCTAGTAAGTAAATGAGTTGTCTCGAGATAAATGGTTGTCAGAAGAAAGAAGTTAAGAAGGCTAAAGTTGTAATGTATATCATGGTCAGAAAGAAAGAGACCAGAGAATGGAACTACAGCAAGCTGGCTCTGAACTGCACTAGAATAATAAGCAAAGACTTACTTCCTTAGTAAGAAAGACCCAGAGCTTGCTAATTGCCCTCACCATTGATTTGATTGTTAACTTCTATGCCTTATTCCATAGGGTAGCCACAACGGTCACATAAGGCAAAGTTTGCTGAAGTGACTTAAAAAATTATAAGCCCCACATAAGTGTGAAATAATAGCAGTAGACTAACAGCAAGGAGTTTTAAATTAATGTTCCATAGGTGGACATGGGTTCTTGAAATGGATTAACTGTACTTGAGAAACAAGCCTAACTTTATCAACACTGTACTCGTGACACAGCTTCCACCCCTCAACCATGAAAGAGCTTCCTTTCTTCTTGTCTCTCCTGCCCATCCCAGTCTTGTTATAATTGACATTGCATCACCAAACTGGACACGGACAATAAAAACTTGCCTCTTTAACAAGCCATCTCTTAGAGTTCTGTTGACAGTTGTAATCAGCTGTTACTGATTATAAAAGTTAAATATGTTTGCAATGATATATGTTCAAGTTTATTCATCAAAGCATTATGTATAACAAAAAAGGATTAATAACAGTTTAAGCATTAATTTAAACAAATTAAGATACCTCTAAAGAATGGAATTCTATGCAACAATTCCTATACTCTAAGAAGCTTTTAATATACTGATATGATATCACTGCTACGATATATTAAATTTTTAAAAAAGGAACAGAATTATGTGTATATAGGTATGCCACTATTCATATGAGAAAGAAAGAGAAAAAGAAATTATATGTGTGGGGGTTTTTACTTGGATTGCATAGAATGTCTCTGAAAGTATACCTATGAAACTAATAATATCTCAATTTTAAAAATAAATTTAAAAAAATAAATTTAAAAATAATAATATGAAAAACTAAACCCAAGCATACACATCAGAATGTAAATGAGCCTCAATTAATAATAAAAGTAAAAGTTTTTCAAAACACATCACAAAAAAAATCCAAACTCTATGCTATAAAGAGACATGTAAAACAAAGCCACTTTAAAAAATTAAAGACTGGTTAAAAGCATACCAGGCAGAAGCAAACAGAATGAAAGTGGGGTTTATGATATTAATATTAAATAAGGTGGAATTGAGGCCCAAAAGCGTTACATGATACAAAGAAGGGCACTTTATAACGCTAATGGGTACAATTCACAATTAAGATTTAACAGGAATATTTATATATAGACTGCATATTGGCAATATTTCTAAAGCAGAAATTTTCTAGAAAAACAGAAAAATAGACAAAAACCCACCAGCTGCAGAAGACTAACTCAGTTCTCAGTCCACGATAATGCAAGTTGACAAACATGATGTAAATCTTTGGCCCTTCGTACCAGCAATGCCATCTCTGGAAGGTATCCTTCAAATATACTTACACACATGCAAAATGACATGAACACAGTTCTTTATTTCAACATTGTTTGTAAAATATGACTTTCTTGTTCATCAATAGATGACTAGTCAAAAAAATTATGGTATAACAATTCAATGAATTGTACCATAAAGAAAAAAACAAAGGATGAGGATCTCCGCGTGATCTTGGAAAAAGCTCCAATATATATTCATTTTAAATTAAAAAAATCAGCAAAGTACTGAACAATTTATAATACACTATCTTCTATGTAAAAAAATAAAAATAGAAATTCACATTTGTTTGTGTATGCATGAAGAGACTCTGAAAGAAGAAACTAGTAATAGCAGTAACCTGTATGTGGTGGAGATAGGGGATGTGAGGGAAGTGAACAAGTGGGAATGGGGAAAGGGAAGGAGTTTTCACTGCATGTACATGTGTATGTGTATGAGTATGACTGTTTATTCAAAACACACAAAATCTTGTGTGCAAATGGGCCCTAAGTCATCGTGTCTATCTAGTACTAGTACTCTTTTTCAGATTCTTAATAAAAGTAAAATCTGATTCGATTTTCCTTAGTTTCCTGAAAATCAACATAACAGACCTTCTGTTTTGCTTCTAAGTCATCCCTCTTCACACAAGGATTATGGGCCCAATTACACAACCCATAGCAAAAAAAGCCTGTTGCTTCCTTTTAACTTCTTCACTAGAAAATCAAGTCTTATTCTACGAAGACTCTAGACCTAAGCTGTCTGATATGACTATGACTTGAACTGTGGCTAGCTCAAATTGTCATGTGCTGTAAGTATAAACTACACACCTAAGTTCAAAGACTTCAAATGGAAAAAAGAGTGTAAAATACCTCATTCATTTTTAATATTGATTACATTTTAAAATGATAACGTTTTAGATAGATTGAGATGTTTCTTTTTCTACTTTCTTAACAAAACCACTGGAATATTTTAAATTACCTATGTGGTTCACATTATATTTCTACTGGACTGAGCTGCTCTGGGTGGTAAAAACATAAGCAGACAGGCTAGATGAGATTTTGCTGCAGTAATAAGCAACTCTAAAAGTCTAACTGACCAGCCACAAAAATGTTTATGTCCCAGTCATAATATGTGAGCAATCTGGACAAGCCAGAGAATCTATTTCTGTCTTCAGTAAAGTACTCAGACTGCTGAAGGCTTCACCCCAGCCCATGCCCCCAGTGACTGCAGCAATGGGACAGGAACATGGTGAATCAGGTATCTGCCCTTAAAGTTTCCTCTTGGAAGTAACACACCTCATCTGGGCTCACGTTTCACTGGTCAAAGCAAATTCCATGACAATATTCAGTTTCACAGGGGTCAGGGAAGGGCAATCCACCTGCCCAGAAGACAGAAAGAATTAGTAAACAGCACAAGTGACCATAACATTTCACCTTATGTCCTATACAAGGCTAAAGTTGGTGTCCAAACGGCCACATATATTGACTTCAAATATCTTGAAATTATCTTTAGAATTCATGTAGAGTTACTTGCATTCAGAAGGAACATGTTTTTAGGGAACACACAATGGAATGAAGCCCCACTAGGTCATCTGTAGATATGTCAATACTTCCTGTAATTGGGTTGTCTACTCCACCATAAGGAGACCCATTGTCATGAGCAGCAGTCAATTTTTATAAGAATTTATGTTAATCCAAATACTGCTTTGTGCTTTCTATCCTAATTCAGAGCTGCACAGTATATATCTCATCAATCTTTCACCAAATAGCTTTCAAATATGTGAAGACATGTACCACTTTTCCCCTGGAGAGCTTCTGCTCTCCAGGCTAAATACTTTCAACTGTTCCTCATGTAAAATTCTGCCGTATTTCCTTACTACCTGAGTTCTTATAGTAGATAGCTGTATTGTTCACAAGTATACACCATCCTCTTCCCAGAAAAGAAGTTGCACGTTCAAGTCCACTGCCATGTGACTTGCCTGGGCTTGATCATGTCACTTCCAAACAGAAGTTTTAAATGAGATTGCATTGGTTGGCTCAGACCACTTGATCTTCCCCTCTGTTAAAAGTATGGCCATGTCCCACATCAGGGCTATTCCTTCAGTCTGGGTCCCAGGGTGATGAGATACATGAAGCAGAGACCGACACACCCACAGCAGCCCACCTAAAACGTGAGCAAGAAATTACCATTTGTTTCTGTTAGCCCCTGAGATCAGAGGTTTTTCTTGTATGGGAAAAGCTGGCCAACACAGAAGTAATCCAAAAGTGACAATTTTAGAATGGTTGAATTTTTACTAGCTGTCCCACTATCAGGAGATTTTCTCCATATGACTTTGTACTACAATACCTAATTTCATTTCTTTCATGAACATGTATATAGCAGTTACTATATGCCAAGAACTATTCCAAGCACTTTACAAAAATTAATTTACTCAATCATTATAAAACATCATCAGATAGGTTCTCTTATTATCCCCATTTCACAGATGAGGGAACTGAGACAGAGAGGTCAAGATCACACAGCAGGTAAGCAGCAGAGTCAGAGGTCAATCCAGGAAGGCTGGCCTGAGAGTCCACATCTTCAGCCACTATTCTATGCAATGATCATAACCATTAATATTTGCTGAGTTAATTTATATTAAACACATTCACTTTTATTTCTTATAGTACCTCTAGGAAGTGGGAGGACCTGAGACTCAGAGATTTAAAGTTATTGACCCAATTTACTGATCCAACAGTGACCTTGATGGCAGCAAAATTCATGCTTTATAAAGAAAAAACCTCCAAATACTAATATATTCATCAGTTTAATTCTCCCTGCTCAAACCTGGGGGGTAGAGAGGGTAGGGGAGCAGAGATGCATCAACTGAATCGGACCACCAGTATCTTTCCAAGAGCTCTCTTTGTGCTTATCGCCATCACTAACATTAATAAATATTGGCTAGATGTCTACCTCATGGAAGGCATTGTATTAGGTAGATGCCCTTGCCCCAGTTAAGACTGGAAATAGGCTTACTCTAATTTGGCCTTAATATGGTGAAAGATGAAATAAACAAACACCCCCTGGAAAGGGAAGCATCAACGGGCCAGGTCAAGTGGCTCTCACTTGGTGACTACAGTTTTCACAAGATTGCACAGCAGCAGCTGCCCCAGAAAGTAGCAGGAACAGAAAACACTATTCCTGTCCTCCTCCTGTTTCATTATCACTGGGCACAGCGTCAGCATTAAAGGAGCAGTGTGAAATGGACAATTCACACATCTTCCACGTTTCTCAGCAATGTCGGCCCCTGCTGTTGCCACGGATGCTGTGGCTGCCGCTGCCTTGGTCTTCTCACATCAAGAAGGGTATTAGACATGGACCAGCAGGGAAGCATGTGCAAACAGGCATGCGCGCACACTCTCTACCCCCCTTTCTCCATTCCCAAGAAGTGGCAGGGAATACAGAAAAAAGAGAAGGAGGCAGCGAGCATTGGAGGAAAGGCTCCTCTTTCAGAAGAGCACTGGAGTCCACCTGCAGCACATGTGCAACAGGCCCACAGACCCAGTGTCATCTCACTCCACTATCACACAGATCGCTTGGAATGGCGTGGTATGAGGGCATTCCAGGCCTTGTCTGGCACACAACCACCTGCAGGGAGGGAGCAGCCAATGAGAACAAGGCCTTGCCCTGATGCCTGCCCAGCCAGCCCTTCTGTAGCCTCCTGGTTCCAGGTGTAGGCTCAGCCCTTTCCAAATCTCTGGGCCACTCTTGTCTTTAATTAGGGAGAATTAAGGAGCTCAGCCTCCATATTCAGCATTCAGGCTTCAGGTAGTCCTGCTCTGATTATGTGGCCTAATTCTCAAAACTGAGCTTCTTCCCCACTGACACCTGTATTAGTCAGCATTCTCCAGAGAAACAGAACCAACAGAATATATATATATATAAAGAGATTAATTATGAAGAGTTGGCTCACATGATTACGAAGGCTAAGTCCCAGGACTTAGCCCTCAAAGTGAAGACCCACAAAAGCCAATGGTATAGTTCTGGTCAAAGTCCAAATACCCAATAGCCAGGAATGCTGATGGCGTGAACACCACTCCAAGAGCAGAAGACCCATGTCCCAGCTGAGCAGGCAGGCAGGAAGCAGAAGGAGTTTCCCCTTCTATTCTATCTTCAGTGCTTCAAATAGGTTACCTTTCATTTGACTCCATTTGATCTTTAGCCCCACTCCTTCGTCCCGTCTGTATTACAAAAAGTTAAAGGGTTGGAAAAGCAACAGGTGAGGGGAGAAACGATTAGCCACACCACATGATTGGTCCCTTGGCCTCAAATATTGGCTAGTTTGGGGTCATGGTTCTGACCTACCCA
Source organism: Eidolon dupreanum (assembly GCA_028627145.1). Taxonomy (NCBI): domain Eukaryota; kingdom Metazoa; phylum Chordata; class Mammalia; order Chiroptera; family Pteropodidae; genus Eidolon; species Eidolon dupreanum. The sequence goes on along the minus strand of CM053501.1, from coordinate 19,909,541 downwards.
CCATGTGCAAAAGTTTTGATGTGCTTTCTGCACTGCCAGGGGCCAGTGTTTCCCCAGCCCCATTCTCTTGTTTCCTAGTGCATGCTGCCATTCTGCCCTGATGGGCAGCCATGTTGATTTTGAAGCAGTGATTCTCAAAAGTGTGGTCCTGAGCCAGGAACATCAGCTTACTGGAGAACTAGTTAAAACTGCAAAAATTTTAGGCCCACCCAGACCCACTGAATAAAAATCTGGAAGTGGTACCCACAAGCAGTTTGTTTTTTAACAAGCCTTTCAAGTGATTCAAAGTACTCTCAAGTTTGAGAAACCCTGTTTTTAAAGGCTAGTTCTCTTGTCCTCTGAGCATGGCACCTCCTTCCAGGTCTTCACTCATCCCTTTGTTTCTCACAGCACCCAATTTGAGAAAGGTGGCATCAAAACGCTGCTGAAACTGACATTTTTCCTCATTTCCAGTTCTTTTGGATACCTGATTGCAATTTTATAGGATTCCAGAGGCTCAACCCTCAGAAAATACCAACTCAAAATAAGGACAGATTATTTTAAAATTTAAAATTTAAAATGTGCTTGTTGGCACATTGATGCCACTGGCTGGTTTATACTGACTAATTAATCTTCATTTGACCTGAATTAATGCCTAATCTGTATAAAATTATGGAGATTTGCGGGAATGCAGCAAATTTGAAACTATAAAAGCAAAGGCATGTAGGAGTGGATTCACCATCAGGCTGACATGAGGATTAAAGTACTTCTTCAAATAGTACATTATTTGAAGTTTGATTTTCTTCCTTTCTCCTCTCCACCCCCACTTCCTTCAAGGAAAAAAAAATTACCAGAAGACATGAGCATATTGTCTCCCCTTCTCCCAAATAAAGGTAAACTGACAGCACTTTCAATGAAAGGCTCTGCATGATTGGAATTAAATGTCAAATACGATTTTCTGTTGGCAATTCAAAGTGTTGGTGTCAAAACCATAACTGACAGTACGGCTGCAGATTAGTATCTGTCTGGATCTCGGCGTCACACTGTGGGAAGGTTTATGATTTAGTAGATTAACACAGCTCTCTTCATGCTACCACTTAAGAGATAATTTGTTCAAGCAGGAGCCGATTAGATTGTGGCTGCCCAGGGGCAGGAGGCCCCCACCTCTAAAGTTCTGTCAGGCATTTAATGGCACACCCTGCCCTCTGCGGGGGTCTGCCATCATTACAGGTGACAGGCAGCAGAGGTGAGAGGGCCACAGCTGCCGACAGCCAGGCTGTCAGTAGCCACCAGTGACGTTTGCTGGCGATGTCTCAGGGAAAACGGAGTTTCTATTGATCCAACCAGTGTGAAATGGCCTTCCAGTTTGGAGATTTGATTTATTTAGCTTCTGCTTCTCACATGAGATAGAAGGAGGAGGGGTACTTCCTGGCAAGTCACTGAATCAGGCACTCTACCACTAGGTTTCTTCTAGCTCTAGAAAAAAGATGGTAATCGGAGCTCAGAGAGGTTATGAGACTTGCCCAAGTTCAGAGTGTGGGAGGAGCAGATGGGATAGTTCATATTGCTTGAGATTCACAAAGCAACAAACACTGTCGTGGGCACTCTTCTTCCCAAGATCTTGTGTAATATTGACAAAGACTTTGCTGTTATGATGGGGCAGACTAGGTTAAGGTTATAATAAGCATTGGCTAAGCTGCAGCAAGTCCATGGCAGAGATGGGTTAGAGCTAGGTCTCCTCATTCCCAATTCTGTGTTCTCTGCAAAATCTTGCGGAGTATCCGTAGAATAAATATTCCATCTGGGGAGGGGATAAAAGGGCTTTGAAAACTGTGCCATTTCTGCCAAGTGACAGCCCATAGAACCCAGATAATAAAATAAATAAAATGGATACTCTGTGTCCTGACCAGCCACAAACTGTAACTGGTCCTCGGAAAGCCTGATTTAAGAGCTTCATCTGGCAGAGACTGTATTTGTTCTTTCTCTTTTACTCCTCTCATCCCTACTTCTGGGGAAGAAGGAGAAATGGTGAAAGCCATCAGTTCAATGCAGCATTTTTATTATCCAACAATGCCAGGATGTGACAGCATAGGAGACCCACGAGATAATGTTCGGACTCTGGTTTTAGAATGTTTACTCTCTTCTGGGTGAACTCTGACATCCAAATGCATTAATGCAGTGCCATTTTCAACTCTCATGCCAATCTCTATCCTTGTATGTATCAGAATTTTAATGCCTGCTTCCCTGTTTGAGTTATGGTAATTTATTGTAATAGTGTATTTTGACCTTTTCAGTATTTTGTATTTTTATTGGATAGCTGTTTCACCTCTTCCCTGGAGGATTAGCCAAGCTGAAAATGAGAGAGAATGGTAAGACCAACCAATCAAAATACAGAATATTAAAAAGGTCAACACACAAGAGCAAACTACTAATTTGGAAAACACACAAATGCAGAAAGAATGAAAGGTCTGAACAGCATGGTGACCAGAGCAAGAATAAATGGACAGGAGAAGGCTCAGGGGGATGCTCTCCACCAACAGCACAACCATTAGTTCAACCGCTAAATGTAAAGTAGCCCATCATCAGAAACCAAAGGAGGGTAGGAAGTCAGTGCAAACACCAAAGGGTATAAACTGTATTGTTTCTGTTTCTACCTGGTCAAGGCAAATGACAGAGAGAGGTAGTGGGTTTGAAAGATCCCAGCCCAGAGATGCCAGGGAACTTTTGGTATAATGTGCAATATCAGAGGATGCACCAAAGATAGCATGCTCAACCCTCCACCTACACGGAGATGCATGTCTCAGGAGTCTAAAACTGATCGTCACCCAATTTTTTTAAGATTTCCATAAAAGGAAATCCCCCAACTGCCCCAATTGACTCTTTCTAGTTGAACTATATTAATTAAAGCATATTAATAAGCATATCTTGACAGCCACAATGAATAGAGCCATAAAAATTCAAAGCATACTAATTCAAGTGGACTTTTAGGTCCACTCTACTGAAGGGAATGGTCATCAAGAAACTGGAAAACACACAAACCGGTTACCTGCGGGCAGCCCCTTGTCCACTAAAACTTATACTGCACTGGTTGTTATCATGCAGAACATACACAGAAAGTTCTTAATATCCCAAGATGACTGGCACTGGAAAAGGTTCACTCAAAGGAATGCATGTAAAACAGACACCAAAATCTCAGTTTAAAAATCAAAAAGGCTTTGACTGCAACTTCATCTTGAAAAATAAAATATTATACATAAAAATTTATGAAGAGATTATTTTGTTTTGTATTTAATAAAATATAGGTTAAAATTCTAATCATATTCATAAAAAGGATTTAAGAATTGACTGGAAAGTTGGGACACAATTAACGTAACAAAATTTTATGTTAATATAGATACATCACCTTTCACACTTTTGAAATAATCATGTAAAGCATAACTTGTCAAAATATTCAAAGAACCTAAGATAAGGACCCCTCTAAATCTTGTGGTATTCCAGTTTTTTCTGTTTTAATATCTTGATCCTTGTTTTCTATTATGCAGTTGCTTGATTTCCTATTACCTAATTGTTGCTTGTGAGATCCTGATTTGTTGATAGATTCGAGAGCTATATGAGCCATCCTACTACATTACTTTCATCGACTTTATGCAATTCTGGGTTGTTTACAAAATTTGCCATTTCCATTTTCTTTTAATTCACACTGTACTGCCAAAACATCTGAAAATTATCTACAAACTGTCCAAATATCAATGCCATACAGGTTTGTATTAAACAGTTATGTTTGAGTAGGGTCTAATTTTTAAAGTGTGCTAGTGAATATTTGATAATTATTAATTTCCCATGTAAACTTATAACCAAAGATATTCTAATAATGAAAACTCAGGCACATGGATCCTACACTTATCTAAGTGCAAGCCAGAATATTTTGAACATAAAAGATACCATAACAGACATAAAAATGACTGCTGAAGTATATTCAGCTATTAACATTTTCTAGTCTGACTCTTATGAATAGCAGTCTAAGCAAGTTGCATCATAGGATAAGAATTTGAGGTTAGAAACACTATGCAGATTTGTAATGACTGTTCTTTAAGAATATTTAATATATAATATACTCAGATTACACTGTTAAAGGACACATTTTAAAACCATGTAGCACATGATCTCTGTTTTTAAAACACTATACTTTATTAAACATTTACTGTGTACCACAAATTGTGCTTTGTACTTTGCATGCATTATATTATTTAATTCTTATAATATCTCGAAAGAAAGGCATCTATACCTATAAGTTATAGGGAATGAAATAAGACAGAAGTTAAGCAACCTGCCCAGGATGAAACATATAATTAGTGGCAGAGGTAGAGCTCAAACCCAGGTCTTTCTGACCCAAGAAATATGTTTCTAACCGCTCTATTACAATACACACACAAGGTGTCTAGAAGAATTAAGATGCTGTGCTAAAATTGTGGATGTTTTTATTCACTTCTTTGTATTTTTCTATATTTTTTACATTTTCTAAATTAAAGGTGATTGCTTTTATAATTAACGAGAAGAAAACTCATGTTTATAAGTTCAGGTAAGAGACTGAAGATCATGTTGCTTGTAGCTAATGGAAAGCTTTGTAGAGAAAAGGGAGGAAAGTGTCTGGCTGAGTTACAGCTGGAGGGAAGATTCCAACTGGCAAGGAGCCTTCAGATGGAGGTTTTGACACATCCCAAAAGTGCTGCTGACATGGACACTGCCCACTCAACCTACTGAAGAGCTTAAAAGAAATTACTATGTGCGAGGGAGGAAAGAACACTGACCACAGTCAGAGACAAGGACACGCACCATGTCCTGTGATGCCCTGTTTGACTGCCTGTCCTCCATCCCATGGGCCCCATCTATAGTCCAGTCCTCTCCTCTGTTTTGAGGCTGACTCTATCCCAAGTCAGGACACTAAGCACCACAAAATTGCTAACATGTTTCCAAGACCTCAGTTCTCCAAGAGTGGGGCCCTACCTTCCCACAGACTTCCTGAAGACTACCTGGGGCTGTCCCAGTCTACCTGGGCTGCTGAAGGTACCTGTGTCCAGGCAAGGCTTAGCTCTGCTGGGCTGCATTTTGTAAGCACAGCCAACTATACTCTCCTGGGCCTCATTGACACTGACAACCTAACTGCCTAGGCTGGACTTGTTATCAGTCACCATGGCCTTTCACCCAAACTTCCTATTATTTGTCAAAGTCTGTTCCCAAATGTTTAACCCAGGCTTTGCACAGCAGCTTACAAGGAACTAAGATACTGATCTCTCAGATGCCAGGGTAACAGGTGGACCTTGGACCTTTCCCCTCTGTCCTTGAGCAAGCCAAGTATGCCCTATAAATATTACCATTCTATGAATGCTAGGGCACACAAAATTCTGGAAGTACTGATTTTGAACCACCCTGTTGGGTTTTCTTTGTCCCCATATACCATACTCTTCTAAGCTGGTCCATCTTAGACCTACTGAACTCCTGCTTTGTCTCTTGGTAATTTAAGTAATTATAGATAATGGTATTGTTTGTTTACTGTGTATCAGGCATCTTCTAATTGCTTTACATTAACATAGTTTTGAAATGCTTTGCAAGTTCTCTGGGCCCTTTTTGCTTCCCCCCAAAAATGGGGGAAATGGCAGTCTATCTGAGACTCCTTTCAGATTTCTTTGAGAGTTTAAGGAATGAACACCCATGTTAATACAACCCCCTCTCAGTATGTGGCTCCACAGCTTGGCACCTGCTGAGAAAAGGAGATCAATTTAGAAACAGAAAGGAACATTTCTCTAAGATGATGTTTTTCAAACCCTTAACTTAAAAAAAAATTGTCAGAATTTCCAGAAGTGGAATAATAGGAGAAAGAAATGGCATTCAGCTGAAGGAAAGAGGTTTGTGGTGAACCTAAGAGTGATGGGTGGAATTGCAGGAGATGGGACAGTTAGAAAATCAAGCCTGACAGTAAGAAATCAACTTCCAGAGAATTGAAGGCCCAGTCCCAGGCCCAGAAGCATGGCTAGGCCTTTCTACTAGGCTCTAGGAAAATGGTTCCAGAGTGAGGGGTGAGATTTAGTCAGTTACTGTAACACATTATTTCTTGGAGCTCCCAGTTCCCCTAGGAGAAAAGCCATTTTTCTTTTCCAGTATATGCCTCACTTTTGTAATCCCTCAGGCTATCATCAAATGGTTTCCATTTGTTTCCAAAAACAATTTATCTGCCTTGAGGTTTTACCTAGCAGAACTTGGTGCTAGCATTCATCCCTGCCCACAAGCAAGCCTACATTAAGAGTAGAGAAAACAGACATTTCCTTTATGCAAAGGTCTGTCTTTCTCTAAAATCAAATGCATGTTTCAAAGCCAAATCCTATCTTTTTTCTCTCCCAACATTTATTTGACTCCCTTGTCTCACAATGAACTTACCCTAAAAGAACCCTGACACCACTTTAATACTCTGTATCAGCAGAGATCATTCATTGCTGTGTATTGTTCTGTTTGCTGTTTTTATCTTGTCCAAAAGGCTAAATTATAAGCACTTAATGGAAAGGATGTTTTTTATGTTTTTAAACCCTGAACTCCCAAATCAGAGTACAAACATAGTAGGAAACCAATCCATTGTTATTTTATGTTTATGTTACTAGTAATAAATTAAGAAGAGTCCCCTTCCTGAAAACCTAAAGTTCAGAACATATGTTTATGCCAACAGCCTCTCACTTATACCATAAGATTATGTCTAAACCAAGACCTATTTGTCTTACTTTCCCCATTCTTTTTGTCTTTTTCTGGCTCTCTCCCTCCACTTTCCTCTAAGTGTACTATCAATACCACCATGATATTCTTCCTTTCTCTGAAACTTTTTCTTAAAACATCTACATGTTAATAAATTTGAAAACTTAGGTGAAACAAATAAAAAATCCAGAGTATATAAGTTACCAAAATTGACCCAAGAAAAAATTTTAAAAATGAGCTTATAATTGTGAAAGAAATTGACTCTGTAATTGAAATTAGTTCCCATAAAAGTAAAGCCAGGCCCAGATGGATTTGTAATAGAGTTAAACCAAATAGTCAAGGAAAATATAATTCCAATTTTACATAAACTCTTTCAGAAAATATGTAATTTATTAGGTTAGTGTAACTTCATGACAACATTAGACAAAGATGACACAGAAAATTAAAATTATAGGTTAATTTTACTCATGAATGTAGGTACAAAAAATGAAAACAACACATTAGCAAAATGAATACAGCAATGTCCTAAAATAATAATTTATAGTGACTAAATTGGGATTATGCCAGAAAGGCAAGACTGAATCAACATTTAAAATTTTATGTTCATCTTCCTTTCCTCATCCATTCAGATCAATTCAGAACAATTAAATTCTCACTATCACCTCACCTCTTTCCTCCTGAATCCCCTCAACCCTAACCAAAGGAAGTGTATTCAGGGCTTGGTTTTCTTTTTTCAGTATTCTTACAGACTGGGGAATTTCCCACAGGAACATTAACACCTTCAAAATGTGATTATCTCAGTCCGTTGAATGTCTTATCTTTCCAGAATTTCACAGAATTATAAGGAAACACAATACAACAGCACGAGGCTCATTTTCACAATATTTAGAAAAATCACTTAATCCTCGAACCAAATATGACCATTATAGTTGTTTACAATTCCCAAGAATATATAATGTTTCCTAAACCCAATGTATTATATAATCTAGACCCATGTTATTATCATCTATCATAGAGAAGGAATTCATATTAACTTAGTGAAGAGAGTAACCAAAAAGAAAAAAGAAAAAAGCAAAGGAAGAACCAAAAAGCCCACATGACTTCAGCTTTTCAAGCATGTCAGTCAGCCATGCCAGGTATTCAAATTCTATCACCAATAAAGTTAATATTAGTTAAAAAAAAAACTTATCGAGACAGTTTCCCATATTCTAAGAAAATACCCCCTTGGAAAGGAAATAAAAGACCAATTCCCATATCCTCCCTTAAAATCTTTTCTCTCTCAATAATTTGTGTTTCCTTCCATTCCCTCCTCAACCCTGCATACCTGACATCTTAAATGGGGCTCTATCCAGCAGCACAGCAACTAATCTCCATCCAAGTCCATGTCCTTGTACCTTCCTTGATCTCAGGATCACATGCCAGCCTTTTAATATTCTGTATTTCTCAAAATCTGAAGGCCCTGGAAGCTTGCTCCTTATGTGTAACATTTCTGTTTCTGTGGCTACGGTATCTTTCTTCCATTCTGGAATGCCTTAGGTTTGTCCCATAATGTCTGCCTCCAAGAAGAACACTCTCCTTAGTTTCTGTATTTGCCACAACAGGAGAAATCCACTTGAAAGATTTCTCCATTTCAGCTGCTCCTGGAGTATTTCCTAAACCTACTCTCTGCCATAACATGAGGTTTGAAATTCCATAATTCTCGTCTTCTTTCAACCTTTGAACTCCTCAGGTTGTGACAGCTCAAACATGGGTTCAGATGGCTTTTTAAACCTTCAACCTGCCCTTTTAGCAGTCCTATTCTTCCCACCTCCATCTGAGCTAAGCCATTTTCAACCATTCAACATCTTTCTCACCTTCTATTTCTCTTCCTGGAGGTCTCTCCAGGCCTAGAAGATTAAAAAACATTTTTAAGCTGATTCCATTTCTCCCTAAGTTACCATCCAAGATCTGAGCATTTTCTGTTCACATATCAGCTCCTAGATCCTTCTCATTTACTTACTATACCTTTCCAGCTCTGGTGAGCAAACTTGATTCCTAGCAATAGGAAATTGTTGTTTTGTTGTTGCCATCTACTTCCTTTTTCACTACTCACCTTTGGATAATTCCATTAAGTTGTTTCCCTGACTTGATCAAAGAAGATCACACATTACCTACATATGGAGCCCACATCTTCATTCTACTTAATCTTGAATAAACTCCACCAACTCCCAGTGTTTGAGCCCATAGTCTATGTATTTCTAAGGAACACCCTGTCTCAATGAGAAAACAAAAAACAAAAACAAAAGGATAAAATGAAATTTGAGTCCATTAATACCATTCAGTCCACCATCCAGATACTAAAGGCATTTTACACCAGAAGTCTACTTATTTTGAAGCAAGCTTTTTCAAGAACCCAGAAGTTTCTACTTCTGCCAAACCTAAATTCCTGCTAATCAAAATCATGGCACAAACTCTTTCTCTGTGAGTTTTACTAATGAAAACCAGACTTCTCTTGACAATGCAAGTTTCTTCAGGAGGCTAAACCAAAATTCCCAACTTTTGTGCATAAACTTGCCTCTGTCTATTGGAGGATAACAGTTATTAGTTTATTGTAAAAGGTAAATGGACCAAATCCCATACCCTTGACCAGAACTGACCATGGCTGCTGCCTTCCTAATGGAGTCCAGGGCAGACGATTTGACTTTAAACTCCTTTCTAGTCAAAAGCCTGCTGATCTAGGCTGAGCCTCCCACTAAATTCAAAAACTCCTCTTTATCTTAAGAGCTTTCTTGCAGCCCCTGAGCAGCCTGTCCCATGGCCCCTTTTTGAAAGCAGAGCTTCCCAGCCTGGTGCTCCCAGAGCCTGTCTTATCACACCATCTGCTTCAGGTGGAAGAGAAGAGAGCCACACCTAATCAACCCCAAGGAGGAGGAGGAGGAAGACTTGAACCTTCTTTCCTCCTCCCCTTGTGCCCTTGCGGTCTCCACTTTGTCAACTACTTACAGCAGATCTCCTCCTCCCTGAAGTCCCAAACCACTCTGGAAATGAGACTGTGTAGCTAACTTACACAATTTTCACATTAAGCATCAAACAGCAAAAATAATGGAATAAAACCTCTGACAGTTTTCCCCTCTCAGGAGTTCAAAGGAAATAGAGATGAGATTACAGCCACTAGAATCTGTCCAGCTGATTATTGGTGCTGGTGGTGACATGCTGCTGTTTACTGATTCATGGAGTGATAAGTACAGCAAAAGAAGAGAGTCTGTGGAGAGTATGGTGTGTGTTCCTGGAGCTGTGTTCTCTCAATGCAGCCACTTGAATCAAGCCATATGCACTGTGGGCTGACTCTGATTCTCAGTAACAACTGTTCAAAAGAGGACAGAGGCAAGGATTCCAGATTTGTTGACTTGTGTTGTTCTTGGGGAAGCAGGAGGAGTGAAGGTTCTTTTTCCAGCATTTCTTACAGGAGGTCGTTTCTAAAGGAACACAAATCACTCATTGGAGGCAGGCTATGTTAGTAGTAGTTTTGGGTTAGCTGCAACATATGCCAGGGCCTTCAAAGAGGTGTGGGCTTAAACTAAAGGAATTTTTTTTTTACTTATATTCACCCAAAACTAATTCCTCCTCCTAGCTTATTATAAGAACTAACAGTACTCAGATGTGATTGTAATATATTCTGAAAGATTTATAATGTCCCATGAGCATAAGAAGAATTTTTAACAGAGAAATTCCAGAATAGGATCATGACATTGATAAGATAAGCAAGAAGATTGGGTTCTGATGATATGTTTTTCTTCACGGACGCATATATTCATGCGTTCATCAATAGGTTTTCTGTGCCATGGCTAAGCCATGTTCTAAGGATGGGGTGAGGGTAATCTAGCTGCAACAAAGATGCTCCTTGAGCACAGAGGTGCTTCCACTGATGTAACTGGCCTGAGGGTTCCAGGTGCATGCATGCTGCCCCACCCCCTAACTGTTCAGGCAAAGGAAGCCCATTCTGCTTGTGGTCAGGAAACCATAAATAATAATAAAGTTGTTTTAAAGAGCATATGAGTTTGTTCCCTCCTGTTCTAGAATCATCTCTATGGCCAAAACTACAGACCATCACATTTCAAAGTTATTAGAGGAAGCCTGGTTCAATTATTCACCTGATAGGTGAGCCCTCTCTACAACATCCCCAGCAAGGCAGTAGCAATCTGTGTTTAAATGCTTCCAATGTCAGGGAACTGGCTACCTTCTTAGAAGCCCTTCTCAGTTTACCTGTGATTTTCAGGACTTGAGCTGAGCTTAGATCTATCTTTCTACAGCTTTCACCTATTGAGTTCTACCATTTGGAGCCACACAGGACAAGTCCAATCCCTCTTCCCCTAGATACTAAACATATGTTCTGAGTTCTCTCTCCTCCTGGCCAAGGACCAGCAGTTCTTTGATCCATCCATTACATAACAAGCTTACTGTGTGCCATTGCAGTTGCTAGAGGTATTATCTCCATTATTTCACTTAATTCTCATAATTATCCTATGAGGATTTTATGCCTAATTTATAGATGGGAAAACTGAGGCTCAAAGAGCTTAACTAGTATACCCAAAATTACTCAGCTAATATGGCATAACATAGACTTGGGCCCATAACTGACTGACTCCAAAGTTCACGTCAGGGGATCTCTATCCAGGTTGCTCTCCTATACTTAAAGTTCTATTTGTACATATAATTTATAGGTTTGTCCATCAGTCTTTCATGCGTTCTCATCTAAAAGCATATTCACACTTGTTTTGGCATATCTGTCTCATTTTTCATTGTTTCCTTACAGCATGAAATTATTGGTAGGTAAAAGACTAGTAGAATTATTAAATGGGTATTTATAATAACCCAGCTGTGTCCCACAGAAGTAGAACAAAGATGATCTCTTGAACTATTCATTTACCTTTTATTCTGCCCAACAAAAGTTTGAATGCTCCCAATACAGAGCACTGAACTGGGCACAAAAAATATGAAGATGAACACAAGAATGGTCATTCTATCAAGGCAGACAAGTAAGGAAGAAAGTAATCATAACACATGAGGGTGGACCTCTATATAAAGAGCCCTGTGATCACAGTAGAAAGAGGAGAAGGTCTTGGCAGGAGCTGGATAATGGGAGGGGAAGTTAAGTAAGGTTTTATAGAGGAGGGAACCATTCAACTCTCTCATAAAGAGGAATGAGGCTCTTTAACAAAGAGGTTCAGGGTTGAAAGGAAGACACTCCAGACTCATTCTAGAATTAGCAAAGCCACTGTCGTGAAGTGGCTTGGTGTCATTCAGAAACACAGAATTTTCTGGTAACACCATTGAATGAAATATACTAGAGGGAAAGTAAAATAGAATATGAGGCTGAAAATAAGCTGTTGGGGCAAGATAGATACACTAAGCCTTCACATTTGGACTTAGTGGGAACCTCCAAGAATATTTATGTAATAGAAGCCAATCTACATTTTAAAAAGATAAAAAAGGTGGCTTTGCTGTGAATTCTAGAATAAGGTAACCCTTACAGAACCTCTGTGCTTGCAATAACACCAGCCAAAGTCATATTTACTCTTTTTCCAGCTACATCACATTGTTTACTCTCAACTAACACTCCTTTTCACAGGTGGTACTGTTAAGCCATGTCTTTCCTGCTGTGAGCAGTTGGGCCTGTGTTTGGGACTTTCCACTTACTCCAATGCACTGATATGGTTAAATTTGGCCTCCTCATCCTCTTGTTTACACCCTTCACAATATTGATTTTTATCTCCGACACGCTTACTATGCTACCAGATTCATGTTGTACATGAATTTAATAAACCTCTTCATGCAAATCACAGATTAAAAAGAAAAAAACAGAAGGCAAGGGCAAAGCTCCAAGCATGTCACTACACACTCCCCACTGGATTAACATTTACTTTCAAATCAGTTCCTTTAAAAATAGAGCTCTTTAATCAGTAACTATTCCACTAGCTTGTCCTTTTTCTTGCCAAACATCATGCTGACATTCAGCATTCTGGATGAAGTTAATCACATAAAACTTGCTCGTGGTGAGCCCACACTAGCTGCTAGTGTCTGCTGCTTCCTTTTCTAGGTGCTCACATGCCAGCCCTTTAATATTCCATTAGACATTCTTGAAACCTATTTAGTTGCAGATTCCATCTTCTTTCTTGGTTGGAAATCCAAACTCCATTAGCTTGTCTCCAATTTTCCAAACCACTTATGTTCTCCATAGTTCACAAAGACCACCCAGAGCAGTTGGGTGATCTAGTGTGACAGGTTTCTTTCAGTAACATAGGATATAGTTTTCCAGCCTAGAATACAACAAATGTCTGTTTCATCATCTATAAAATGGAGAAGTGTTTGACAATTAAACAGCATAATGCACCTAAAAGACCAATGTCTAGCACATAGGAAATATTACCTTCCAAAAATGTGTAACAAGCCACCACATCACTTTATTTCCTCCAGAATGCCATGTCAGCACCTCCAGTTCAATTAACCTAAAAATCCAACTCTTTTGAAATCTGCATTTTCTCTCATTTCCTAATTCTATATGATGTCGCTATTCTTATAGTCACTCAAGCTTGACACTCAAAGATATCTTTGATTCCTCACTTGCCTTCATGCCCACATATACTAGAGTTAAATCTGATAGATTCTATTCCTGCAATCCCAGACACCATCCCTTTATTTCTATCCCATGGCCACTGTTATGAACTGGATGTCTGTGTCCCCTCAAAATATATTTGTTGAAGCCCTATCTCCCAATGCAATTGTATTTGGCCATAGGGGCTGTGAGATGACAAAAGATAAATGAGATCATGAGGGTGGGGCCATAATTCAATAGCACTGGTGCCCTTATAAAAAGAGGACTATATCTTGACCATGCAAGGACACAATGAGAAGAGAGCCATCTAATAGCTAGTTATATTACCAGTTTATAATTGCCTACACATGGCTTCACAATCAATAAGTATTTGTTGGCCTGCATTAGGTCAATTAGAAGAAAACAAGGAGTAAAGGAAATTACATTTGTCCTCAAGTTAGAGAGACAAAGTGATTGCTACATAATTATTTTCCAAAAACACAGTAGTTTTTGGACCCATTTTAGATCCTCACCACCATTCACCTTTGCTCAGCAAAACCTTTCTTCACAGGATAGTATACATACAATAATCCTCAGCCCAGACTGGGGCAAATTATTCTGCATCTCTTTGGCTTGATTAAACAAGGTTTTAACATAGACATGTTAAGAAAACGTTACAAAGTAATGTACAGGCATACTTCACTTTAATGCACTTTGCCAATATTGTGAGGATTTTTTTTTACAAACTGAAGGCGAGACTCTCCAACAGCAAAAATATGATGACTTACTGAAGGCTCAGATGATGGTTAGCATTTTTTTAGCAATAAAATATTTTAAATTAAGGTATGTACATTGTTTTTTTAGACATAATGCTATTGCACACTTAACAGATTGTGGTGTAAATATAACTTTTATGTGCACTGGGAAACCAAAAAATTCATGTAACTTGCATTATTTTAATATTCCCTGTATTGTGGTGAACGGGAACCAAACCTGCAATATCTCCAAGGTATGCCAATAATTAAACATTATTGCATAAATAACATTAAAAAGCAGAAGGCAGCCATCATAAATGATTCTACAGAATCATTAATGATGTGTAAATAAATATTTAAGTAAATAGACTATTAAGTATTGTACACAGTGTACATACTTATAATCACTGGTAAGATACATTGTGTGGGGAGTATTTATATATAGATATAGATGGATGTGCAGTAGGAATAGAAATAAAAGCAAAGACAGAGGTTTAAAGATATATTTACTAAAATATTTACTAAAATCTCTGGGCATTGCATTATAAAGGGCTTTTATTTTTTTTTGTTTGTTTGTTTTTACCTATCATCATTCTCTAGATTTTCTAAAATGAACCTGTATTGTTTTTATAATAAAAGGAAAAAATTTTCAGTTTTGTTTTTCTTAACTTTCGGGAGTTTTAGGAAACAAGCCAACCTTCTGATGCTTCAAGTAATGATCCAAATTCGATTAAACGAGACAAGGGCTGGTGAACTTAAGTAGCCACAAATTTGAGAGAGCCTGTATTTATGACACCAAAACTATCTGAAAAGCAGGAGTGAGTCACTAACTCTTATTTGCAGCTTTAGAAATACAAAGAGGAAAATGTAAAGAAAGTTGAACCTGGAAGTAAGTGATGTACAACTGAAAATAATTTTCTATGGAGGTTTACTTACGCATTTCACATCTTTAGAGGTTCTCATTCACTGCAAAGTGTGACCCCAAACAATGAAATTGTTCAGGAGGGAGGAACTATCTTTTGTGCTATGAATGCAGCCACCTGTACTTCAAGCCTCCTTGAATAAATAAATGCTGGAAAGCTCATTGCTCTTCTTCTTTTGTTTTAGCAATGGAAAGGTTTTACAGAGGATGGACTCACATCAATTTGATGACAATGGCCATGACATTCAAGTGATTTCTACTTTACATGCAATGCTGAGCTGAGTGCCAGATTTATCTTACTATTCACATGACAAAGCAGCCACTCATAGCAACAACTGGAGCAGAAAGGCTGAGAAGTCCTAGAGAGCCACATCTAGTGTCACCATTGCTACTGAATCTGGTGTCACTCCCAAAATTAACCCCTGGAAATCTCAGCAAAATCACAACCTGCCCTCTAGAAAACTCTGGTTTCAACAAGTAACTCTTTTCCATTGAAGTAATAAAATACAACAGATCACAGACATCTAGATTTGAATTGAGTTTCTGACTGCATTAGACATGTTCTAAGCTCAAGGGGGAAAGAATGAAAGTTTCTTTGGATTTTCTTCTAGGTTGTCCTGCCCAGATTCCAAGACAGGGAGAGAGGCAGGAATGCACGATAGATATCCAGTCCAGAAATAAATTTAGTGCATTGAATTCCTCTGGAAACTAAACTTTCCAGGAGGGCAAGGGTCTAATGCTATCGAAGGGTCAACTTTATATGAAAAGGTCAACTATTAAAGTTTGTTGTCATCTCAGCACTACTAGCCCCTTTGAAGTTCTTCTCAGTATCAGTTAAGAAAGGCCAAGAATGCACTTCCCAGAAGCCTCTTCTCCAGTGGTGCTGAGTTTCCCAATGAGAGGCACTCACTGGAGATTTGAAAGGTGGGAGAAAAGCCACCTTTATTCATTATTCTCTGGAGGCAGATGAAGAAAGACACAGGGTGGGACAGGAGGCTCACTGTGGCTTCCCAGTGAACTCTTTCAAACTCCGGATTTTGGACTGTGTGTGTGCACGTGCAGGCATGTTATATGCCCTTTATTTGGCTCTGACTTCTGACAACCCTATGAATGAGTGATGTCCACACTGTCCTGTCTATAAGAGCCCTGCTCAGCTCCTGTAGACTCATGCATGTGGCTTCTTTTATGGAGTCACTTCATCTCATATTTGATCTTCCTCTTTTCATGCTGCCTTCTATTCTTCCCAGCATTATTTTCTTTTCCAAAGAACCCTGTTTCTCATGATAGGCCTGAAGTAAGAAGGTGTCAGTTTAGTCATTTTTGCCTCCAGCAATGTTTCAGGCTTAACTTGCTCTAGGACCCATTTGTTCATCTTTCTGGTGGCTCAGGGTATCTGTAGAGCCTTCTTCCAATACCACATTTCAAATGAATCAGTCTTTTCCCTATCAGCCTTTTTCACTGTCTAACTTTCCCATCTGTACATAGTAATTAGGAATATGAGGGTGTGGATGAGTCTAGCCTTGGTCTCTAATGACACATCTTTTCTCTTGGTAACTTTTCCAAATTCTTCTATTGCTGTCCTTCTGAGTCTCAGTCTTCTATTGATTTCTTGGCTGGAGTCTGCATTTGAATTGATGACAATCAAGGTAAGCAAAATCTTTAACAATGTCAACATCTTTATTATCTATATTAAAGTTGTATCTTTCTTCTGTAGTCATGATTCTTGTCTCCTTGATATTCAAATGCAGTCCCGCTTTGGCATTTTCTTCTTTCGTTTTCATTAGAAGTCATTTCAAATCATTGCTATCTTCTGCCAACAAGTTGGTGCCATCTGCATAGCTTAAGTTATTGATATTTATTCCATTAATTTTCATTCCTCCTTCATCTGAGTCTAGCCCAGTTTTTTGTATATGTTCTGCATACAGATTAAACAAGTAAGGAGATAAAAATGCACTCTTGTCTGACACCTTTGCTTGTAGGAAATTATTCTCTCTTTCTATGTCTGTCCTGACAGTGGTTTCCTGTCCAAAACACAGGTTATACATCAGGAAGATCAAGTGCTGAGGCATATTCATTTCTTTAAAAGCAGCCCACCGCTTTTCATAATCCACCCAAGGCTTTACTGTAGTCCATAAAACATAAAGTAAACTTCTGAAATTCTTTGGAGCACTCCATTATCCAATAAATGTTCACAGTTATATCTCAAGTACCTCTTCCTTTTCTTAATCCAGCTTGAATATCCAGTATGTCTTGCTCCATATAAGGAAGAAGCCCTTGTTACATCACCTTGAGCATCATTTTACTTGCATGGGAAATTACAGCAACAGACTTTAGTTACAGCACCCTTTAGAATCTTCTTTCTTGAAAATCGAGATGTATATTGAACATTTCCAGTTTGTAGACTGTTGTTTTGTACAATGTCATTTTGTTACATCAGGCTAAAATCATTGATGGTGGATTACTACAAAGTTCAATTTGGTCCCCTAAGTGTCCCAATGATTAAATTACTTCTAAATGCTACATTAAAATCCTTTGTATCCAGAATACAGAGAATTTTCAGGGCAGTGAAACTATTCTGTGTGATACTGTAATAATGGATATATATTATTATACATTTGTCAAAACTTATAGAATGTACACATCAAAAGTGAATTCTAATGTAAACTGTGGACTTTGGGTGACAATTATGTCAGTGTGGGTTCATCAGTTTTAACAAATGTACCACTCCGATATTGGATATAGATAGTGGGGAAGTCTGTGGAGGGACAAAGAGTATATTAAAACTCACTGTACTTTCTGCTCAATTTTGCTGTGAACCTAAAACTGCTCTAAAAAAATAGTCTGTTTCTTAAAAATTATTTGTACATGGAATGCAGGAAATATCTTCTGTCTTCCTCACTAAACCTGATGAACCTGTGGATTTGCTCACTGAAGTGTATTGGAACCCTTAGAAAGAGCAATTTGAAGACCATGGTAAAGGTGGAAACCAGACTGTAAATGTAAATATGAAGCTTAAATCTCTTGTAAAGAGGATCTGGTTAGAGTTGTTACTATACTCACTCCAAATTTATAAAACTGTGTATTTTTAACTATCTTACAGTTCTCATTTTTTTCTTCATTATGTTATGTTATGCTATGTTACGATGTTATGTTTTATGTTATATTATTTCTATAACTCAAATAGATCTCTATCTCTATTTTATCCACATTCAAATCTTGCTGAATGTATATGAATGCTCCAAACACAAGTCCTGTCACACAACAGAAGCTCAATCCATTTTCACTTTCTATGTTATTAAGCATGTACCTTGTACCTATGCCGAGGGATAATCCCCACCTTCAAGGAATTTGTAATCTTTTTAAGAAGACAATATATAGAACACAAATGAATATGAGAAATTGTAATAGTTTAATATAGCAATCCAAGAAATATCCCAAGGTAATATGTGGTTAACTACCATGAAGGGAATGTTGGCAGCAAAACAAGAGGAGTTGTGAAAGATGGTACCAATGCTCCTGAATATTCATCATCTTGGAAAACCTCAGGCACTTTTGGAAGACCAGACAGTAAGAGTGAGCCAAGGAAATGGAAAACTCTGCTTCTTCCTCAACCTTCTCCTCCAGAATCTTTATATCCAGTGGGATTCTTCAGGTCGAATGGAGCCAGATATTAAGTGGATTAATTGTTATTTATAACAACATTTTGAACCATGAAGCACAGGTGACCTCCCATCACTTGCTTTCCACTAGATAAATTGTACAACCGTAATAAACAAATAAATAAAATTTGCCTCCCTGCCAAGGATGTGCTGCTGTCATCTTCCTGCCACTGTCATCAATTAAAGGATTAAATAATGAATAAACTGACAGTTCAGCTATAATCTTCAGACTCAAACTCCAAAGATGCTCCATGAACAGCAATATAGGATTTATGGTTTTCATTTTCCTTCACCTCACTCCATGAGGGTGCACACAGCCATAAACACATTTGTGCACAGGCACATGCACATACACACATACACACATTTGTACACCACACCCCACATGCTCTCTCTCCTAAGGTTTCATTTGCATGGATTTTTCAATTAAGCAATGAACTTATTAAAATAATGGAGGAAAATGTACTCATCCTAGAGGGAAGTTGCTTTAATTCTTTCATTTAGAAGAGAAGAGCTCTGGTAACCTCGGCATGCAATCCCCACCTGGAGTGGGGCAAGGAGAGGACAAGCACCCAAAACACCAAGCCAAGAGACACTTAGCTTGACCTGTGGAATGGTGAGCTGAAAGAGGGTTTGTTGCGCACAGGGGCTTCCAGCTGCCCAGGAACACTCAGATAGGGGGCATTTTCTCCAAAATGTGGCAATGTATGCAGGAGTTCAGCAAAGATTTAAATAAAGATATGACGCCCATCTACAATGCAATACTGAAAGGTTGTTAGAGATATTGATTAATCGCAGTAGTAACTTAACATTTTTAAATCTTATACAATGGCACAGGCACTGTGCCAAATACTTTCCATAAATTATCTCATTTAAGCCTCACAATAACCCTATAATGTAAATACAATGATTAACCTTTGAAATGGGAAACCTCGGGCTCATAGAAATTAAATAACAAAAATCACACAGCTGGTATGTGGAGCAGAGTTGGGATTCAAACCACTCAGATTCCAGAGTTGATTCCATACCATAGCCACATGTCTAACTCCTTTTTTCCTTTGGCATTTCTAAACTTTTAAGATTCATTGTATAGAGGAAAATACTCATTACCACATTCTCCACAAACTCTCCCTTAATACCATAATGAGAAACAGACTAAGTATATGCAGGCATATACACATGCACACATATAAGCATGTACACCTGTACACATGCACATGCATGCGTGCACGTGCGCGCGCGCACACACGCACACACACACACACACACAGAACCAAGGAGGATGACTAAGGGTAGTACAGAGAATATACTTAATTGTCTCAGTCTCTGCCTACCAGGCAAGATAAGCAGATTGAATCAAACTCTCAAGCACAGTCTCTTCCAGAACCCCTGCTACAACTCAGACCATCGGAGGAGTATCATAGGCTTGTTGCTGCCCAACTTTAGAAAGATAGCATCACTTGGAAGTCCTCAGTACCTTAGGAAAGTTCATGACATAGCCTGGACAGACTACATATAGCCCAAAAGTGGGCAAAATGTCCATCTGAGCACACAAATGAGTGATCAGCCAGCAGCAGCCTGTCACAGAGCTAGCCCCAGGGAATAAGATCAGGTCTTCTATTAGGCAAACACACAATAGGGTCCTGTAGTGAAGAGAAAGGTGATCCACTCAGGCCATGTGGAGACTATTCCCCGGCTATGCCCTTTCACCCTGGTCCACGGACAAATAGGATCAAGAGTCTGATTTACCTCTTTCCCAGTCCTCCTTGCCAGCTGTCCTCCTGAGAGATCAGTCCTGCCTGATTTGTTCTTGTTGGCAGTGTTGGCTGCAGGTGGTCCTGGGCAAAGGGACATGTCTTCTTAGGAATGATAATGGCTCCCAAAGCACAAAGGCAAACATGTTACCTGCAACTCCTTGCAGAACTTGGCCTTTGCCTTCCAAAAGCACATGTGGCATCTAGAAACATTCCTCTGCCTTGAAAGCCCCATCTGCTCCCTGATCGAAGCTGCCCATGCAAAGGCTAAACTTCCCTCTGTTGTTTTATAAAGAGAAGAGCCTCCTTCTCAAATCTCCAAAAAAGCTCATTCCCTCCAAAAACAAACACTAACACCCAAATGTCTGGTTTTATTGGGTCTCTTATTGAAAATCATCATCAGAGGAGCTGAGTCAGCATAGTATTTAATCAAAGTCCTCCACACCTCCCAGAGGCAACACTTATAAAAAACACTGCTGTCATGCCCTCACCACCTATGGCCTGCTTGAGGGCAAGAGAACCAAGGAGAATGGTAACCACTCCCAGAAGTTACACTGTGTGAAGAAGAGCAGAGCACAGAACAACTTGGCATTCAAGCAAATGCTAATACATTCATGCCACTGGGTTACAGGGCAAAGATGGGACTGGCCTTGCGGTCATAAAAGCAGGAATAAATCTTCCTTCCAATATTGCTATGATTACCATCTCAGTGTTGAAAATTGTTGTGTTCTTTTTAATGTCTAAATAATAAGTCTCTGCTGAAGTTCGGGTCCCTTAGATAGGAAAGGATGGGACACTCTACCTGGAAAAGGAAGAAAGCTGGCTAGGAGCAGGCTCAACTAAAGACAATGGAAAAAACAAGTCAATGGCACCCCAGCATTCAGAATCTCTTGGCACATCAGACTGGCCTCCTCTGCCAGGGTAGCCTTATGCCAGTTCCAGCTCTGGCCGGAGGTCATTACCTGGGCAGAGGAGCCACAGGGACACTTCTGCTCTGTCCTCTGACTGCCCCCCCTACTACTTGGTTTGCTAAAGATGCCCAGAATTTCCTCTCTACTCACATTCCATTTCAGTAAACAACCCTCTTACCCAACCCCCTCCCAGAGCCCACAGGGTCTTAAATGTCAAAACTAGGATTGGATATCTGACTCAAAACCACTATCTAAGCTACAGCTACTTAAATTCTACTCTTAGAGAAACTATTTAGAGATCCGGATCTGTAGGTGGGCAACTGATACTAGGCACTAAGATAGTAGACATGGATTCAAGTTTCAACTTTGTCATACATTAGTGGTGCATCTCTGGGCAATTATTTTAATTATTTTATGCCTCAGTTTCCTCATCTATGAAATGGAGATCTTAATAGTAACTACTCCATAGGGTTCTTGTGATAATTACTTCAAGAAAAGCACTTGGAACAGGACCTGGAACGTGAAATGTTCTTAATAGACATTAGCTATTATCATCATTGTTATCATCATTGCTATTACCATAGCAACACAAAGCCACAGGCAACCAGAAGCCATGGAAAAAAGTACTGGAAATGCAATTGATCTACCAAGAGGAGCCAAGATAATAAAACACATGGTCCCAGAAGGAGGGAGATAGAAAAGATATCACTCTGCTGTCTTCTTAGTTCCTTAAGATCCAATCTGCACCCACAATTGGATGCCTTGAGGTTGCCTGATATCCTGACTATAAAGATCCTCTTTCTTAAATCAGAACGTGTGGGAGTAAATGACCCCTGGCTAAGTCTTAGTACCTCCTCCTCCACCCATGCCATGTAGCATTAGTTCTGTCACTAATTCTTCCTGCTAACTGGAGCAAACCCCGCCTCCCCTTCCTGGACACCACATGTGTAGAACTGTTCATAAAGCTCTGATATCCTGTGACTCTTTTGTCTCAAGGGTCTGCCCTCACTATTTTGCCCTCAGCTCTAATCCTTTCCATCTGTACTGTCATTCTCATGCTCTCCCTGACATATCAGGACAAATTTGAACATAGTAAGCAACAAGAGAACGAAAAGCAGCCAGCTTGAAGTCATTGGCCATCTAAATCATTTCTGAAGAAATTTCCCACAGCAGAGGCAGTGAGAAAAGCCCATTGAGCTCCAAGAGTGGCAATAAGTCTTCAATGATGGTCTCTACCTTCCCAGGTTCTACTCCAGTTCACAAGTTTATGTACATGGCCTTCATTTTACACAACTGGTCCCAAGACAGTGACATAGGCTCAAGACACATAACCGTAAGAGAAGACTGAATACACATGGTGTATCCGGCCTCTGCAAGAAAACATTATCCCAGGGAGGTTATCCTGGCCCATGATGACAGCCTTATATGGGGAGAAGACCAGTGTGGAAGAAACACTTCCTCATCAGTTATTAAGTACCAAGGATTTCTACATATATTCTTCCATTTAATCCTTACAAGAACCCTCCAGTGTTATCTGCTCTGATTAGTGAATGCTGCACTACAAATCACCCTGAAACAGTGATGTAAAACAACAAAAATATGATTTTCCTTATAATTTTGTGAGTTGGGAATCTGCAAAGGGCTTGGCTGGGCAGTTCTTGTTTGGGGCCTTTCACACAGTTGTGGTCAGATGTTGGCTGTACTGTGGTCATTTGAGAGCTCAACAGACTATATGCCCTAGATGGCTCACACAGATGGCTGCCACTCGATGCTGTGGTCAGCTAGTTGCTTAATAACATCTGAAAGATGTGGCCTCTCCGGGGGAGTTAGACCTCTTATATAGTGGTTGTCTCTCCTCAGTTAAGTGTCCCAAGACACCAGACAGAAGCTGAGTGGCTTTTATAACCTTTCCCCAGAAGCCATTCAGCATCACTCCTCCCACATTCTATTGACTGAAACAGCCACAAGATCCACCAAGATTTAAAAGAAGGAGACATAGACACACACCTTTCACTGGGAGAAGTGTCAAAGAATTTGACGGTGGTTTTTAATTGTCACAATGTGAAGTTGGGGGAACTCAAAAAGGATTACTAAATTGTCAAAAATCACATTCCTAAAAGTTAATGGAATGGGAATTCAACCCTAGCTTAGTCTGATTCCAAATCAATCATCCCTTTGGCTAGGTTACAACTGCTCAATAAGCTAAGGCAGTGCTGCTCTCTGTGTCTTGATAATCAAAGGGGTAAAGGGACTGACTATATATACATTCTACCTATAGAAATTTTAGACCTCTTTCTTTCCATCTCCCTTCCTTCCTTCCTTCCTTCCTTTCTTCCTTCCTTCCTTCCTTCCTTCCTTCCTTCCTTCTTTCCTTCCTTCTTTCCTTCCTTCTTTCCTTCCTTCCTTCCTTCCTTCCTTCCTTCCTTCCTTCCTTCTTTCCTTCCTTTCTTCCTTCCTTCCTTCTTTCCTTCCTTCCTTTCTTCCTTCTTTCTTTCTTTCCTTTTTTTCTTTGTAAGCATCAACTGACCACATGGCAGCCTTGCCTCTCCAAATTATTTCTAAATTAACAGTCAAATTCTACCACTCCCACCTCCATTTGCACCCCCCCACACACACACACACACACCAAGGGCTGTAGAACTTAAGACATAAGAAGGTGACGTCACCATGCTGAGGACAAGAACAAAAGGAAATTCCCCAACTGGTCACCACTCTACCAGTAATTAGCATCTTCCCAAAAGCTGAAGCTATACTGCTCTCTCGCCTTGAAAGTACAGATACAGCTATTGAATATGAAGCTCTAGTGTGTGCAAAAATCCTATAGTTTAAGAGGTTAGAGGGTTATTTGGGCTCCTCCAATTGTTCATTTTGAAGACACTTAGAGATATTTCCTGCTCATCCATCTGAAATGATAAATACAGACATTATAGGTATTGAACATGAACACCTACATCATCTGAACTGCTCGTTGGGAAAGACTTCTCATTTCCAAATGATCCTCAGTGATCATAACAGATTATAGACCTAATTGCATCCTCTTCATAGTCATTGAATGTTTCAGCTGAGTATCTTCTGTTGTCAATTTTTCCCCCTTGAGGATGAAGAGTCCACACCCTCCAGCTGCCTCCAGTTAGTCCAGCGAACAAGTCGTACTAAAAGAGCTCTCAGACACAGTGGCTAAGCCCTGGTTTTGAAGTCTTATAGTCCTGGATTCAAACCCTAGTTCTGCCACTTATGCAGCCCAAGTTTCTCAGCCTTTTCAAGCCTGAGGTACCTATCAGATATAGATAATAAAAGTATCTTCCTCCTATGGGCTGTTGTGAGATCATACTAAATGAGACTCAGTGATATCAGGTATTTAGTGCAATACTTAATGGCATTAAATAAATATTAGCTATTATTATTACCCCAGAAATAATTAGAAAGTTTGGAGGTAATGCTGAAGTCTAGACTGGAAGAAAAGAGAGCCAGTCAGAATTCAGAGAGGCCTCGTAGATACAACAGTTGTAGTAGGCAAGGAGACAAACTCCAGATCAAGAGAAAAGCACATAGGATCAGGTATTTGGAAGATTAAAGAGTCAACAGGAACCAAATATAAGCGAATACCTTCTAGTTCTATACCAGAAGCTCTTGCCTCTCTTTCAAGCAACATTGTCAAACACTGGAGAGCCCAATATCCACAAACAGAAAAAACCTTCCGAGGTCAAGTAATATCTAATGTCTTTGACATAGGCAGTTATAGAAACTAAAGAGAAGTAGCATTCATTGGAAATCTACTAAGTGCAAAGTCATTTCTATATACATTATTACATCATTGATTTCTCACTGATTTTTCATGTTATACTGAAAAATTGGAATCTTTGTTCCTATTTTTGAAAGGTAAAGAAACTGAGGCTCAAAGAGGTTAATATAGTCAAAGTGAGTATGTGGATAAACTGAGAGCTGAAGCCCAGCTAACTCTGAAACTTGCGCTCTTATCACTCTATCTACCAAAGAAGTTTCCAAGACAACCAGAACATGTTGAATAGCTTTGAGAGATGGCTCTTGCACAGTGAGGAAGCATAGGAGAGTTGTCCAAAAGGTCTTAGCCACAACAGAAATATTGTCTGATTCCAGTTGTCATTTCCTGCCAGGAAAGCAGGAACTTTAGGACTTGATTTTGAATCTGTACTTTTCTGACCTTTGGAAATTACTTCCCCTATAATCTTAATTTTCAACTTCGAATCAAGCACATTAAGAGGTATTTGACTTTCTTTAGGGAGTTTGTTCTTGTAAGAAAGCATTGTCTTGGCAGCACCAAAAAGAGAGCCCGTGGTCAATTAAGAAAGAAGTTTGGCAACTGTGCAAGAGATTTTGACACATGAAAACCCAACTGCATATTGTTCTTTCAGATCTTAACTGGCACACAATAACATATAAAGTAATGTAACCCACTGAATAATGAAAACTAGGTTACAAGAATGGTGTAGAAGTAGTCTAAAAACATGGTTTATTCACCATCATGCTGAGAAGCCACTTTCTGTTTCAAGAAAGTGACGTTGTTCTCTATTATGTTCAGAACTATCGTTTATCTGATAGAAGCTGATTGTTTGGTCCCCTGTACATAAAACACATGTTTAGGCACACTCATCATGCAAGCCTGTGTATGGAATCAATCTGGAATGATTCTTGAAAGAGGATTTGAATTTAATATTGCATAGGAAATGCCTGTGTCAAGAATTCGATAACATGTTAGTACATTATGTCAAAACAAATGTTCTAGTAAAACACTTCACATTGCACCGTCAGAGAAAAATGCGTTAAATGAGAGTCAGCATGTGCCACCTGATAAAAATTTTTACAGAATGTTGTGATCGGTTTACCTGTAATGATTGTTTTCTCTTTTCTTGTGTGAAAGACTGGAGCCGGCAGCATTCTGGATTAGCCAGTAAAACTGTTTTTTTCCTTCCTACATTTTTCCCAAAGAAACTGAGAGAAAACTATCTACTTCAGATATGATCCTAAATGCCAGAAAGAAACTTGCCTCTCTAATCCAGGTACTGCCTTCTTCAGATAATGAAATGGAATCCCAGAAATGTAAACAATGTATACAAATTCACCTGGATGGGGGCGCTGGGGGTGGGGGGCAGGTAAACTAGTACATAATTCTGAGGAGAGAATATGAAAGTTAAGGTCTCATCTGGTTTATACCTAGTTTAATTTGGATGAAAAAATACAGTTTCTTATATCTAAAAATAAACCCTTTTAAGTAAGCAATAAAAGTAATATGCTCTTGGGAATAGGATAGGAATCTCTAATTTTATACCAGCTCAGCATATGAAATTTTATATTGAATTATTATGAAGCAATATATAGTCACATATAATTACCTGAAAGTTCACATTTGTAAAATTTTAAATGTCTAAATAACAAATTACATAGGGTATTCATATATAATTTTGAGTATCTTATGTATATTCTTAGGACAAATTACATGATGGCATTTGTTAAGATGGAAAAGGTTTTGGAGTAGAAGTCAATAGACTTTGGTTGAGTCCTAGATTAGCCACTAACCTGATGTGTGAGCAGAGAGTCATTTAATGACTCTGGGTCTGTTTCTTCAACTGTAAAATTAAAATGTTTGATAATAGGATCATCATGGCCCTTTTTTGATCAAACATGCATAATTCATTTTTTTCCCCAAAAGACTGAGAAGGACAGAGAGACAACAGCCCTAAGGGTTGCTAGAAGCCTTTACTCAAAGGAAAAAGCCAAGGGCAAAAGAGTCCTGCTGAGAACAAAAGACACCCTGGGAATCAACTTCTTTATCATTCTCCTTTCCCAACACCTCCACCCCTTTGTTGCATTTTATACACTGTGGAAATTAAAAGATAATGTGTAATTTAAAACCTATGCTCTCATTTTAAAAGTTTGTTATTTTCCAAAGACCTTTCATTTCACCTGCCTGTCACATTGTTCTCTACTTTCACTAGTTGTAATTTCTGGAACATTTTAGCATAAACACCTTTCAGTGAAAGCACACATTCAATTTTGCAAAGAGAGCAAAGTGGAAAATAAATTCCAAAGTCAGAACTTTACTTTATGAAAATGTTATAAATTCGAAGGGGAAAACCAAAATGACATAGGTGTTAACTATTATGTGATACCTACAGCCCTGCTGGTAGTTGGGGGCTGGGAGGACTCTTACTCTGCTCTTTAGGCCATCCCAACTCTTCATACCAGCATTGACTTGCATCCAGTCTTCTCTGTTAGGAATTTAGATGACTATAAAAACAGAGTTTTAGCTTCTTAAATTGACATGTATTTGGGGTAGGTTAGCTATAATTTGCTTTCTATGTTTCCTAAGTAGGTTGTGCCTATTTCTCCCCAATATACTCTTTCACCCGCCACTTCAACTCTCCCAACCACTATTCAGTGCTTTGACATTTATTGCTAATAGACATAATAATACTTATCATCTGAAAGTTAGTAGTACAGTTTAAAAGTTTTATGTACATTTATTTTTCCTTGGATTTATGTCACTCTCTCCACCAAGCAAAGAATAAATAAATAAAAGTACTTTATTGAATTTATAACCTACTCAAATTCAGAGATTTCTGAATAGAAAACAGACCAGGGACACTTAGCCAAGATTAATTTAACCAGAAAATCAAAAGCTCACGTACGGTGTTTTGAAAAGAGATGTTAATCTTTAAAGATTTTGTCCACACATGAAATGTAAAGTAGGCAACTGGGGCAATTACCTCTATAACAGAACTTCTAGCTTCACCTTTCCCCAGAAATGCTCAGGTAACAAAAGCAGAAGGGGTTTTCTGGCCTCAATTATATCCTAATAATTGTTTCAAATCTCTGCTGCCTTTTGAGTGTGAAGATCCAGGGTAAAAGGCTTTTAAAAACAGGCTGAAAAGGTTTCCCAGACGTGAAATAGATTTTATAAAAGAAACTTCTGGCAAGTTTAATGTAAGTAAATCAGAAACATATGGACTATGTTTCCCTCAAAATACCCATGGGTCTAAAAGCCCAGAAAACACATAAAAAGTAAAGAGAAACTGTCTTCCAAAACTGAGCTTATTTGAGAAACTGCATGCTGGAATAGAGAGCCTGGCTCAGTTCCCCCAAAGCATGGGTTGGAGCCAGTGGTTAGGCAGCCCACCAGCTCCTACCTTCATGCTTGTGTTGACAGTCTTCATTTCAGAGGACAGTGTATGTGATGGATGGCTCCTTCACCTGTGCCTATGGGTGTGACTGAGAAAACCATTGCTCAGTGCTTCGCATACTGAGGACATGACTTCATAGCTCCTTTGCAACCATTTGTAGTGGATATTTACACAGCCTGTTTCTCTTCTTGAGGGCCTCTCATGCTGAATGATCAGACTGGTGGTAAGCATACATTTACTGAACACTTAGCATGTGCCTCATTGGGAAGGATAACAAAGAAATGGAAAATCATATGTCAGCCCAGGAGACGAATTAGAGACTCAGACTTGGGAGGAACTTTATAATTGCTGAGTTCTTCCTTCCACCTTGTATGGGAATTCTGGCTTCAGCTTGCATTCCAGGCAGTGGTAAGAGAACTCAAACTCTTTCAAATGAAAAGAATACAGTTTAGAGAATCAGAGGACTTAATATCATGTACAGGTAACACTATGACTGTAGACCTGTCATTTGACTACTCAGAGTATCGTTTTCCTAATTAATTAAATGGGAATAATGTGAAATCACCATTGAGGTTGTCAACGGCATTTCAAAAAATATCATGTGTCTTCCTGACCCAGGCCCTAAACAAGTAGAAAAACAAAATAAAGAAGAAGATGGAGACCAAAATTTTCACCTTTGTTTCTGAAAGAATTCAAGCTGGAAGGCAGAATAGAATGAAAGATAAACAGGTCTGCCACCTGAACCCCAGAATGAGGCAGATAACTTATTCAGTCCTAGGCCATTCTGGGCTGGGGCAGGCTTCCACATGCCATGGGGGAATGTCAAATACAGGCTTAGACCTTGAGGAGAGGAAACCTCAGACTCTTTGTGCATGGCTCACACCTAAAAGAAAACAGGAGGGCTATGCTGAGCTGAGTGTGTCCAGATTATTTTTCCCGGACTACAATCAGATGGACCACTCTATTCCCATAAATAAGAGTCCTGAATGGTAGAGAACAGCCAAAGTGACTCATAAGAGGTGTTCTCTCCATCTAAATAGAAATACCAGGAGAGGTCAGCTAAGCAAGATAAAGCATGTAAAAGTCCTCATGTAAACTATAAACACTGTGCATTTTATGCTTTCGCTCAATCCATCTGCATTTATTGAACATCTACTATTTGCTCAGTCCTGTCAATTTCCAGGAAATTTAGGTTAAATAAGACATTGTTCCTTTACTTGAGATTACAGTCTAGTAGGAGAAACAGATAAGGAAGCCAAAAATTACAGTACGCACTGAGTGTGCCAAGATACTGAAGTCTGCATGAGATATAACAATAATGCAGAGAAGGGGCATCTCATTGAATGGACGACCGGGTAGGCTTTCTTTGTGGAAATTACATGTGAGGTCCAAAGAACACAAAGGAAGTAAGCAGTAAGAGAATGGGGTCTTGGGGTGACTTTCAAGGCAGAAATAAGTCCAGAAGAAGACACAAAAGAAAAGG
Source organism: Eidolon dupreanum (assembly GCA_028627145.1). Taxonomy (NCBI): domain Eukaryota; kingdom Metazoa; phylum Chordata; class Mammalia; order Chiroptera; family Pteropodidae; genus Eidolon; species Eidolon dupreanum. Next base: position 19,879,612 of record CM053501.1, on the reverse strand, counting down.
ATGGGAAATGACTTTCAGAGAACTGAAAGTCATTCTGTGTGATTGTAGTAGAAATCACCTTAATATTATGAAGAATAATCAGAAAAGACCATTGCAATCTAAAACAATATGGCAGAGTACAAGAATAAGAGTACTCAGAGTACAGGCATGACATAAAGAAGATGAAAGCTAAATTATTGCCTAAATGTGGCAAAGTACAAAGGTAGAAACAAGACCAAACAAAGAGATAGGCTTTTAAACTGACCTGAATAATTCTGGTATTCGTCTTATGTATAATATAAAGCATAAACATGTAAAACATTTGTTTTAGGTAAAATAGAATTGGAGTTATTTAAGAAAGTGAGTGTGTATGTGTGTGTGTGTGTGTGTGTGTGTGTGTGTTATAAGTGGAGATGGGAAAGATGCATATCAAAATGTTAACAGTGGCTATATCTGGCTAGTAGAATTGCTAATTATTATATTTTGCTTATCTTTATTTTCTATCATAAACATTTATAATTTTTTAATAAAATAACTAATAAAGCTGACCTGGTCACAAGAGGTTGTCTGTGTAAATTACCCTTTCAAAGGGTGTCACGCGTTAGGTTCTCTTGTGTAATACTCCTGGTTCTTTTCAGCAATCAATTAGTAATCAGGTCACACAGCCCTAGGTTACACAGGTCCTAGTTCTTCTCTCCCACCACAACTGTAATCTTCCAGAATATTTGCAGTGAACACTAAGTGAATACAATGGTACAGAAACTCCCTGATTCTCACTGGCAGGGTTCATTCAGCTGCAAACTTGGGAGAGAGGTCAAGTTTCCTCATTCTATCATTTATTCTATCATTTATATACTTTTTGTTCAACTGTATTTACTGGAACAGGCCCTGTCCTAGGTCCTGAGAGTAGAGAAGCAGACTTGACTTTACACAACTTACTGGAGAAGAAAGCTATGGAAGACCCATGCTGTATACCTACAGAGAAGACTTAGTATTATTACACATTCTTTTAAACTCTGTGATCTCATTTCAGATCCTTTGTGTTTCTACAGTTGAATATGTCTGAGTTAGCCCAAAATATTTTCTTTTAGATATATAAATAAGTTTTTTTCTTTTTATTTAACATAAACAATATATATAGTGATATATATATATATATATATATATATATATATATATATTACACATTCCTCTCCACTTGCATCTTTCACTTTCAAATATATCTTGAAGATGATATTATATCAGTAAACACTTTATTTTGCATATGAGAAGGCATAAATACATGTCTGGAAGTAAAATGTACATTTGGGATTTTAATAGACATTATTAAATTTCTCTCCATAAAGTTGTTCCAATTTACCCATCCCTACCCCTACCCCAATGCCTGCTGTTCAGTACCCTCCCTAACCCAGCATAGTATCAACTCTTGATCTTTGCCCAACCAATAGGTGAAAAGTGATATCTCATTTTAGTTTTTATCTGCATTTCTATTGTGAGCGCAGAATATGCTCGGATAGGATTAAAGAGCCATTTTACTAAAAGCCTGTTTACCGCTTCCAAATACAATCTCTTTAAGAGACAAGGACTGCAGGCTCTCTAGGTAAAAAAAAATGCAACAGCAGGCAGTATAAATCTGTTCTCAGCCACTTCTAAGAAGCAATTGACTGTGCTTTCCACCTATAACCTGAGCATTCAAAAGCTGCTTTCTGGACCACGGCAGAGAAATCACAGAGGAGACAGAAACGAACATGTGAGTGCTAGTTATACGTGAGGCACCAATCTCTACATACACTTTCATTTAATCCTCCTAACATTTTTAATCCATGAGGCTCTGAGAGGTTAAGTACCTGCCCAAACTCACAGAGATTATAAATGGCAGAAGAAAAACTGAACCCAGTTCTAAATGCCGACACCCATATTTTGTGCATTATGCCACACTGCCTCCTGCAATGCTAAGGTGTTTGAAGCCCACTGGCCTGCATCCTGAGATTCATATGCTAAGAGGCCATCTTTTTACTTTAATCATGACCTTCTAAGCAATTATATATATAGTATTGCCTATCTATAGAGCCTAAATATGGACCTTGATAAGATTTCTCATGATCTCAGCTTCCCTTAAGACTTATCTGCCATTTAAGACTCGACATTGAATTAACTTGTAGAATTATTGAAGACACCCAATTATCAACACCAGGAATTGTTCAGAGAGTTAATTATTATTAAGACCCAAAAAGGGGCTTGGAAGTGGTAATATGTTGCCAAGCTGCACCATTATCTCAGCAAGGTAGCCAAGAGGATTTTTTAGGGGGCATGTTGGTGACCCACCTTGGAAATGGATACAACAAAGCCCAGAGAACCAGATTTGACAGCTGAAAAGCTCCAAGTAAGAATCATAGCCAATGATGTTTCATTACTTCGCATGAGAGTTCCTAACACAAATATGATGCATAACAATGGGTTATTAAGCTGGGTAATAGAGGTTAGCTCAGGCAAACAAATAATATTAGGGGTAAAGAGTCATAGAGGGAAAGTCATCTTGAGAGAAAATGTCTTTCAAAAAAGTCTATCCAAGCGTGCTTCCAAGTAAGGAACTCTCACATGTGATGCTCCCACCAGGGGCCAAGCATATCCGGGGATGATATGCTATACAGCCACAAGGAGATATTACAGAAATTGGGAATAAGCATTTAAAAACTTTTATAGCAATTTGGCAGAGTAATTTTATGTCTGTTGAATCTAATAAAAAAAATTGGGGCTTATAAAAAATTTTTATTAAAGTCATTAAAATGAAGAAGTGTTTTGACATGTGACAAGTGCTCATAGACAAGGTCGCAATTAGTCTGGATAAAGAAGCCCTGGTGTTCTATCGCATAATAAAGAATTTCCAGGGGTCTCTGCATGGCCAGGAGCACATGATGCAGGGTGCCTCTGCGATGAATTAGTATGACCAAATGCCACAATTCTTCCACCAAAGGCCTTTGGCAAAAGCTGAAACCACCACCAGGATTACTACCACACAACTGTAGCAGTTGGAAGTTGTATTAAAAATGTACAAAATGGATTCTTTGGAGAGAAACTTCTATTCACCATTTCAAAACGGTGCAGAGCAAAAGCCTCAGGGAAAACAGTTGAGAAATGATGTCACATACTCTAGAAATCTATATCCAAAACATTGGGATGGCCAGATTCTGGCAGCTGTCAAGAGTTTCCAAGGACAAGCTGAGTGAACTAAGCCAGACACGAAATTATAAATACGTGTAATTCCATTTACATGGGATACCTAGAGTAGGTAAATTTGTAGAAACAGAAAGTAGAGTAGAGGTTCCCAGGGGATGGGAGGGAAATGGGAGTGGGAACTTAATATTTAAGGGGTGGAGTTTCTGTTTGGGATTATGAAAATTTTCTGAAAATGGAGAGTGGTGATGGTTGCACAGCATTGTAAATGTACTTAATACCACTGAGTTGTACATATAAAATGGTTACAATGGTAAATTTTATGTATATTTTACAATAAAAAATAAATAAGACTTTCTAATATACTCTTTGAGTACTAATTGCTTATTTAAAAAAAAAAAAAAGAAGAAGAAGAAGAATAGCTTCCAATACAGCAGCCTTTTTCTGAGGCCTGTGTGAACATCAAAAATAAGTTAATTAATTAAAAGCACAGGAATCATTCCATCTGGATTCAGTTATTATATTTGTAAACCAAAAGTATACCTTTTGCTCATAGGGAAAGACAAGGGAGTTTAAAAAAAAATTATTAAAAAAAAGTAATCGAGAATTTTACCAGCATGAAAACCCCAGTGATTCTATGTCATTTGACACTCTTAATCATCTCATCTTATTGAAATTTCCCCCACTCCTATGCAAAATCTGTCCCCTCACGCATTGTCTGGACTGACTCAGCTAATCAAATTGGCTGGATGAGACTGCTAGTCTTTGCGTGCAAACCTGCAAACACTCTGCACACAGTCAAAGAGAGCATCATTCCATAAAGAAAAACTCCATTTTTCATTTAAGATGTATGAGTAAGAGTTCCTTTTAAGAGTCTCCAAACAAGCTCCTGGCAAGCTCTTCTCCATAAATTTCAGGGAGTTTATATTCTTCTGGGACTCTTACATCTTTCTTCATCCCTCTGGCTCATTGTTAGAATCAATATTCTCCAAGTATCCATTCACCAGCTTCTTCTTAGCTCTATATATTCTCTCTTGGCAATCCCATCTACCCTCTCAACTTTAGTAACCCTAGTCTTTCTCACTATGATTCTGTCCTGTTTCTCCCCAGCCTCAAGTCTACCTTCTAGACGACTCCACAATGATTTTCCACAAGCACTTCAAGCTCAGCATGATCAAACATTTATCATCTTACCTCCTAAACCTAATCCCCTTCCTGTGTTACCCTTTTATATTATCACCCTGCCTTTTGGTTTCCCTTTCCTCAATCCATCTGGCACCTTCTCTGACTACTTTACTCCTCTGCCCATATGAAGTATCAGAAACCAGAGCAATAGTTGATCATTCTCTATTAACATTGGAAAATTCCAAGGACCCCATATCATCACAAACCAAAAGTCAGTAAAAGCACAGGTGTGAGAAGCTGGAACTTGCATGGAATTTGATAATGGGCATCGAGAAGCTGGAGATGCCCCATGATTCTGCTGCATTGTACCTATTACTTAGAAGGGCAGTGACAACTGTAATATATCTCCTGGCATTGTAAGACAATGGTCAGCACTATCACCAGAAAAAGCTAAAGGAGGTGAAGACTTTTGCAGGATGGGATGAGGACAGTTATACAATCTCTCATGATATATTGAACATCATTTATGTGCTGAGCACTGTACCACAGAGCTAGAGACACAGAGAACCAAACTACATCCTTCAAGGAATTCCCAGTTCAAAGAAGAGACACAAAATTGCAATACAATGATCTTGCTGCATTAGGGATATACACAGACACGGGACGGCAGAGAGGAGTTCCCAATACTATTGGAAACTTAGGTGAAGTGGTAGAGATCATGGCAGACTTCACAGAAGCTGTAACCCCTGAGAATTGAGTTCAAATTTAAAAGATAAAGAAAGAATACTTTAAAGAAGAAGGAGCTTCTAGGAATAGGAGCCTGTTGTACAGACTGAGGGCATGAGGGTGCATGGGTTTTTAGGAAATAGCTAATGTTACAGCATAGTTACGAAGGGCAGGAATGACACTAGAGAGGCATTTGGGTCCAGGATCACACAGAAATTTGTATAGCAAGCTAACCCAGACCTTTGACCTTCACCTGTGAATCGAGAAGCAAGGATTACAAATCACATATCATAGCCCTTAGAGATGGATGTGAACTTGCATATTATCTAATATAGTCATCTCATTTCATAAGACAAGAAAGGAGTCACAGGAAGAGGAAACAACTTTCCCAGGGTCTTCAGATGATTCTCACATGTTACACCTTCTCATGCAATAAAAATCCCACACAGAAGCACTGGTAAGAGCTAACCAGGTAAAATAGACTCTATGTCATGAAAGGAGTGAGGACAGCAAAGCACTTGCTCCAGGATACTCCCCTTGAAAGCAAGTCCAAAGGAAGAAATCGTCATTTGCAGAAAGAATAGATTGCACACAGACTTAATGAGGACAAATAAACACCTTTCAAAGGCAAGCCTAACACTCTGTGAGTCATCCCAAGCCAACAGTGCCAAACCCCAGGATGTGCTAGCAGCACTTCCAGTCCTAATCTCCCTAACCAGCCATAAGACACTTAGCCCTAGTCATAAACAAGAACAAATGGTCAAATGCAAGCATAAACCTCTAATCTCCAAATTCTAAAGAGTTACTTTACACCTTTTTTTGTTTGTATCTTGTTTCAGGGGCAGCAAAAGTGATTCTTAGCACAGTGTGAGAGTTTGAAGATACAAGAAGCTTATATCAATTAGATACAGCAGGAGTACAGTCAAGCACAAACTTTGGAACTAGACTGAGCAAGGTTTGAACAGCTCATTCACTTAGCAGGACTTTGAGCCGATATCCTACCTCACTAAGCTTCTCTAAACTGCCTGGCACACTGCCAAGCATTAAGTAGGTGCCCATATATTCATGGGCTCCCTTTCTACCTGCCCTGCCCCTGTGGGAGAGTGTTTTCAAAAAGTCACAATAATTCTCCCTTTCTGTATCTATGCCCCTTCCCACACTGACTCTAGGCTTGCCAGGTGACTTGTTTTGACAAATGGCATATAGCAAACATGACACAATCAGAAACCTGAAAAATGTATGTACATTAACATTTTTCCCTCTTTTGTAATTCATGGGGATATTTTAACCACCACCACAAGAACAAGACTGAGCTAATATGCTAGATGATGAGACATGTGACCAAATCATCTTATTACCCCAGCTGAAATCAAGCCAAGCACTAGACATGTAAGAGTGGTCTTCATAGATTATCTGGCCTCATCTGAGCCAGCCCATTTCAGAAGAACCACCCAGCCAAGCCATGAACCATGAGAAATAACAAATGCTTGTCATCTTAAGTCTCTAAGTTTGGAGTGACTTCGTTATGCAGCAAAAGCTAACAAATAGGAGCTCCCTGGTTTATGGCCTCAGGCATCTCCTTACTCAACATGAAAGATCTATATACATTAACACCAAAATGATGACTACAAATGATGACAAAGCTATAGCCCCAGAAAGGTCTCTCTCTCATATGGAAATTTCATATACATTTTAGGTACCTCAATTCAACACTAAACTCATTATATTTCCCACAAAACAAAACAAAAATTGTCCTCTTGTTGCTCTTTTCCCAAGAGCAAAACATGAAGATTGTTCTTGACACCTCCCTCCTCCTCATCTCCTATATCCAATCAGCCACCAGGTCCTATCAACTCAACCCCTTAAACACCTATTAGTTTCTTCCCCTTTTCTTTACCCTTATTATTTTTATCCCATGAAAATCTCTTACCTGTTTAGTCAACTATTGCAATAGCCCCTAAGCAACTCCCTGCCTTCAGCATGCTTCCCTCAGATGCAACCCCTCTAGAGCCTGCTACTTGAAGCTCTTCAACAGGTCCCTATTGTTTATGAGATGAAGCCCAAATTCCCAAATAGGCTATCATGTGAGTCCTTTCCCAAGGTGGCCTCCTCTCCACTGTCTTCTATCATGTCCCATACCACACTTCGAGTTCCATAGCTTACCAGGCTGCTTTATACCTCTGAGCCTCGTACATGTCGTTTGCACAGATATAGGATGTCTATCCTCTTTGTTTCTCTTTTTGAATTTCTACTCACAATAGGACTTAAATCAGAAGTCACATCCTGTATATAAAGCACCCTCCCACCCAAACTCCAGAAGAAGTTAATTTCTTCCTCCATACTATCACTGTGTTATGTAAATTTCTTGAATGTTGCAGTTATCACACCATACCAATGTGGTCTGTTAATAGTTCTCCCTGTCTTACCATCCCAAACCCTTTCTACCACCATCCTTATTGCAGCATCTGGAACAGTACCTAATATATAACAAACATTCAAAAAATAGAGTAAGTTCGTCTAACAAATGTAATCTAAGCACCCTTCCCTTTTCCCTTACAATAAGCTAGATTCACAAGTCTGCCATTAATAACTTTTGGATACAAATAAGCTCATTTTACAGAATTTTGAACAAAATTGCTAATGGAAGAAAAAGATGTTATAAAATCTTCAGATTTAATATTTCTGTTTGGAGTGTATCCTTTTTAATATTAGTAGCCCCTAGTGAGTTGTAATCATGTAGCCTGGCTCTGTACAACAATGTACATCTTTGGCCCAAAGGAAGAATTTTTAAGAATAAGTTGCTTGATGACTGCCATTGAAAATTATGTACACTGAGTAAGATTTGATGAAAGAGAGGAGTAAGAGAGATGAAGGAAGCAATAGATTCCAGGTTCAAAAAATACTATAAAACTCTAAAAGCACCCTATGAAACATCCTAGATCCCTTCCCCAGTAGGAAGACATGTTGGCAAGAGCACAAGCTTCAGCGTCAAGAGGATGAATTTGAATTCCAGCTGCTATCAACCTCCATGTCCACTAATGAATCTTGCAACTTTTCTTTCCTCAACTATAAAATGAGGGAATTGAACCAAATTATTTCAAAATCCTATTAAGCTCCATAATTGTATGGGTCTGTGACAATAATTCCTAAACCTGCCTATGTATCAGTGTCACTTGAGAAGCTTTATAAATCCACAGCTCCCCATGTTTCCTTCTCAGAGATTGTGATTCCACCAATTTAAAAGAAGTCTGGAAATTTCATCATTTTAGAAACCCCCAACAGGTGATTCTGATGCAAAGCTCCATTTGAGAGCTGAGCCACCATATAGAAATTTGATCTGCTATCATTTTCAGCTACATCTACCACCTACAGAATAATGTTTTTCAATGGGACTATATCTCCAATTGCATAATAATGGTTAAAGGAAATATAGGATTCACTTTACATAAAGTCACCTTAGGGGCACGTTACTGAAACACATCTATTGCTCAAATATGGAAATTACCTAGAGAGTTTTGTATTTCAATATCTGTATTATCGCCATTTTCAGTATGTAATTTGGTATAGTCTTGGGCAAAATACTTTCCATATAAACCCATATTAGGTTTTTTAATGAAAATCAGTAAAAAAAAAAAAAAGTATAATTTCATGTATAAATATCTACAGCCACCACCCAGGGACATATCTATACTGCAGAGTAAGACCAACAGCAGGATAAAAATGAACCATCTATATGAAGATAGACAATGTAGTTGCTTACCCACTTTCAACATTTTTCTTACTAGCAGGATCTATCCATTTTTAGGCAATGAATCATGATGAGTCTGAGTTAATTATGACAAGATTCTTGGCAAGATACTAAGTTTTGAAGCTCCTCTTACAGCTAGAGACCACCATATGATCTAGCACTGGACAATGAGATTTGAGAGCCACTCTATTGATGGGCTTTATGGTAATAATGTTTCCTCTTTGATAAAGGGGGATCCTTTTTGTCACCCAGATCCCTGATTCCTTCCCTAAATGCAAAGAGCTACGGCTGCCACATGGAAACCATAAGGCAGAACACCCCAATGTCCACACTCAGAGACAAGAGAGTGAAACCTGAGAAAGAGCCTGGACCTTGATGGCATTGGGGAGCCACTGTTCCTAAGAGCAGACCTCTTGTTATTAAATCAAAAATTAATTTCTTCAATCACACTAGCCACATTTTTAAAAATCTGGGGGAGACGCTAAGCAAACAACAAATATCCTCCTAAGAGCAGACCTCCTCTTATGTGAAAAATTAAGTATCTTTGTTGTTTTAAGAGGTTATGAGCCTTGGTTCCTATTACTTGCAGCCAAAAATACATTCTAACCACAGCAAAGTCTAGTCAGGGATAAGTATAATCTGAAGGAGGCAACTAGACATATTTGGGGTCAGAGTTCCATGCCATAAGATAGGAAAATAGCGGTCAGAGATCAAAAGATATTTCAAACACTGCTTGAAGGATGGGTGAAAGATGGGAAGAGCGTCAAGGCAATAATGGCTTTTGTAGAGAAAGCTTGAAAATGAGAGAAAGGAATAAAAAGGCTAAAAGTTTATCACCTGGCCCTCCCCTCCTAGAGGGGATTTTTTTACCAAAAATCTAAGTCAGAAAATGTCAGGAGTCACAAAAACTTACACATTCAACTCTTTTCATTGCTCTTTTTCACTCCCCACCTTGAAGGCTCTGTCTGTGATCACGCGTCCTGCCCAAAATCTCCATCCCAGAGGATGTGTCATTACAGGTAACATGTACTCATTCTGGCACTGAGATGGGCTCTTGCTCACTGGAGCCTGGGCCCCTTTGAGCACCCCTCCATGGCATTCACTTCAGCTAAGACTATCAAGTCCCCTGGGTTTCCAAAGCCATGTTAGAATAAGATTCTCACATCTGGAACTGCTTTCTGGAAAACATCAAGAAACACAACACACACTCTATCTCCTCTCTCACATGCTCTCATCCTCTAACACTTAAGAAAATTAAAAAGAATCTATTGGTGTATAGTACATTGACACATCAAAGTCCCCAAAGGAAAATATTTGAATTTCTTCCATCTATTTTCCTCTCTTGTTCTTTATGCTTCTCAATGAGAAGAAAGGGAGAGCTTACATTTTATGTCAACACAAAAGGCCTCCGTTTGTGTGCATTACTTATTAAAGTATTCAGTGATTCAATGTCAAGGTATGTATTATACATACTTTTTTTTCTAGGCCATTATCAGCTTTCTTACAACACTATTATTCCTCAGCCCAGCTAATGCTTCTGTCAAAGATTTAGCAACAAGCATGGAAAATGTCAAACAGTGGGGAAGAAACCTAGCTGTTTCCACAACGGCACAAAAAGCCTGAGTTGTCTTTTATGGAAAGCAGCATAATTCTGCCGTGAACACCAATGGATGTTTTATCAGGGGACAGAGTAGTGGGATGGTTTATTTGTTTTTCTCTGCACACCTGAGTTCATTCCTCTGAATAAGTTTCCTTTCTTCTCTTACCAATGTACTTAATAAAATAGGACCAATGTTGTTATCATTTCACCCTCTCCCCAAGAGGAATTTGGCTTAGAACATGACAGAAATCAGCCAGGAGAGTCAGTCCTGTTCTGTCTGCAAAGCAGTGTAATAAGATTTAAGGAGCACTAAAAGACTCCTCTGGAGAAAAATATTTTCCCAACCTGCTTACCAAGGTGCCTGAAATTACAACTTTTCTGCTTTAAGGCATTGAAAGCCTCCATTAAAATGCAAATACCTTAGGTGAGTTATTTTATCAAACTATCACATCTTAGCTTGAATTAGTTTATAGCTTAATTCAAAATCCCGAAGTGATGGGACAGGGAGCTATTAGGTTTGGATATAAGCAAAGATGATACAAAGGTTTAGAGTTTAAAATGTGTTACCTAAAGAGCAAGCCCAAGTGGCAAGACTAAGTGAGAGAACAGAATATAGTCTAATGGCACCAAAAGTGAGGTCCAAATTTAATACACACAGGCAAATGCTCTTAATAATCCTGGCTGAGCAATAGGCTGGCCCATGTGATGCAAATGTTGTCATCTTCACACTTCAAAGATAACTTAAAGAATTGTCTATGCATATGGCTTCTTTTCTCCCCACTTGAATTGGCATCCTCCATTGGATTTACTTACCATTTCTCCTCTAAGTGTGCTCAGGGCTCTTACCCACTCCCTCCCCAGAAGTGTCAGAGGCCACAGAGAGAGCCCATGGTAGATACTACCAGTACCCTTTAATAGTTCCATTTCTCCTTCTCTCTCATCCTCTCAAAGTCATTTGTGGCCTTATGACTGACTTTGGCCAATGAAATGTACATAAAAATGATATGTGCAACTTCCAGACAGAAGCATTGAAGAGCTGGTTCATGATGCTCCATTCTCCCTTCTTCCGCTGTGGTGAATTTTGAAGCATGGTGAGCTTGAGTAAAGATATGAAAAGTTCAAAGCGGCCAAGAATGGTGGATGCAGAGAACAGCTAACTGGAAACCTTCTCGGACTTGTAGATGACCATAACTGAGCAGCAATAAACTTCTGTTGTGTTAGGCTACTTATATTTTGGTGTTATTACTTTAGCATAACCTCATCTACCCTGACTGCTCCATATCCCATAAATAGAACTTCATGAAATCTCATCGGCCCTCTCTTTAACCATATACTCATCAGTCAACAAATATTTACTGAGCAATTATTACATGTCAGGTGATATCATAAGTACCAGGAATTTAGTAAGACTATAACAGTAAAGACAAAAGTTCTTGGACTCATGGAGGTTACATTCTAGTCAAAGGAAAAAAAAAGGTTATAAATAAGTTTATATGTTAGGATTGGGTTTGGTTGAACATCGTAGAAACCCAAGTAATATCAACTTAAGCGAATTATAGGTCTACCTTCTCTCACATAAAATACGTATGGAGGCTGGCAATCCAAGACTCATAAGGTGGCTCTACAATGTCATCAGGGACCCAGACTCATCCTATCTTTCTGATACATCATCCTTAGCACATGGTGTCCATTTTCCAGAGCACCTCTTATTCCAAAATGGCTGTCAAAGCTCCATTTGTTTTATCCACATTCTAGCAAGAAGAAAGAAAGGGAAAGGCAAGAGGGGGTGCCTCTCAACTGAGTTGAGTCCCCTTAAAAAGGTGTTTCCCACCTTTCGCTGAAACCCTAGTCCAGAGGTAATGCATGCAAGTTATTAGCCATTCCTACCTTCGAGGGAGGTTAGGAGGGAAATGTACCCCCAGCTGAATGTATTTTTGCCACAAAGAAAATAGAATTCTGTTAGTAAAGAAAAGAGAAGAAGTATTGAGTAGGTATTTAACAGTCTCTGCCATGGCAGATAAACAAATAAGGATTTCATCTCATGGTGAGTATTTTGAAGGGAAAAAAAATGTGATTAAAAAATGGAGAGGCAGTAATTGTACCCAGGTCAGGGAGGAAAGGCCTTTCTAAACAGGTGGCTTTGGAATGATAAAAAGAAGTCCTCCATGGGTTTATCTAAGGAAGGGAACCCCAGGCAGAGGCAACAATGAGTGTAGCACACAGTAAAGCTCTCAATTAAAGTCATTCAGTGTTATTGTTTATCATCCTTCTGCATTACTCAGATCAAATCTCACTCCCTTCTAAAAAGTTCCCCTCCCCCCAGCCTTCATTTGTCTACTTTCTCTAACTTGCTTTATACTTATCATTTATAACACATAATCTACATCCTACCACATGCTGTCCTTTTCTCTGTCGCTATCACTCAGTTTGGCAATTGAACCCACACTAATGACTGTATGCTAATATGTAAAATAATGCCTTGTCCTAATTCTTCATGTCTGTGCCTTAGCCCTTCTCTCCAACTATACTAGGAGACTCCTATAAGCCAATCGTATACTTCTCTCACACCTTCACATAAATAGTACAGTGCTAGACACATGATGCATATGTGCTAAATATTTGGGCACTGAGTTTTTTTCATCTAAAAAACTCCAGAAACTCTGTACATTAGGAAACCAAATGGTAGTGAAAGAATGCTTCAGAACTGGAGCTTATATAAATCTCTAGTTAAGCCAACCATTCTCTGGGCAGGGCCTGTGCTATCACAGAGAGAATAATGCTATGCATTCTCTTCTTGAAGGTCTCCAAAATACTTCAAGAAGTAGACTGACTAATTCACGATCTAAAACTACAACTTTAGCCTGATCCTCAGACCTCCTGGGCCAGCGGAGGTAATTGACCACCAAAACAAATAAGCTCTTCCAGGCCATTAGCCCAGGGTCTCTCCAGCTACAGGGAGAGAAACTGAACAGGACCCGTGAGCCTTCTGAGAAGCTGCTCTGCACCACTCCATGGCTTTAGGGACTGCTGAAGCTGAAGAAAGAGCCATGCACAGCACTACAGAGAACTTGTGCAATGCAGAGCAGTCCGGTTTGCCCATGATACTGCCTCTCTACACATCCTTTACTAATACTGATAAGCAGTGGGGAGTAGGGGGTCAGAATCTGCTACCAGACCAACAGAATTCAAACCACAGCTCCGCCACTCACTGGCTGCATGACTTCAAATTACTTCAACCTCTCAGTGCCTCAATTTCTTCGTCTGGAAAATGGTAGCTATAACAGCTCCCAATGCTTACAGTTTTTATGAGAATTAAAAGGGTTTAAACTATTATAGTGCTCAGGACAATGCCTGGCTGTAAGTATTATGCAAGTGTTTGTTAAATAATTTTTAATCATATTTGTGCGCGCGCGCGTGTGTGTGTGTGTGTGTGTGTAGCATTTCTAAGACATTTCTAGGGACTGGGACCATAAAGATGAACAAGACTCAGCCCTTTCCTTTGAGAAACTCAGTTAATTTAATATGCTGGTTTTAACAGCTCTGGTAGAGGAGGGAGTGATTAACTCCACCCAGAGTAGCAGGAGAGGCTTCACAAAGCTGGCATCTATAATTGAGTAGGATTCATAGTGCAAGAGGGGGGGCAGTCTTTCACAGTAGTGGTTCTCAAACTTACTTTGCATTTGAATCACCTGTGATTAAAACCCAGCCTCCTAAGCCCCATCTCCAGAATTTCTGATTCAGTTGGTCTGGGTGGAATCTGAAAATCTGCATTTCTAATAAGTTACCAGGTGATATTGCTGCTGGTCCCAACACCCACTTTGAGAACCACTGCTTTTCAGAATCAGAGAGAAGCATACACATAGATGCGAGGAACATGAAACAACCAGGCCTTCTCAAAGCAGAGAAAGTAGTCTGGCGTGACTGGATCAGACAGCAGTGATGGAAAATGGCAAAAGATTAGGTGGGCAAACAAGGCAGAAGCTGATCCCAAAACCAAGAAACTTGGAGCAAATCTGATATACGTGGAGGAGATTTGGGAGTTCACAGCCTTGAGTAACATGATCAGTTTGTATTTCCAAAACTATCACTTGGCCATCAACGTGGGGAATGAACTGGAACAGAGGGAGACTAGAGGAAGGAAGAAGAGCTAGAAGAGGCCAAAGGAGAAATGAGACCAGAGCTGGCACAGATGCAGTCAAATAAAAAACAAAAATCTTGGGGCACAGAACCAAGCAGATGTGCGGAGGCCTGTACCAATGCAGGCAGAAGAAAGGATTGAAGGCTACTCCAAGCTGACCAGCCCTGATACTGAGACGGAGGAGTCCTATCAACTGAGAAGGGAATGCGGGGGATGGAAGAGGTTTGGGGAGAAGAGAAGATCATAAATTCAATTTACAAGGATTCTGACGCATGCAAGATGCCCATTACACAGCTAGAAATTCAGGTCTGGAGTTGAATATAGAAGTCAGAAGTAAATAAAGAGCTGGGCACCACTGCACACAGTTCCAGGTTAGAATCAAGACTGTAGGTAAGATGGCTGAGGAAAGAGCCAGAGCACGAACTTGATTCACCATTTTTAAATAGGCTTAGCAACTGAAAGCGAGCAAGGAGATAGGGAAAATGAAAAAGGGATACAGAAGCAGAGACCTGGGGAACCTAGCAAAAATTTTACAGCATCCTGGTGGAGCAATATCACCTTTCTAGCATCATGAACTCTTCTGACCGCACCTGCACTGAAGGGATAGTATCTGTGCTGTTCATTACATGCTTGCAGGTCCATTGACTACCCTTCCTTGTTAGGCCTGACCCTTGCAAATTACATTTCTCAAGCTCCTTTACCAGCAGGCTTCTGGTTAATTTCTGCCAAAGAGAGGCACTGGCAGGATACTATGGGGAGGAGGGTAGTAAAAGCCAAATTATTCCTCCCCTCTATCCTTCTCTACCTTCTAGCCCGGCTCTGCCTTCTGTGGCTTCTCATCAGACCTGTGCTTCCGGTTCCCACCAGGTACCCAGCTCCTGGGGTCTGGGAACATTCCCCTTCTGCTCCCTACAGCTGTGTGGGTGGAGAGGATCAGCTTGCTGCTGCTGCACATCTCTATGTTGACTCATCAGCCCATTTGGCTTTTCAGCTCTTCCAGTACCTCACGACTAGTTCCTGTATGATGAATGCTATTACACTGGCTGACGCAGATGCTGTGGTCCTGGTTGGTCCCTGACTGATAAGTGACATATAATGATAACACATCATTTTCTCTCTCCACAACTTCTTTCTGGTTTCAGAATCCAGTTCAGGCTGGGATTATCCAAGTTGGTATTAACAAAGCCTTCTATTTAAAAGTTGAGGGGAAAGTAATTTTAAAAGAAGCACTAAATAAAGATAAAGGCCGAAATAAATTATAAAACATAAAGCAGCAGAATGATAAATTAGTTCAAATGCTTTTTTATAAGACTACTAAAATAAATCTCTGACAAATACAATTAAGGGAACATTTTTAATTAAAAATGAAATGGAGATAGGACAAAATACAGAAAATAAATTTCTTTCCCCAAATCCAAAGAGAATGTGATGCATAGTTGTAGGCTAATAAACTGAAATCTTCAGTGAAATTAATAATTTCTAGAAAGATATAGTTTCCTAAAAATAACTCAAAAAATAAAAATCTAAACAGAATAATGACCAAGGAAGAAATTGAGGAAATTTCTGATAACAACCTAAAAAATACAGCTGGTCCCAATGTTTACATCAGAACAATTTTCACACTTTTAAGAAACAGATGATTTTGATGTTTTATAAACAAGTAGAGTGCAAAAAGAGATAAGGGTACCTTTGTGTCCATTAAGCAAACACGATCATCTTCCTAAAGCCTAATAAAGATAAAATACACAAAAAGAAAATTATAGGCCTATATCATAAATGAATATGAACAAGAAAATCTTAAATAAAATCCTTACTTCTTAAATAGGAACTTGTTTTACTGTATTGCTTCAGATCTTTAGAAGAAAGATACTTTTTTTTTTTTTTGGTAACAGCTTTACTGAGATAGAATTCTTATACCATAAAAAATATGGAACACTTTACAAATGTGTGTATCATCCTTACAGAGGGGCCAGGCTAATTTTCTCTATATCATTCCAATTTTAGTATATGTGCTACTAAAGTGAGCACAAGGATAACTTTAGAAGTTGAAAGAAATTGCAAAGAATGGACAGTTTGTACATTACAGAAGTAAATAACTATTTGACAAAACCAGTATTAAAGGAAAATGTCATCTGGAGGAAGCATTCACAGCAAATGTAAAAAGGGTTCATTTCTATGTTATGTAAAGAATTGATATAAGTTGATATAAAAAAAATTAAGTCCCTAATTCCAACACTGGCAAAGAACTTAAGAAGATACTTCATGAAAACAGGGATACTATTAGTAAACAAGCATGTGGGAAAATGTTCAACTCTGCTTGTAGTAAAAGAAATGCTCACTCAAATAATGTAGGAGTATCTTGCACCTGTTATATTAGAGGAATTTCAGAAATTATCCAGTATCACAACACTGATAAACTAGTCCACTCACATACTATAAACAGGTGTCATCTCTTGGCAATATATAGCAGAAACCATCTTAAAATTCCACAATAACCCTTTATCCTAATGAATTTATAAATAATAAAAAATAAAACTACATGAGAGGTTCATTGCACTGTTATTCTAACAATTTAACTAAATATATAAAAGACAATCTAAATTCAATAACAGGGGAATTATTAAGGAAGGGTTATAAATTATTATTTATAATTATAATTAAAATTATAGTTTATCAAGCATCCTCATATACTTCATTTCTTTTAGTCTTCAACATTCCCAGAAGGTAGGTAAGAATTACTAAGATTCAGAAAATTAAGTGACTCACACAAAATCACATAATTAGTGGCTCTTGAACACCTGCTACAAAATCCCACGCTCTCACGATATTAAAGGGGTGGTTACAAAGATCCATTCTGAGCCACAGTTTCCTCATCCATAATATGGAGCTAATAAGAGTACCTAAAGAGTGATTATGAGGATTAAATGAAGCTCTTAAGTGGTTAGGAAGCTCTTAGCGCAGGATGTGGCACACAGCAGCACTGAGTAAACGATTAAGAATAACAGTAATACAAAACTGTATCGATCAATATGATTACAGCAATGTAAACATGTCTGCAAGTAGACAAGGACAAGAAAGAGAAAAGAATAATGAAAATGGCTGCTGTGTGAACAAGGCAAGAATATAAATCACTTCTTTTTAGAAATATTTTGTTTTTAGTACACATGGAAATCTGGAGGAAAACAAAATTAGAATATACAAAAAAAATCTCCTAAAATGAATTAGCATCCTTTGGGGAGCTTATTAATAAATTTGGGATCACTGCATCTATGACACTTGAAATTATAAACTCAGCACATACGCCCCCGGAGATGCTGTGTGGCGCGTCAAACCAGCCAGCGGATGGCGCTGTTTCACTTGCCCAAGGGACCAAGGAGGCATTTATTGGCCTCAATAATAATATACAAGTGCTAATAATTCAGTCTTCCTTAAAAATGAATTTCTTCTCTTCTCAAAACTGAGGCTCAGAAGCATCTTAAGCAAATCTCCAGATAGTTGGGAAATGAATCCCAGTTTTCTCCTGACGAACAGCAATATCCCAGGGGAGCTGCTCTGTGGCGAGTATGGTTGTCTACAGAACCAAGGAGAGTGTGATTCTGGCTCCCTTCAGTCACATGACCAGAATCTACCACCAATGGGCAGGAAAGACTTAGCTGGTGTTAGCCCCAGGCTTTAAATCTACAAATAGGGAACAATTCAAACTACCAGAGACAGGCTTCAGAGTAATGAGGGAAAGAACTACAGGCATCTCTCTGCTTTTCCTCTCAAAATTCAGGCCTGAAAATCTCTATCCACTGCAGGGGTATCAGTGGAAAGTTACTTTACTCTCAGCTCCTGGATTGTCACAGACTTGAATCATGAACAACTGCCTGCCTACAGGAGTCACAACTTATGTGATTAGTCTATGAGCTGCAATAAAAGAAGTGACAAGTTCAGCAAAAGATACAAATTTGGAAGAGAATTATCAGGAGATGACACAGAACCTAGCATGTCCAGAGGCTGAATCCCACCGAACTCAGACTCATATGTCCAAATACTACTCTATTTGGGATGTCAAACAGGCCTCTCAAATTTATGCATCAAACACCAAGCTCCAGGTTTTTTCCTTCACCTGCTTTCACTGTTGATAGCCCTCTCAACTCAAACAGCAGCAACACCATGCTTCCAAAAGCTCAGCTGGACTCCCTCACATCTCACATTCAATCCACCAGAAAATCCCATGAGCTCTATCTTCAAGATACACCCAAATTCTTTCTCCCCTCATCACCTCCACTATTATCACCCCATTTCAAACCATCATCATTTCTTACCTGTCTTCTCATTATATAGTGTTTTAACTGGTCTCCACACATCCACCTTTGTCTACCATTCATTCTGTTGTTAGCACAGCAGCCAGCAAGATATGCCAAAAACCAAAGTGAGATGAAACTGTAAAAGAGCAAATCCATGAAAGAATTAATAAATTGGATTTCGCCAAAATTAAAAATCTACCCATCAGAAGACATTGTAATAATAACAACAACAATAACAATAATTATAATCTATATACCAGAAGAAAATGTTTGCAGAACATATATCTGGCAAAGGACTTATATTCAGAATATATAAAGAACTCTCTCAAAATTCAAAAATAAGAAAATAAACAACCCAATTTAAAAACTGAGCAAATGGTTTGAACAGACACTTCACCAAAACGATATGTGGATGGAAAATAAGAACATGAGAAGATGCTCAACATGAATAGTCATTAGAGAAATGCAAATTAAAACCACAATAAGATACTATTATCCAGCTATTACAAATACTAAAATTAAAATAGCTGATCATGCCTTATGTTGGCAAGGATGTGGAATAACTGGATCTCTCAGACTGTTAGTACAAATGTTAAATGGTACAACCACATTGGGAAAATGTTTGGCAATTTCTTAAAACATTAAACCTACATTCACCATATGGTATTACCATTACACTCCTAGATATTTATCCCAGAGAATAGAAAGCATATGTCTCTATATGAAGACTTGTACAGAGATGTTCATAGAAGCTTCATTCTTAATAGCAAAAAACTACAAACAATGTAAACATCTAGCGAATGGGATAAACACATTGTGGTATGCCCACACAATGGAATACTACTCAGCAGTAAAAAGAAATGAACTATTGATACAACATAGATAAATCTCAAAATAATTATGCTGTGGGAAAGAGATCAGACAAAAGAAGAATACATACTGTATGATTCCATTTATGTAAAATATTAGAAAAAAACTAATCTACATTGACAGAAAGTAGATCTGTGGCTACACGGGAACAAGTGACAGGGAACAGAGAAGCAAGGAGCAGAAAGAAGAGATCACAAAGAGTCATAAGGAAATTTTGGGGAGTGCTGGATGTGTTTCCTATCTTGATTGTGATGATAGCTTCATAGATGGACAAATACATAGGGAGACAGACAGATAAACACATAAATACATCAAACTTTATCAAATTGCCACAGGCAACAAAAGTAAAAATAAATAAATGAGATAACATCAAAAGTAAAAAAAGAAAATCTGTACATGAAAGGATACAATCAAAGATTGAAAAGGCAACCTACAGAATCAAAGGAGATATCTGTTAATCATATATCTGATAAGGGGTTACTATCCAGAATATATAAAGAATTCTTACAGCTCATCTCAAAAAAAAAAAAAAAGAAAAAGAAAAAGAAAAAAGAAAAAAAAGATTAAAAATGGGCAAAGGGCTTGAATAGACATTTTTCTAAAGAAGATTTTCGAATAGCCAACAAACACATGAAAAGATGTTCAGCATCACTAATCACTAAATACAAATCAAAACCACAATGAGATACTACCTCACACCCATTATAAATAGCTGCTATCAAAAAAACAAAACAAAACAAAACAAAAGCAGAAAATAACAAGTGTTGACAAGGATGTAGAGAAACTGGAACCCTTGTGCACTGTTGATGGAATTGTAAAATAGTATAGCCACAATGGGAAACAATATGGTGGTTCCTTAAAAACAGTTTAAAATAGAATTACCATATGATCCAGCAATTTCACTTCTGGATATATACTCCAAAGATTACAGGTAGGGTCTCCAAGAGATATTTGTACACCCATGCTCATAGCAGCATTATTCATAATAGCTAAAACATAAAAGCAACCCAAATGTTCATTGACAGATACACAAAATGTAGTGTGCACAATGGAATATTATTCATCTAAACAGGATGAAAATTCTGACATATACTACTACATGAATGAACCCTGAGGACATTATGCTAGGTTAAATAAGCCAGTCAAAAAAGACAAAAGCTGTATGATTCCACCTATATGAGATACCTAGAGTAGTCAAGTTCATAGTCAGAACGTAGAACCATGGTTGCCAGAGCCTGGGGGGAGAGGAGAGTGGGCAGTTGTTTAGTGGGGATGAAATTTTAGTTTTACAAGATGATATAGGTCACACAACAATGTGAATGGTCTTAACACTAATAAACCATACATTTAAAAATGGTTAAAACAGTAAATTTTGTTATGTATATTTTACTATAATTTAAAACTTTTTAGGTACCAAATTGAACACTTTAACTATAAAGTATTTACTATATGTCACTTTTATTTCAATAAAGCTACTTTCAATTTTTTTAATTATATTTTTAAAAACTAAATGGGGGTCATATCTCTCCTCTGCTCCAAATATTCCATGGGCTTCCCATCTCATTCAGAGAAAAAGCCAAAGTTCTTATGACCTATAAAGGCCCTACACGATCTGGCCATGAAACCGGCATGCCTTCATTCCCATTCTCTCCCCGTCACCACACTCTAGCTATCAGGCCTCTTGCTATTTCTCAGACACACCAGGTGCACTCCCAGGGCATTTAAACATCCTGTCTGCTTTGCCTGGAAAGCTTTTCCCCCAGATAACTTCATGGCTCACCTCCTCACTTCTTTCAAGTCTTTACTCAAATGCCATCCTCTCAGTGGGGCCTTCTCTGACGTGGTATTTAAAACTGAAACACTTCCCCACCCCATAAGTCCCCAACGCCCTTCCCTGCTTTAGTTTCCTATTTAGCAATCATTACTGCCTAATATACCACATTTTACTTGTTTATTTTATCTGTATTTTTATGCACTAGGTTAAGCTCTGGAAGACAGGAATCTTTTATTATCTTATTCATTAATTATATCCTCAGCAACTGATACAGTGCCTGACACATAGTAGATGCTCAATAAATATTTGTTGACTAAATGAACGAGTGAATAAATAAATGAAGGAAGGAGGAATATGAACTTGTCTTGACAACCAAATGTAAGGATTCTTTATGAAGGTACCTCAACCCAGTCTATATAGCTGGACATCTGTCAAGCTTTTAGGTTTTGTATAGACTCAGTCCTTGCAACAGTGCTCTGATATGCTGTCATTGTCATTTCCTTTCTACATATAAGCGAAGGCTCCAAAAGGTTAACTTTTCCTAGATCAAGGGGACGCAAATGACAGAGCCAGCATTTAAACCAAGAATTTGCTGTCAGCCACAAAATCCCAAGATGCCATCCTGAGCATCTGAATTTTTCAACTTTCATATCCTTTCATATCACTCATAATGACATTACTGACAGATTTTAACAGTTCAGTAGTTAACCCTTGTGCCATAAATTTCTATTTGTCACACCCAAAATTCGATATTTTAGAAGGCTACCCTTCTGGTTTTTAAATAGAAATTGATGACATCGTGTTCAGGAACACAGAGGCTGCAAACCTTCTCCTGAATCTCTCCTGGAGGCAAAAATAGAACAGTCAGAAGCACTCAGGGCTGCAGGCCCTTCCTGCTCCAGCATAGAAGGATGGAGGTTACTCAGCATCACCAGGCCCACACTTAGGAGGGCTGAGATTGGTTTAGTGGCCAGGACATACAGAGAAAGGAGTACAGCTGGAGCTACCCATGCATGGACAGCACTCTCCCCTCAGCACTCAGGGTAGCCTTGTGTCTCTGAGCACCCGGAAAATAACACGAACAAACAGGTTTTTATGAGGGCTGTAACCCAATTGACAAAGGCGAGCTCACTTAGCCTGGAAATGTCCCTGCTCTGAACCAGTTGCCTTGCCAACAAGCCACATGTTTCCACTCTACAGAATCCAATTTCTGAGCAATGTGACAGTGACAGGTCCAGAGACATGATACACAATTCCAAGGTGCCTTTGAACACCTGCTGAATAGCTAAGAACAATGTGGATCCTTGGATGTACTTAGCAACATGGAATACACACTGGGCAAATGCAGGTCATGTCCAGTTAATGCAACAGCCCCCACTAAACCTACCCCAGCATCTCACAAACTACAGATAACAGAAGGCTAAGCCATGTTCTTTATCACTATCATTATTATAATAACTACAAACACTTGCATGGGACTTACTCTTTAAACATATTGTTATTCAATCCTCGTGACAACCCCATGAGGTTGGTATTATTAGTATCTCACTTCATCTGATGAAATAGGCACAGAAAGAGTAATTACCCCAATTCACACTGCTAAAAAAAGGTGGAGACGGAATCTGAACCTAGACAGTCTGTCTCCAGAGTCCATCCCTTAAACACTTTGCTATACTATCATTCTCTAATGTTCCTTAAATGATAAAGAGATTGTTCTAGTTATCATTTTTGTGTAACAAAGCACCCCAAAACTTCATAAAGTAAGATACCCATTTTATTATGCTCATGGACACCGTGGGTCAGGAATTTGGACAGGACACAGTAGGAACAGCTTGTCTCTGTCCACAAAGTCTATCCAGGGCATCAGCTAAAAAGATTCAAAGCTGAGAGTGACTTCACAGCTGGGGATCAATATCATCACACACACACACACACACACACACACACACACACACATCTGACAGTTGATGCTAAAGATCCACAGGGACCTCGGATAGATCTGTCTGCTGGAACACCTACATATGGCCTCTCCATGTGACCTAGGTTTCCTGTCAGCATGATGACTGGGTTCCAAAAGCAAATATCCCAAGAGGTAGAGAATAGGAACTATCAGTTCCATAAGATAAAGAACCAGAAATTGCATCACTTCTACCATATTTTATTGGTCAGGAAATCACAAAGTCCATATTCAATAAGAGGGGACACAGACCACACCTCTTTAAAAATTTGGGGATCGTTTTTTAAACCACCAATGATATCATTTGATCCAACTCCTTCAAGATCTAGATGAACAATGGAAGCCCAGAGATGTTAAGTGATTCATTCAAGATCATATAATTTACGTTAGTGGCAGGACAGAACCCAGGTACCTTCCTGCTCTGTCTCATACTCTATGCAACTGTTTTTTACTTAGTTGCATATTGGAGTCGACTAAGGAATTTTTTTAAATTCTGTTGCTTGACTCCCTCCTAGAGAGACTCTGATCTGTTTGAATTACAGCCTAGACATGGGGATTTGTAATAGCTCCCCAGGGACTCTAATATACAACAGTGTGAGAACCATGTTCTGTGCAATACCCCAAGGTGGTTCCATGCAGGTGACACCCACCACTGTTTCACTGTGACTCAGCATTTGCAGTGGTCATAGCCTAAGAACAGATTTCTGACACCGTCTCCTGGTTTGCAGACTTCATCCTAAACCATCTATCTATTCTCCTCCTTCTTGATATGCTTCTCACCGTCTCAGCTCCTCAGCTCCCAGGTGCCCCTCAGAATCAACACTTCTCTTTTAATACTCAAATCCTTAACTACAAATCAAGTTCTCCTTTTGCCATTATCTGCCAACTCCAGCAATTTAGTTCTGCCTTTGGGATCCCTCACAGGTGGAGGCCCAAAGGTCAGGTTCTCCTGCTCAACACCTCAATCCCGCTGGATTTATAAGCTCAGTCATAACATACTCCCTCCAGCTCCAAATATGTCTTTTATCCTCTCACTAGGCCATATAACACTGGGATAAAAGCACTATCTAAATCACACTTTAAAGATTTGATTCTGTGAAATTATTGGTCAATTTTGAGAGAAATAAAATCTATCAACTTGATTATTTCACTGAAATAATATGACATGTCATACATCATAAAAAAAACTGGCCAAAAGAATTGGCCCAAATAAATATTTTCGGTGTTTCTCCTTAGGTTTAGATTCTCAGATCTCTATAGTTTTATCATGTGTACACATCACCTGAAAATAATTTTATAAAATATATTTATTCTTTACTTTACACAAAGAGGAGTCTTTCTAAACCTCCCAGGCAATTTTTTTTTTTTTTTTTTTTTGCAAACTAAACCCTGTTGTAAATGTTCCAAAGAAGAGGTATTTAAAGAAACTATCAAGGTTCATTATACTTCTGTCTCTACTTTTGTGTACGTTTGAAAATTTCTGTAAGATTAATTAGGAAGAGAAGAAGGAAGGGAAGGAGAAATGAAGGGCAGGGAGAGTGGAGGGATGGAGAAAGAAGGGCTGGTCAGCCTCAGGGATTCTATGGTATAGTAAATAATCTTTATGTAAGGAAATATAAATAATACCCTCCCCCCCCCAAAAAAAAAACCTGCCTTTGTTATACCTATGTGTGTGTGTGTATGTATGTATGTGTGTATTATATATATGTACATGTAAACATACATAAATATATGTTTTTAAATTCTAATTTCTCTAGACTAGGGTTTTAAAAATCTAAAATAATTATTCTTATAAAGTACTTGTTTCTATGAGTCTTCATTTCTCTCTCCCTCTCCCTGCTTAGGTCTCACTTCAGGGAGAGAGAGAGGTTCATATCCATGTTACCTTACAAAAGTGCATCTGTTTTATATATACATGTATGTTCTTTAAGACAGTCATTTTCTGAGTGGACACCGTGACATTCCATACAACCTGTGATTATTTCTACCTGCCCTTTTGTTTACCTAGGTTTTCATCTATAAATTCATAGTCCCACTTCAGTCCGCAATACAGTTAATCAATGCTTCCTCAGTGTCCCATTCACTGACATAAATTCTGAAAGGCACTACTCTGCAGAACAGATTGCTATGAGGCACCACATAGATTTCATGAGACTAGAGAGACAAGAAGGGGAAGCCAATAAGAGCCCAAATGCCCCAGAAGGAGGAGCATGTGCAATGTCAGAATCAGGCAAGGCGGTGCCTTGGGAGGCCACAGAGAATGTCCCAAACAGCCAAAATGGTATCTCACTATTGCAGTTATATTTTTATTTCTGTCTCTCTCTCTCTGTCGCACACAGCCTGGCAGGCACTTAAAGTTCAGTTATCAAAATTCAACAGCAGATGACATGATCCCCCAACTCCTTGCCTAGGTTCCCTTGACAGAATTCTTTCCATCAAGAGCATGAACTAAAAGACCTAAAGGTGATGCTTAATCTTTAGTCTCTAGTTGTATTTCCTTAGAATATGCTTTAGTCAAAGAGAATCCAGACCTCTTCAGCTCCTTGTAGGACCATTTGAGAGAGAAACTGCTCAGGACAATTTCCTAAACTGGAGAATCTGCCACAATCTCTTAGTCTTTTTACAAATTCCTCTTTTCCACCAGTTATATCATGACTAATATCATCCTCCACTTCACCCATTTCTTAGTATTAAAAGAATGAGGAGACTTATTTAGTCAGCAAATGTCCTTTGAATACTTTCTAGAGAAATCTTTGGGCAGAAAAAAAAATGTAACTGTAAATATTTAATTTGTAAGCTGTCAGATGATCATTTTTACATATAAATATGTTAACAGAATATAGCCCATGAAGGGTAGCTATTAGACATTGTCTTGGTCAAAAGCTAATATTTAAGCTGAAAAAATCATAGAAGTTGATCAATGTTTAAGTTAACAAAATTAAAGAATATACCACTGAGATTTTTTTTTTAATGAAATGACCACAAAATGGAAATAGTGTAGAAATTCTCAGCCTTTTCCTTCTAGCTCTTTTTTATCATTCTCCCAAGATGATACCTTGAACTAATGCCTTCTATCAGTTTGTGCAGAATATAGTTTCTAAATATTGCCTCAATGTGAAGATATTCCTTCTTACAATGTGATTTGGGTGCTCCTTCTATTAGTAGGTGTGGGTCTGTGTCCCCTCCTTTTGAATCTAGAAAGGCTTGTAACTATGGAGGAAGTGATACTTTGTGACTTCTAAGGCCAGGTCAAAAACACCTGGCTCTCTTGGGATGTTCACTCTTGAAACTGAGTCATCATGCTGTGGGGAAGTCCAGGCTACACAGAGAGAGAGCCTGTGGGTATTCCAGCCAACAGGAACAGCTACCAAACATACAGACATGTAATGAGGAAGCCCTTGAGATGACTTCAGCCCCAGCCATCATCTGATTGCAACTGCATGAGATACCCTAACGAGAATCGCCTAGCTGAGCCCAGCCAACCTCCGGAACTAAAAATAATTATTTTCATTTTAAATCACTGTTTTGCTTTAGTTTATTATGTAGTAATAGGAAACTGGAACACATCATTATAAAATATCATCCACAAAACACAATTGAATAGCATGCCTACAATGATAAAAGAAAATATTAGAAGAAATCTTAGTTTCATCAAAACTAGTCGTCCATTCAATGATGATATGCCTCTTTAAATAAAACCTTGGTCTTTTACAATAGTCAGAGCAGCACACATCTTCCATTTTGATCATGAAGAACTATAACGAGCTTAATAATCAAAAGTTTAGACTCCAGAGCCAAGTATATCTGGATTGGAGTCCCAACTTTGGAACTAGTGACCTCGAACAAGTCACTCAAATCCTCATGTAAAATGGAGATAATAAGAGTACCTGTCTCACATGGTTATTACAAGTGTCAAATGAGATGATGTGTGCAAAGCATGGCGCCTAGCACAGGACAAGTGTCCAATAAATGTGAGGTCTTATTATTGTGGTGGTCAGTGATGATGTTATTATTATCAATGTATCTCAAAAGCAGCCTATAAATATATTTCACATCATATATCTGCCAAAATCCTAAGAGGTAAAATATTACTATTCACAAACGAAGAAACCAGTTCAGAAAGATCATTGACTTGCCCAAGATCACACAGCCTGGGTCAAAAGAAATGAAAATAGAAGAACAGGTATTTAAACCTAGGACTGTCTCCTAGTCTACACTCCCCATTACCTCAGCAAACTCTCTACCAAGTTATTTTCCAGCCTTTGATTAAGCACTTTCAATGATGGGAACTCGCCACCCACTGAGGTAATCCATCTTCCAACACTCTGTCTGTTGAGTTAGAATCTATCTCACGTTCACCCATTGGTCTAACTCTACACTGCAGGGCTACCAGAAACAAATCTACCCTCTCTTTCAAATAACAGCCCTTGAATTTTTAAAGACCAAATAATGTAATACCCTCCCCCCCACCAAGTTCTCTTTCCTCCAGGCCTAACATCCCCCAGGTCCTTTAGCCATTCCCACAGCACTTGCTTCTGAATCCTCTTCCCACCTCAGCCTCCCTCTCTGCCTCAGGCTTGACGAGAGGCATATACTATTGATGACTGGAGAAGCTTTCATCCTGCTCCTAGAGGCCTGTAATACATTTATGCTTTCTCAGGATGACACATACTCTTAGGAGTACTAAGAATTGCTGTCAATCTCTCTGGCAATGTGAAGGACTCTGGCATTTCACCATATAATCCCTTTTTTCTCACAAAGGCCTGCCTGCTTGAGGAAACTGTCATATTCTCCAACCAAGGGGAGCTAAAGTGTTTGGAGGCAGATAAGCATACCTTTGTTATGTGGCTCCTTCCAAAGCTTTCTGATAAGCATTAGCTTGTGGTAAAGGAGCTCAAATAACCTGCAGGCATAGATATTGGCCTCATCTTAGCTCCCTTGGGCCTCACTAGCCTTAGAGAGGAGGGAAGTGTTTTTGTCCGGATAGGCTAAGTTATGCTGTGATAACAAAGAGTCCTCAAATCCCTGTAGCTTACCAATAAAAACTTATTTCTTACTCAGGCAAAGTTCACTGTGCATCTGGAAACTCCCCAGGGCAGTCTCCTTTCAAGTATTGACTCATGAATCCAGAGGACTTCCACATCTAGAAGACATGCCTTCCAGGACATTGTGGCCAGGAAAGAGCCAGTTGTTAATTGATTTAATCTAGAACTAGCATAGATCACTTTTGCTTATAGCCCATTGGCCAGAACTTGTCATATAGCCCCACCTAACTGCAAGGGAGCTGGGAAATGTGGGTGAGCACATAGTTAAGAAGCAATAAATGTTCCACCACACAATTTCTGTGGCCCTTTGACCCTGAAACATCTCAAACATCTATGTGAATCATTGTGATACCAAGCTCTCCATACTCCTTTCTGATAATTCATAGGCTCCTGAGCAGCCATGATGCTTGTTGGCTGCTATCAGCAGTGTCACTCTTAGCCCTTGAATGGTGATATCAATTGGCAGCTGCAGACAACTCTCTCCCATTTCTCTCTGATGCCACTGACTTCACTGAGGCCCTCATCATTTTGTTTCTGAACCTATCATCATAGTGTTCTTACCTGGTGTTCACTCTCTGCGATGCCACTTTCCATTATCTTTTATGAATTCTAATCTGAGTATACCTTTACTCTACTTTTAATTCTACCATAGCCACAGTGCCAACAGGATAGATTTAATTTCCTTAAAACTGCAAGAAAAACTTTTTATAGTCTCGTCCCAAAAACTCTTCAAGCCTCATCACTCAATGCCTCAGTCCTGTGTTCCCTGTACTTAAGCCACCCAAACTTATGCCCACTCCTCAAGGTGCCACAGCACTGCCCTGAGTGCTCCTTCCCATCTGCAGCAGCTGTGAAAGCTTTACTGACCTATAATATCCAGCTCAGTGTCCCATCCTCTACATCAACTTCCCAAATTCTTCCCAATAGAACTAGCTGTCCCCTGCTCTGGCTTTCAGATACCCTGTTAAAGTGCTTCAGTTCTACTTCTCTCTTGATGTGTCCATCTCTCTCATTATGTGGATTTCTCAGGAGCAGTGGCCAAACTATCACCTCTATATCTCCAATGCAAAGACTAATTCCTGACACAGGGTATATATCAGTGTGTTAAAATAAATTTATGTTACAAATTTCCCCATCCCATCTTACACTGCTCAGAAAGAAGTCATTCCTTTATACATTGCTACATTTTTATTCCAAAATAGTGAAAGATGCAGGTGATGGAGAAAATAATAAAATAATAATGATAATGATAATGATAATAATAATAATAAATAATACAGCTTACAGCCTGGGGTAGAGGGTTTAAAAGGAGAGCATTAAACTCCCTGGAATTTCCCCAGCATCCTGAAGACCAGAAGCTCCAGGGGTGCCATTCTGACTTTCTGGATCATTCTAAAGTGGCCTCTCTACTTCATTCAGAAAATCCTACAAGGATGGACTGAAAATAAATAGCTGTTTGATTAACCCAGCATTGAGCTATTTCAACTCATTCTCCCTCCTGAACGGAGAGAGATTGCATGGTCTAAAATGAAAGGGAATCACGTAGGAAAGCCCCGGTTATTCAGAGAAGCAGGGGGAGACTTAAAATCTCTCCAGAAGGCCTTTAGCACTGCAACCAAATGTTAATGTTTAAAGATATCCCAATATTTCAGGAAGCTATTGGTAGTGCCACACTCAAGCTCATTCTCGTTTTAAAGAGAAATATTTGACTTGGAGGAACAGACCCCATGCTGGCTCCAAGATAAACTTTCCTAGCTCTCTCGGGCCAATTTTAATGCTAAGAGCAGCTCCATCGGAGTAAAAGTTCATTTTTGAGAGCGAAGCTGTGAATTATGCTACAGGCTGAGCTGAGCAGTTGGTCTTTTGCTGATGAAAGCAGAAGCCTGAATATGATACAGAAGTGGAGGGGGGAGCCAGGGACATCCGAGGGGGATTATCACAGAAGGTCAGACTAATTAAATCGAGAGAAGTCACCAGAGAGCCACAGCTCCCACACACACCATCTTCAAATGCTCTGACACATGCAGGGGTTGATAAGAAAGAAAAGGTTGAATTGGCACTTTCATCTGCCTGGAATGACAATAGTCAACCAAATAAAACTTTTTAATATTGGTTTAAGCCCAGGTGAGGAGAGAATTGAAATTGCTGCCAATTCCTAATTATGCAGCTGAATCAGAGACAGGGACAGTGGGAAGAAGCAAAGTCCAATTGTCTCTCTGGTTAGCTATTTAACGTATGATTGTTACACAGCTACTATGTGCCAGGCATACTGCTAGATGTGAGGGATAAAACAAATAAATGGTCCCTGCTCTCAAAAAGCTCACAATTGATAAGCATTTATGTAATAATATTATACAGTGTGATTGGTGCTCTAATTTATCTGAAGATTGCAAGGAGCACTGTAGAGGGAGTCCAACTGCCCAAGCAGGGTCAAGGCTGGCTACATAAAGGAAACAAAACATGAGCAAGCCATTAAGAGTAAGAGTTCTCCAGTCAGTGAGTGGAAAAAGGCAAAGGCCACAACACAGACAAAGGTCAGGAGACTTGAAACCATGACATTCTGAGTGGTTTGGAAGTATAAAGCAGGTGGGACAAAGAATCCATGCCAAGAAATGCTGGAGGTGAGATTGATAAGGCAGCTGAGCATCAGACCCTAAAGGACCTTGAACGCCATGCAAAAGCATTTAGAATGCATCTTTGTAGGCAACATGGGGCTGTTAACAATTTTAAAAAGTGACATGATCAAAAATGTATTTGAGAAAGATCACTTGGCCACAGAGGAAAGACGGAAAAGACAATGTGGAAAGATCTCTTTCCAGAGGCACTAATAACACATGACCCATATGAAGGGTCTAAACAACACTTCTCTGTCCTCTGTCTTCCTGCTCATCTGCACAGTGGGAATGCTGCCAACCAATTCCTGAGAACCTACTGTGTGTGCTGTCTGTTCTCAGGGCCATAGGAGGTGCTGAATCCAGCTCATACTGCCTCATACTGGCTCATACTGGCTCATATTGGCTCATGAGAGCTGATTGTGCACATCTCTTTTTGGCTTCAGCAACATCTCATTGGTAGTTTGAAATCAGCCACAGTTGGAGATTTTTACATCTCAGGAACCTACAAATACTACAAACCAAGAATTTTTTTCCAGAGAGCCATTTATTAACATTTTACCACCACCACACTTGAAAAGATCCAGTCCCAGCCCACCGTGAGAGCAATAGCTGCTTAAAGAGAACAAACCAATACATATGAAATGATGCGAGGACAATTCAGTTTAGAATTGAGCTCCCACTGAAGAAGGAATCATGAAGCATGGGATGTGGGGTCGGGAGGAGGGAGTGTAAAGGAAATAAAAGACCCTTGAGAGCGACGGCCAGGTTCTCCTTGTCTTGGACTCTGCTACTCTCCCCTAAGCTGAGGGTTAATCATTTAGATCCCATCTGGTGTTAATTATCATGACTAGTCATCCTGAGGTGACAGGTGATCTTAAAACTAAGCGTGCTTTCAGAAAACTGCAGACTTAGAAAAAGCCTCACAGAAAGAATCCAGGCCAACCCCATTTTATGCATCCATAAAATGAGGTATCCATTCTAATGACTTAAATAAAGCCTCACAATTATTAACAGTAAAGTAGAAAATTGAATACAGGTCTCCTATCACCTTAACATACACTCCACTAGTGGCCCATGGTTTTTTTACATTTTCAGATAAATGTGCTATTAGGACAACCCACCCTTTCCTTAGACCCCCAGCAAACACATTTTGTACAATATTTTCTGAGACTGGCATAGTCTTCCTTGAAATGCCTAGGCAAGAAAGGCATGCCAGATACTGTTAACTGAATACAAATTCAATCGATAACATATAAAAGCATCAAATCAGGAAATGCACATGCAAACTGTCTTCTGAGATTTCATAAGGAGTTTGGCCATAGGTTCTAGGGCCTGGAAGTAGGCTTAGAGGTAGCATATGAAATAGGGTTGCTCTGAGGTTTGCATGCAGAGATGATGGCAAAATCAAGAACCAAGTGGGTGATCCACAGTTCACATCAGCCAAAAGGGCCAGACAGAGCACCAGAATCAAGAACAAAACAAGTAGAATAGGAAAGTAACAGAGAGTCTAGAAGGGCGGGAAGGTAAGGAGAAGGGACAATTAAAAGAGTATCCCTGGGGCCAAGTCACAGCCACTGATGTTTTCACTAAAGCCTTAGAGCTTAAACTGTGACTCCTCAGAATTTGGATTTCATGCTCTGAAACATTTTCCGAAAAAAAAACCTTTGAGACTAAAATGGAATTGCCATTTTTTTCCTTTGCCAAAGAAAGAAAAAAATACAAAAACAAAAACACATTAGCACCATTTCATGAAATAATGGATATTTAAATTCTCCAAATTTAGAAAGAACAAACTCTCAGAAGCAAGGACATTTATTCAAATTGACTAATATACCTCCATGAAAAACACACAAAACTACATCAGCCACTACTTTGCTCAGTGCACCATGCACTGCTGCACTGGACCAGATGAGAGGGAGTACCAAGCCAGGCTGCACACATTTAGAGTCACTAATTCCTAAATATGAGTATCTTTCATCTCATTAATGCTAGCCAAACAGGAGGAGCATTCTATAGAGTTGATTTCTCCAGCACCAGGTGGTAAGCACTATTGCTAGTCCATCCAGAATCCCTTAGGCCTCTTTCATTTACAGAGCCTGGTTTCCAGGGTTGCTATGATGTGCGCTGCTCACACCTTATAACCTAATGTGACAAGAAGGAAGAAACCTCAGTTCCTTTGTCTTGTACAAGATAATTATTGTTCCTTTGTTACTCAAGTGTTAGAAATTTCAAATAAGAACAAACGTAAACCCAGAGTGAGCAGAAGGAAGGAAATAACAAAGATCAGAGCATAAATAAATAAAATGGAGACCAGAAAAACAATAGAAAAGATCAACAAAACTAAGGGCTGATTTTTAGAAATGATAAACAAAACTGACAGACCATTAGCTAGTCTAACAATAAAAAAAGAGAGAAACTCAAATAAATGAAATCAGAAATTAAAGAGATTTATAACAACCAATGCCAAAGAATAACAAGGGCTCATAAGAGATTATTATGAATAATTCTACACCAATAGATTGCATAACTTATAAGAAATGGACAAATTCCTAGAAACATGTAACCTACAAAAACTTAATCATGAGGAAACAGAAAATCTGAACAGACCAATAATGAATAAGGATATTGAATCAGTAATCAAAAATCTCCCAACAAAGAAAAACCCAGGACTAGATGGTTTCATCAGTAAATTCTACTAAGTATTTAAAAAATTAATGCCAATCCTTCTCAAACTCATCCAAAAAATTAAAGAGGAGGGAACACTTGCAAACTCATCTTACAAGGCCAGCATTACCCTGATACCCAAGCCAGACAAGGACACTACAAGAAAAGAAAATTACAGATCAATATCCCTAATGAATATAGATGCAAAAATCCTCAACAAAATATTAGCAAACCAATTAAATAGCACATTAAAAGGATCATATACCATGATAAAGTGGGATTTATCTTTCAAATGTGAGAATGCTACAATATACTTAAATCTATAAATGTGATATATCACATTAATAGAATGAAAAATTAGTATCATATGATCATCTCAATGAATGCAGAAAAAGTATTTGACAAAATACATCTTTTCATTAAAAAAACCTCTCAACAAATTGAGTATAGAACATATCTCAATGTAATAAACACCATTTATGACAAGCCTATAGCTAACATCATACTCAATTGTGAAAGGTTGAAAGCTTTATATCTAATATCAGGAACAAGACAAGGGTACCCACTCTCACCACTGTTATTCAATATAGTACTGGAAGTCCTAGCCAGAACAATCAGTCAAGAAGAAATAAAAGACATATAAATAGGAAAGTAAGATGTAAAATTGTCTTTCTTTACAGATGGTATGATCTTATACATACAAAATCTGAAAGACTCCACAAAAAAAACTTAAAACAATTCAATGAATTTAGTTAAGTTGCAGGATACAAAATCAACATACAAAAATTAGTTATGTTTCTATATACTAACAATGAAATATCTATAAAAAGAAATAAAGATAACAATCTCATTCACAATTTAGCATTGAAAAACAATAAAGTAGGAATAAATTTAACCAAAGAAGTGAAAAATCTGTACAATGAAAAGTATAAGACTTTGATGAAAGAAACTGAAGAAGATACAAACAAATGGTAATATATACTGTGTTCGTGAATCAGAAGAATTAGTTTTGTTAAAATGTCCATAGTACACAAAGCCATCTATAGATTCGATACAATCCCTATCAAGATTCCAATGACATTTTTTACAGAAATAGAAAAAGCAATCCTAAAATTCAAATATAACTACGTTTTAAAGTTTCCATGGTCTTCTTTTTAATAGCTGTAAAATTACAATTTCAAAACAACTAAATCAATCTGAGAATGTTTAAAGCAGGATAAACTCTTTTCTAATACATTAAGAATAGCCATGTTTATTGTAATGGTCTTGAGCTCTCATTAAAAAAGTAGATATTATCAGTAAAAATATCATAGGAAGGTCCAAGAGGGCAACTTAGAAGTACGCTGAATTCAACTCCTCCCAAGGACACACCAAATTTATAGCTACATATGGAATAATTCCTGCTGAAAAAGAACTAAAGACTAGCTGAAAAGCTTCCTCCACAACAAGGGGTAAAAGGGATACATTGAAATGTGTATAAGAGCCAGAGATATGTTCTTGCCAAAAACCTCACCCCCAGTGTGGTGACCCACAATTAGAGAGGTATCTCACAGGTCTGGAGCTTCTCCTAAGGAACAAGGGGTTGGTGCCCTGCGTCAGGCAACCCAATGCTTGGGACCTGCACCAGGGAGACAAGGCCCCAAAATATCTGGCTTTGGACACCAATGAGACTGACGTCCTGGAGCCCCAGAAGGCTGTGAGAATCTGAGATACTTCAGGGGTCTCATGTGTGAACTTACTCATTCTGGGACACAGTACAAAGGCAGAAGCTTGAGAGGTATCTGGATTATGGATGAAGGAGATTTATTTGCAAATCTTAAAGCATCTTCCAGAGGAGCAGGGACCAGTTGGAATTTCTTCAGGGACAGAGGCACTGGCAAACATCATTTTTGCACTCCCCCTCAATCTTGCTAGTACATGCAGGTGTGCACAGACACGGCCTCTCTAAAGCCATGGGTATGTACTGTCTCCAGTATTCTACTATAACCATGCCCCATCATCACCACTCTCCTGCAGCCTCAATAATGCCAGTGAGTAATTGCAGTCCACACAGAGAACGCCCCTTAATAACCTGGTTCTGGTAGCCAGAAGGGCTTGCATTCCTGGACCCCACTAGATAATAACAATTGGAAAGACAGCTCTGGGAAGACAACCATACCCAGGCCACTGCACAGAAAGCAGACTAAAACATAACCCATATTCCTGTGAAAAAATAAAGCCCATTTACTTGTCCTGGAGCTTCAACTGAGGCACAGGCTTCAGGATTGCCACACATCTAGAGGCTAAGAGGTACTCTTAGAGGTTATAGGCAGAGAGGTACCATCATCACAGCCTCCCTTGGCCTCACCACAGCTCAGTCATACCTCCTAGAACGGAGCTTATACACTCATCGGAAACCCCAGTTTCTTTAACTGCCACCCAGGGGACACCTCAAGATCATCAGGCTTTACAATTGTGGGCCCACAGGAATGTATGTATATATGTATAGCTTTGAAGCTGCTGCCTGAGTATCTGGCTTCCAATCAGCCTGAAATTAGGTACTGATTGAGATCATGCCCTTCAGAACACTGACTGGTCTTGACATGCCCTCATCTGGGACATACCAAGAATAAGTCAGGCTACTTAGACAATCACAAAGGCCAAGAGACAAAAAAGAGCTAGGGCAAGGTTGAATGATAAATTTCACCTCCTACATAAGGCCTCTCCTTCAAGACTGGAAGAAGTAGTAGCTGTTTCACCTACTACACAGAAACAAACACAGAGACTCAAGCAAAATGAGAGAACAAGAATATGTTCCAAATGAGAGAAAAAATAAAATAAAATCTTGAAACATAACTTAATGAAATAGAGATAAGTAATCTACCTTATAAAGAGTTCAAAGTAATGGACATAAACATGTTCACCAAACTGAAGGGAAGAATGAATGAACACATTGAGAACTTCAACAAAGAGAAAATATAAGAAAGTACCCAACAGAAGTCAGCTGAAGAATACAATAACTGAACTGAAACATACATGAGTTCAACAGCAGAATAGATTAAGCAAAAAACAGATCAGCAACTTGAAAAATAGGGCAGTAAAACTCTCAGAAACAGAGCAGCAAATTTGGATATGTCAAAGACAAACTGTAAAGTGCTTCCTTTAAGTGAAAAGATATATATACATAGAGTGAGTGTGTGTGTGTGTGTGTGTGTGTGTGTGTGTGTGTGTGTGTCCCCACTGGGGATCTTGAAACATATCTCCCAGGATAAGAGAGAAAAGAGAAAGAAAGGGGCAGAAAACTTTCTTGAAAAAACAGTAGCTGAAAACTTCCCTAACCTGGGGAAGGCAACAGACATCCAGGTCCGGGAAGCACAGAGAATTCCAAATAAGATAATCCCTAAGATATCTAAACCAAGACACATTATGATTAAAATGTCAAAAGTTAAAGAGAGAATTTTTAAAGCAGCAAGAGAAAAACAACTTGTTACATATAAGGGAATCCCCATATGACAATCAGCTGATTTTTCAGCAGAAATTTTGCAGGCCAGAAAAGAATGGCACGATATATTCAAAGTGCTGAAAGGAAAAGACATCTAACGAAGAATACTGTACCTGGCAATGTTATTTGTAATTAAAGAAGACATTACAGGCATACCTTAGAGATATTGCAGGTTAAGTTCCCAACCACCATAATAAAGCAAGTATTGAAAAAAAACATGAGTGGTAATCATTTTGCTGATGGTATGGTAGTTCTATTCTTAATTTTTTCCAGCTTCTGAGTATTTATCCAAAGAAAATAAAAACACTAGTTCAAAAAGTTATATACTCCTTATGTTCATTACAGCATTATTTACAAAAGCCAAGATACAGAAATAACCAAAAAGTCCATTGAAAAATGAATACACACACACACACACACACACACACACACACACACACACGTATACTACTCAGCCATGAAAAAAAGGAAATTTTGCCACTGGAGACAACACGAATGGACATTCATTGAAGGCATTACTCTAAGTTAAATAAGTCAGACAGAGAAAGACAAATATTGTATGATTTTACTTATATGTGAAATATAAAAATAATAATAAAATAAATGAAAAACTTATAAACCTCATAGATACAGAAAATAGATTGATGGTTATCAGAGGGGAAGGGGCTGGGGTAGGCAAAATGGGTGAAAAGAGTCAATTGTATGGTAACAAATGGTAACCAAACTTATTGTGATGATCACTTTGTACTGCATACGAATATCAATTATGTTGTACACCTGAAATTAATATGTCCTATACCAATTTTACCTCAACTAAAAATCATAGGAAACCTGGATAGAGTTTGGAGTATCTCTCTTATACCTTTATTATAACCAAAGCAATCCTGAGAAAGAAGAACAAAGCTAGAGGCACTACACTTTCTGGTTTTAAACTATATTACAAAGCTGCAGTAATCAAAACAGTATGGTATTGGCATAAAAATAAATACATAGACCAATGAAACAGAATCAAGAGCCCACAAATAAATTTTCCCACATGTTATCAATTAATATTGGACAAGGGAGCCAAAGCTACTCAATGAGGAAAGAATATTCTCTTCATAAATGTGGGGAAACTGGATAATCACATGCAGAAGAATTGAATTTGACCCTTATCTTACTCCATTTGCAAAAATTAACTTGAAATGGATTAAAGACTTGAACATAAGACCTAAAACTGTAAAACTCCTAGAAAAAAATATAGGGACAAAAGTCCTTGACATTGTTCTTGGGAACAATTTTTTGGATATGACAACAAAATCACAAGCAACTAAATCAAAAATAAGTAAGTGAAACTATGTCAAACTAAAAAGCTTCTGCGCAGTAGAAGAAACAATCTACAAAATGAAAAGACAACCTACTATATGGGAGAAAATATTTTCAAACCATCTATCTGATAGGGGTTAATATTCAAAATATATATTGTACTCAGACAACTCAATAGCAAAAACCAAACATTCCAATTTTTAAATAGACAAGGGAACTATATGGACATTTTCCAAAGAAAAAATTGCAAGTGACCAAGAGTGAAAAGACGTTCAAGATCACTATTTGTCAGGGAAATGCAAATCAAAACCACAATGAGATATTAACTCACACTTGCTAGAATGTTTTTTTATCAAAAAGATAAGAGATAACAAATGTTTGCAAACTTGTGGAGAAAAGGAAACCCTTGTGCACTTTTGGTGGGAATGTAAATTGGTACAGGCACTGTGGAAAATGGTATGGAGATTCCTCAAACAATTTTAAAAAATAGAACTGTCATGTGATCTAGCAAACTCACTTCTCAGTATATACCCAAAGGAATTGAAATTAGGATCTCAAAGAGGTATCTGCATTCCCATCCATGGTCACTGTGACGTTATGCACAATAGCACAGATATAGAAAGAATCTGTGTAAAAAAGTTGTGATATAGATAGGTAGATGATAGATAGATAGACAGATAGATAGACAGACAGATAGATATGTACACAATGGAATATTATTCAGCCATGAGAAAGAAGGAAATACTGCCATTTGTGACAACCTGGATAGACTTCAAGGCATTATGTTAATTAAATAAGTCAGACAGAGAAAGACAAATACTGTATGATCTCACTTATGTATGGAATTGATAAAAATCCAAATTCATAAAAACAGAGTAGAATGGTAGTTGCTAGGGACTGGGAGTAGGGGAAATAAGAAGATTCAATCAAATGGTACAAATGTCTAGTTCT
The DNA here is from genome assembly GCA_028627145.1 of Eidolon dupreanum. Lineage (NCBI taxonomy): Eukaryota > Metazoa > Chordata > Mammalia > Chiroptera > Pteropodidae > Eidolon > Eidolon dupreanum. Next base: position 19,840,168 of record CM053501.1, on the reverse strand, counting down.
AAGATAAATACATTCTGAGGATCTAATGTACAATATGGTGACTATAGTTAACAATATTGCATTATATACTAGAGGTTGCTAAAAGAGTAGATCTTAAATGTTCTTAATTACAAAAAAAGAAGGTAAGTACGTGAGATGATGAAGGTGCTAAGTCCACTATGCTAATCATTTTACAATATACAAGTGTATCAAGTCATCACAATGTATATCTTACACTTATAGTGTTATATGTCAATTGTATCTCAAAAAAGTTGGGGGAAACTCTGTTAGAGATTTCATAAATAGAAAGACATTCATTGGCTCTCTCTGTGCAAGTGAATGTAGAAAATTCATAAAACTTGACCTCAAGGCTCAAAAGATTCCTAAAGCTTTAGGTATGTGCTCTGCTGGCACTTGAGTTTAAAACTTGGGTTGATGTTTGACATCTTCCCACAGAGAGAAAGGGGAAAAATGGTATCCCAGGGCACAGGAACACATTGACTGTATTAGGTCCATCATTGTTGGTAAGTCATAGTCGGTTATATGTCAGTTTTGAAAGATCTCTTTTGGATTACCCAGCCTAAGGCTTACAATTTGGTTTAATTACACATACATATATATACCCTCTGAGTAGGAGTAGCTGCCTGGGGTGCTGGGAGAAATGAGGCCGTATCTAGGCTCAAAGGGGAAAAAATTCTGTGATCAAATTCATTACATCTGCCATGGACACTGGAAGAAGAAAGTCAGCACTACTGGGGGACCCAGGCAAACTCCCTTGTTACAGTTAGGGAAATCAAGGCAGTGAAGTGACTCTTCCAGCACGCCCAGCTCACAAGCATCCAACCCTGCTCCTCTAAACTTCAGTCTTGTCTGCGGCCTGTTCCACCATGTTGTCTCAATGGATAGACCTCCTTCTCTTCTTGGTTCTTGTTTTCTCATCAGTTTATACACCTGAACCCTGGTCCTTCCCTTCCAGGCCTTTCTTCCTCCTTCTATAACAGGCTGTGAATTCAGTCTATAGTATACCCCCTGCTCCGTGAGGCCCTCACAGGGAGTTTTGGAACTTTCAGCCTACCCTATTTGAGAGCCATTTTCAGGTTGGCATGTTGTTGAGGTGACACACTTCATCTCTTTAACTTGGGCCCTTACCTAGGTTAGTACTTAACTACATTCAACTAGTGTTTCAGTTGCAGCTGTTTCTGTATTTGTAAAAAATAAGGTACTTCAGAGAGAGGGCTAGGTCTTTGTATGCTACACAGTGCATAACATAAGGCCAAAAGAAATATACATGAAATGAAAAAAATGACAGGATATAACTAAATCTCTCAAGTTACTCGCTTGCACCAAAGTATAATTTTTAAAATCTGGCAGAGAAATGCATTTTACCTCCTTTCTGCTACAGAACACAACCTCCACCCACACTGTTGAAGTTCCCACACCATTTTTGCAGGTAGTCTCCATACTTGCTTCATAGTCCTTCACACTTTTTGTCTAATGTAGTGGTTTTCCAATTTTATTTTAGCAGCAGAACTTTTGGGTCAGATGAAGTATTTCACCAAATCCAAAATATAAAAGAGTAAAAAGTAGTGAAGTGAGGGTGTCCTGCTTACCCTTGTTCCTTTCAGCAACTCCAACCTACCCCCACTGCATCCCCAGTGTCCCCAAATCTCTAGAGCTCAATGGACCTCACACAGACCTCCCACTTGTGCCTTTTTCTCCAGAATCCTCTCCTCCAGCCCAACCCCCACTCAGCTGCCAGATTAATATTAACACTGGTCTAATCCTAACATTTCTTTCAACCTGTCACTCCTTGGTCCACCAAGACCAAGTCCTTCCTGCTGGTTCCAAGACAGGGATGAAACTAGCCACACGTTCAACTTGTTCCCCACTTCTCCTTTTTATTCACATCACTTTGGCTTCAACACAATCATCTATATACACCACACTGCTTTCACTCATGGGTCTTCCTGAGCCTGGGATGCTCACGCAGAGTCCACTGTTTACCCTGTTCTCCCCCTCTTTAAATGGCCCATTATCAACCCTACCCCATCTCACCCTCAGCATCTTCTTCTGGATTTTGTTGCCAGGCACCACCTTTCACTCTTGCCCAAATCCAGAGTCACCGTAAATCCTCCCTTACTTCACCTTACACATACAGTCACTAGTGCTAAGATTCGACCTTGTGAATGTATCTTAAACCCATGTCCCTCTCCCTGCTTGCTGCTTTAATAGACTCGTTAACTACTCTCAAGTATTCCTGGATAAGCTTCCTGATAAAGTCTCCTACCTCCCAATCCACTTTGTCCCAAGCTTCAGAGCCATCCATCCAAATGTAGCCCCCTCCTGCAGCCTAAAACCTTTCAACAGCTCCCACTGGCTTTGTGTCAAGGCCCAAGCTTTAAGCTAAATATAAAAAGCTGTTCATCCCCTGGCCCCTGCCTACCTTTCGAACCTCATCTCCTATATCTCGACCCCAGGCTCAGACAGCAGTTCAGCCATCCCAAACCATCACCAATTTTCCATGGGGCCATTTCTTTCTCACCTCAGAGAAGACTAACATTGCAGCAATAGAGACCAGTAGGATATAAATCAGTAGGACAGAATAAGTTGTTAAATACCAAAAGACTTTTGAAGAAGTTGGTAAATAGCCACTTGTCTAAGCTCCCAAGAGCTTCCTTTTACCCCTGCCCTTCCATCCCCACCTGCAGCAATCAAGGGTGAATGTCTGGCCCAGCAAGGAGCCAAGTTGTTAAATACCTTGGCTCTCTCACCCCTGCCTGAGAGCCTCCACATGGCACCCTCTGCCTGTACCACCCTTTTCCCCAGCCCCTGATGTCCCCTGCTTTCTCTTTCAGCCTCATTCAATCACTCACCACTCTGTGGTTCCACAGAAACTTCTTTGTGCTTCTATTATATAACTTGTCCTGTTATATTATAATTTCTTATTCATCTCTCTCCCACTCACTCAAGAGCTTCTTGGGATCTGGAACTACATCTCATCAACATCATAAATGTTCAACAAGTACTTGGTGAACTATACCTTCTAGCAGTTTAGAAGATTCCCACCTCCTTAAAGCTCTCCAACTCCTCTCATACTCCCAATTCTAGACTTTCACACATCTGGTTCCTCCCTAGGGCTTACTTTGTACAGAGATAAGCACATAGTAGGTGTTCAAGAAATATTATTTCTAAGGCTAACTTGTACGTCCTCACCCTCCCAAAATGAGAATATAACAATCCTTCTTAGCTGAAATCTAAGAGATCCAGCTGGGGCCAAGTAAACGAGGAACTAGCTGCCAAAAACAGCTAAGTACATTCGTCCATGCAGCTGGTGAGCCAAGAACCATTCACTCTAGTTCTGCCTTATAAAAAAAGAACACTTCACCAGCCTCCCTCCTATACCCCAGAGAAGCTTTTCCTCCTGCCCTCTGTTGAGATCCAAAATAAGGCAGCTCAAAACCAGCTAGAGAAAGATAAAGGGGGGGATCAAACAGGGTTCTTGTTTCAGCTGTGGTGCTATGTGTTTTTTTAAAGGAGAGATAAAACAGAATCAAAAGAATGTCTTTTCTCTTTGAGAGACAAGCACAAGCAAAGTCGTCCAGCTTTCCCACCTTCAGCAGATTTCTCCTAACAGACATCAGAACACAGGCAGAGGGTCGGTGTTGGCCGATCTATATCCATCCTGAGGCCAGGCTGGGAAGGGAGTGGGGAAGGAAGGAAAAAAGGAGGGAGGGAGGGAGGGAAGGAAAGAAGGGAGAAAGGAAGGAAGGAGGCAGTAGAGGAAGGCAGGAGGAAAAGATATATAATTAGCAACTACTACAGTCTAAGCATTCTGCCAAGTGCTTTGCACGTGTCCACTCCCTAAACCATGAAAACAGTCCTCTGAGCTTGGTATTATTCCTCTTTTAAAACAGACAGAACTGAGGCTTAGGGAAGTCCTCTAGTTTTCCCAAGGGTAGAGGGCTAGAAAGTGGCAGAGCTGAAATTGTAAACTGAGATGTCTGACTGATTCGTATACGCTCTCTGCAGCACCACTCCCTCCCTCCCTTCCTTTGGTTTTTCTCAACTCTCCAACAGAACCAAGCTTTGCTTGACATCCAGTCACTCTCTCCACTTTCTGCTTGGTGAAGCAGGTCCACACCTCCTGTGGCTTCTTGTCATCAGGGAAATTGACTCCATACCCTCATGCATGCATGTGGTTTTCGCAAGGTCAGAGCTAAAGATTAAGAGTGGATGGGGATTACAGACAGCACTCTTTCCATAGGCCCAAGACAAGTAGAGCTCTAGAATTGCCCTTTGTTCAAGTATCTGTTTGAAATGTCACCTATGCTGGCTAATCCTTGGCTCTTATCTAGTGTCACCCTCACCCATCCATCTCTGTTATGACACATTTTTAGTTTCTCTTTCCCCTTACCACAGTCTGGAATTACTCTTACCCATGTGTTTTCTTGTTCAGTGTCTACCTGCACACTAGGATGTGAAGTCCATCTACAACAAAGGCAAGGCTGTCTAGAAATTCAGAGTCAGACCAGAACCCTATTTCTACCTCTTCCACTGACCAAGAGATTCTTCCCCAGTCTCCTGTGCCTGGCACATCCCCCCACCACTCAATTCACTCAATTTACTCCACCTGAAAGAGATATGTATAATGTATTACCTAATGTGATACAGACTCTCAACTCTGCCAGGGTCTATCTGTGAGAGAGTCCTCCAGAAGCTGGAAACATCAGCCAAGATCCAAAGAGCCATGGCAAATTGGGAAAGGGTCCCCTCCAATCAGCTGTTCACCAGGATGCCCTGGCTGCCCACACCGTCCTTCAGATGGAAAGAGGCAGTGCCCCACTTCCCATGAGCTGGTTGTCTGCCAGTCGTAGGTTGTGGCTATAAGCTTAGAGCAGTTCCTGGGGTACCTATCAAAAGTGAAGATTCCAGGGCCCTGAATTTCTGATTCTGATATTTTGTTACTTTAATTTTGGGTGTACTACTTACTTCCCACTCCAAAGTTAAAAAAAAAAAAAAAAAAGCTGGAATACACCTAGTTAGACAAAACAACTCCTGGAACTGTTTCTAAGAGTTAATCAAGGTACCCTTGTTTCCCACGTACAATTACAAAATTAAACAAATTATATCAGCATAGCTCTTTATTCTTTTCAATCTTTCATAGATTTGAGGTGTCTTCATAATGGCACGTATTTCTAAACTGCATTTCTCTCCTCAAGCACATAAGCTATTTTATTTGTCTGGCTTATGCAATTGCCAGCCACAGCAGTATCATACACATGGCATTTTTAACTCCTCTGTGTTTTCACCTTTCCAGCCAAGAACTCTGTCCTTATGTACCTGCTCCCTACTAAAGAACACGTTCTTGAATGTAACTTGACTACCCAATTCAATTCAATCCACAAGCATTATATTTCCATTCAGTAAATCGGTATCTTTCTGTCCGCTATTAAGAAATATGGACCCCGTACCCCCTATGCATTACAGCAGGAAAAAAAATGTTAACAAATGGCTCTAATGAAAACTCTCAGAAAGCTAAGTTCTAGAATTCTGAACATAAGTAGACTTTGCCCTCTCTAAGTGGTTTCTGCCCCAGCCGAGCATTCCTTCTCCTTGCCCTTCCCGTAGAACTTTCCCAGCTATCTGCCTTCTATGTGAAGGGGAAATTCAAGTGCCAGAAGTATGCAGTTGGTGTGGTTTAGCTGTAACCATGGCCCTAACTCCAAGATACTACCTGTCTAAATATGTTACTGCCATCCCTGGACTTATTCACAGGCTCATCTCTATCAATAGCTCTTTTGTTTGGGGTTTTGCAGACTTGGCTGCCAAAGGCAGTTACCCTTGGCAGATGTGAACAATAGCAGTGCTGGCTAGTCTTTCTCTGACCTAACGAAGCTGTGGTTCCTCCAGCTTATGAGAAGTGCCTGAATGACACTGCCGCTGGCCAGCAATGTGCTGGGCCTCTCTTCCAGTCCTCTCCTTCCCCCACCCCCTTGTCTGGGTCTCTTTCAAGTGTTTTTGGTTACTGTGGCATGTTGCCTGTGAATGTTAAATATTCAGCAATCTTTGGGCTCCTTAGTGCTGTTGTGCAAATAGGTTGGCTTTGAGAAAAGAACAAGCTGATCTCAACTAAGGGGATCAACACAGCAAGCCAGCAGAGTCAACAGTTCAAATGAAGTTACAAAGGCAGAAGGCTGCCTATTCAACAAGACACACACTCCACAACAGAGCACAGCGGGGGAGGAGCTAGGGTGCATCTTTATGAGAGACAGGGTGGTGGTGGGGTGGGGGAAGGTCAGGACGCAGAATGGGGTCTGCCAGAAAATGAGTCCTGCAGGGCCTCAGGCAAATATTAACCTCCCTGAGTCTTGCTGTCTTCTAAAATGGAGAGATTTGTGCTGACCTGATAGTGTTGTTTGTGAAGTTTAAATAAAATGAGGGATGTGCTTGGCTCAGTAAACGGGACCTCAGATTAGTAACCAAAACACTGCTGAGTGGAGACCTGAAAATTATCCATCCAAAGTAAGCTTCCATTTGCAGATAATTCAAATCTGGAAGTTCAAAAAGGGATGGATGTGCATACATTTTCTACACACTCTCTCTCTCTCTCTCTCTCTCTCTCTCTCTCTCTCTCTCTCACACACACACACACACACACACACACACACACACACACACACACAAAGTTAGCCTGTCTTCCTTTGTATTCCTTGGAATAAACAGTGATTACCATAATAATGGTAATACCACTACTACTAATTGAGCACTTACCACAACAGAGACACTTCATCTACACTCCTTTTGTCTTCACAACAGCCTTTGAAGGAATGATTAGGGTCCCATTTCAGCCATAGGGCGCTTGAGACTCAGAAGAGAAGTAACTGACCTCTGTGTGTACAGCAGTCAGTGGCAGATCCCAGAGATGATCTTTTGGGCTTCCAGATGCCAACATCCAGGTTCTTATCACTACACTGCACAACCTCCAACATAGGGAGAAAAAGCTGCTAAGTGTAAATAGGAAATGTCTATCCAGCCTGGCCTCCTATTTTCCTGATATTTTACAGAAAATATATAACACATTAAAGTGAAATTTAAATGTAAAAAATGTAATATAAAAAAATACATAAACGTAAGCTTTGATTAAGAGAGAGGCGAATTTCTCCTCCTTTAAGCTGCCGATCTGTGCTGAAAATCATGTTCCAACAAAACTACCCTAATTCCCGTCCTACCCAGTGAATTCCCCTCCCCCGCGTTGCGACCCCGACGAAGTGCCCAGGGCTCCCTAGTCCAGGGGCGTGTCCTCTGACCTCTCTCCACTGCACGGAGACAGCACCGTACCGAGGGAACACAGGACACTCAAAGCACAGCCACACGCCAGGCCTAATTAGCTTACTTTTACCTACGCTGCTCCTCCCAGCAGTGTCCAATCCCCGCAGCCAAAAGGCTAAGAACCCGGCTGCCAGCATCTCTGCAGAGGCTTCTCAGAGCCTGTTCATAATTAATTTTATAAAGGGCCTTGGCTCCCCAGCCCCATTCCATGTGCCTGATTCAGGTGAAATCATGACAGTAATCATTGCCAAAGCTCTGTCCAGAGGAGTAAGGGCTCACTGGCAGGGGGTTGGGGGGGTGGCCTCAACACACCTAGAAGCTAACAAACCTGACACCTGAAATGGTACTTTTTTTTTCATTTAGTAATTTATTTAACTAATTGAGTGCTGTTTTGTGCATCAGACCCTGCCCAGGGCACTGGGAATGTAGAAATAACTCAGACACATGATCTCTGTCTTCAAGGGACTTACCATCAAATGGAGAATCTACACACGTAAAATATAGAATTTATATGAGCACAGAAAGGGCACGTCTCAGTCTGAGGAGGTCCAGAAAGACTTCCTGAAATCCATCAAAAACTCAGAACCTATAACAGAGCCTGGTACAGTGTAGGCACTTAACAAATATTCCAGGATTAAATAATGTCTTCTACATTGACTGTAAGTGCATCTACATTGACTCCCCAAAAACCAAGTAAGAATTAACTAGACGCATTTGTATCAGCTGGGAATGTTTTTGCTTACCTCAAGTAGCTTAAACAACTAGGGGTTTAATTTTCTCATATAACAAGAAATTTAGAGCTAGGTGGCAGTTGGTATCGGTCCAGCATCTCAGTGATACTCTTGCTCTTTTCCTCATGGTCACAAGATGGTTCCCGTAGCTCCAGACATCATATCTACCACTGAAGCACAAAAAGAGAGTGAAGCATAGCATCAACGTTGCCTTCTCTTTTTAAAAAAGAAAGCTTTCCTCCAAAATTACCCCAAAGGGTTTCTGCTCACTTCTTGGCCAGACTTTGTTATACGGTTACTGCTGGCTGTCAGAGAACCCAAGAAATTTAAGATTTTTGGGTTCCACAGTGAAAGCAAGCAGTGTCCTTTTCATCTAGTTTATTTCATTTAACATAATGCCTATGTTGTAGTATGTGTCAGAATTTCCTTCCTTTTTAAGGCTGAATAATATTCCCTTGTACGTATATATCATATTTTGTTTATTTATTCATCCATTAATGGACAATAAGTTCTACCTATTTTTAGTGCCCCCAAAATAATGCTCTCTCCCATGATGACCAGAACATTCTAGCCCTCAGTAACATTTATCAGTGTATTCACTGTCTCTGTGAGAAGTAAAGGACTATTTGTTTAGGCTACTGACATTCTGCATTTTCTATTAGTCAAAATCAAACCTAATCTTTATTAATATACCTCATTTGTCAAATGAGTATATTCACAGTACCTACCCCTGTGGGCTGATAATCAAATGGTATGTATCTGTGCAGTCATACAGTTGTTAAAATACCCCCATACCAATCAGTGAATAGAAGCCACCCCAGCCCCCTGAATGACCCTGCCCCCAGACTCCCAGAACTCTCCATCATCTTGCAATAAAAAGTTAAATGCTGGACTAGTTGTTAAATATTTTTAATATCACCCCACTTCTATCATAAAACTGTTGTGATAGTTAATCGAGATTATACCTATAAAGTATTTAACATAGTGCCTGGAACTTAGTAAATAATAAATTTTCACTCTAATTAAATTGTAATTATTATAAGACACTTAGAGATCATGTACTATAAGTCACTTAGAAAAAACTTGACAGTACTTCTTGGAAAAACATTCTCTCCAAACACTGTTTAAATCAGCTCAGCTTCAGGGAACCTATTCCCTTCAGTCTGAGACATCTGCCTCCTCTTCACTGAGGTGGAGGATTTACTGGAAACTTGAAGAGACCACTGGCTGGTGGGGATTCTGCCAGGTGGTGGGGAGGGCCTGAGCGGATGGGCATCTTGACTGGAAGGCTGTGCTCCTGCATGAATCTAATTTATTTCTCCAAAGCTTGCTGTTCTAGTTTGGCCGTTGTCTAATACACAGAGGGAAAAGGAAAGAAAAAAGAAAAAGAAAAAGAAAAAAAGAAGAAAAAGAAAAAGAGAAAAATTAAGAAGCAATTTAGGACTCACCCATTTTGCTTCAGCTTTATAAGTAGTTACAGTTAGTAGGGTTTTGTTTTGGTCTGGTTTTTTTAGAGAAATTATTCTCACCTCCACGGGCCATCCATGCACCTGTATGCCCTGAATAATACAGTTTTAACTACCGCAATTCGTCAGCAATACTAATTCTGCTCATTTGTTTGCCTAAGTAATGACAGAACCATCTGGTGGCCTCAATGCTTCACCCTCAGCCAGTGGTCTTGATGTCCTCCCCACCCCTGCCTCTCAGAACAAGGGCTCAGCTTGTATGTTCCAAAAAAGACCTTGGATTCAAATTTGAATCCACCCAGACTCATCTTTGCTGAAACTGTGACTTCCATGCCTTTCACTCTCTCCTTCTGTGCAACTGATTAAAATTTTAAAACTTCCCCTAGAGATGAGTTAAATCAGTAGGAGGAAACATTACAGAAATGATTCAGGAGGTTTTCACCAGTAGGTCTGACCAACAAAAAAATTTTACGTGCCAGCAAACACATGAGGGTGGCCTCAGTGTAACAAGAACAGAGAACCCTCAGCCTGAGTGGAACCAGGTCTGCCCTGCACAGCAGGGGGCATGAGTATTGTGGCTGATAAAAGAACAGGGAACCCAGAAGGATCCGACAAGGAGCAGGCCCCACCGCAGGATCTTAAACAGAGAGGGGGCATGATCAGAATGGTGATTGGGACTCCATTCCATGGGCTGGAGCATTGGAGAAGGAGAGAAGCAGAAGAAAGTGTAGCCAGGGCAGACACCAAAGCAATCAGCTAGAGGAAAATGGATAATGACCTGTGTTGGGGGACGGTAGGAAGAGATGCTGCCAGGAGTCCGCAGAGGAGAAATTGTTGGAAAGGGCAAGGATCCGATGACTGTCTGAATGGGGGATAAAGAAATCATAAGAAACAGAGTTAGAACGGCCAGCTGTCTCCCCTGAGGAAAAAAGAGAGTGGTGGGACTAGAATCCCTGCTCTCAAAAAACAACTGAATACAAAGGGCCAAAGCCTGACATTTGAGAAAACAGAAGAGAAGCTCTCTGAACTCAGGCTAATGGGAAAGTAGTCTACTGTTTGACTTTGGAGCAGCAAGTCTAGCACAAGCCCCAGATATAGTAACAGCACACAAGGTGATGGAACAAAAATGGGTAGACATGGCCAAGACTTGCCTTACAGTCAGTGGGGCCCAGCTGGGAAATTTGCACCGCTATTATTAAAAATTAAATTATATAATCTTATGATTAAATTATATTAAAACCAAAGGTGACAAATATTTAAAATTCATCACTTCCTAATTATTTTACTACATTTTACTATTACTACAATCTATGCTGTTTAGGTTATTTATGTATGTTCTGTCAGTATTGTGGAAATGCTATAGAATGGTGTGCCCTTCTCTTCCCGACTCCGGATTTGGTGATTTGACATTAGCAGTTTGTCAGACATGGTAGGGTATTAACACTACAGAAACTGGCAACTGTTACGTATCAGTTCTTCTAGGTCAGGGCTCTGGGAAGCAGAAAGCTAGGCGAAGGCAGGGTGTGCCTCATTCACGTAGGGCCCAGGTCTTTACAGTGCCTTCCTTCTCTAAGCGCTACTCGGTCCTTGGGAGCCTCTTCCATCTATCTGCCTTTCAACCTCTGTCTTTGGGGGTGCCAGGCAACTGGACCTTAAACAGCCAGTATTAAATGAAAGTATTTGGTATCTTCAGGATTTCTAAACTCTATCCAGGTCTCTCGTTCATAGTTTTAAGAGCCTTCCTTAGCAGCAGTACATTTCCTGCTGCTAACCAGGCACATGCAAAGATTTAAACCCCTGGGTTAAATTAAGTTCCCAGAGATCAGTTGTCAGGGCCTACCAAGAGATGAGCAGGACTCTCCCTTACCCCTACATCTTGTCAGTTTATGCCAAATGGTTTTCCCACAAGAAATTTGGTGAACTGTAGTTGAAGGACAAAGTCACCAAAGGGTAGCTTAACAGGCCTTTTTAAAAGTTAGATGGAGCTGCTCCAGCCTTGCAAGGCTGTTGTGGAATCCAAGCCCCTCCCTCCAGCCCCCACCACTACTACTGCCACCTTCATTCAGGCCCCCTTATCTTCCCTGCTGCCCCCTGTTTCTGTAATGAATGGCTAGCTCATCTCCCTGCTTCTGCTTTAGTGTCCCTCTGCTCGTCCTACCTGTTCTCCACGCAGCAGACACCAATCCTTCCTGGACATGAATGCGATCACAGACCACTGCCTTCAGCTCCCGGTCTGTGGCTGGTGTATCAGGCCCTCCAGATCTGGTCTTCATACCCTCTCCAGCCCCACCTGCTCCCTTCACTCTTTCCTAGAGCACAGTGCCCTGGCTCCCCAGGCCCTACTACCAGTCAATTGCCCTCTCCACAAAAGACCTCCACCCACTCCAAACCTGCTCTTGGCCTTTTTTACCCACCTTCAGGACTCAGTGCAGGGATCCTCCTCTTCTCCAAGGCTAGTTTGGGTGCCTCTCTTCGGGAGCCCTAGACTCCAAGGCTTCCTGCCATTGTGGTACTTCTCACCTGGCATGGCCACGTTAGCCTCTCTCACTGCAGTTACCAAGCCCCTTGCCTTAGGCCCCACAGCCAGAGCAGTGCCTCACTCATGCTCAGGCCTGATTCCCAGCATTCAGCTTTGATGGGCACATGGTAAATACTCAGTAAATGCTTGAATGAATAAATGAATAAATGACATCAGAGCCTGACAATCTTGGCACTTACATGTAGGTAGTCTCAAAGGAGAAAAGATCAGTGTTTAAGGGCACATGCTCTGGAGGGGGTTGGATGCATGTTCCAGCCATGTCACTTACTCACTGTGCAGCCTTGGGACCGTCCCTAATGTGAGTGCTTGTAAGAATTCTCACAATCACTCCATGAAAAACAGACTGTCGTGGTTTTTACTATTATTTTTTTAAAACAGAAGAGAAAGCTGAGGCACAGAGAAGTTAAATAACTTGATAAATGGGAAAATCGGGAGTTGAAACCTCATACTTAACCACTAGGCTATACTGCATATCAGTAGCTTAACACAAGGCCAGACATGCTAAAGATGCTGAAGAAATGTGAGCCTCCTCCAGATTACAGCTTTTGGGATCCCCAAAACTCACATCGATTTCCCATATCTAGGAGAGCACCCTGCCTGATCTGATTACTGCCATCATCCAGAACAAAATCTTCCAAAATCTGTGCCATCTGGGTCCCAGCATCACTGGGGAGACTACCTTCACACAAGAGAAGCAAGGTGACTTGTCATGAAAATGACCCCAAAGAAGACGGGCAAGGCAAACTTCACATCTCTAGGATTCAATTTCCTCATCTGTAAAACAAAATGGAAATAAAAACATTGACTGCCTCAGAAGGTTGTTCTCAAGCTCAAATGAGGTAAAGCAGTGTTCAAGTGTTTTGTCAATTATGGAAGCTGTAAAAGATACTGGTTCACAGGGGAAGGCCAAAGGGGTAAAGTAAATAAAGGTTCTGATGTGGGTAGGTGTGATTGTGAGGTTATTTAGACAAGGTGACTCCTCCCCACACCCTTCTTCCTTGGCCTGCCCTCATTCAGCCTGAACATGGACAGAACAGCCTACAGTCAGCTACTAGGTAGCAATATAACTTGGGATTTCTGTGCTGTAAGTTGCTCTAAACTGAATGTTTGTGTCTACTACAAACTTGATATATTAAATCCTAGTCCCTAGTGTGATCATATATGGAGGTGGGGCCTTTTTGAGGTGATTAGATTATGAGCGTGGAGGCCTCATGAATAGGATTAGTGCCCTTATAAAGAGTCCCCAGAGAGCTCCCTTAACCCTTCTGTCAGGAGGCTAGGTCAAGATCATGGCCATCTAGGAACCAGAAAGCAGGCTCCCATCAGACACCAAATCTGCCAATGCCTTGATCTTGGACTTCCCAGCCTCTAGAACCAAGAGAAATAAATTCTGTTGTTTCTAAGCCACCCCCATCTATGGTATTTTATTGTAGCAGCCCAAATGGACTAAGACAGGAGTCTTACTACAAGTATTTTAAATTGGCATGATTTCCAAAAGCAGATCTGCCATATAATGATTTTGGCCTTGACGCCGCCATGAAAAAAGAACTCCAAAATAACAGCCATCACACACACACACACACACACACACACACACACACACACACACACATCTTAGGCCATTACTTATAATTGGAGAATATCTCTTGAAGACCAATTCATACTCATTCCCTACAAGGTTTTGTTTGTTCTGTTTGTAATGCAGAACCATTGGTTGATTGTTTTACAGGGTTTGAATCACTAGAAAAAGTATTATGTGGCAGATAGGGATAGGGTTGGCAGCCTGACTTCACAAGGCAGACCCGAACATTTACATCTTCTGGTTTTTGTATGCTTTAGCTCACAAACTAAAGTCCTAGTCAACAAGCTCTTTACACTTAAATAGATTACAAAGTGTTTATAGGTCTGAGTCCTTCCAAGACAGTAGTTAATTGACCTCACAAACAACAGCAGGAGAGTGTCATTATCCTGATTTAACAAAGGAAGACACTTCATCCAGAGAAGTTAAGGGATGGGATCCAGGCCCTCGTGCTGAGTTTAATCATCATTGTCATCAGTGTGTTATCGTCATCACTAATTTTTAGCATGCTTGGAGGGCACTCCAACAATCCGTCCTCATCCTCCAAGAGCTCATAGGTTAATAGGCCTTTGATGTAACCATTCCTCAAAGAGCTAAGGGGGTAATAAAACATAAATATTTATAAAAACTAATACTCTGGTACCTCAGGCCTCCACTCTTCATCAGGAGATGTCAAGAGAACATAATCTAGAACTGTGGGGAGGTCACCCCTCTGCTGGGTCTCAGTTTCCTAATCTGAAGAATTAGTATCACCTGACCATGTCTTCTTTCCTAAGGACCAGCTGGAATACTTGATGAACACCTGATTCCCAGGCCCCTCCATCATAAGAGTGTGTGTGTGTGTGTGTGTGTGTGTGTGTGTGTGTGTATGTGTGTGTGTGTGGTGGGTGGATGGGGGAGCGAGGAGGAGCAGGATCAAAATCTACAGGAAATGCTGTTTTATCTAAGGATGCAATAGAAAACAGGACTAAAGGTTTGGGGCTAAATGTGTCCAAGGTACTATCATTATTCAATGTGGCCCTCATAACTGCTGACCCAGAAATATGATTTAATTTTAGAAGTTTGGACAAACCCAGAGCCTGATGGATCACTTATCTCCATAGTATATATAATTGAATTCATCTAAGAACCTTGAACAGATAGCCACATGGTCACTTAATTTCGACAACAATCAAGTGTTTTTTTCCCCAGGTACAGCCCATCCAGGAATGGTCAGAAGGGCATAAAGATGAGGACTGCCCTGAGCCAAACTGCTTGGGCTTCAAGTGAACTTACCTTCCTTGAACCTCAATTTCTTCATCTGTAATATATAGTTAATGTTATGACATGGATAAACTTTGAAAACAATATGTTCAGTGAAAGAAGCCAGACACAAAAGGCCACATATTGTATGATTCCATTTATATGAAATGTCCAGAATAGGTCAATCCACAGAGACAAAAAGCAAACTAGTGGTTGCCAGGGGCCAGGGTGTGGTGCGGGGGCGGGGGGTGGGGGGGATGGTAGGGTGTGGGATAGGGAGTGACTACTTAACAGGTACAGGGTGTCTTTTGGAAGTGATGAAAGTGTTCTAGCACTAAATAGTCATGGTGGTTGCGCAACACTGTGAATATACTAAGTGCTACTGAATTGACCACTTTAAAATGGTTAAAAGGATAAATTTTATGTTATGTGTTTTTTAACACAATTTTTTAAAATGCAATTAACAGTAACTTGCCTCTGCCCTCTCTCCCCATCTATCAGTGTGGGAGTCAGGGCCCAATAGTGGCGCCATGAGGGACATCTGGCCCGACAGGCTGGAGCTACTGTGTCCTCTACCTCATAAGTGTCTTAGAACCAGACTGATTATTTGTATGCCCATGAGGATATCTCCTGTTATCAAATTCTCCACATGTAGGAGCCTGACCTCATTTATTCTTTTAACCTTCTAAACTGCTCTGCAGGAAACTGAGGCTCAGAGCATCTCCGAGCTTATAAGTAGGATAGCCAGGTTTAAATCTTCTTCAGTCTGAAACCAAAACCTGAGCTCTTTCTATTTTAATACACTGTCTCCCAAGAGCAAAGACATTAATTTTTTTATAAACATACATATACTTTCTATACTTTTTACAGTTCACTAAAGGCTTTCAAACTCTACTTTTTTCTCATAATAACCCTGTGGAGTAGGCGTTATCTCCAGTAATGTGTTTTGCCCAAAGTAACTGGCCTGGTCCCGAGAGCCTGTCTTCTTCTTCCCCTCAGAGCAGTTCCCATGCAGAGTAATTAGATTACAAACAGAAATAGGGTAGGTCCTGTGAGAACTTTCTAGATCAAGAATGTGAAAAAAAAGAAAAGTTTTTGTTTGGGGTTTGCTTTGTTTTTGTAAACCCTGGATTGCTAGCCAAACATTTTCCCATCAGCTATGTAAATGCTGACACCCCGCCCCCCCCCACACACACACATACACAGCAGGCCCCAACTGAACATTCACTCATTTACTGCACATTCACTCAATTAAATGCATGTTTCTCTACTAAGAAAAAATCCAAAAGTGGAAGTATGTTTAATTTGATCATTCTAGCATCTGATAAAGAACAGAAGAGAAAAAGGCAATAGAGAAGAAACTCATGGGAACATGATATATTAAGATTTCTTTCATTAAACTAATATTTATTGAGCACCTACTATGGCCCAAGCATGGTTCTAGGCAGATCTAGGATCCAAAAGTAGACAAGCTGGATTCTTGGCTTCTGACCTCATAAAATTTGCAATCTAATGTAGTATTACCTAAACTGGAGAGATCACCTAGAAAACTTCTTAAAGTACAGATTACAGGGCCCTGTCCCCAGAGACTTCAGGTGAAGACTAAGAATCTGAATGTTGAAAATCTTTCTCAGTGATTAGAAGAAAAAGCCAAATCTGAGAGCCTAGCCAATTCCTTCTCAAACTTACCCAGTCATGAGGCACCTGCAGTTCTTGATAAACATACAAATTCCCAGGCCTCTCTCTATGGGGCCCAAAAATAGAAATGTTTAACAAGTACATCAGGTAATTCTTGGGATCCAGCAAGTTCGGGAGATAATGTTCCAGCATGCTTAGAAACACCACATGCAGCTCAAATCTCATCCCTTAAGCCCTAATCACTTCACACAGTAACAGCCCCACAAGACATGGTTCCCCTGTCATAAAATGAAACCAGTTGCTTAGACTGTCAAAAGCCATCATTCAGGAGGCACTCTATTCTCACAGGATTCTGTCCCCTTCAGCAAAAATTCAATAAGAAAAAGACACACCCTCTATGTATTTGTGCTATAAACCATAACCATCAAATCAGCTTGAAAGAATTCTGATTTCAAGAAAAGTGTGCCTCTTTGCTAAGACCTGCAATGCCAAGTTAACCGGAAGACATTTCTCTCATAAGGCCATGAACTTGTGTGTACCTCTAATGCCTTATAAATAAATAATGGACATAAAAATACCAATAATGAACTTGGAAAAATACTAGCTAATTTACACCATAATAGAACTACCCAGGGATCCTTAACAATTGAAGGACTGATGCCAGCCTCCCTAATAAGTACACCAAGCCATATTATTCTACATGTGAGTGTAATTTCTAAATTGCAGTGTATAATTCAGAAGGGTGTATGTTCTCTGAAAGGCAAAGAAGTATTTATATGAATGCTATTACTCAGCAGCAGCATCCCCTGAAGAGAAAAATCAAAGGCATTATCGGAACAATGTATTCCTTGAGGCCCAGGAGCAAAATGTTTCAGAAAAGGGCTATCATTAATCTTAATGCAGTTGCAGAGATAAACCAGTGTTCCATGCCACATGAAGCACACAGAAATGTGCGTCTCTGTGTGAGTGGCCTCTCTCCTTCCACCCTCGGGTGGCTGAGAGAGCTGCCACTGTTATGCCTCAGAAAAGCCCTGCACCAAGGCTGGCCATCGACTGACATTGGGAACAAAAGGGTCACCGCCGCAGATGAATGGGTCACCACACACCACAGTCAGTTTTCCAAAACCCAAATCCAATATCCTTTTATATAATCTAAGCTCCTAATTTTGGCCTGTGAGATCCTCCAAAAACAGACCCTACCTACCTCTGCAGCTGCTTTTTTAGCCATTTCCACTCCCTTCTCCCTTTCCCCTTTCTTCTTCCTTATTTTGCATCTTACACTTGAACAATTTGGGAAATTTTATATTCTAAACACACTTTGGTACAGTGGTTCTCAAATAGGGGCAATTTTGCCAACTCCTGTTAGGGGACATTTAGAAACTCTGAAGATATTTTCAATTGTCACAAGTTGAGATGTATAAGTACCTACCTGGAAGAGGTCAGGGGTGCTGCTAAACACCCTGTAATATATAGGACAGTCTCCCACAGAAAAGAATAATCCATCCCAAAATGTCAAGAGTGTTACCATGGTTGAGAAACTCTTCATTGGTAAACTGCGTTAATGGAACCAAATCTTCACCTGTTCCTGTATCCAGATGCTAAGCCTTTTAATTTTGCAATGCTCTCCCATTGTGCATGGGGCTTCATTCCCACACCTTGAATCTGGACTCAGCCCTATGACTTACTTTGTCCCATAGAATGTAACGGAAATGACAGCGTCTGTGTTTCCACTTGTTCTCTTGTACTTCTGCTGATGCCATGACTAAGACATGTTAGTGGTCTGGCACTAGGAGAATGAGAGACACGTGGAATAGAGCCAGTCCCCAAATAAGCCGAGGCTAAATCCACCAGCCCACAGGCAAATCCATGAGAAATAATTATTGTTTTAAACCACTAAGCTTAGGAGTGATTTGTTACACAGTAATAGCTAACCCACAATGCTGCTTCATGCCTTTGTACATTCTGTTCCCTCTGCTTAGAACCCATCCTCCCAACACCTCCACCTTGGAAAACTGTTACTAATCTTTCAAAATCAAACTCAGAGATCTTTTCTAGAAACTCTTTTTGGATTCCCAGCAGACATAAGTCCTTCTTTGACACACTTTTACTGTTGTACTGTACTATATTAACCCTAATGAATTTCTTATGGGTAGAGGCTTTGTCTCAACTCTCTGGCCCCAAGGCAGCACAGTGATTAGAGTGAACACTCAGGAAATATTTATGGAATGCAAAGGGATGGACTGGAAAGCTGAGGGAAAATGATTATCAAGGGCATTTATCAGCTTCAGCACTCACTGAAATGGTGCCTGGAACACAGCCCAATCTCTGTGACAAAAGAACAGACTGTTGGCTCCAGCCTGCAGTCTGGATTTCCCTGCCAATCAAAGCTGCCGTAGAAAGGAACAGCCTCTGCCATTACTGTTCATCACAATGAAACTGTTTAGAGGAGAGCCTTACCTTCAGGAAATTCCAGTGAACCTGTTTTATTGTTACCCTCCAACAGTAATTACTCCTGTGGGATTAAACAGAATATAAGTAATTGTTAAAACATCCTCTGCCATGGACAGAGAAAGCTGAACAAGATGTAATGCTCCCACTTCACTTGGGAGGGAGGGGACTCGCTCATGGAAACTAGTGTGTTATTTAAAGCTTTACAGGGTAAGAAAGGGTTACTGAGGGAGGAAAGATGAAGGGAGATGAGGAAGAAAGTATCCAAACATTGGAACAGACCCACTCATGTTGAAATCTCAACCACATCTCTGTCAATTCATGCCTCTGAACTTTGGGTTGCTCATCTGTAAAACACAGATAGGTCTAAAACACCTCTCTTCTAAAGATTATTATAATAAAAGAGATAATACACAGAAAAATGCCTTTTGAAAAGAAGTTCAATAATTTTAATTCCCTTTAGTCCTATGAAAATTTAGAGTAGAATCATATCAGAACAAATATTAAGGGACCCAGGCCAAAATTAAGGGACCCAACACAAGAAAACATAAGTTCCAAAAAGATTGTCTTACCTGGAAACTGAGTAGGAAACAGTGGAAATTGGAGAACACTTCCTTCCCACTAGTAGAGAGCCATGTGTCTGGATTCTGGCTGGGAGGCAGTGACTCTCAATCATCTTTCTTTTGCAAGGATACCTCCATGAACTAATGATCTGAGCAGTCATACAGGGTCCTGTGCTTAGAAGGGCTTCATGATTGAGTTAATGCTCTGCTGTCAGTGTCTTAAAATTTTTTATAATGTTTGAACAAGAGGCACCAGATTTTTCTTCTGTAGTGGGCTTTGCAATTAAGAAGCTGTCCCTACTTTGCTGTTCTTCAGTCCCTACAGATAAGGGATGGGATAGCTTTTTTCCAGGAGCTCTCATGACCTAAAAGATGTGTGTATCTCACAGGGCCAGGCTATTGAGAAACTCTAGAGCCATCGCTACCACATTAAAATATCTAGGACAGGACACTCAGGGGTGGAGGATGAGGGGGGAACACAGATTCCTACAGACCAGGACAGTTAGACAGGGTGTCTCAGCTACAAGTAAGAGAATATGGAACCAAGAGTGACTTAGATGATAAAGAGATATAATTATCTCACCTAACTAGAAACCTGAGACGAAGTGCTATCTGGATGATTCAGCCTCTCTGCACCACTCTTTGCCTTGACTTCATGATCACAATATGGCTACAGCCATTCTAAACAGAGGTCTTCCTGCAACACTCCCAGAGGAGGAAGAAAAGAAAGAGGCTCTCTTCCTATATCTCTCTATTTTTATTACAGGAGAACAGAAGATTGTCCTTTGGGTCTCATTGTCCAGAACTAGGAGAGAGAGCCAGAGCTAGCTGCAAGAAGGACAGCTAGGCAAGTGCAAATCTGCTCTAGGGGAATGGGATGACTATGGCTGCCTTATTATAATCCGAACAAAGACAGGTCCCTTTTTCAAGGAGGAAGGATGAATGGCCAATGGGCAAATGGCCTTGGATTAGTTGTCTTCCCAGTCCCATAGCTATTTCCCTTTCTGAGAAGCTAAAGGAAGCCTGCCTTCTCATCACTTACCAAAACTTACTGTTCATTGTTACCCAATGTCCCTTTGGGAAGGGTACTGTGTGGGGAGTAAGAATAGTTTATTATCCCATGAGGACAACTCAAAGTGAAGGTCTTAGGTCATTAGTTTCAGAAACATTTAGAAGCTCTCATTTACTACCAGATTCATGTTCTTCGGCAGTTTATATATGTATTCTGAGCCTCAGTTTTCTTTTCTGTAAAATGGGAATAATAATGTTTACTACATAAGGTTGTTAAGAGAACTAAATGAGATAATTCTATAAAACGCCCAGTAAATGTTAATTCTCCCTTTCCATGGAGTTACAAATGAAGAAACTGAGCCCCAGAGGAACTAAAAACCTATGTAATTTCACAAAACCAAAGAGTAGCATAACTGAAGCTCAAACCCAGATCTTGCTAATGCTGGCTGGGCCCACACTTTCTTTCTGCTTGTGGGCATCTTTCCACCTAGCATGTTCCAACACTTTCTTTTGAGTGGTGCTGACTTTGAGGCATTCTCGGCGTTTCTTGCTAAAATGCAGATGTCCCTGGGAAAGGCACCACCTTAGGAACTAATTCTTGCTGAAGGAAGGTTGTTCTGACAAAAGAAGGTCTTGTGGGAACTCAGGCCTGGTGGGAAACAGAAAGAGTAAGGGACAGGCTGAGAGGTCCCACAGGTACATTATCTTACTTTGAAACTTTGTCACCAAAAACCACATTCGAAGGAGTTGGGTGTGTGTAACCCAGGGTGTCACTACCTCAAAAATATTTTTATTTTCTTTGAGCTGACAGAACAAGGATAGAAACTTTATGTGGAATTGTGCTAAGTCATATTAAATTAGCGCAGTGTTCAGATCCTGGCATGGAACTTTAGATAATAACATTTTATTGATTTGTGAACTGTGTTCAGTCAGAATTAAGTCTGTCAGCATAAAGCTAGATTTTGGCAATGTAATTATTTTCAGCAGCATAGCATTTGGATATCAATATCAATAACATTTACCATTAGAGAAAAAAATATACACCTACTACCATAACTACTGAGAATTAGGAACCTCCCTATCTGAAGCATTAGAAGGTAGTGTCCTACAGGTCTGTGGCCCCCAAAGCACCCATACCTGGAGGAAATATAGACTTGATGCTGTAGTGCTACCACTGGAATGGTCTCCCAGGTGGCCCAGCTCCAGGCCCACATTTCGCCATGTCCGCACAGTGTCGTCTCCCATTGTCTTAGTTCATCAGGCTGCTGTAACAGAATACCATAGACTCTGTGGCTTTTAAACAACAGAAATTTCTCACAATTCTGGAGTCTGGAAAGTCAAATATCAGGGCACTGGTTGAATGTATGTCTGGTGAGAACCCATTTCCTGGTTCACAGATGGGCATCTTCTCACTGTGTTTTCACATGGCGGAAGGGATAAAGGACCTCTCTGGTGCCTCCTTTGTAAGGGCATTAATCTCACTCATGAGAGCCCTACCCTCATGACTTAATCACTTCCCAAAGTCCCCACCTCCTAATGTCATCTCATTGGGGATTAGGTTTCATCATATGAATATGGAAGGGGGGGCACAAATATTCAGTCTATAGCACCAACCCATCTGCCCCCACCATTATATGAGGAGGAGCAAGAAACCCACAAGCAGTGACTCGAAAAAACTTAAAAGACCAGTCCCTCAAACATGCCTCTGACCTCACATCAAGCCTGGAATTCTGTATTGATGTTGTATTCACTCATTGCTGGTGCACATATTCTATTCCATCCCCAATGTATTTACTGCAGTTAAGTTCTGGTACTAACCACCTGCAGTTAGCACAGACACCACAAGTTGAGGGCTCGGTCCTCCATAAGACTGTCCTCACCTCAGATGCCAGCCGCACTCAGAGGTTCCCAGGCCATCTGCACTTTTGAATGACTGGCTACAAATTTTAGGGATCAAATGAGTCTCTCAGTTTGATAATTAGTTAGAACGACTCACAGAACTTGGGAAAGCATTATACATAGGATTACAGTTTTATTATAAAGGATACAAATCCATATCAGCCACATGAAGAGACTCATAGGAGAAGGTCAGGGAGGGTCCCAAATGCAGTTTCCATACCCTCTCCCTGTGGAATCGGGGCATGTTACCCTCCCAGCACATCAATGTGTTCACCAACCAGGAAGCCACCTGAGCCTCAAAGTTCAGAGTTTTTATTGGGGTTCCATTATGTAAATATAATTGAGTAAATCATTGGCCATGTGATTGAACTCAATCTTCAATCCACATGCTACCTAGCAGTCTAGTTGGCTCAGAGTTCCAATCCACTAATCACATTGTTGGTCTTTCTGGTGACCAGCCTCCTCATCTAGAAGCTACCTAAGGGCCCATGAGTCATCTCATTAGCATAAACTCAGGTATGATATGGGTGTTCTTGAATAACAAGACATTCTTATCACATGGAAAATTCCAAAGGTTTCAGAAGCTCTGTCCAAGAATCTGGAACCAAGACCAGACAGATCTTTTATTAATCAACACACATGTGCTGCTTTTGCCAGAATAAATATAGCTAGGCAGGTAAGTCATATGGCCCCTGAGTCTGTTCTTTTTCCTTTTAAGAGGAAATATTGAAAGAACTAGTTACCTTTACTTTTTGTTTTTGTTTTATTTTTTTTTCTGAACCAATATTTCTTAGAATACCTTAATCTAAATTCTGCATCATTGAAATGTTCCCTGCCCAAAATACCAAATGAGATCCCCTCCTCACCCCTAGCCCCAACCTCCTGACCACAAACACATGTCAACATCAACCACTATTGTTTGAATGATATTATAAACCCACGGATATTTTAAATGAAATATTCATTTTGTAATCTCCACAGCAGCACCTATTAAACTGCTAAAAACTTACCTTGTACTCAATAAATACATGTTCAGTTTAATTAGTTGGTTAATCTGAATATTAGCTATAATATATCCAATTTAGAAAACCACAAACATTTAATGAGCACAAACTATAAGCCTAGTTCTTGAGAAATAACAATGAACATAGCATAGTCCCTGGTCCCAAGAAGCTGACAATGGAATAGGGGAGACTAAAATAATAATTTCATTATAAAATTTAAACTCTATAATAGAAATAATACTGAAGTACTATGGGAACCTTAGTAATGACTATATTTGAGTAACAATGTGTGTACTGTGGGATTGGAAGGTAAGAATGCAAAAAATGGAATTCACAGAAGACAAGATATTTGAGCCATTCTTAAATGGAGGAGCAAGACACAAGCAGAAGAGCATAAGTAAATTTTAGGTAAAGTAAAAATTTGAGAAAGAAAGGAAGGGACTACAAAGGGCACACACAGAGGAATTATAGGGTAATAGGATTATTCTCTATGGAACTGGGGTGGTGGATACATTACTATGCATTTGTTGAAGCCCTAAATGTTTACATGCAGATTTTTTTAATCAACCAGGAGATGGGCAGAGGAGTGAAACACACTGAGACAAAAGAACCTAAATGTGTTTTACAAATGTATAAAGGGGGTTGGAGAAAGAAACACTGATCTCAGTAACTTTCAAAACTGTAAGGCTAAAGACAAATGGAAATATAAAATACACCATAGTCTAATTGGTAGACTTGCTTCTCACAGGGTTACAGGTTAAAAATTCTGAAACTGTTTGACATGTATATCAAGATTGAACTAATAAATAAATAGATGGTAAGTGGTAGAAGCCAGGTCTATCACTATTAGGGGGGTGGCAAGAAATGACAGATAAACAGGAGGGAAAGGCTAGAATATACCACAGAGTTCTAGATTCAAGTCAGAAGTATTAGCATGAACCCATGATTATAGACACAGATAGATGCAGAAATAATTACAGATATGTGTGTAGTCATGAGTTAGTATACACATGTAAATGTTCCAGCTCTGTCAGCTGGGAGGGCCTGGAAGAATGACATCTCAGTAGCAATGAGCACACCAGTGCCCAGAACTTGTTTCTAACATCATTCTTCGATAAAAGAAACCAGAACTCCTTGGAGACATAGATGTTTCTAGAGCTGGGTCAAGGAAGATACAAGATTAAACCAGAACATCTTATAGTGTCAAAAAGTGAGAAACTACCCCCCCAAAAAAGAAAAGAAAAATAGGGGTATGTCAAAAGAATACAGAAGTCAAACTATAATAATTTGAACAACAAAATAGTGTAGTATTGGACTGTATACCTAAAGTATTGTAAACATTCTTGAGTCCATACTGATATAAACAAATAGCTGAATAAATAAATAATTGTGGGCTTAGAGACAAGTTATATAGATACTCTTCCTTCCAGAAGATGGAGCCTAATTTTCTATGCACACACACACACACACACACACACACACACACACACACACACCTTGTGTGTGGAGTGCACTCACATCTAAACAAGAGTATACAAAGAGTAAAATATAAAAGTAAACTTACAGTGAAGAAATCTTGCAAACACTTTCTGAACCAAATGATCTAGGTTAACATCAGTGATAAGCCATGTCAATAGTATATGCCTTTGGTGCGATGTAATGAAAATGGCACTTCATCTCTGTAGTCTTCCTCCCCAAATCCCATAACATAATCATGCAAAAATCATCAGACAAACCCAAACAGAGAGCAGGCTACAAAATATCCAGCAGTATTTCTCAAAACTGTCAAGGTTATCAAAAATAATAAAAGACTTGAAAAACTGTCACAAACCAGAAGAAACCAAGAGATGACAACTAATATTATGTGGTATCTTGGGTGAAATCGTGGGGGGAAAAAAGAGGACATTAGTAAAAAAAACTACTGAAATCCATACAAAGACTGAAGTTTAGCATGACTAGTTATTAGGGAAATGCAAATCAATACTACCTGATACCTATTAGAAAGGCTATTATCAAAAAGACAAGAAATAATAAGTACTGGAGAGGATGTGGAAGAAAGGGAACCCTCATGTACTGCTGCTGGGAATGTAAATTAAGGTAGCCACTATGGGAAACTGTATGAAATTCTCTGAAAAAAATTAATGCTAGAACTCCTATATGGCCCAGTGACTCCACTTCCAGGTATTAACCTGAAAAATATGAAAACACTTATTTATAAAGATATATGTACCCCTATGTTCATAACAGCATTATTTACAAGACCAAGACATAGAAACAACCTAAGTGTCCATTGACAGATGACTGGATAAAAAAGATGTGATACATATGTACAATGGAATACTACTCATCCATAAAAAGATGAAATATAACTAGTCGTGACAACATGGATGAATCTTGAGAGTATTATGCTAAGTAAAATAAGACAAAAAAGGACAGAAACTGTATGATTTTACCCATATGTAGAATATAAAACAAAAAGTAACAAACAAATTAACAAAACAAGCAAAAACAAACTCATAGATACAGACAATAAAATGGTGGTTACCAGAGGGAAAGGGAGAGTAAGGGAAGAAGTGAGTAAAGGAGGTCAAATATATGGTAACAGAAGGGGGAAAAAAAGACTGAAGTTTAGTTAATAGTAATATGCCGATATTGGTTTCTTGGTTGTGACTAATGTTCCATGGTAATATTAGATGTTAGCTATAGTGGAAACTGGGTGGGAAGTATATGGGAATTATCTGAACTGCCTTTGTAACTTTTCTGTAAATCTAAAACTATTCTAAAACAAAAATATTTTTTTTCAAAGAATAGGACAAGTTGGAGAAAGAGTTATAAATCCAGCATGGTTAGAGTATCAGGTAGTAAAGACAGTGAGGGGAGATGAGTCTTGAAAGTTTTGGGGGTCAGATTCTAAAAGCTTTGTAAGCTGCATCAGTTAGGAACACTAGGCCAATAGTGGTTGAACAAGTTAGCTAGGGTTTTATTAGTATCACAGAAAAAGCAGTATAGGCATAGGCTATGCTAAGCAGGTAGAGAAGCTCATGATTTGGTACATGTTTTTGTCTTTCATTTGTCCTTCATTATTAGCACTTGGTTTTTGTCTTTCATTTTCATAATTGCAAAATGTCACGTTTCATCAGCATTCCTGCAGTAAAAAGTAAGACTGAGAAGCAAAGAGTCAAAGGAGTGGGACAGTTGAATCTGTCTCCTTTGAAGAGCTTTCCCACAAGCCCTACCCCATAAACTTCCACCTCTTCTCATTGGTCAGATTTAGATTACATGGACATTCGTAGCTACAAGAGAGTCTAGGAATGTTAATATTCCTTTATTATTATTTATGCCTACAGCACCTGGTCTTCCTAGGAGATCTCCCATCCAAGTATTAACCAGGCTCAACCCTGCTTAGCTTCCAAGATCATACATTGGGCTTATTCGGGGTGGCATGGCTATAGACCGTGGACTGTGGCTCCAATGGGGTGCGAACCCAGGACCTTCTGTGTGTAAAGCAGACGTGCTAACTGCTACACTATGGAACCACATCTGAAGTTAATACTTCTTAATGTATTAAGAAGTATTGCCTCCCCAAACAAAGTTAGTATCCTATTTGTAAAGAATAAGGAATGAATATGGAGAAATTAACTAGTACTATAGTTACAGAGGCTGAAAGAATTGACTTTTATTTGGTTCTATGGGTAGTATGAGTTTCATACATCTTTAAGCAAAGAAGTAACATGATCATATGCATATTTTAGAAAGATCATTCTGGCCATTCTAGTCATAAAGTAGAAGAGCACTTCTTAATCCTTTTTGGATCAAAAATTCTCTGAGAATCTCATGATAACTATAGATTCTCTCCCAGGCAGGGAAGGAGGAAAATATATATACACCAAATTTTCTAAGCAATTACAGAGTGGGATTTGAAGTTTCTGAAGCTCATAGAGATCAGGAAAGAACTGACAAAGAGGTGAAATCAAAGGGTGGAGACACTGAAGATAAAAGGACTGATTGGGAAGCTCGGAAGTTGTGTGAGGAGAGGGATAGATGTCAAGAGCCAAACTAAGCAGGTAGTCATAGAAATAGAGAGAATAAATTAGAGAGACAATCTGAGCTATAAACAACAGCACTTGGTGTTTAATTAAATTACTGATTAGACTGGTTTGGAAGAATCAGGGCAGTCAAAGGTTACTAGTAACCAGCCAGGGCCTGTGGGAGAAGGTTAAGGGGACAGATCATGAATGCGGTTAGAGTGTATAGTACCTATCATAGATCAGATTTAAACATACAGCAAGCAATTAAATGAACTCCAGACGGGACCTCAGGAGAGAGGTGGGGCTAGGCGGGAAACAGTGGCAGTCAACCCAAGCCAAATGCTCACCAATGTAGTCATGTTTTAAATGTCTTAAATTGGTCAAGTCTTCCCAATTCTATATTCCATTCAAAACTATTTTAAACATGATGATAGATTTCTCCAACATAAAGGTCTTTTTTAAAAATGATTATGTGACATACAAGAAATAGGCTTCCTTCCATCTCTAATTTCAGCCCTGAAATTAGAACTTGCTCTCTCCAAGAAACAACGAAATTCACATGTCCAAAGTCAAATTGACAGTATGGGCTATAAGTTTAATGATCTTATAATTGCTCTTAAATGATGGTTGAGCAAAGCTATGTAGCATAAGTTAGTGTAAACATGAAGACTAATTAGAAATCATTTGAGGAGGCAGTAAAACATGGTGTGGCTAAGAAGACAGGCATTGACAAACCATAGAAAAAACTAGGTAGGTATCTCAGCTTTAATACTGACCAGCAGTGCTGATCTTAGGTAATTTACCAAATCTCTCATAGCCTCCATGTCCTCATCTCTAAAATGAGATTTTAAAAAATATTATATAATTATGAGAATTAAATGAGAGACAATGCCTGGCATATACTAAGTCCTTTAATAAATATTAACTCATAATAGTAGCAGTAGAGTAATAGTAGTAGTGTTTGCCTACTTAGCTTTGTATGTATAATAATTCCATATCATACTAAGTTTCTTGAATTATCATAGAAGTATTTTTAGTTATATAGCTGCTCATCAACTTGCCAAGACTGTATATTTTACAGTCAATGAGTAATAAAACATTGAATCAATTCATTTTGTCACCAGTTTACAACTTTAGGAAAAAGGAGGCTGGTTTAAAAAAGAGTCAGTTATTTCTTTTTATTTGTTGTTTTTTCAGACGGCTGGCATTTTTAAACCCTCGTTTTAAGAGAAAAAGTCAGTCTCACAGCTGTGAGTTTTCCCATCTTTGTAGAGAAACATGGCTTTTCAAACACCTCGAAGGACTCCAAAAGGAAGCTAAGGTGATACACATTGTGATGTCAGAGACTTTCTTCAAAAACTTGATGAATGTGCCAGGCCAAACAGAAAAGAATGCTGTAGACAAGATTACAAGGTTTGTAAAACATCAGCAATAACAAACCCCACCTATTTAAA
Source organism: Eidolon dupreanum (assembly GCA_028627145.1). Classification (NCBI taxonomy): domain Eukaryota; kingdom Metazoa; phylum Chordata; class Mammalia; order Chiroptera; family Pteropodidae; genus Eidolon; species Eidolon dupreanum. The sequence goes on along the minus strand of CM053501.1, from coordinate 19,811,258 downwards.
AGATGACATTTGATGGAAGCACAATGGAATTAGTTCTTTTTGTAACAAGAATTTAAGGGCAGTTACCTTGCAACAAAAGAAAGAAAATGTAATTAATTAATGCCATTAGTTGTTGTCCATAATGAAGGAGACACAATGTGCAGCCATTCACCTCATTTGCATTCCTTTCAGAAGACACTTCTCATGCAAATACACCCATTTTATTTTAGGTTATTAGTTAGATGATGGATTGAAGCTAGGAACCTTGAACATAGGAAAGAACATTTTCTTCTAGTTCCTTTCACACACACCCAGCTTGGTATCTTAGCTGCTGGGCAGCTAGAATTGTTGATCATTTTGACCCTGAGATAAGTAATTAGAAGAGAAATTAATTCTAAAACTTGAATGTTAACAAATACTTTTAAATATTATAATTGATTTCAGAGACTGAAGACAAAATAGAACCAGGACTAATAGCCACTTAATAGCTGCAAAGATGTTGGTCCTGAGTCTCAGGTTCATTGTCTGAAAAGCAGGAACATAATGGCAGGGCTTACCCCATAAACACATGCTGAGGGTTGAGAGCACATCTATTATGCTCTTAGGACAAGACCTGAAAAGACAAAAATATCAATAGATAGTCATCTCTGTAATATTAGTCCGCTTTGTAAATACTCCTTTTAGCAATACTCCTCATTGACTGCTATAGGGCAGGTAAAATGTCTCCTCTACCTTGTAGGATCTCCGGCTGGGCCTAAATTAAACTGATTAAAAATATATATATATATTAACAGGAGACTAGCATACAAATTTTATTTAGTGATTTTTTTTTTTTTTTTTACTTATACATAGAAGACTTTGCAAGATAAAGACACGAAGAAGCATTTAGGGCTGGAAACTTCAATACTAGGTTAGACAAAGAGTAGTAAATTGTGAAAATGTAACAAGACAAAGGGGCTAAAACAGTTAGTAGTTGGAAACTTACCAGGGATGGATATAAAATTAGTTTAACAAGGTCTGTTTGCACAGATTTCTCTCAGCCTCAGTTTCCCATCTCTGGTGATAAGAATTTTTTTTCTTTTCCTTCTGATGCAGAGAGAACAACTTTCCCAGAGGAGTTTTATCTCCTGCTTTCAAGAAGAAAAGGGAAGGTCAGAGGGACCTTCTTGCATCTGCTATTCTTTAAGTGCCTTTAACTTAATCAATATGTCAAAGTAGCATATTTGGGGATAGCATGTTCTGACATCCTACACTGCCTTCGTATGCTTGGGGCACAACCCAGTCAAAGACAATAAAATAAGAACAACCTTGTGAGGTGGGAAGTCTTATTTTACTGATGAGGAAACTCAAGCATGGAGAGGTTGACTTGCCCAAAGGCACACAAAACCAGAATTCAAACCCAACTTCCTTTGACTTTAGAGCAATTTTTCACACTATTCAATGACTGCCTCTCTCAGAAGGGGCGTGAAGGTCATCAGAAGAATCTCACCCACTGCCCACAAAAATTCCAGGGCAGCGAAAGAGTGGATTTGGGAAAGAATAGAGTACAAGAAGACATTCAGAACCCTCTCTATGAACCTCTTCACCACAAAGGCAGCTGATAGATCCCCATTGGATCAAAGACCACCAATCCCAAATATCAAATCAACTTCATCCCCAAAGATGCACAGACAGCAATGGTTCTGAAGCTGCCAAGGACTGGGCAGTATAGGGAGGCCCAGGAGGAAAGAGCAGGTCTCTCTGGGACTCAGCCCACTCCTAGTCTAAAGATGAAAAAAGGGATAACATTTCACATTGAAATAATCATTGTAATATATGAATTTCATTAAGGATTTTTCTCAAACCGTAATTTAATCTGGTTACAAAAGTAATACATATTCATTATGATAAATAGATTTGGAAAACATACAAAAAGAAAATAAGTCACTTATAATAACACTACCAGACACAACCACACTTAACAGTCTGATGCATTAATTTGTTTTGTTTTATGTAAATACATATATTTTAATAGCAAAAACTGACATCATTCTATTCTTGCTATTTTGTAACCTGCTTTTCAGATATATTTTGTTCACCTTTTCCCAAAGCCTGAGTGTTCCCCTTCAAGTTCCACGATGGCTCACTTAATGGCTATAGGCATGGTAGTATTCCCCTTTGCGCAGGTGTTAAAACTTTGATTCAGTCTTCAATTCTTAGATGTCAAGGCTGTTTCTAGGTTTTCACTACTACATACGATGCTTTTTGTACAAACATATTTAGCCCAATCATGATTATCTCTATAAAATGAATTCCTAGATGTAACTGTTGGGCCAAATTACATACTTATTTTTAAGCCTTTTATGAATACTGCCAAAATGACCTGAACAAAGGATGCACTGACTTATATCCCCACAAGGTGCAAAAAGATGCTCAATTTTTGAGTGCAAATAGCTCTGCTAATGCAGTTTAACAATCAAAATGCAACTAGGTTAAGCAAGAATTAAGTTTATCCTGTCCTCTCTATGGGCCTGCTACCTTTCTAGGAACTCTCCACTCCCTATACAAACTGGATGTTTCCTAGGTAATCCATTGGCCAGATTTTATCTAACTTTGTAAATTTTATCATTTTAAAGATGGGATTACTTTCTGGGTTGCTGACCTGAGGCAACATTCCTTTGAAGGTAAAAGATTTATTAACATACACAAGGATAGTACACACCTGGGCAAATCACCCATCAACTCAGGTAATCTGCTTTTCTGGAAAACTGTTTAACACTATATCAAAGTTCACTCCTAAAATCTCAACACGGTTGACCTGTTTGGGTTCCTTTAGTCATAAGAAAGGCTCGTTGATCCTGCAAACCCAAAAAGCCTGGGATTATAATGAGGAAAGATTGGAAGCTATGGATAAAGTAGCTATTGGAGTTCAAGATCAATTCAGTTTCAGGCTATTAGAGAAAAGCTAATTTATGGCAGAAAACCATGATCAATTTTAGAATAAACAATGACTCAGGTGAGTTTTAACTTCCTGGAGAGGGAAAGCACACTTAGTAGAACATGACTTATTCAGACATGTAAGTTTTTTCCTGAGCTCAGTAAAGTTAAGTGTGGCAAAAAAGCCAGAAACAGCTTTGCAATTGGAATATGCAATTTAAAATAAGTAAAGATTACTCCCAGGTAGTTTATTGCTTTAACTACATCGAGGTACGTCCCTATTGCAGACAACATAATGACTCTCATTTCATTTTGGTTTGTGCCAAATATCTTCAGTTAGTTTTGCTTTATTGGCTTCATGCAATTTATTGCAGCACTAGAATGCGATTGTAATGCAACTAGTATTTTAGTTTTATCTTCCACTGGTAATTTTTCTTCTTTATGGTGACTATACTGTCGGAATTAATACAAGCCATGGAAATTATACAGTGTGGAACCTTGTTTTCGGCAGCTCTGTTTCTCATGAAGAGCAGAACCATAAGAGCCAACTCCCATAATATGGTGATGGCCAAGTATGTGCCAGGGGAGAAACAACAACATAAATAATGACATTTACAACTCAGTAAAGTGATTTATTTGACTGTGAATTACTAGAAAGCCTAATTTCCCCATGATTCAAAAAGAGCTGAACTGTCCTTTAAGATCTTCTGTTTCTTAGTGTTCTTCAAATAAATTTCTGGAATGCAAACAAAAGTGTCAGAGGTGGTAGCATTTGGGGAAGACTAGAAGACTTCAGATATTTTTCAAAAATATATTTATTTAGCCTGGTTTGTATATATTGATTTGACCACTTCACAACACCACTGTAATCTGCTAAGGAATTATGTAACTAAAAGTTGGCTAAATAATGTGCTAAATAGGATTTTACCTATAGTTAGACCAGATGAACAATATACATCATTACCTTAAGGGCAGTTTTCTGTAAAAGGAAGAAGGACTGGATCTTCCAGTCCTGAGAGCTCCCTATTCTGGGTACCATCGTAGAGCTATGCAAGAACCAAATTAAGTCAGATTAGTCATTTGGGCCTGTTTGAAACATATTTCTCAACCATGTCCTTGTATCCTGCTTAAATTATGCTATGAATAATTTATCCTGTAGGCTAAAGTATATATCTTTAAGAGCCTCCTGTTAGAGTCCAGCATTCCAGGGAGAGGTAGACTAGCAAACTATTATCATTCATTACTTCTTTAAAAAAATGAGTTTATCAAATCGATATAAAAACTCAGTAGAGCCACAGTGGAATAGCATATGGGATGGTTGTATTTCGATGGAGGAAGGGAACATCTAAAACGAGTTCTGCACACAAAAATCTCAGGTAGCACAGTGCAATGGAGGTCCAGAGACAGCAAGAAAACAGCCTAGAATAGTGGGCACCAGTTAACAGTAGTGCCAGAAAATCACAGGATACAGAAAAGAAAAATAAAAGGGCTTCATAAAAAAACTATGTGTAATTAAAAAATAATAATAACAAGCAATGGCATGTATGTGGAAAAATTGACATCTTCATGCATTGCTGATGGGAATATAGTGGTACAGCCATTGTGGAAACAGTTTGGCAGTTCCTCAAAAGGACCCAGCAATTTCATTCCTAAATATATATCCAAGAGAAGTGAAAACATATGTCCACACAAAAGCTTCTACATGAATGTTCATAGCAGTTGGAGGAGAGCAGAATTTGCCATCCCAAAATATGTCTCTTTGGCATAAGGATTATTTTAGGCTGATTATTTTTAAGAAATCCAAGACATAGGAAAAGCTCTAAAACTGAATAGAAGTTACCCATTTTTAGGAGATATTTACACATATAAGGATAACCTCCATTTGTAAGGGTGTTTCCCTCACCACACCAGGGGAAGGGGATGACCTTATCTCTAGAAAGTCTTATCAGTCCAGAAGGCAAGGACTTAGAGATCTATGTAAAGACCTTAGCCTTGTTTATCAGGCTTTTCCTGATAAACTGATTCCCCACACCCAACAATTTCTTTTAGCTTTAGCTGAAGATAGTATTTAAGGTGAAGGCTTCAGCCATTCCAGAGAGTTATTCCCATGTATACATGTTAGTAAGTTTTTGTGTATTTTTCTGTTTATCTATCTTATGTCAGTTTAATTTATTAAGCCAAAGAACATAGAAAAGTGGGAGTTTTTCCTTCCCAACACAGCAGCATTCATAATAGCTGAAAGTGGAAACAAGCCAAATATTCATCAACTAATGAATGGATTTATGTAACAACATATATATCAAAGTGATATGTGCATATAATGGAATGGTATTTAGCAATAAAAAGGAATAAAGTACTAATGTACGCTACATCATGGGTGAACTTTGAAAACATTATTCTAAGTAAAAGAAGCCAGGCACAAAAGACCATGTATTGTATGATTACATTTATATGAGATGTCCAGAATAGGCAAACCTATAAATATATAAAGTAATTAGTAGTTGCCTAGGGCTAGGGGCTGCGGGAGGTAGGAGATGACTGCTAATGGGCATGTGGTTCTTTGGGGGGGATGAAATGTTCTAAAATTACATTATGGTGATGGTTGCACAACCTTGTGAATATATTAGAGAGCATTGGATTGCATACTTTAAATGAAGTTGTTTAGAAAATTAATTGTGCCTTGAGTTGACCCAGGCTTCTATTCAGTCCTATGATCTTTATTTCTAATTAACTTCTAAAGAACATAGAAATAGATAACCTAAAAATTTAAATGTAAAGAATGTGAACCCAAAACTAAATAGAACTGTATTAGAATCTGAGCTCCATCACTTCTTGGACCCTGAGGTAGGCAGTTTGCCTACACCATGACCCTGTGTTGTTGCCCTGACCATGCATCAAGTACTAGCCCTCAACCTATTTGCTTTCCTAACTTGGTGTGAGCAAACACCTATATCTTTAAAGTAAATTCTAGATTTTAAGTTTTCATAAATAACACTCTGCGGTCCAAAGGATTTTTTTTTTTAAGTTACTCATTAGAAACAGACTAAACATATCTCTGATTATCATCCAACAATCTGAGCCACCAGAAAAATGGTGACCTGGCCTCTTCATTTGAACACCAGGGAAGAAAAATATAAACTTTAAACATAAACATAAAAATATAAAAATATAAACAAAATTAAGGAATTGACATTAAAATTGGAACACATTAGAAGCAGCATAGAAGTTCTTCAAGTTCATAGCCTCACACAAATAAATTCATTTGCCAAAAATTAACTTTTAGTGAAATTTAGAGTTAGCTTTAACAGATTTGGTAGCATAGCTGCTCATAACATGACTTCTGTAAGGAACTGTAGAAAAACAAATAACTACTGACAACTGAGAAAGTTAGTCTTTTGGATCTAACAGCCCAAAGATGACCTCTCTATATTTCATATACTCCAGAATTCTCTACAACTGAGTATAAGAAACTCCTCCACACAAACACATTTCATTATCTTTAAGACAAAGTATGGATGTATACCCCAATCCTTACTAAAAATTCTAAATAAAATGACTATAGATTCCTCAGACTGAACAATTTACCCCTCTTCAAAAGAGCTTTCAAAGATTATAGACTCATTAACTTGATGGATATATTCTCAGAATTATATATTGTCTTTTTTCTGAGCAAACCTCTCAGCCAAGCATCTTGCACGAAGAGCAAAAAGTTTTGGGTATAGCTTATACATAAATACAAATCTATACTCTACTTCTTGCATATGATAAATCATCTTGAGGTGTTAGTTATGAACAACGGAGACTTCATAACACATTTATTAGTCTATCATCAGCCTTTGATTCTGTGGACAGTAACTGTCTTTGCACTAAACTTGATGATCTTGGAAAAAAAAAATCCGACATGATTAACATGGCCTAAAACATGTAGCATAATACTATTGCCAGAATCAGAATGGCTAGAAATGAACTTAGGCTAAACAAAATTCCATTTTTAGATAGGGCCTTCTGAATTCTACTTCCTTTCAATTTGTATGTATGAGGCAACTTGATTACTATTTCAGATGCATGGGATGCCTACCCACACACCATAGTTAAAAGGAAGACAGAAAATGGAAGATGGAATAACTGGGTGAAGCTTTACAACAAAAAGAGCTTTAAGACACAGCTCAAATTGTTGGCTAATCACCATCAAAAAGAGCAGTTCAAATTTAACTATACCAAAACTAAATGACTGATTTGTCAGTGTTCAAATGGGCAATACTACAGAGCTCCATCCGTCAAGTTATCAAGTCATCATATACAAGCGTATGATGTTCAGCTAATTCATTCTAGTGGGCCTATCAGGGAACTATGCTTCTGAAGAGGCTTCTGCAGGGACTTCCTGCAGGTCACTTCATGTCCAGGAAGCCAACTATAACCATGACCTTCTAATTTTCCTCACCAATATGCCCCCTTCCTGGTTCTATGATGAGAACTTCAGGCATTCCAAGTATATTCCTAACCTCATTTTGAGGAAAATATTCTCTGTCTACAGGGTCCCTTGTGGCTTACCACCATGCAAACTTGAGATAACCCCTGCTTTAGGACAAAAACACAGGCTTTTAAACTTCATTCTTGAATAAAAAGAAATCTTTGTAAACTGGGATCTAAAATACTTATCTATTGCTTCCTCGTATAACAATACAATAGATCAATCCTTGCAAGCTCACACACTGAAGCTGACTAATCAGAGAGATTTCCTATTTCTTTGTTTGTTTTTTGTTTGTTTATTTGTTTGTTTGTTTGTTTGAGGATTTTTCTGTTTGTTACCTTATGGATATTGGATAACTCATAGAATCGCTATGAGATAGAGAATCGGGTTTGAGGTTCAGCTTCCAGGAACAATGCCTGAAATGATACCACAGAACCGAGTTGATGAGGAAACCATTGACACCGGCCCTGAACTCTAGACACCTTGATTGGCCCCTCTGTCTCCCTGCCACTAGGAGTGCCCCTTTGCCAGCACTGCTGCTGCCTCCTATGCTGAGAAAGCTCCACATCCCTGCCTTCTTACAACTTTAGGACCAAAGTTAGAGTGCGACATGAATATAACCAATCAGCAGAGCTTATGTCTTATGCATGAGCCTTAGCTTAAAGGCACACTAAGAAAACAAGGATAGGATATTTTTAAGGTTTCTGCAGGGTAGTTTTGCCCCAAACCAATTCTCAAAAATTGAGGAGTTCTCTAAACAAAGAAAGGGAGTCACTTGCTGCCTGGCTGTGATAAATGAGAAGTGTCTATTACAACTACCATTTGGTATTATACTTCTAAAAACATCATTATAATAACTAGGATTTTTTTTAATGCCTACAGCACCTGGTATTCCTAGTTGGTCTCCCATCCAAGTACAAACCAGGCCCGACTCTGCTTAGCTTCCGAGATCAGGAACGTTCAGGGTGGCATGGCTGTAGATAATAACTAGGATTCAAGAAAAAATTTATGCCAAGGGCAAGCTAGATGTTTCTTCAGGTAAATAATGCCAGTGGTCCCAAACCTAATTATTCATCAGAATGATTAGGGGACCTTTGTTTAGGTCCCACACATGGAAATTCTGATTCAGTGGGTTGGAGTCAGGGCCTTGAAATCTGTACTTTTAACAAATTTCCCAGATAATTCAAATATGATCAGTCTTTAATCACTCAGAAACTACCTATTAAAATCCTCCCTTTATACTCTTAGTCCACAGAAAGGAAACAGTAGCCTACATTAGTTCTGCTCCTAAAGTCCAAGAAGTGGCCACCTAAAGAATCCATTCTTATATTCTATAAATTTACTATGAAAGACACCAAAGTCAAAGAAATTAATAGGTAATTTAATCTAAGTGTGGCTTATCCACATGTCAAAATATGCAGAATTTTTAAATGGTCATTATAAAAAGATTTTAATGGCATGGAAAATACCTATTATTCAATATCGAGAGAAAAAAAGCATCGTACTTAATATTATGTTTTGTACATATGTGTAATATGCTCTCGACCATGTAATATAAATGTACCCGTAAGTGACAAAAGTAAGATTAAGAATGTATATTCATACCTTCTCTTCTCCACCCACTACTGGGAGATAAGCTGGAAAAACTAGCTAGAGGATTTAAGCAAAAAAGATAAGCCTGTCAACATAATAAAGAGCTGGAGCAAAGGAGAAAGAAGTAAAGAGAAAAGATTCCATTTACAGAAGAGAGGAAGTGTCTTTTGAGAAGTGGCTGTGACTTATCAAAGTGGTCCAATCAGGACTTTTTCAGGTAATTCTGACACAGATTATCTCTTCTCTACTAGTTATAGAAGAGAAAGGGCGTAGACCAGGGAGAGGGTTTCTTAATCTCAGCACTACTGACATTTTAGGCTGAATAATCCTTTATCGTGGGGAGCTGTCCTGTGTATTCCTAGCTTCTACCTACCTACTAGATGCCAGTAACATCTCGCCCCTTCTCCCCAGTTGTAACAACTAAAAACGCCTCCTAACATTGCCAAATGTCCCCTAGGAGGGCAAAATTGCTCCCATTAGAGAACTACTGCCTCAACAGTAGTAATGTAAAGATGGGGCAAGAAAACTAAATGTTGAATCAAGCTTTGTTCAGAGACTGCAATGTGCTGATCAGCCTTACGGCCAAACCACTCCAAACCATGAGGACACCTGCAGAACTAAGGAAAAGTCCTGCTGGGATCACTAACAAACCATTTGCCCATACTGTGAAGGGGAAACAGGAAAACAGCCTTTAAGTCATGTACTACATAAAATAAACACAATCATTCATTTCCTGCAGCTAAAACCATGGGGATCCAAGGCTAGCACACCTTTTCACTTTTCACTCTACATACCTTTAATTTTCACACTGTATACTCATACCATCAAAGGAAAATGGGTAAACAAAGTCAAAGTCTTTAAAGTGTAATTCATACAAACTAAGAATAATATATAAACTGAATTCCCCAAACACTCAGGGCTTTTTTTTTTTCTTTGCTTTCTCTGTCTAGGTCTTTTCTCGATCCTTCATTCTCTGCCTCTCTCTCTTTCTATCCCTCTGAGTCTTTCTCAGGCTCTCTCACAATTTGTCCCTGAGAGGAGACAATGCTCTGTCTATGAAGTGTTACCCCTTGTCTAGTAAACTTTCCTTTTAACTCTGACTCTGGTGTGCACTTGAATTCTTTCCTATACTCAGCAAAGAACTCTCTCTTTCTCTCTCTCTCTCTCTCTCTCTCTCTCTCTCTCTCTCTCTCTCTCTCTCTTTCTGCAAGGACTTGAATCTCCACTTGGCAGGGCAGGGGTGGGGTGAGGGGGGTGGCAGATTCACCCTGTCCTGCATCAGTAGTAGCTGAGTATCAACTTGGGCAATCTGAGTAGCGAACCCTCAGGAAAACAGGGCCAACTCTCAGCCAGTAGAACTGAGAAAAGGAGAAGGGCATAATAGTGTGCGTCACATTGTTTGTGCCCAGAAAAAAGCCTCTCATGAGACCAGGCTTAACCTGAGCCTCTACATGACTTTATAAATCCCCACTTTTGTTTCTTGATTAAGCCAGTATAGGTTGATTATTTTGTTGTTTGCATCAGAAATCACCCTCTCTAATGCCCTTAAAGTTTTTCAAGAGAATCAAGGTTGGCAGATAAATTGGATAAAAGAATTGAAATTCCTAAAAACATCTTCAGCTGTTTAGAAGAATGGGTCATTTACCTAGAGTTTCAGATGGTAAAATGGTCACTTGAGAGAAATCAAAATCCCAAGCTGGCACTATTTTCAGGAGTGGAGTCCAAGTTCATAACCACATACAGGTTGCAGGAAGCACATACTGAGAATTCAATACATACACTCACTCAAAACTCATGAACCATATGGTTGGGACACTTCTGAAACCCAAGGTCTTGGGTCACACAAAGAAAATTCATTTCCACTCCATTAAAAATTACTTAACAGGTTGAGATCTTATGTTGATAGATATGAGATTCCAGAGTAAGCTGTGAGGCAGACTTCCATGCAGAAATTTCAAAGAAAGTGGTGAAGAACTAGTCAGATGATTCTTAAACCCTTCATGCACATCAAGGAGGGGACTTGGGTATTGGTGAATAATTTCTTTGGAGATAGTTCTTGGCATGCCAAGACCTACTTCACACAATCAGGAGAGAGAGACAGAGCAAGGTAAGGACAGACATCACAGACTAGAGTCTGATTCTCATCTAAGAAATCTAATATTCAAGAAACAATGTGGTATGGTGTGAACAGATACTCTTGGAATGCTCTCACTATGTGGTTCCTGCCCTCCAGAATGTGATGAGGCAAAAGATGCATATGTGTTTCCCATGGACTGAATGTGGGCCACATGGAGGAAAGAGTTGATATAGGGTTCACCAAGAGGTATGAACAGGTCTCAGGAGGGAGAAACCAAAGGTACCACAAGACCTCAGGAGCTATAAAAATGGCAGGAGACAGCTGAAGGCATGTGTATCACCTAGATGAAGGGAACATTAGACAGGTGGAAGGGAAACCTTGGAAGAATCCACAAACGCGCCCAAGGAAAACAAGTCAACTTTAAACATTTGCCAGGCCCAGATATCACAGTGCCAACTAACAACAGTACCAATCAGTTAAGAATGTTCCCCTCCTCTCATCTTTCCTCCAGCCCCATGGGGATCAGAAATCATTCTCATTGAACTGACAGAAAAGAACTGGGGAAAGAAAGAACCCCACCATGGCCCTTTTTCCAGGAAAACCTACTGAGAAGAGGAGCAAGTTCTTAGCCTTTTAAAGAAAATTGAAGTGCTTATTATTACATGGGACTGGACATATATGACTGTGCTTTCAGTGTAAAGTGACTGTAGAACTTTTTATTTCTTAAAGTATAAAAATGGCATTGGGCTTGCACAAGTTTACATCCAATGGCAAGGAAAAACTAGTCCAACTGAGAAAATTTTAAAAAGTGGTAGAAATAGAAGTAAAATTGCTTTCTGACAATATACTTGCCCAAAGTACCAGTTATTTTTACAATTCACCTGAGGGAACTAAACTCATAAGAGACAACAAAGGCAACAAATTTCAGAAGTTTACGCCCCTAATAAAAATCAGTCTTTTAAAAAATTCTTTAAAAAACTATGCTTTAATTTTTAAATATAAAGTAATAAAATGTATTAGACAAGACTAGACATTATTTTAAAAGAACATGAACACTTAAAAAAACTAGAAGTTTGAAGACAAAATATATAATTCATGAAATAAAAATAATCAGAGGTAGGTTGGACAGCAGACTAGACACTGGGGAAAAGAAATTTAGTGAGTTGGAAGATAAATCTTAGGAAATCATCCAGAGCTTCTCTGAGCTTTTCAAAGATGCTGGTGTTCCAGCACTGGTGAGTTTTTCTCAGGATCTATTCTTTCATATGTTTCTCCCCAATTCCCATTAGTTCATATCAGCCAGATTCTGCAGCTTGGGATAGTGGGGTGCTATTTCCTCCTAGAGCAATGACCTAATTTCTTCAGTTGGGTTGCTCTGTGACCTGATTTTAACTCTTGGTCAGGAGACAATGAGTGGCAAGACCATGAGGAAGATAAGCATCATCTGGTGAGGCTTTGTAGGTTTCCAAGCAGGCTGTCTTCCCCTAACAAAGAAGAAATTCTGCTTCTGTCAGCCCAGGGTTATACAGGAATCTGGGGGACCCAACATTTTCTGGCCTGTCTATTCAAATGTCCTAATGCTAGAACTCAGAGTTTTCTCTCATCAGGGCCCTGGCATTGGCATAGGAGACCTGAGCGGATTGTGCTTTCAGCCTCCTTTGTAGCATTACTATTCTTACATCTTGGAAATTACCATCCTTACAATTGGTTCCTAAGTTGGACTTCAGCACTATCTGCCCTGCAGCTGCAGGAGATGAATCGCTTTAAAAACTGCCTTGGGGGCTTTCCAACATTCACAGTGTGCCTGAGTTGACAGCCAAATTGAGCCTACATTTTCTATTTTCAGGGCTTCTGTATCAGTCAGAGTTTGATCAGAAAAATAGAACTACTAGAAATGATCTAGAATATGGGCTTTATTACAGGGATTCAACCTTACACAGTTGTGGGAACTGGTTATATAGTCTATGTTTAGCTGTTGCCTCTGCATCCAGTGCTAAAACTGAAGTAGCCTGGCAAGTAGTCTGGCACAGGAATCAAAGAAGCTGAAGGGGGAGATCTTGTGAGAGCTGCAAGAGCTGTGGGCTGGCAGCTGCTTCACACCCCCAAGGTGAGCCAGTAGATCAGCAGCAACATTCGTAAGCTGCAACAGCGGCTGATACTCCTGCTCACCTTCTGCTATGATCTGAATGTCTGTGTCTCCCCAGAATTCATGTTTAAATCCTAATAATCAATGTGATGGTGGTGGATTAGGAGGTGGGGCCTTAGGGATGAGTTTAGACCAAGAGGGAGTATCCTTCATTAGTGGGATTACATACGTCTCTTATGAAAGAATCAATGGGTCTCATAAAAAGAGACCTACAGGTCTTCTTAACCCCTTCCACCATGTGAAGATGTAATAAGAAGTCTGTGACTTATAAGAAGGCCCTTGCTAGACCATGCTGAAAGCCTGTTCTTGGATTTCTGGCTTCCAGAACTGTGAGAAATAAATTTCTGTTATTTATAAGCTATCTGGTCTGTGGTATTTTGTCATAAAAGCCTTGAATGGACTAAGATATCTTCTAATTGTGAAATAAATATGGCTGCCTTTCAAATTTCACACAAATGCATGTGGCTCAAATTAAACCACACTATGTAGGGGAGAGAATTCTGGGAAATGTAGTTCCAGCTTAGCTCAGGCAATAGCATATTCACCATAGCTCCTAAAGCAGGTAACGAAAGTCAACCTGACCCTACAATCCTTATAATTACCATTGTCCCCATATTATTCAAGTGTCAAAGCTGCATAAGCCTCTCAGGCCACTATTTTCCCAGTGTGATTCTAATAACTGTGATGTTACTGGAGGTCAGAAGTCATCACCACACTTAACATGAGCAGTATGATCCCCATTCCCTGTGGACCAGAGAGTGATCCCATTCCAGAATGCATTCTGAAGCTCTGCTTTCTAGACCATTTTGGCCTGAATTTCCCCTGGAAAGCAGAACCTGAGACGGGGGTTTGTGTCCAGGCAGATAATTTGGGAGGTAACTCCAGGGATAGGAGTGGTGACAGAGGAGAAGGAAAGTCACTGTGGGAAACTGGGACTTGATCTTGCCAGAATCTCTGAGAATCCAAGTAAAAGGCACCTCAGAACCATTCACAGGAGAGAAAAATAAAGGGATTATTTATGAATAAAAGGAGTATTTATCTACCTTCTCTCAATTCACATTGGACAAAGTTTGCTCCCTAAGTGTTAACTTCCTTTCATCTTCAGGAGGCGAATGCACGAGTAGGGGGGTTCTGTAGGCATCCAAACACAGTGACTCCATAAAAGCCTGGGATAGAAAGTGAAAGCCAGACAGTACAGCTGAGCCAGCAGCATTAGATTTCACCTGCACAGAGCTAGTGGCTGCAAGAATGGCCTGAGTGAAAGGTAAAGAGCAAGGATATAAAATGGGGCAGGAGTGCTGTCCAAGACAAGGAGGAAGAACAGAAGGAAAAGGAAGAGGATACAGAGAAGAAACAGAAATAATGAAAGCTTCAGTTCCTGAAATAATGCCTAACCAGGTGGGAATCAGAGTTTCAGCAAGCAGAGGGTCAATTTAACAAGCAGTTACTACCACAGACCTTCCCAGCCTCAGGCTGATGACACATGGAAGATCAGTATCAGTCTCCACATACATCTCTAATGTCTCCCGAAGATAGCTGTTCCCCTTGCTCTCCTAAATTATATTAAATTAGTCTGCAGCCATACTCCAGGTGGAAGTAAATGAGGGTCTTAATGATAAGGTCCAACACCAGATGTCTAAGTGACCCAGTTACGTACATTTTATTGCCTAAGGACTAAGAGAGAGAAATAAAGAGAGAAAGAGACTACTTGGGCTATGAAGCAAGGGACAGGAGGCTATATCCATAGGATGGTTCAGAAGAATGAAGATCTAAATGCCCTTGCTAAGGAATCATACCAAGAGCCCTTCAACACAGCTTCAACTCTTCCTTGACATGTTTCCATTTTTCTACTTTGTCTCTAAATAACAGCTTGGGGGAAAAGGAAGTGGTCTGAGAAAGGTTTATTTGAGAATACTGACCTATCATAGCCCACCCATAGAAAGAGACTCCTTTTTCTCTGGCAGCCACCTTAGAAATGTTCCTAGAGAGGGCAACAGCTCCTACAAGATGTGTAATCCTTATCAATGCAGCAAAAGGGCTATCAAAGCAACAAAGATCACATGGCTGTTAAGATAAAGGTTTGGCAGTTCCATGGCGAGCTTATCAACGTTTAGCAGTAAGAGAGTTTTGTTGCTTCGACTGCATTTAAAAAGTTCATTGATTTGTAGCTAATACCAAGTTGTCATAGTTTCATGAGTAACAGCTTGCGGTTTGCAGAATCAAAGCCTTTTCCTGAATCAATAATAGCAGATTCATTGAGGTGGTCTGAGCATCTGTAGAAAGGGGAGAAGCTGAGAAAGATGCCCAAGTAAAGAGAAGAAGTAAATTTGGTCAGACCATAAGTGGTCTATAAAAGAAGAAGAATGACACTCTCCTTCCCAAAGCAGCAAAAATTGAGCCTCTTAAAAATTTCAAATGACTTGTAAAGAGACCATTGTTTGGGGAAAAAAAATGTATAGATTAAATATGTGCATATATACATGTAATAAATTGATACTTCGGGGGGGAAAATCAAATAAGATTTTTTAAAGCTCATCAGTTGGCTTAATCTTCATCAGGAAACTTTTCCACATCCTGAGCTTGGCACAATTGAGCATTTTTCTGACCCAGCTTCTTGGAAAATATTGACCTGTACTTCTCTATTTTCCCTGGGGGAAAATAGGCACACTGTAGGCGCACGCACACACACACACACACACACACACACACACACACACACACATTATATTGTCCCTGACCCCACTAAGATATATTTCTCATAATAGTTTAGTATAGTATTAGACTTTCACAGCATTTTCTCTGCATAAATTCGAGCTTCATAACACCCATGTTGGGCTGAGAGAGCTGTTATTTTATCCTCTTTTGATTGTGGTAAACAGTGAGTCTTCGAGGGAGTCAGAACATCCAGTTCAATTCTAGTGGTGCCCAGGGCAGATCAAGGAACTCTTCACCAGAAGCTCAGACTAAGTCTCAGAAACTGTCCCTCAGCAGACCTCCAGGTAGCCATTATCAATTGACAGAAGATGATGTGAAAAATAAAACCTATTTGCCATCCTGGACCAAGCGATCTCCCCAAGGTCTAGGACTACTTCATGGTACAGCCAAGTCACACATTTCTTCTTTCAGTGCTTTTTCTATAAAGTAGAAGGCTTTTACCTCTATGAAGTGGGCTTGCCCTTCCTACCAGTTATGGCCACCTGGGGATTTTTGCATCTCTGCATACAACTACCAAATCCCATTCACACTCACTATCCAGGATGCTTAACACCTAACAGAGAGCTCCTAAAATTTTTGAAATTGCATATGTGGCTCACATTGTATTACTATCAGGTTGTATTGCTCTAGATGTTATATAGCTGTCAAAAGCTTTAAATTAAAGAATGCCATAGATATCTAAATATTTATTGAACCCAAAGAGGTAATCAAATAAGTAATAAAATTTCAGAGTGATAAATGCCAAAAAAAAAAAAAAAAAGATGAAGCAGAGTAAGAAGATAAAGAATGATAGCGGGTAAGGATAGGGTGAGCAATTTTAGATAAGGGGATCATGTAAGGTATCTGAGGAGGTGACATTGGAGCAGAAACTTGAATGAAGTGAGAGGAGTGCTATCTGAAAATCTGGAGGAAAAAAAATATTCAAGGGAATAGCAAGAGGAAAAGCTTTCAAGAAAGAACAAGCTATGCATGATAGAGAAATAGCCCAGAGAGTATGCTAGATGTCAGGGAGGCCATGGTGAGGAGTTTCTGTTTTATTGTAGGCATGATGGGAAGCCACTGTAGAATTTAAAGCAGGTAAGTAATGAAGCTTGTTCTGTTTTAAAACATTACATGACAAAATGTTTATTTTTAAAGATACTGATAGTAGTGTGAGCAATGTAAGCAGCAGGAGAGTCGAGAATGGCAACGAGGAAACAAGCTGGGATCACTCACTGCAATACACCAGTTGAAGATGTCCAATCAGAAGTTAGAAAAACAAGTTTGATGGTCAGAAGAGATTCAAAGATATAAACTGATTTGGGAATCAGTAGCTATGTAGGTTTGGGTTCTAGATGCAGATGCAAAGGCAGAATTAAACATACACAAGATTTACTGGGGGAAGTGCCTAAGAAGGATAAAAAGGGGGAGGCGTATAGGGCAGAGAGAGCCTTCAGACTATAAGGCAGGCATGGTAACTGCAAAGGAGGGGGAAAGGAAGTTTGGGCAGGAAGAGTCTCAGACTGCAGCATAGTTCCAAGAAAGGTTTATCCAGGACCATGGGGTGGAGTGGGGGGTGTCCTCATGCCAAAATTGCCCTAGGAAGGGCTCTGCCATGCTTAGTCATTTCTGGGAACAATCTGTGGGAAGCATGGCCTCAGCAAGGATGTGGATCCAGAAGGAGAGCAACTGGGGCCATCAGTCAATTACATTCCCACAGCAAGAGAGCTAAGCAGCTAGTTTTCATCACTACCATGGCGGCCAAGAATGTGAATGGGAGCATCACCTCCTGCCTTCTCAGGCAGAGGTAGGACTTAGCTCTTACATCTTCAACCTATGCATCCGTACTCAAACATGTTTTAGGAAGTTGCATCTTTAGAAAACTTTTTCTTGCTTTTAAATTCTCCTCTAAATAATGCTCTCTCATTCCCACACCCATCCAAGTTTCTACAAAGTGTTCCACCAAAGGTGCTTCTACTTTCTCATTCCCACTTCCTCTTCAGTCTACTCACTCTCTCATCTGCTCTTCCTTGCAGCACTGAGGCTTCTCCTGCTAAGACTACCAGTGACCTCCATCTGGTTAAATCCATAGAGACTTGGCAGTTCTCTTCTTACCTGATCTCTCAGCAACATTCGATGAGGTTAATAATTCACTCCTTAAAATATTTCATCTTCATTGTTTTCTGTGATGTCACATTCACAGTATTTTCTTTCTATCTCTCTTATTATTCCTTGCTGGCTCCATAATCCTTCTAAACCTCTGTCTCTTTTCCTTCAGCCTAGCAGAGCCCATTGCCTTCCTGTGTGGTGAGAAGCTGACTTTACATCATGTCTTTCATCCTCTCTCCTCTGGGGCTTTAAGTAAACTCTCAACTCAGTTCTCCAAGTTTTACCTCCTTGGAAATCTCAATCTTTTTCTTTTCTTCACAAAATCTTTCCCATGCAAATGAAAAGGATTAGTTTTTTCTATGCTTCTTTTTTAAGTAGTCTATTTTTAAAGCAAGGCTAATCCTTAACACCTTGTTGTCAGCTATGTCTGCCCTCCCCCGAAACAATGGGATACTTCACCTTCAATGAATGTAGAGTCCCAGGACAAATCAAACTGTTGAAAAAGAAATCTCTGCATCAAACTGTCCATCAAGCATGTCTACCTGTATGTTTTAGAGGCATAAAGAAATGCTACTAAAACTTGTGATTCTCTCCGTACCCAAATCTGCATCGTCTCCAATCTCCCTCAGCTGAGAATGGCTCCCCTATCCATTCAATTGCTCAAGGCATGAATCTGGAAGACAAGTCTACCAACTCTTTCCTCTGACCCACAACCTTCGATGGGAAAGCAAACCTTGCCCATTTTGCTCCCTCCCCTCCCCAATTTCGCCTCACCTGTGTCCACTTCTCTCTATCTCCACTTTACTGCCTAGCTACTAGTCATCATTATCTCTGGATTACTGCAGTAACCTTCCACTCTTGCCTCTTTTCAATTTCTTCCCCACACAGCAGCTTGAGTGACCTGACAAAGCCTATCAGATTATGTGGACGTCCTATTCCATTTTAATTGTTTCCCATTGCACTTGCAATAAAGTACAAAATGGCAACATGGCGACAAGGCTCCACATGTTCTTTCTGCTGCCTCCCTCTTTATACTTACGGCAAGCTACCTCGCTTCCCATATTCCAATAAAGGCCTGCCTTCCCATGGTCTCTGAATGCTCCAAGCACTTTCCTCACTCTGAACCTTCACACATGTTGATTCCCAACATCTATCCTTTTGCCTTCTACTTAACTTTTTATCTCAGATCATCAAAGGGGCTTTTCCTAAACTTTTCAATCCAAAGTCCCCAAGTTATACTCATGACACTCATTTCTTTTCCTTTATGGCAGTGATTGTGATGTTTGATAATAAAGTCTTTTATTAGATTTACCTGTTAAATGATTACATTCCAATGGACAGAGACCAGGCCTACTTTGCTCATCAGCAAGCATAATCCCTAGCACATAGTAGGGACTCATTATTTGCTGACTGAAAAATTGAATGAATTGTCTAGTGTAAGTCAAATAATAAAGGCAAAAGAAAGAAGATGGAACCTTAGGAAAAAGATACCATGTAAAGAGTAAGCAAAGGAAGATGAGTTAGCACAAGAAACAGAAAAAAGAACTTGTGATTTAGAAGAAGTTACAGGTTGGAGGACTGGGCACAGAGTTTTTATTATATGCCCTAGACAGAAAACATCAAGTGTTGGCGAGAAGCAGCTGGAGTTATCACACACTGCTCATATAAGTGTAAAACAATACATAAACTGTTTGGCAATACAAAAGCTGATTATATGCATACCTTTTGCACCAGCAATTCTACTCCTAAGTTTGTGCTCAAATGAAGTATGTGTATATGTGCATCCACAAAAACATGTACAAGAATGTTTATTGCAGCACTATTTATTATAGTTAAAAACTAGAACAATCCAAATGTCCATCAACAGTGAAATAAACAAACTGTGATATAGTAATACAATGAAACACTATATAGCAATGAAATGAATTATACTACATATAATGACTTAGATGCATTTCACAAACTTGTACAAAAATAGTCAGATATGAAAGTGTACATATTATATGATTCTGTTTGTTTAAAGTTCAAAATCAGGCAAAACTAAAGTATTAGAACTCAGAATAGATAGGACATATGTGGAGGTTTGGGGAGCTTGTACATTCTGTTTCTTGATCTGCATTATTAGCAGGTGAGTTTAGTTTGTGCATATTCATTGAGCTATACACTCATGAATCATACAATCTATGTTTGTTATACTTCAATAAAAGTTTACTTAAAAAGACAACTTGGTATTCTTCTATTTAAATTGCTTAGCAGTGCTTAAAATAGATTATCACTCAATCCTTTCAGGAAATGGAAGTGTTGCTGTGTATGCCTCTGAGTGTGTATGTATGTGTGGGTGTTGAACATTGAATATTCTTCAGGAATGCAGTCAGGTGAAAGGAAACATCAAATTTATTATGCTTTCTTAAATAACTCAGCTTATGTGCCATAGTGTTTCCATAAAAGGTTCTCTATTCAATGAGAGTCAATCTACTTGTATTGTTAGAAGGATCTTACGTAACCCCGACCCTATACCACATCTATCAGAACCCATTTTACCCTTTCCTTTTATTCAGTAAATCACTCAATCACTGAGCATATTCTCTGCACCCAACCCTGTGAGGGATGATGGGGATTCGAAGAAAATTCTGTTTATCTCCCCTTCTTATCACTATTGTTAGAGCCTGAGGAATTCAGCAGGGATGCTTGCCAAGAGTGTCTAGCCACAGGAACAAGATCTGGGGCAAGACTATGTGAGATTTTCACATAGAATAGCTAGAAGAGGTATAATCAAACAAGGCAAGGGAAGCCGGAGTCCAAGGGGAGAGAGACTTGACAGAAGAGCTAACCTCAGGAAACAGACACTGAAGAGATCAGGGACCCGTCAGGAAATAGATGCAAAGATGGCCCCAGAAAACAGTGCAGAACCAAAAGTGGCAGTAGGCAGGAACCCCACTGGCCACATCGATAAGGAAAACATTGTTCCTAGAAGTTTTAAAACAATGATACTGCCTAAACATCTGGCTGCTTTTTGTCCTTACCACACACCAGCAATTCTAAAAATGTTAGTTAAATATTCCTGCCTAAGAATGCTTGCTACATTAGTGTTTATAGCAGAGAAAAACTGGAAGCAGCCTAAATGTCCCTCACTTAAAGAATAGATGAATGTGTTGTGCTATATTCATACAGAAGGACCAGAATTCTATATCTCAATCTGGGAAACTCTAAAGCATAATGTTACTAGTGACAGAGGGCTACATGGTCTAATGTCATTTACACAAAGTTTTAAAACACATAAAACAAAGGGCATGTGTAGATCCGTGTTGTAAAAGTACAAAAATACATGAACATGACCAACCCCAGGGGAAACTGTGACCCATGGAGGTGGGGAGCAAGGAAAGCAATCAGCAAGGGTAAACGGGACATTCTTATTTGCAGGTTTTTTAAACCCAGAAGTGGAAATCATAAGTTCATTACTTTTATTACCAGTTCTCTTTTTATATGTCAGAAATATTTTGTAATATAAATAAAATTTTGACCCCCACACAAAAAAATACTTCTGCATGACGGGGAGGACTATGCCTGCCTGATCCCTCATTCATCAGTGCAGGTGAATGGTTCAGAAAAAGAGCTGACATATGTGAAAGTGTCAAAAGCCCATTGTTATTGGTGGCATGAAGTGGGCATAGGTCCAGGTGAGAAAAAAAATATCTGGCTTTCTGGAAAAGAGCCTCTTGCAATATGTGATTTACAGACCAAATGGCATGTTCTTAACACTGATATAGGGTGAAAAGGTTATCATCCATGTGACAACCAGCCCCAAAACACCATGCACAAACCTTGTTCCACACAGGCAGGTAGGGATGACTCAACTCCTAACAGCTCTAAATCTGGAAAACAGCATGCCCATTATAACCAGTCACTGTGATGTTTTGGAATATGTGTTGGTAAGGTTTTCCATGTTAAGTATCTTTAAAAGTTGTTATTAGAATCACGTTAGCATGACGCTACAGCAAATGTCCCACATCCACAGATGATTCTTTCCAAGAAATCTATTGGTTTGCTTTTCTTCTCTTTTCCTTCTGAATAGCAGCTGACAGACAAAGGAGAGCTGGCCTGGGCCTTTGATGCCAATGCCAATTGAACAATAGCCCTGCTTGTGGCAATCACCCTTTTTGTTCAGCCAGGAGAATGCTGAGGCTATTGCTCATTGGAGCTCATATATGTGTGTGGCCAAAGCAAGGTGCATTTGGCAGCCAGATGTAGATTCTGGGTGGTATGAGCTGACTGTCCACATAGCTAAAGATTGGGACTTGGCTGGAACTCCCCTGACCAGTGCAATCAGAGAGACCAGATGGACTCTCCCCCTTGTCCTTTGAAGATGGTGTCCTTTATTTAGCTAAAGGGAAGAGGCAGCCAACCATCTGACCTGGAAAGCATTCTAGGGCAGCCTGGTCCTTTTTGTGCGCATCTAAAAGGGAAAGTGCACTGTTGAAAAAAATTTAGGGAGAGACTTTGCAAGCCACTGAGGGGTTTGCAAAATCACATGACAAATGGGCAGCACAGTATCTATTAACCAGTGACAGCTTCCCAAGTATTTTCCTGGGACAGTTCCACTTAGAAGGCAGGTAAACACTTCAGAGAATTTGTCACCATTTCTAGGGGCTTCTATGCTGTTGCTGCTACCACTGCTATGGCTACTATTGCTGCCAGAACCATTTCTAGCTGCTGAAACTATTCCTCTCCTTAGACCATGGGTCCCCGACTCCCAGGCTGCAGACCAATTTTGGGTCTGTGGCCTGTTAGGAGGTGAGCAGCAGGCGAGTGAGCGAAGCTTCATCTGTATTTGCAGCTGCTCCCCAGCGCTAGCATCACTGCCTCAGCTCCACCTCAGATCATCAGGCATTAGATTCTCATAGGAACACTGATTCCTGGTGCCAAAAATGTTGGGGACCACTGCTGCAGATCACCCTCCTTAGGAGGGCAATCTCAACATGGTCATGGGCTGGGGTACAGGAGCTTTGTTTGCCATGCCTGTTTGTGCTGCTTTTAGGTGAAGACACTGAAATATTATCACAGATCCATGGGGTCCCAGTTGTGACCAATGTGGACCACAGTATAGAGAGTTCTGTTCCTGGGTCACAGATTCCTCTAAGATGCAGCTGAAGTTGAGCCCTCCTACCTAACAAATCATCTGGAATTCATTAGCCACCTCATGCTTTGCCCTCTGTCCCTCTAATCTGGTTTCCACTCTGTGCTTCATATTCTCTCTGCCAATCTCCTTCAGATAGTTCACCTAGTTGGATAGTATTCCCAGCTTGTATGAGCATGTCATCCCTAAATGCAAACTCTTTGCCCACAGAGCCTGTTCAGCAATCCAGCTCATTAGACACCTGCTAGGGTGGAGGTTGGGGGTCTGGAAGCACCAGGCCACTGTGCACAGTTGAATAACTGGTTCCAGCCAAGATGGGGAATGGGGGCTGAAATACCATTCTCAGGTCCTGTAGACTTATACTATCTCTGTTTCATTGGCACCTAGTGAGTAAAGTGTCAGTATTTAACACCTTTTGTTTCACTTATTTAAATCATCAACCTCTTTTTTCGAAGAGCAAGTACCTTCTCAACTCCAACCTCATAGTTCTAATGAGAGCTGCTATTATTAGTACCCTAGTACTCAAACATCTGCCCTGGGAGGTGGATGCATGGCACAAGCTGGGACTATCAGAATCCTTCCCGAAAGTTTCCAGCTAAGGGAAAAGAGTCAGTGGAGGCCAAGGTAGAAGAATGTGATGCCAGAAGGACCAGAGGCTGCATTCCCCACCATGTGGAAGAATCTGGGGTATAGTTATGGATACTGAAGTCAACATGTAAGGAGACAGAGAATCAAGAAATAGAGAGAGTTCTCTGGAGGCCCTGGAGGCCCTGGAGGCCTGACTCAAGGCATAACAGAGGCCTGTTGCACAATCCTCCACACCACCCCTGCCACCCTTTTTCCAGTTGTCTTTCATGAGTCAACAAATCCTCTCTTGGTTTCATCTATTTTGTATTGTTTCAATTGTTTGCAACAAGAGAGCTCTAATAAACACAGTTCCCAGTAAAGGTCTCAAATACCAACTCTGCTGGGAAAAGAAAATAACATTTATTGAGGGTCAAATATGTGCCCGCTATGAGCTCAGGGATTTTACATATTATGTCATTTTAATTCTCTTACAACCCAGCAGTAGGTAGTATAAATCTTGCTTTTCAGATAAAACAAACAAACAAAATGAAAAACCTAAAAAAAACTGAGGCACAAAAAACTTAAGGAACTTTCCAAAACTCACATAACTTGTGTTGTAAATCTTCTAGAAAGTTAATTCTTTCCTATAGAATGGGAAACAAAAACTTTGAAGTATTCACTACCTTCTTACAGAAGGGCCTTCTCCACAGAGATAGCCTCAGCATCAGTTGTGCTAGAAATTGCAGATATACCACATTTTATTTATCAGGTGATGAACATTTGTTTTTTTTCCACATTTTGGCTATTATGAATAATGCTGCTATGAACATTTGTGGACATGTTTTTGTGTGAACATAAGCTTTTAATTCTCTTGGGTATAGACCTGTGAGTAGAACAGCTGGGTTTTATGGCAACTCCATGTTTAACTTTTTGATGACCAGCCAGAAAGTTGTCAAAGTGTCTGCACCATTTTATATTGCCACTAGCATTGCATAAGGGGTCCAATTTTTAAGTTTTTCACATCCTCACCAAAACCTGTCCTCTGTCTTTTTTTTTTTTTTTTTTTTTAAATAACCATTCTAGTGGATGTGACATAATTTTTCACTGGGATTTTGACTTGCATTTCTTTGGTGACAAGTGATGTTGGGCATCTTTTTATATGCTTATTGGTCATTTGTATATCTTCTTTGGAGAATAGTTTTTCAAGTCCTTGTGTTATTTGTCTTTATTGAATTATATGAGTTCTATATCTATTCTAGAACAAGTTCCTTATAAGATACATGATTTGAAAATAGTTTCATCCAACTTTGGGTTATCTTTTCACTTTGTTGATAGTATCCTTTGAAGTACAATAGTTTAAAATTTTGAAGTCCAATTTATCTATTTTTTCTTTTGTTGCTTGTGCTTTTGGTGTCATATCTAAGAAACTTTGCCTAACCCAAGGTCAGAAAGATTTACTCTTTTCTTTTTTTCTAAGACCATTATAGTTTTTACTCTTATATTTAGGTCTATGATCCTTTGTGAGTTTATTTTGGCATATGTTTAAAGAAGGGATGCCACTTCATTTTTTTACATGTAGATATCCAGCTGACCAATCACCATTGTTGAAAAGAATATTCTTTCTCTATTAAATTATCTTGGCACCTTGTAAAAATCAACTGACTGTAAATGTTAAGGGCTTACTTCTGGACTCAGTTTTATTCCACTGATCTGTAGGCCTATTCTTACACCAGTACCACACTCTCTTGATTACTGTAGCTATTTAGTAAGTTTTGAAATGGCGATATGTGAGTCCTCCAGATGTGTTCTTCTCCAACATTGTTTCGACCATTATTGGTCCCTTACATTTCCATACAATTAAACAGTTTTAGATTTATCAAAAAAAAAATTCAGAAGATAGTATAGATATTCAATATATGCTACACTTTGTTCTATCTACTACTAACTTCTTGCATTTATTCTGTAATTAACTTTTTGTTTGTTTCTAACTTTTCACCATTTTAAATAATGCCACCGTGAACATTTTTGTGCATAAATATTCTTTTGTATTTTGAGTTATTTACTTGGGGTAGATTTTTTTCAGGGGCATAATTCCCTGGTCAGAGGATTTCAAAACATGCTTGACCCTCTAAAATCAAATCTCTAACTTGGGTCTTTTACTGAAATTATGCTTGGAATTAGAGTAGTAATTATGATTTCTAGGTTTGTTCAAGTAAAAAGTGTGCCTTTTAAGCATAGCCATTAGCAAAAGATGATCCTGAAGCTAAACAGTTTGTAAGAATTGACTGAGGTCCTAGGTACAAGATGATCTTAATAGCCGTGGGCAGACATGTTCAAGCCTAACCATGCAAGTCATACTTACTGATCAGCTTAACCTTAAATACATAAAAGGGCAGTTAACCTTTTCAATTTGACCACAAGATAAAGAATCAAACAAAAGTTACTTAAATTTGGTTTTGTGTGATGGAATGTTGGTCTAGACCAGTGGTTCTAACAGCATGGTTTACAGACCAGCAGAATCACTAGCCTAAAGAGGTTAGATAGTAAAAGTTGACACTAACATTCAGGTGTAAGAGTCAAAACTCTCAACCTTAAAACCTGATATGCTTAGCCTTGCATCCAGCCCCAAGTGCTTGTGTGTGTCTGCTGCAAACATTTTACCTTTCCCCAGTTTATAAGGAAAAGGACGAAGGAAGGATATAAGATTAACTTCATGATAACTGTGAGAGTGATCTGATACAGGAAAAAGAGGTAATAAATCACTAATGCTATAAAACCAGTTTTTGATATTCAGACTAAGCTGACTGTGGCTAGAGGGAAGTTGCTAGGGCTCAGAGCACATAGCAGGCAAGCTCAATGTACTCTCTGAACTGAGCTTTGAGAGTGAGGTTTCAGTACATGCTTGTTCATCTCCTGTCACAAATAACCCGCATGATGTAGAGACTGAGCAAGTTAGAAGGCTCCTGAGATTCCTTTCTTGATTTGAATGTTGCAGAGGCTACCACAGTAGCTGAGTAACCATTGACCAAAGGTCCACTGTTAATGACACTGTGACAGCAGGGAACCGTGGTCACACAGCCTCTGTAGAAAAGCTGCACCAATATGCTTTCACTCCACCCTTCAGCCCATCCCAGTGGTGATGAGAGTGTGTCATAGTATCAAAAATAGGGTGTAGTTTGCATGCCCTGTGTTCATTTAAAAATCTTATAAATGCTAGGGAGTTATAAATGCTTATAAGTGCTTCAGAGTATAAGGGACCAAGGCAAGCCCTGGCAGTTGAGGGGTTCCCCCAGAATTCATGAGCTCCGACTTCTCCCTCACCCTGGTCCCTTTAGAGCAGGATTGGTGTTTGGCTTTGGGACAGGCTGATGAAGCTGAGGCAAACCAACCCATGGAATAGCCCCAGGTTTTTCTCCCAGTCCTGAGTGCTGGAGGTTGGGGCAGAGAATGGGGAAGGGAGGAGTAACAGAATTAACCATGCCCAGGTCAAAAGGTAGGAAACGGGAGGAGAAAAGGGACTTTATCACCTGAAGGAAGACAAGCTCAGCCAGTGCCAGACAGAAGTTTAGTCCCCCTCTCTGAACTAAAGCAGGCTCCCCGTCTGATCTATGCCTGAGGGGCAAGGAGGAAAGATTGTAGGTCTCCAGAACAGCTCAAGTATGGAAACCCACTCCCGGGTGGGTAAAGTGAAAAAATTAGGTCTAAAAGGTATAGCACCCACTCCTGTGCCAGAACTTAATAATTATCAGTAACTACTCCAAAAGAGAGTTTCCTGCATTTCTTATTGTAATTTCAAATGCTTCCTAGGTCTTAACAACGTGGGGTACAAATAATGTTACATTAGCAAGTAATCCCCAGTGTACCTAGTGCCAAATCCCACTGAAGAACTGTCAGACTTCTGACCCCATTGGCATTCCCCTCCCATTATGATCCTCCTCGAGTGCTCAGAAGCTCTTCCAGGTGCTCCCGAGGGAACCTGGCCCACCGCCTGAGCGCTGTTCCAAACTGTGACCTCAGCTTTCCCTTGGGCCAAGAACTCTGGCAGGCTGTTCTTGCCGCCCACAAGGAAAACTGTTCTGGGACACCCTGTTAATCTACCAGGAGGAGCAAATAGCTCTTTTGTCAGTTGTCTTGTTTGGTCTGGGGACTGGAAGAAATTAAGATATCCAGGCAAAAAAAGTGATCTAGAGTTCAGAGACCAGACAGGTCAATATGTACAGCATTTTTATGGACACAAATATGTACTATGCAAACTGGCATTTCTAGTAATTGCCTCTGATAAATAGTAGCATGCTATAGTGCTCTGTGGTTTCGACGTGGCTTTAAACTAAGACATATAGTATAACTTGCATATGTGATTTTTCATTTTTTCCCCCTTAGTGCTAATCTTCACAGATTGTCAGAGATAATGATTACTGTTCACTCGGGTAGCTCTGTCCTGGCAGAAGACTGCAGAAGGAAACAGCCTAACAATAACATTGGCCCTTTACAGCAGTTCAGTGAGTGCTGCTTGTGGCTGAGGCCAGAGAGGTGCGGGATCATTGTGGAGAGTTGTTTTGGTGAAACTTGTCCATATTCCCAGGAGGAGAAAATCTCACTCAGTAGATTGATCAATTTCCATGGTGGCACTGGTTAATGTATTTTGTATATTAAAATGTTTTGTTTTTTAATGTATTTTATATATTAAAATGTTTTGCTTTTTAAAACATTGGAATATTTTTGCTCAAAAAGTAATGCCTAATTATTTAAGCAAATCAAATAATTTGGAGGTATATAATAGTCTCTCCCTTTTTCCATCCAATCCCACTGTTTTGAATTTGCCATTTTTCCTACATTAATTTAAATACATCTAAACAGATTCACAGTCATAGTTGTTTTTTTTTTTTTCATGAGGAAGTTCTAGTTGTTAGATACTGTTGAATGCCTCTTCTGTGTCTGGAAAACAATCTCACACCTGTGTTCAGAGCTGTAATAAATAACTGAAGTTATCGCGTCAAAACATGCTATATACCGTGAGACAGGTACTGTTTTCAGCTCCTTAGCTGTCACCTTATTTCTTACAGCAAACCTGTGAGCTAGGTATTATTATCATTCCCATTTTATAAATGAGAAAACTGAGGCTCAGAGCAATTAAGCAGCTTGCACTGGACCATGAGATCTGTCAGGGCCAAACCCCTGATTTTGTGTTTAGCACAGTATCCCCAGCACCCAACACAGTGTCTGGCATACAGTAGAACTTGGTGCATACATGCTGGCTGTGCTGCAGCTGCATGGGTTCGTGTGGACACAAGCAGTGGAGTAGAGTTTGAAACCAGGTGCACTTGCCCTTAGCTACCTTGAGGGAGTGGCACTGAGGAGAGAGTACAGAGCTTGTGCATTGGGGCCTTCCCTTAGTCCATGGGAATGAACAAACCTCCCTCTTCTGATCCTGCCCAAATCCAGGAGGAATCTACCAACCCTGGCAAGTTGACCTACACCCAAGCAGAGTTCCTTCCTTCCTCAGGGTACTGCCTGAAGTTTTATTCCATCTAATGTTCCCATGAAAATGACTCTTGGTGTCCATATTGTTTACAAAGACAGAACAACAGCCAAGCTTTCTGGAAACGGGCCAAGGGTCAGTGCTTCTGTCTTCCTAACTGAGGAGAAACAAATGAAAAAAAAAAATGAACAGATGAACGTGTTCTCAACAACCATCTATACCCAGGCACATTCACTGGCAAAATCTCCATTTATTCCCCAAATGGTAGGTTGATTTTTAAGATGAAGACACTGAGGCTCAGAGAGCTGCAGTGACTGTCCACAGCTCTAAGGGGCCAAACCCACAGTGACTGCCAGTCCAGGCTTCTCCCGCAATCATTATCTGTGAAAGGCCTTTGCCTTTCACTTAAGAGCTAAAGCCTGTGGTTTGTGAGTTAGGGTGGGGTGGGGGGGGGTGGGGAGAGAGGGTGACTGCAGCCATATGCACTGCCATTAACACCAGCACTGCCTTTTTAGAACTCAATAGAAACTAAGACAGTATAAGAAGAAATTAAAGATGCATATATGAGTTGTTTTCCCACTATGATACTGCAAAAAAAAAAAAATTCCCCCAAGAAAATGTCTGTTTAGTTTTTTGTTTTTTGATAGCTAAAGTTCTGGAGAAAAACATAAGACTGAAGTTAAACTGACTTCCAGGAAGAAGGAAGAGGCTGGCTGTAAGAAAGTGGGGCAGTAGTGTTGGAGGGAACCAGCTTCTGGGAGGATCAGAGTACAGTGGAAGAGCTTTGTGACTTAGGGCAATAAGGAGGGAACTGAATTCTCATTCTACCTGGGCAGCATGTTGAGGGGAGAGACACAAACAACATCTAAATGGCCCCGGGTTGCTTGGGAAAAGGGATCCTCTTAGAAATGGAATTACGGGCAGCACCTAGAGGATGCACAACCCAGAGGAAATGATGGAGGCGCCACTGGAGCAGCATCACATACAGGCAAGGCCAGCAGCTGTGGCTGAGAGATGAAAGCTCTCTAGCAATGCAGACAGGCCCTCGGAGAATTGAGTCATGGATGTGGGTCCGTGCGGGCAGCCTCCTGAAGAGTCTGGACAGTTAGGGGTTCCTGAATCAAGTATACAGAGAAGGTGGCCTCTCCTGAGACACACCAGACAACAGTTTGGCTATTGCCACATCAACTTACACCCAGCTATAGCTGCAGGGTGAGAAGGCTGATGGAGAGGGGAAGGACACTACAGCCACGTGCCACATAACAACGTTTCCGTCAATGGGGAACTACATAGATGACGGTGGCCCCATAAGATTAGGATGGATTTTAAGCAACAATTTTGTTTACAACATTGAAAGAGAAGGCTGGACCCAACTACGATGTTGTATTTACTGCTAGTCTGAGTGGTTTAAATGGACAAGGAGGCTCAGCACACTGTACACTCACCATACACCCCTGGCTGGGGCCCAGAGCTGGCAAGGGATCAGGGAGCCCAAAGCTACCACCATCCCACTCCCGCCTGCCCCTGCACCCACACATGCACACACACTCAGGTGCACAAATTCACTTTCCTTCCATCCCACTTCTCTTGATCTATATTTCTTCCCATTACCCATATCCATTTATCTCTCTTTTTTTCTCTCACTCTCCCTCTTTCTCTCCTCCCCTTCTCCATTTTATTATTTCTCTCAAGCTTTATCTCTGGGTCTCTTTCAATCTCTGCTCTCTTTCTCTCTCCTTCTCTTCCTTCTCTCTGTTCCTTCCTCCCTCCCTCCTCCTGACATCTACTCTCCCTCCTCTGGCATCTCCCTCCACAGCCCTCCCCCAGCCCATCCAACATTCACACATTGAGCACACACACACTTTATCTTTTATACCAATTTCTGCTGTACCTTTTCTATGTTTAGGTACACAAATATTTACCATTGTTACCTACAATTCAGTACAGTAACATGCTATACAGATTCGTAGTCTAGGAGCAATGGGCTCTACCATACAGCCTAGGTGTGTACAAGGCTGTACCATCAAGGTTTGTGTAAGCATATTCTATGAAGTTCGCACAATGAAATCACCTAACAACTCATTTCTCAGAATGTATCCCCATTATTAAATGGTATATAACGGTATTTATATTTTTTTACAATTGCATATACTATCTCGAACTCATTTAGAAAAAACCAACATTTAAAAGCTGGATCTGAATTGAGGGTTTGTAGTGTTTTTGAGGTGAGTAATTTTTTAAGGCTTATTGGTACATTTTTGGAGTCTGCTCCCTCACAGCCTTCCTTCCTGTTCTTCTCCACCGCAGCGCACACATGCACAGCCCCGCAGCTGGCAGTCCTGCCCCTCGAGTTGCATTTTTTTCATCTCCCTTCAACCAGCCTTGTCAGAATTAAATGAAACCTACCAGTACTAGGGATGTTCCTCTGCTGTTTCTCTACTTGACAGCTTGTTAATTCTGAAGAAGAGGATTGCATTTGAAAGCAAGTTTTGCCTTTATCTTATTGTGATGCTGTTCTCTGATTCTTTTGCCACTGCTTTGAATAATCAGTATTTGGAGGATGGGGGAGAAAGAAAAAAAAAAACGGTTAACCTCTTTATTGGCCTTCAGTGTGGTGGCTCCAATGAGCTGTCACAAATAGCGTTCCGGAACAAATGAGATTATACCTCTCTTCATTATCCACCCTTTTCATCCGCGTACAGTAGCTGTGCTGAGACCTTGAGGGATCACATCAGCCAAATCCCCAGTTAGAGATGTTTAAATTTAAAAATCCACACTTGGCTGCACCTGTTCTTTCCGGGCTACCACGGTAAATTTGGGGTTCGCATATAACTGTACTTTAAAAATTCATTTTAAAGTAAATGGAGGTTTGTTTTGTGATTGAAAAGTTATTTCAACGTGCATCCCAGACAGCATGGTCACAAATGCAGTATAAATGTAACAGGATCCCAATTTGAGATTTTCATTTTAGCCCAGCTCATTCAAGCAATAATCTACATTGTGCCAAGCCAAGTGATGGTAACTATGCTAGGAGGATTAAAGGATTATTTTTTTTTAATCCACTGAAACTCAAGCTATGGCCCTTCTATCAGTAACATTAATAACTATAATGGACAGAATTCACATACCTCTTTTCTTCAAGATTCTCAAAACGTTTTTGCCAAATGTAACTTACTAAATTACAGATTAATTTTTAGAGCTGGAAAGAGCCTTAAAGATCAACTAGACAAAGTCTCTGTGTAAAGATAAATTTTGAGGCTCAGGGAACTTGGATAACTTGGTCCAAGTCTCTCACCCTCTTACTGACAAAGCAGAACTCAAACTCAGGCCCTCAGATTGTTTGCCTGGGTTCTTTCACCCATACCCTTGCTACTTAAAATGTGGTCTGTGGACTTGCCTCATCGGCATCACTGAGAGGTTTGCTGGAAAAGCAGAATCTCAGGCTCTGCCCCAGCCCCAGAAAATCAGAATCTGCATTTTAACAAGAGCCGTTAGTGTCTGTGTGAATGTTAATGTCTCAGAAACCCTGCTCTACAACTCAACTGCCACTGTCCATCATTCTGTGACCTTTGCACTGGACATCAGACCATTCTCTTGACATGCCCAAGGCAGTCCAACAAAATACATGCAATAATCATATCGAAAGAATATTCTCTACTGAAAGGAAGTGTTATGGTGATATCTGACGTGGAAATAGGAGAAAAAGATCAGAAGAGGATCCCCCTGGAGTTTTTATGGAGACCTTAATGCTGTACACCTGGAAAACAGGGTCCCCCATCCTAAATATGCTTCTAATCAGGTGAGAGAGAGAAATCTAGTGTCCTGGGAGAGAAAAATAGAACCATTAAATTCTAAACTGAGATGTAAAGAGTTTAGGGAAAACTTCCAGTGGGGCACCTCTAATTCTCCCCCTTCTCTGTCGCCAGAGAGACAATTCTAAACTACAATTTTGATAAACTCTCATCCTTAAGTGACCCACTACTACTGAAGGATAAAGTCCAAAGTCCTCGAAGTAGTTCTTGGAGTCCCTCAGCCTCAGCACCCTCTTTCCACATCCCCTTCTTACACCCTTGCACCCCAGGAACAGTGTTTGCAGTTTCCTATTCTGCCATCTGTTGGCTCACCCTGGAGCCCTTGCAAGAGGCTTCTGCATGAATGTGTTCTTCCTTCCCCATCTCATCATGTGACTAACCTTTTCTCATCCTTATGGTCTCTGACTACAAGCCACCAGGAAATGACCTCCAAAATTTGGTTAAGTGCCCCTCCTCTGTACTCCCGTTATACCCTGCATTATGAACTGAATGTTTATATTCCCCTCAACTCATATGTTAAAGCTATAACTTCCTATGTGATGGTTTGTGGAGGTGGGGCTTTTGGGAAGTAATCAGATGAGATAATGAGGATGGAGCCCGTGATGGGATCGGTGCCAAGAAGACAGCCCTCACCAGGAACTGAACCTGCCAGCACCTGATCTTGGACTTCCCAGCCTCCAGATCTGAGCAAAATAAATATCAGTTGTTTGAGGCCCCCAGTCTGTGGTATTTTGTTATAGCAGCTTCAGCAGACTGAGCTATTCTGTGTTCATCACTTATGTGGCAGATTGTTTATTACTGATCTGTCTCTCCCAGAAATGGCAGGCTCCTTGAGATCAGCGAGCATGTCTCTCACTGTCCATCTCTGAAACATTGGGTTTGGCACATAGAACACACTTTGTAAATGCTTGTTGAATGAAAAACCAGCATGTGAATAAGTATATGCATGCAGGAGATGGAAATTGAGCTAGGCCCTGAAATAGATTTTAATGGCTATGGAGAAGAGGAAAGGTGTGAGTGTAGGCACAGAAATAAAAATAGCAATGAGTGCAGAAGTGAGTGCATAGAGAGAACAAGGGAAGTGAAAAGGATAAGGAGGATTTGTTCAAGATGGAGATTAGAAAAAATGGGATTTGAGGACAAACAAATGAGGTTGATTTTTTTATTGTTATTGCTATCAACTTTTTAAATAGTTTATTTAAATATAGTGTGGATAGACTAAAGTACATGCACCTTGAGATTATGACTTGATAAATTTTTACATACAT
Source organism: Eidolon dupreanum (assembly GCA_028627145.1). Lineage (NCBI taxonomy): Eukaryota > Metazoa > Chordata > Mammalia > Chiroptera > Pteropodidae > Eidolon > Eidolon dupreanum. The sequence goes on along the minus strand of CM053501.1, from coordinate 19,777,013 downwards.
ATATTGTTATGGACCGAATTGTGCCCCTCTCCAAAAAAAAAAATCATCTGTCCTAAACCCCCATTACCTCCAAATATGACTATATTTGGTGATAGAATTTTTAAAAAGATGATTAAATTAAAATGAGGTAAGTAGGGTGGTCCCTGATCCAATATGACAGCTGTTTTAATAAGAAGAAAGATTAGGACACAGATACACAGAGAGGGAAAACCAAGTGAGGACACAGGAAGAAGACAGCCATCTGCAAGACCAGGACAGGGGCCTCAACCCTGCAGGCACCTTGATCTCAAACTTCCAGCTTCTAGGACTTTGAGAACACATATTTCTGTTGTTTAAGCCCCCTAGTCTATGTATTTGTTATGGAGGTCAAAGCAGCCTAATCCATATACGTGGAACCACCATGCAGATCCAGATAAAACCATTTCCCAGGATGCCGAAAGACGTTTGAATTTGAATGCAGTGATGGTCAGAAGGCATTTTTGGTTCCTAAGCAGGAGACTTGCCAAGGCAAAATGGAATTATAGGAAGATTAGGAAGGTGATTGGAATGAGTAGACTAGGATGAACTGACAGTGGGGGCAGTCAGAATAGAAGAGGGAGGAAAAAAGACAGGAGAAGGATTGGAATCTCTTGCTCAAGTCAGGGAATCAGTGAGACGGTAGTTAGTGGTGAAGAGAACTAAAAGGACATTTTAAAGAAATGGCAAAATAACAGTGATGAACATAGAGAAGAATCAAAGACTACAAAGGTTTTGTCCAGGAAACTAAAATGCAGAAGTATCGATGACAAATATTGGATATTTGGAGAAATGATGAGTGCCCCTCTGGGTGTGAGAGAATGGCAGAATATCCAAGTGGATATGACAAGCCCAGAAGGTGGAAATATAAGACTGGAGCCTAAAGCGAGCAAGTACAGGGCTGCAATAGGAACAGGATTAGAGAAGTGGACTGTGTATGGAAAAAAGGGAAGAAAGCCAAAGATGAATACTAACACAGTAACAGAATAATAACAGCAGATATTAAGTGCTTACCACCTGCAAAGTGTCCTAAAGACTTTTACATAGATTATCTCATTTAAATCTCACAACAACCCTGAAGGGATCATTCTGTCAATATCATCCCTGTTTGACCAAGGAGAAACTGAAGCACAGAGAGATTAAGTAACTTGTCTAAGGTCACACAGCTAGCAGTAAGTAGCAGATCTGGTTTCAAACCTAGGCAAAATGACATCACCTGTTAATGTGCTTAAAAGAGAAAAAGGAATCTGAATTCCTTTTCATCCCCCAGTCTCCAAATAAACTAGCCTAGTGCTATTCTATTCCATTGTTTAAAATTCCTCAAGCTTCTGAGCTGAAAGAGTCTTTGCCATCAGTAAGTTCCTCCTGGTACCTAATCTCAAACACCCTGGTTGCATTTTAATAAAGGATGCTGGCTTCCCTCTGTTCTGCTGCCTGAGGAGTTTGAGTCAGCTGCCTGTCTTTATCCTCTCACATCCCTGAAGTAAGCATGTTTATTAGCAGTTGTTCCAATTACTTAAAAATGTGAACTTCTTTCACTTTTCCTGCACTTCTGGCCCTTGAGATCAAGCTCTTCCTTCACGGTCACTTTTATCTTGAACAGCTCACAATTTTCCATCTCTCTGGCACATGGAGCCCCAGTATAGCTCATAGAAGTCTCTGGCACTCATAGTCCCTGAAGGTCTGGAGGAAGACAAGATTACATTTCCACAAATGTGCTTCCATGCATATTTTGCAATTTCAGAGTTGTCCATAAGCCTGAAGAAATATCTTATACTGAAGCAAATAAAAGACACTGACAGGTGCAAAACTCTGAACCACCAGAATTTAGCCAAAAGTGTCTCTAGCCCTTTCTCTTCAAGCAATTTAGTTTCTCTCCTATTGTGTTCAAGATTCATCTCTCTGTGTTAATTTTTTTCTGATAGTTGTGCATTTATAAAATAGCACCTCCTATACACCCAGCAAATGTGCAAACTGTTTCATAATTAAAGAGATTTCTATTCCCTAAAACCTGGCATGTGTGATTAAAACATAAGATTTGCTCAGTGCTTTAATGGATGTGTGGCTAAAGGGCCAGAGTCCTACTCAGGATCACCAGCTGAAATGATGCTCAGAGCACCCAACCATTATGTTTGAAGTCTTGCATTGCCATTATCAAGTTATTATATGTATGTTTGACCAAGAAAAATCCATTCCTTTTAGTGATATAGCACAGTTCTTTGGAAAGACAGAAAAGGGCCATTTGGGGAAAATAAAGTGCTAAATCTAGAAACATTCTGGATTCCTAATTACTGCTTTTCCCCCCTACACCCAAGTCATCTGAGAGACATTTCTTGTTCCATAGCAGGTGTCTGGCCATGAACATTACAACTTAATTAATCACTGTAGCTATTTATAGTTATGTAGAATGTTAATACTAATCATACCAACAATTAGTATTAACAAGAATAAATTGCACATGTATTGAGCTTTATGATTCACAAAATAATTTCACTTATTTTACTTTATTTTAGACTCTCCCGATGACCCTGAGGTAGGCAAGGTAGGTTTTAGTATTCCATTTTATAGGTAAGGACACAGAGAGAGATGAAGTGAGTTTCCAAGTAATACACAGTTGGAGGGATAAAGCCTTGTAGGCCGCATTTGCTTATAGGCAGGAGAATGAAAATAATCTCAAGAGTTGTGATTTATCAACAGAGTTTAAGTCCTTGATACACAGTGAGTACCTGTAGTGAATAATCTCAAGACCCACCTGTTCCCTATCTTGTAGATTAAATCAGCTGAGAAACTGTCCATCACATCTGCTACCTGAAGAGTCTAAATCTAAGACACGTAATTATCTGATAAGGTTCAGTTTTGAGCCTAAAAGCCCTCAGACTTTCAGAACATTATACCAAATCATTTTTGCCTCATTTAGGTAATGGAGTAAAATGCTTTCAATGTATTCTTTCTGTGATAAATGTGGGTGACACATTTTCTTCATTAGAGTCAATAATTCACATTAACATTTGAATAGCACCTTGGTTCGATAAAGCATATTTTCTTCTAATATTTGATTCTGTCATAGACCCTGTGAGCCAGGTTGAGTTCATAGTAATATTCCAATTTTTCAGACAAGAAAACCAAGGTACAGTTAATAAGAAGATATTTGAGTACCTGTGGCATGCCTCCCATGTGGCAGGCACTGCACTACAATGCTATGGGTACAATGATTAAAAAAGCAGATGCAACCCTGATTCTTATTGTTTACTGTCTGGTGTGGGGAATAGACAAGCAAATGTAAAATTTCAACTGAATGTGATATATTCATCCATATTCTATCAAAACATTGTGCAACTCATGGATTTTAAAATCATGTCAGGTTTTTTAAAACATGCCAGGTTTTTTATGAAAAGGTGAAAAATATATTGCTCTGGGAACCCCAGAGAATATGGAAACTTGGCCTTGTCAAAGTGACCCAGCACAGCTCTTCTGGGGAAGTAAAGTGACCTGAGGTAAGAAAATAGAAAGAAAAAGATTAGTGCCACAGGCAGAGGGGAGAGCACATGAAAAGGCCCTGTGGTGGGAAGGAGTTAAACATGACAACAGGAGGTCTATGTGATTGGGTGGCAGAACATGAAAGAAATGCATCTCAATATAAAGTTTCCACGTGAAAGAAAGGCTTTACACTTTTATTCTAATAACGTGAGAAGCCATAAAAGTTCTTTAAGCATGGGGAAAGGGTGACACAATTTGATCTGTGTTTTAGAAAGATTATTCCAGATATGATGCAGAAAACACATTGAAGGAGGCCAAGATAGATGTGGATTGAATAGTTAGATGAGTATTGCAGATGTGCAAGTGAAAGAGGATGGCTGTGAATGTGGAGATGGAGAGCAGGTGGATTTGAGTGATTTTTAGTGGGTAAACTTGATGGAACTGGATGATAGATTGAACATGGAGTGATTATAAAGAAGTAAAGGGTGACCCCAACACTCCAGGCTAATGCAACTGGGTTCATGATTGTACCATGTGGTGTACTGTAATAAGTCCAGATTTGTAGGACAAAGACCATGAGTTTGGTTTGGGATGTGTTGAGTTATAGATCCAACAAGAGGGCCACCTTGAGCAAAATTATATAGGTGGAATGTAGAGGTCTGGGTTGGGGATACAAATTTGTGAATCATTCTCACATAGGCGATAATTAGACCTATAGCCATGAATGAGAAAAGATTGCCCACAGAGATTAGAAAGTGAGAAGAAAAGAGGGCTCCAGAAAGAGATTTGAAAATGAACCTATAAAGGAGAGAAAGAATGGCCTAAAAGCCTAGAAGAACACTGGAGGATGTTTTTGTTTGTTTGTTTGTTTGTTTGTTTTTGTTTTGCTTTATTTTGCTTTGGTTTTTGGTTTTTGGTTTTGGTTTTTTTGGATTGGTTTAATGGTAGATAAACAGAGAGATTTTCAAGAGTGAGGAAATTGTTAAGGGGTGCTGAGAATGTAAGATTTTTAAAATATGTACATTGAATTCAGGACATGAAGGTCGTTGATGACCTTAAGAGTGGGAGCCAGAGCCAGACTACAATGGATTGAAGGAGCATGGAAGATGAAGATGTAGAAACAGTGAAATAGCAATTTCAGTGTTTGGTTTTGAAGCACACTTGGGCTCTATGCAAGGCACACATAATCAAAGAACATAAACATAAAAAATACTAGGTAATTAATGAAAGCCAATTTTTAGCTTGAATGTAGAAAATACATAAGAAGCCAACACACATTGCTTTGCAGTTTATCTCCCCTTCCTCTTCTGTCACCTCTTCTTTGGGCACTGGAGCTGCTCACAGGCTTTCCACTCCCACCTCACTTTCTAGGCTGACCCATGTCCTCTGGCCCATTGGCTCCCTGCCTCCACTACTTAGCACTTTAAACCTCTTTAGAGAGCTGTCATATTGGAAAAGAACCTGATAAACCAATTCTCACTAAATTAAAAGTGAATGATAGTTGCATGTGTTAACCCTCTGGGCTTGGGGTTTGCTTTTTCACTAGAGACAATTCCTTAACAAGTCTGAGGGGTTGGGGACACCATTTTGGATGGGCAGGTTAAAGTAAGGAACTATAGTAAAAGAAAAATATCTTGGATTAAGAATAGCACCTAACTTGCTAGATAATCTCAAAAAAGTCATGTCATCTCTCTCAGACCCCATTTTTCATTTGTTACATCTGGGCTTGAATTATATCTCCAGGCCCTTCCAGTTCTGGCACTGTAAGTCTCTGTAGCAAATCCAAACCCAGGCAGTGCCAAGGCTCCTAGGGAAAGGGAAGAAAATAAAGAAGGATGCAGAGAGAGAAAGACGGTCATTTCTCCTGCCTCTAGGAAGATGGTTTAAAATTAGGTCGAGATAGAGTAGAATCAATTGAGGTGTATGAATCATATCACATTTTAAGCACTCAGAGAAGGTGCTAGTAAAAAAAAAAAAAAAAAAAAAAAAAAAAAAAAAAAAAAAAAAAAAACTCCTGAAGGCAATCTTCAGTAAAGTAAGGAGTCCTTTCATAGAAGGCATAAATGCCCCTGGATTTATCCCTTTTTAATCACCTAAATATTCATCTACCAGGTTTTCATAAGGCACTAGGTACATTTGTGCCAGTAACAATGTGTAGTAAAGGAATGGTTGAGATGCTCTGATAAATATTAATGTTTTACTTCTCTCAATTTTTTCTTACACTACATTTGCCTTTGAAAACACTTTTCCCTTTGCATTCCAGCTTTCGAAATATTCCTTAGAAAGTCACTTTATGAAATAGACAGTGGAGAAGATGTGCTGTTACAAGGAGTGGGGTATGACACGCATCCAAAGTACCTCCTCTAATTAAGAAATATAGTCTGGAAACAAATGGATAGTGTGTGATATGTAAGCAGTTCTGTGTCTGAGCTCTAGTTTGGGGAAATGCATTCCAGTAAGCTGTGTGAGGCCTCAGTGTTTCTGTCCTTGTTGGCTTCCCCTACCAAGGCTGGCTAGCACTCTGGCCTCCATTTATAGTCACCACTTTCTTCGCTTGGAGAAGACAAGCTGTCCAAGTTAATCCATTAGGTAGCCTTCTGCATCGACACAAAACACATGGTGCTCCACGCTTCATTAAGATGGACAAGGTGTTCCAGTCTCTGCATCCCTTCATCCCTGCATAGAGCATTTTGTGGTGGCTGCTCCCAAACAAATGCCTTCATGCTCTGCACCTTTCCTAACACACAGCCTCAGTCCATGGCCACTCTCTTCACTCAATGAACCTAGACAAAGCCTTCTGATCTCCTGCCAGCAGCCACTTCTGTGTTGATTAATACTTCCGTCTCACTCTGTGCCAGGCCAAACCGAGATGTTTTGCCTCCTCCAGCGTTTGCTGTCCATCCAGAAGAGCAAGAGTTGTGCAGCTGGACAGATCTGCTGGCACAGAGCCGGCACTAGAGACGAGATGATTAAGGAAGATAATGATGAATGAAGGACTCACAGGTGAAAAATGACTTCTCCAGAATCCTTATTGATCTGCCAGCTGAGGTCTTTTTCATGTGGAACCTAAATTTGACATTTCAAATTGAACCTGACTCTTGAATAGCTCCTGCAATTTTAGATCTGGCAGTGATTTTAGATGGAATCTAAGACATTATCTTAATGAGGAAACTGAGACTCAAAGCATGGAAGTGACTTGTCAAGAAAACACAAAGGGTCTATCACAAGGCTAAGACTCAGGTCTAATGTTCAGGTCACACCTCAAGACTGCAGGACCCTTTCCTTCTGCAGGACCCAGGTCCTGTCAATGAACTGATGCTGTATGCCTGTAGGTATAAAAGATCAGGTCAGGCCACACGCGGACCTTGGCTCCAAGTGAGGTAGTAAAAAGGTGTGCAAATGGGGGTGGGAAGCGGGGGACCAATCTGACAAGGAATAGCCAAGAAACTGTTTCTCTCTCTCTAATATACATGGGGCTGGGGGGAGTTACAAGATGGCGCCTCAACATAGTCTCCTTTTGGAGAGATCTCTCTTTCCTAAGAAGCATTTTACTCGGATTTATTTGTCTATAAAATGAAGGATGTGAGGATGGAATCAAACTCTTCTGAGTGGGCCCTGGCAGTCAGAAGCAATAGGGATGGCACCCTCTCTCAACAGCAATCCAGAAATAAGACCTGAACTGGGGAGACATACAAGTTGCCTAAAAGCATAGCAGAGCATGCCTCTCCCACAGAATATGAGAGGTCTAGATCCCCCAATTCAAATGCAGACTGCACTGGGAACCCCTACTAGTTCCATCTCAGTGATCAGTTAACACCTTGGTATGAGCTATCACCACAGAGTCTGTGACCTGCAAGTGATTGGGCAGAGGAAGAGGACTTCCTGGTCAAGGCCAGGCAAAAACCCACTCTGCCTGCTTTACATAACGCAGGCCACAGATTGTAGAGCTGTGGTCCAAGGAAAACAAAGCACCACCTCATCTTCCCATTCTCAACAAAAGCTCTTAGATCCCCTTGTTAGTGGGAAAGGACCCACTGAGGAGAATCACTGAGAGCCCATCACACAAGTGAATAATCACATAACTCATACGTACCTTCAAAACAACATACACAATGTGCCCAGTACTGTGCTAGGCACTAAGCTACAAGGGTGACTAAAGCATAACCTGACCTGAGTTGGGCATATCTAGCAGGGAAGACAGAAGCCCACACAGCTAACTCTAATGAAATAGGATAAGGGCTATATAAAAGGAAGTGAAATGAACTAAAATTTTTTACTAACCTACTACGATCCAGTAACTTTATTCCTTCATTAACTCACTCAAAAGATTTATTAAATGTCTGCAGGAGCTGTGCTAAGAATACAAAGATGAATAGAAAACATCTTTTCCCTTAAAGGAATCACATACTATAAGAGAAAGATAAATGGATAAAATGACAAGTAAAAACAATATATTACAGTTACTACTTCAGAAGTCAGTGCATGTACAGAAGATATTCAAAGGAGTCAATTCTTAAGCATCTACATGTCTTGAGTTTTATATAAAAGGTAATGTACTATATGAGTCCATTTATATTAAGTTCTAGAATAAGCAAAAGTAATCTATTATGAAAGAAATAAGAAAAATGATTGCCTCTGCAGGGGTTGGTAGCAGATCTCTTGACTAGGAAAGAACATGGAGAAAACTTCCTAGGTTAGTGGTAATATTCCATATCTTGATAAGCATTTGGTTATTCAGGTCAAAACTCACTTAAGATTTGGGCATTTCATTGCTTATAAATTTTACCTAAAAAGGAACTCTAAACAAATATTGAACTTTAGATAATGGTACATGCACATGATGAAGTATTTGGGGGAGATGTACATATATTTGCAACTTACTTCAAGTTGCATCCAAAATATAAGATGAATGGATAAATAGAGGAATGTATAATGAATAGAGATGTGTTAAAGCACATACAGTAAGATGTCAATTGCAGAATCTAGGTAGTGAGTATGCAGGTGTTCACCATACAATGTTTCCAATTTTTCTGAAAGTTTGAAATTTTCAAAATGAAATATAAAGGGGGAAAATGAGTCTTGAAAGTTAAATAGGTATTCCTTAGGCAAACAGAATGAGAAAAGGCTAACCTAACATCATTTCCTACTTTCCAATCCTCATCTTCTTTTCCTGCCTCCTCTGTGGAGCCTGAAATGGCCAAATATCTAGTTACCTCCTTGCAGCTCAGGGTAGCCATGTGGAACAGCTCTGGCCAATAAAGCATTAAAAGAGCTCTGCTGGTTCTTCTGGAAATGCTTTTGCTAAGTTGGTGCAGTCTTTTCCTGGCTTGAATCCAAACATGATATCAGGAACTATAGCAGCCCCTTGCAGCCATGAAAGCAAATCTAAAAGAACCAGACACCCAACCTGACTTTATTGAGCCACAGAATCAATGTCAGCAGCCACCCATTCTTCAGACTTCTTGCCATGTTAGAAAAATAAATCCTTATTTGTTTTAGCCATTGTTGGTCAAATTTCCATTACTTGCAGTTGAAACTTTCTGAGCACAAGGCAAAAGTGTAAAAAGTGTAAAAAGTGTAAAAAGTGTAAGCAATCTGGATCCAGAGTTTAAGGAGGAAAATGTGGAGCAGGAAATGTAGCCATAGAAGTTAAGAAGCCAGACCCTGGAGGGCTCTCTTTATGCCATACTAAGAGCTTTGTATGCTCTGGAAGGTGGTGGAGCATGGGGGTAACTTGATCAGATTGCTTTTTAGAACAGTGGCTCTCAAATTTTTATGAAGATTGTAATCATTTGGCATTAAAAATACAGATTCCCAAGCCCCTTATCCAGGTTGCAGGAGATGTTATTGGTGCCTTGCTTATAGCCCCTCCTTTATCTGCAGCTTTTGTGACCAGTACCACACACAGAGACAGCTTCCTGTCCCAACACCCATGCAATTCTCTTCCTGATGGCTTTCTCTGGTCACAGAAGCTTGTGTGCACCCATGAGGGAGGCCAGAAGTGTCAGGGAATTAATGCTGCTGAGAGCAACTGAAGAGAAACAGGAACTGGGGTGGGAGAAGTAAACACTCCAGCTCCTCACTTATCCATAGGAGAATTCTGAAATGTGTACCTGGCAGTCTCTCAGATTCCCTTGGGATTGCATCTCCCTTGTCCACAGAGAAAACCCTCTCGTTAGCATACCTTTTATTGGCTTTTCCTTCCTACCCTGTCTCCCTTCCCCAGACCCCCACCAGAGCACTGCTGGGGTTACCACTCAAACTCTTGGCACCCGAATCCTTGACCAAGGCTCTGGTTTTGGCAGAACCCAAACTAGGTCACTGATTCAGAAACCTGGAGTGGGGCCAGGGAATCTGCATTTTAACCTCACCGCTCTTTAAGTATTCAGATATGTGTACTCAATCTCAGTCCCTCTATCATAAATAACTTTTCCTGTTGACACTGTCAGACAAATTTGTAGATTAGAGTGAAATTCTTCAGTGGCAAGCAGATTTTCCAGTTGACTTGAGACCAAGAGATTTAGCAAATTCTCTAGCTAATTCAGTTAATCTATTAAAAGTTTCCAAACATAAGCAATTTCAAAGATAAGACCTAACTACAATGGCCCCAAATCAGCTTACGACACTGAAAGTGATAATCAGGAGATTGTCAAAACCCTGTTATAAAAACAAATAAGAATAAATAAAGAATCCTGAATGTTCCTTACCTCATAACACCCAGAATAATTTTGTGTCTAAAATTATTATTATTTAGTATCTATTCATTTAGTTGATTTTAACTGAAGAAATTTTCTTTTACTGAAAAGGAAAAGAAAATGAGATCTTATCAACTAAAGCAATAATTTTAATTGTGTTTAGGGGACAGATAAAAGCTGTCTGCTGTTGCTTTAACATTCCCTTACTAGGGGAAGAGTTTGGGCAAATGTTTCGATACTATTATTTGCCCTCAAATTAGGATCCTAAGAGGAGGAGCTGGTGGGGAATAAGTGAACGTGAGATGGGCCAGAGCGGGTTGTGGCCAACTCAAGCGTCACGAGCATCTGGCCCTTCTCTTAAATAGACTAGGTAAGTGCCCAAAACAGGAAAGATAATACCCCTTATTATAAGCTATGGCTCATGAATTTTAAAAAGCATCATTTAAAGACTTTTCCAACTGTGGTTCCACAGTATCAATTATTTCCAACAAAGAAGGCTTTTTGACTTGCCCGAAATACTAGCACCTCACTAGCGATGGTGAGCAGCACACGCTGTTCCCTGCACCTTCTGGCTACCCCAGCTTCGCTGCAGTAGGGAGGTCCAGTCTCTGTGACTTTGTCTGAGGAATCATAGTAGGTGCCCTGATTTGTTATAAGGGGTTTTACCTAATGCCATTGAAGACAGACAAGATGTGAGGGAGCCTTTCCATCAAAATCTTCTAGAGTTAGACGGCTCTCTTCAACCCTTCCTGCTAATATCATTTCTCTTGCTATTCTTGGGGAAATGAAGATGCAAGCTGTCAGAAAATAAGTGTAGGCTACAAGTAAAGCTGCTGATAGAGGATAAAAGAAGAATGCAAAAATACCACCGAATCAGCTTTTCTTTAATCCTAACAGTCATTCAAGGTGCATCTCTCCACCGTGAATTAGCATTCACTGGGTGCGATTTCCTATAGTCAAAGAGTGAGTTTTCACTCTGAGGAAGCATGCAATACTCCCTAAAAGTCTCAGGAAAAGCTTAGGAAGAGGATATTTTGGCATAATGAGAAAATAAGAAACAATTTTATCCATTGAATTACAAGGGAAAAATTTACTTTATTCACTGAATCACTTTTATTGCTCAACAACCACAAACATTTCCTTGAGAGCTTACTACTTATCATGTGCCAGGTGCTTTTCTGGTAATACTGGTATTCCAAAAGGTGAAAGGCACAGTCTCAGCCCTGGAGAAATTCACAGTATAGTAGAAGAGAAATGACAAGAGCCTAAAAGATAAATAACGATCTGAGCATGCATATGCTATGTGATAAATGGCAACCGTATGGGTCAATAATATTATTACAAGGTTTAGATAGATATCTCTTAATGATATGATATGCATTTCCCTTCCTTAGGATATGTTATTACTGGGGGAGTACAGGAAACGTAGGAACTTAATTGCTTAGAGTAATTTTGATGTTTGCACATAAATACATAATGATATTATTGATCCTGGATGCAAACTATCAGCAGAAGCAGTTGTGAAACCTGACGGGAGTTTGCACCTGGCAGCCTGGTTTCCCTATTCATCAAGGAGCCACTGAAAAAAAAACCCAAAAGAATCTACCCAAAAGCTCCCAGGATGTGTCTGTGACTTTGGGTGCTTACCAAATGTAAATGCTACTAGAAGATCAAGAGACTTTGAGCGACATTATATGGCAGCATCAAATAAGAAAGAGATTGCTCCTTTTATCTCTAGCCATCAAAGTGCTTCATAAATCAATATTAGAAGCTGCATTTTATAAATTACGCCATCATGGGAGATCATGGATCAGCATGCAAGAAAAAAAAGTTTATCTTTTTCTTCTTTAAGAAGTCTATTCATTGTGAATTTCAGGCACTATTATTTGGCCCCCAAATAATTATGTGCATTAAAGAAATGAATACTCTACTTATTTACTACAATTATAAGAATAATATCAGAATTCTTAAAAGTTCTGATTAAAGTGATTTTTTAAAGTTTTGATTAAAGTGTTTTTGAAAACAGTGAAAATAACAACAATATCTCCCAGAAAATAATGAGCTTTTTCCTGTTAGCTATTGAATTGTTTACTCCCACAACTGAATAATAACAGCACATCAAAGCTGGCAGTGGTAATTAAATGATTTGTGAACATAGGTTAACAAATTAGTGTATCATGACGTGCAATTTTCTAATTAGGATAAAAATGCTAGTCTTACCTAAAAGACTGACAAAATAGTAAAACAAAAAAGAACAGGTAAAAAGCATCATGCAAAAGATAGAATATCTACAATAATATTATCTTTCTGCTTACTACTTGAGAGGTGCTAAGAGTGTCTTCCAGATCTTACATGTCCAAATTAAACACACTGATTCAACTACATTCGGTCAAGAGAAGAGCAAACAACCAGTAACTGTGGATTTGTTATGTTTTCAGGGTGAATGGGGAGCTGTCTACATGACCTCAAGTAACTGAATTGCATGGTTTTTTTTCTTATGATAACCACAAGTATCTCAGGCCTGTGAAGGCACCTAAGAGAAAGGGCCTTTAAATTCCCCTTTAGCTCATGTAGAAACCAGATTCAAAAAAAAAGAAAAAAAAACTCAGAGGAAGTAAGGAGTATTCATCTCTCACTCTTATTAGTAACCATTTTATATTTATTATCCATTTATTCAATACATATTTACTAGGCACCTACGATCTGCCAACCAAAGCATTAGTTTTTTTTTTTAATTCTCCCAGAAATCCTCACTCTTTCTCTTCCAGCAAGCGACCTGAGGTGACTTCTGAAAACAGTTCACTATTCACTTGACCTAGAAAACCCCACAAAATCATGCAAATCAAGAGGTTCAAATCTTTACATTCACTTCAAGAATTCTCGTGAAACTGCCCAGGTCGTCAAGGGTATGCATAACCAAAAAGCCCCTAGGTTTCTGAAGGATGTCACTTTATAGAAGCAATGTGTGTTATTGTGTTGTTACAATGATGGAGTTGATATGTGTGCCCAGGCCAAACAGTGGGGTTGGACGCAGGGCCAGTGACCCAAAAAGAGTGCTAAATTTTTGCTGCACATGCTTAAAAATGCAGAGTAATGATGAACTTAAGGGTTTAGATGTAGATTCTCTGGTCATTGAGCACATCCAGGTGAACAAAGCTCCCAAGATGCTGTGCAGAACTGACAGAGCTTGTGGCAGATGAACCTCTCCCTGCAAGAGCTCTCCCTGACACACTGACATGATCCTCACTGAAAAAGAGCAGATTGTTCCTAAACCGGAAGAGGAGGTTGCACAGAAGAAAAAGATATCCCAGAAGAAACTGAAGAAACAAAAACATGGCCCAGGAGTAAATTCAGCATCGAATAAATGCTAATAAAAGCAAAAGCAGGAAGAAAAAAGCATTAGGTTTTCTGAGGAACATGAAGGTACATAAAACACAGATCTCAAAGAGTGTTCTTTATAATTAGAGAAACAAGGCATATGGGCCATAAGGGTATAAATATCAAGTGGTAGAGATGAAGTACTGTAGGATTTCAAGAGAGGGACTGATAACTTCCACCTGGGGAAATCAAGCTGCAGTGTCAAGAGCTTGGTCTTGACCCATGGGAAGTGATGGGAGTGAAAGGCTTTGCAGTCAGAGGAAATGGCCTGCACAAAGGCACATGCAATTTATTATTTATTCTACCACCAGTAGGGAAGTTTAATCCTAATTAGATCCCAGAAAAGAAGCCAATTTTGTGCTTATTTCCATTGGCAGTGGAAGCATTGGGCAGCTGAAAAAATTTGCTCTCACAACAGCCAGTAACTTAGTGGTACAGCAGGGGTTTGGAGGCTCCAGAATTCTTTTAATCCTTAGTGATCATTTAAACAACTGAACCCCCTAAATATATACAAATCGTGTATTTGAATGGATTTGGAAAAATAAAGAGGTCTGTGAAATGCACACAACACTTTCCTTTCATGTCTCTAAGCAATGCCTGAGATATTGCAGGGCACTTTCGGTCCTAGTTATAGCTCTTCAAACAGGGGGAGCACATTCTCACTCGGTATATTCCCGTTCTACTAACACATCCTCCCTTCAGCCTTGGGAAACAGCCTAAAATTGCGGCTAAATACAAAGTAAGGATGTGTTGAAGAAAGTTTCCTGCTTTCCCTAATAGTTGCAAGAGTTACCAATAGTTGATGGGCCATGTGCATATGTGTGCAAGTGTAAATGTTATAGCGAAGATCAGACAACAAACTATCAGCAAAGAAAACTGATTTCTTTTTAGGCTTTTACTCTGAAAGCTAAAATTTTTTTTAATTAAATGAGACCTTCTGTCCTATTATTGTCGCTGAGACGTTTTCACTTCACGCGAGAGATGACCCCCATGGCAAGAGAGTTATTAATACTTCGTCTCAAATCATAAACCTCCCACCATTTCAGTTATCCTTGTTTCGTCATTCATACCTTGCATTCTGGCCAATGTTGTTCATTTTTCCAGCCTAATACCATTATCCTTTTTTTTTTTTTTAACTTTTACATGGAAAAAATATTTAGACACACCTTCAGAAGAATGTATTTTTCAGTATAAGTTACCCGAGTAAGAGAGATATGAAGAACTTGGAGGTGATTCAGATGGGGGCCACAAAGTGGTTTAAAGTTTGTAAAACACAAAAAGTTTCTTTCATGTGAAAGAAATTGGGTTGGAAGACGGGAGGGGAAAAACAGACGTAACCTCACTCTGTTCTTCAAAGGTAAGGAGCACCTCTAGGACTGCTTTTGTAACTTGCTGATGCAGTCTGGATTATAGGGCCCCACAAGCTCTCCCCCAGAAATCAAATGCCCGTTTGAGAATGTGTGAGCCTACTATGGTGAAAAAACTAATGTCATTGTAACAGGCAGGACTGGTGGATTGCAGGCCTGCTCAGTCATCAAGTTGCTATGGGAGATCTTGTGAAAGTCATTTAACTAATTTTTTTAATGTTTATTTTAAATTTTAAAAAGTTAGACATTTATATGATCCATGAAGTGATCCCCTGATACTCTAGCATCCAACTGGCACTACATACCACCATTACAATAATATTGACCAAGTACCCTATGCTGTACTCTAATCTCCATGACTGCTTTGTAACTACTAATTTGTATTTCTTCATTTAACTTCTCTAGTCTTCAATTCTCACTTCTCTAAGATTAGACTATTGGACTCAAGAGATTTAAGAAGATAGACCACATAATTTATTGTAAAAATTGGGACATTTTTTCCAAGACAAATGTTAAACCGGACAGGATATCTGAGTAGCAAGCCAAGATGCAGGGGCATACCATTTCAAAGTTCCCTTACACACTGCCCATGATTCCCAAAACTTTCTCCCAAGAGTAACCCCAAAACTTTCAATGAAACTCTCAAATTTAAAGGGAAAATAGACATAATAACATAACAAAAATAGCTACTTTGGAAAAGATATTTTAAGTGGTATTTTACTGTTGTTATAGAAGTGAGAGACAGGAACAATCTTATGTCAGAAATTAAGAATCACTCAAAATAGTTTGTTTAAGAAGGGGTCCTGAATTATTTCCTAGAATCCTTTTTTTTAAACATTCAAAAAGGAAGATATATTTTATCACCTATCATTATGTCTATCAAATTCATACATAAATTATCTGAAATTAAAGTAAATTTTCTGTAATAAATAAATCAAAATATTGTCAGAGAACAAAGCAAAACTAATCAGCCAAAACTGCAGTGAATTAGGCATTTTAAGCCAATTTTCCAATAATGCTTTCTAATAAATTTCTACTTTAACATAAATCCCATTACTTAATTCCAACGTAGTTTCTTAAAACTTGAGTCTGAGACTTTGCCTAGACTGAGACTCTAGAACACGCACCACTATAACGCAGGTGTTCAGAATAATGTGCTCTTTCAGCCACTTCAATTTCCAGAGACCTAATGTGGTGGAGTGATTGGTTTATGGTTAGTTTTGGAGTCAATTTTGGGGATTTTGCAGTTTCAACACTCGCTGAACATTTTAACGTGGGAAGTTAAATGATTCATCTCTTGTGCAAATTGCTTTTCTGACAATATTACTGTTGAAATAAAAGGCTTCCTTTTGCGGGGGGGGGGGGCGGGGGGGAGTCTGGGATCATTCTGAAAATCTCAGCATAAGGAAGAACATTCTGAGGACCAGAAGTTTCCAACAGTAAAATAGACCTACCTGTAAGGAAAGAGCTCTCATCATCAAAAGTATTTCAGTGGGCACTGTGTGGCCATGTTTAGGATCATAAAGGAGACAATTTTAGATTGGATAAGAGGCTTGATGAGGTGGTCTCTGTGGTTGCAGTCATGTCTAAGACTCACCAGTTTTGTGACCCTAAGGTTCATAGGATCCTGACTTTGAATCAGTAGCTAAAATGTCATCTAACATTGTCCCATGGAGCAGTGCCCTTGACACACTAACATCTTCCCACAGAATGCCACTGCTCTAAGTGCCTCGTGTGTGCTGATGTTAAATTGCTTTCCTGCTGCTTGGCCCAGAATGAAGCTGAGTTTTATTTTGACTAAAGCAATTTTAATGCATCTAGGAGAAACAAAAAAGCTCTAACACCACACCTTAAGTCTACGAAAAGAACACATTGCTCCATAGTCACTCCATAGTGAAAAAGGAGTACATTGGCATATATAATAAAATTTTTATCTCAGTCATTTAATATTTAGCAAAAGCCAGAGGAAGTAAAATTGGACCTGGATTCAGTTCAACACCCTGGTCAGTGATGCAGTGTGGGCAAATGATGAGCATTTTCATTCATTTACTTTGGCAGATTTCCAAGGCTGCCCCACATCTGTACTGTTAAGCCTCTGTCGGCAGGCAGCAGGACAGAAAACATGCAATGCTCTCCACAATGTTGTGGTGACACCTCTGGGGCGAACGAGCAGGGCCACTGCTCACTGGACTGGGCACTGCTTGCAGCAAACTCCACAACTCAAGGAAAAACCCATCACACCTCTTAAATTTCAGAGCTATATTTCGCAGTGAAATTGAGCAGGAAATGGAAGGTGGGTGACACAGGAAAGTGAAGGGGTGAGCTAGAAAAGATTCAGCAGCGTTTGGGGGCATTAGATGGGGTTTATCAAAGAAATTAGCTTTACAAAGACAACCTTTCAAGAGTAATCTCTTTTTCTTTATAGGGCTTGACACTAGAAATTCATAATATATGTAGTTTTAAAATAAGGACCGATATGAATGGAAATTTTATCTTCCTCTTTGATCATAAAATGAATATATCATTTTAAGTGACCTTTGACATCTCTAGGAATGGTCTTCCTACAAATGTTGAAAGTAAAGGAAAACAAAACTCAAATGTTCTCTTTGAATCTTATCTTTGAAAGTGGCTAAAAAGTCAGTTTGTAGTCACCTAAAATATGCCTTGAAAAATGAACTAAATAAAAGACAGGTGACAAATTAACTCTACAAGAATAAAGTGTACTGAACAGATAGATCAAGTCAAGGTCAAGTACAAGTATTTATTCTAATTTGCAAGCTTTTGTGGGACTCGGTTGACAGCACATAAAGTAGCCATTGTCAGAGGCACTTTCTCACTGTGACTGTGTTCTTTATAGATATATGGTAGGGCTATCACCCAAAGCATTTTGGCCCCAATAGTAGAGAGATGGGATCCAAGGACCTAAATAAACAATGGACCTTCACTGTGGCCTTGAGTAAATAATTTTACTTTCTAATCCTTGTCAACAAGTCAAGCTAACAAAACCTCTTGAACTTGGTTATTATGGTGATTAAATTTTATAGTTAATCTAATATTTGAAAATTTTAATGTGTGTTTAAAATGTACCAGGCATGACAGATATAAGAAGACATTTCTTCAAAGATATACAAATATTTAATCAGCACTTGAAAAGATATTCACTATCATTAGCCATAGGAATGCAAATCAAAACCACAATCAAATGCCAATAATATCCACTAGGCTGGCTATAACTAAAAAGACAGATAATAAAAAGTATTAGTGAGGGTGTATAGAAATTGGAATCCTCATATATCACTAATGAGAATGTTAAATGATGCAGTCACTTTGGAAAACAGTCTGGTAGTTCCTCAGAAGGTTAAACAGAGAGTTATCATATGACCCAGCAATTCTACTCCTACGTATATACCCAAGAAAAATGAAAAAATATGCTCACACAAAAACTTGTATATGAATGTATATATCAGCATTATTCATAATAGCCAAAAAAGTAAAAACAACCCAAACATCCATCACTGGATGAATGGATAAATAAAATATGGAATATCCTATAATAAAATATTTCAACCATAGAAAGAAATAAAATATTGATACATGCTACAATATGAATGAACCTTGAAAACATACTGAGTGAAAGAAATCAGTCACAGGTTTTTGTGGCATAAGGCGGTACAGGAAGTCCTTCATGGGAACCAGTGCAAGTACCAGAAGTTTTGAGAGATGGTGATGCTACAGATCAGCTTGAAGTACTATGACCTAAAGAAGAAAAAATGTTTCTTGGTCTCTTTAAGATTGCATAGTCAGGCTTAAATTCACTCCACACCTCAAGTTCTCCATATGTGTTCTAGGGGACCAGCAATGGTGAGGCTAAGCTGTGGATATTCCCCACATGAACATCAAGGCACTGAAGAAATTCAACAAGACTAAGAAATTGGTCAGGAAGCTGGCCAAGAAGTATGATGCCTTTTTGGCCCCAGAGTCTCTGATTAAGCAGATCCCATGAATCTTGGGCCCAGGCCTGAAAAAGGGTGGCAAGTTTCCTTCTTTCCTGACCCACAGTGAGAACATGGTGGCCAAAGTCAATGAAGTGAAATCCATAATCAAGTTCCAGACGAAGAAGATGTTGTGCTGGCAGTAGCCCTTGGGCGCATAAAGATTGCAGATGATGAACCTGTGTACAACATCTACTTAGCTGTCAATTTCCTGGTGTCATTGCTCAAAAAGAGCTGGCAGAACATCCCAGCTTTATACATCAATAGCACCATGGGCAAGCCCCAGCACCTGTGCCAAGGCACAGCTTAATAAATTATACTGCTACCATTAAAAAAGAAAGAGAGAGAGAGAGAGAGAGAGAGAGAGAGAGAGAGAGAGAGAGAGAGAGAGAAAGACCACATATTGTGTGATTTCGTTTACATAAAGTGTCCAAAGTAGGCAAGTCAATAAAGACAGAAGAAACTGGATTAGTGGTTGTCTGGGGTAAAGGGGGGATCAGGAGGGAGTTTGAGAGGTGACAGATAAGGGATTTGGGTTTCTTTTTGGAGTAATAAAAATGTTCTGAAATTGATTGTGGTAATGGTTGTACAACTCTATGAATATAGGAAAAATCATTCAATCATATCCTTTAAATGGCTGAACCGTATGTTATATGAATTATATCTCAATAAACCTATTTAAAAAAATGTGCCAGGCAATTTACTAGGTACTCCATACATAATAAATGTGAAATGCTTATGGTATGTGCTTAATAAATACAATGCAAACACAAAATGCCTCATTTACTTTGAATAAAGAGGAAAAACTTTTAAAAGGAATACAGTGCATGTGAAATATAAAAGCCTAAATTAATGTGCTAATTAGGAATAAAATAACCATAACTAAGGCAGATCAGCATATAGTATTGTAGTGGGATATCATTAAACTGTACTTGAGTGTACAGTAAGGCAAAGTCATTAGTGGCAATAATCTTTGGTAATACGCTATTGAGTCATAGTGTTATTTAAACAGAAAGCGAAGACCATTATAAACTCCACCTGAGAATCAAAGACAAAGAGATAAAATAACAGTTTATTGCAAGTGAAGAGATCTGAAGAGGAAATTATGCCTCTATCTCTTTATTGTCTTGGCTGTTGCATTCTGAATGATTCTCTTACTACAAGAAAACAGAAGCCTTGCCTTTCCCCATTCTGGCATTTAAAAAAAAAAATGCATACTTCCCTAGCCTTGACCTTTCCTATTATCTTTTTAGCCCCAGGAGGCTATCATTTTACAACCTAAAAGCTAATGCAACCCTCAGAATTATTGATGAGCATGAAGTCCGTGGAAGAAGGCACTGTCCGTATCCTGCTGAAGTAAGACGTGAACAGCCTGGGGAAAGATGCTAACACCTACTAGAGCTTTCAGTGGCCCAAGATCTTAGTGTTCTTGTCGAGGCTCAAAGTTACAGATAGAGCAAGGCATCTGGGGGTAGCCCATTAATACAAGCAAAGGCAGGTTTGTAGAATGTTTCAAGTGGCAGTCATAAATTTAATATGTATATTTCTAGGGGAAAGAGCTGATGTTGTCCCAACACTAGTAAGGAACAAAACTGGATAGAAAGCATATTTAGGCACAGGAAACATTTCCTTAAAAATAATAACAAAATAGAGTGACCACTGAGAGGAGCAGACCCAACAACAACAACAACAACAAAAAAGAGTAAAGATCATAAATAAGAGAGGAAGAGAGGGAAGCAAGGATAAAGAAAGAGTACAATGGAGTCTGTTAGTGCATTTAAAAATGGCCAGAAAGAGGACTGTTAACTTTAACTAGCAAAGAGAAGAAGATCTCTTTCAAGAATATCCTTTTCACAAAATGAATTGGTGGCAAGAGAAAGTAAGAGATCTTAAAAATTAATATATGTTAAGAAAAAAAGTAAAGGGGTTAGCAGAGGACAGAGATGGCACTTCAAAGTCCTGAAGAGATAATGAGTGGACATAAAATTATTCATATTGATATAACAAGGGGATTGGACTTGCGTGATCAGAAGAAGGCCATGACAAGGATTGATGTGCAGTGGCCGGAACAGAAGGACAACAAAAGTGAACCATTCAATAAAAAACCAAGGCCAAAATTGACTACTCAATGAACTTGGCTAAAGGAGAACAGACCAGAAAGACAAAGTAAAGTCAGATTCAATGGCAAGTGTAAGAAAGAGAAGAGCAACCACAATGTGTCCCAAACAGAAGCAGATTTAAGTGAAACTGCAAAGCATTTCCTGAAAGCTTACATGATTTTAAAAAAATGTAAAGCATCAGTATTTAGTTGGGAAGAGCAAGAACTTGAAAATAGAACAGAAGTTCTAAGTCTGAAAACAAAAAAGTCAGTTTGCAATTTACAAATAAATTCACATTCCTTGTTTTTATTTACTAATTATTTCTTCATTTGACTTTGTAACTGGGAAATACTTTCCCACAACAACAATGTAATAACTGGTGGCTAAATTCCAAATGCAGCCCACAAAAGTCTGCTTAACTATTAAAACTCTATCTTGGTAATAATTCTGATAAAATCATCCTGAGTACTGAGAGCTGGGAGAAAGAAGTGACAAATGTAAGAGAGAAGAGGAAGAGAAACAAGGAAAGACAAGGATGAGGGGAAAAAAAGAAGAGAAAAAAAAAAGGAAAAAAAAAAGATGAAAGGTTTTCTCTTTTTCTCTCAGACACACAGTTTCAAACACTGACTCTGGTAATGATGGCTCCTCTAGGTGTTAGAAAGCTGTCAGACTCATGGTCAGTTCTAAGGCATCTACAAGTAATGTCCCTTAACCTCCCCTGGGAGAGATTATTGGAGTTTTAAAAAGTGTAGACAGGGATATTTGGTAGTGAGTTTCTTCTAAGACAGATATCACCATTCCTATTTCTTTCACAGCCTCGTCCCTCTTTTGCTTCTTTAAAGAATCAAGTGTTTGACTTAGTGCTTCTGGTGGGTCTTGGTGTAAAAAGGAAGGGTAGTTTGTAAATTTTAAATTTATGAAATGGGAATTATCTATACAGAAAAATAGTTTCTTCAATTGTATATAGAGAACTGCTATTATAAAGTACAGATGAAGTATAAATAGAGACTATATCTTTTAACATGAAAAGTACTCAAATAATGCATTACAAACCACTGAATCGATGGGTGAAAAATTATGTGATTACTCACAGATCTACAAAGGGACGTAATACTTTAGGGATGTAGATATATGACAGATACTTAGGAAAATCATGGAGAGTTAACTTGGAAATTAAGGTATGGAAAGACTCAGGTAATTGAAATTACAAAAAAAAGTGGTCAAATTAAATATGACATTTGCATCAGCAAGAAAGCAAGAAGAATGATTAGTATTAGAAAGAACAGAGAAAGAAAATGAAGAGTTTACAAAGCTCATACTGATAGAAAATTTGAAAGACAATTGTAAAAATTTAAAGTAAAAAGAACAAAAGGGGACTGAGACAGAAAAAAAACCTTCAAAAGAACACAAATATTCAAGTTTTAAAGGTATGTATTATGTATGTGGGATAGGTAAATACATTTGTGAGTGTATTAGAAGAGATTCTTTTAAATGTAATTTCCCAGTAAAGGGGCTTCTTATTGGTGACATTTCAGAGGGGAAGAAACCTCTAAAAGGAGAATGAAATATCATATGATGTGTTTTAGTTAATTTATTTTTTTAATATACTGCCTTCATCAGTATCATTATGCCTCTAAATTGCACAGGTTAAGAAAGTAGCTATGATTGAAAAATTTTACCTGTTAATGTTGCTTATTTTTAGCTGTCCAGAAGTTATTTTTATTCATCTTATTTCCTAAGAAGCTCAGTAATTTTCTAATTTATCATCAACATTTAATTACCATTAATTTAATTCATTTAATAAACAAATATTTTATCACATGTAATCACTAGATGCCTGCTCTCAGAAAACAGAGCTAAGAATGTAGAGTTAAGAAAACCAGTTCAAGCTCTAGCTTTGTCACCCACAAATAATGTTAAGCAAAGTAACTGAACCTCAATTCCTTCATCTCTTCATAAAATAAAGGTTTTGAACTAAAATAAATTTTATGAACTCTTAAGTCCCTTCTGTGTTTATTATTTTTGTTTATTATTCTC
Organism: Eidolon dupreanum; assembly: GCA_028627145.1. Lineage (NCBI taxonomy): Eukaryota > Metazoa > Chordata > Mammalia > Chiroptera > Pteropodidae > Eidolon > Eidolon dupreanum. The sequence goes on along the minus strand of CM053501.1, from coordinate 19,753,953 downwards.
AAAAAGATAAATTAATGTTTAGCTTAATGTATTACTGAAGTCTTGTCATCAGGATGGTATTATAATGCATGATTTTTCACTAAGATTTATTGACAACTTAAAATAATACAAAATTAATAGATATGCTAGGTAAAAAGAAAGAGGATAAATGGATTATGGCTTCAAAGACAGTATTTCCACCATTACATGGAGAAAATATTTGGATATCATTTAAAATTTTTAAACATGGAAATTGCATAAATAATATGCAATTATTGTATTAATAATTAATATTAATTACATGTCAGTGTATTTATATATTAATAGCTAATTAATATTAATAAATTAGTATTAATTATAGCTTATAAAATACATACATGTGTCAAGTGTTTATCATCTTCACAATGACACTATGTAATTTTTGTTATAATCCTTATTTTATAGCTAAATGTAAAATAATTTACTGTGTGGTTTAGTCAAGATCTCACAGATTATAGTGATAGAGCCCAGAGGTTTTTACTGCCCCAAATGGGATATTATCATATTAACTACTTTGTGACTTGCTTTTTAAAATTTAACATGTCCTGACTATGATTCTTTGTTTATAAATTTACTTTCATAGTTTCATTTCTAAGGACTACATGGTATTCCATTATATGAATGTACTATAATTTATTTAAACATTCTCCCATTTAGGGACATGCAGTTCATTTTCACTTTTTTACTCCTTGTATGTGAATCTTTGCACACATCTTTAAATATTTCTCAGAATAAGTTTTTAGATATGGAATTACTGGGTTAAAAGCCATGAGTATTTTGAAGACATTTTATATTACCAACCATGTATTTTATTTTAGCCATAGTCTGCATCCTTTGAAGTCTCCTACGAGGTTGTTAAACTCTTTGCTATTTATTGTTAATAGTTTATTTTGTGGTTCTTACTCTGCCACTTAAAATAGAAATTCAAGGAGGTGAAGAGATATTTCAGTAGTTCCCAACAGATAAAATGAAAGGAGGACAAATTTTTGTTTTCTTCATCCTTTGTGGAAAATTAGAAAAACTGACAAAGAAAGTGCCAGTAAAGAAATTGATTCCCTATGTGAGTATAGTACTGGGACTGAAAAATACAGAAGAAAAATAAAACATTAAGCCCAAGTATTTTGGTACCAAATTTTTTCGTAACTGGAGTAATCCAGCTGTTTGACCAATATTTTCAAAAACTCCAAATAGAACAGAGTTTACCTGTGGGAATTGGGTTAGGACTTGACTGAGGATATGAATGGCAGGAAGAACCCTCTTCAGGTACTGGAAATATTATACGTCTAGATCTCAATAATTCATCTAGCTGTACATTTAAGACCTATGTACTTTACAGTATATATGTCATACCTCCAAACGAACAAAAATCTCAGATTGTTGGCATCATGTAAACTGGACATCTAAGGTCAACTGGATTTTCATTTCACTCCCAGATCTTTTTATATATGCTTTTATTATCGTTTAAACTTATTACATATTTAGGCAGTAAACAAACACAATAAGTCAAACTCTGGTAAGCTGGCAGACTATACTTTTTTCTTTTTCTAAGTTTGGGTAATTCTTCCATTTCCAATCCCTAACAGTTGTATATTTAGGTAGACTCTAATTTGGGGCTATTATTATTCCTTGTACATAAATTTTGCTTGTATCTTTAATTAATAACTGGAGATAAATTTCCAAGAAGCTGCCTCTCAGTGATCTGAAGAGAAGATGTCATACAAACCCCGAGCCAACAATTATTAGAAGTTAAATAAGGTGCAATGTGTCTAAAACAAATAAGACATTGGTCAAACACTGTTTAGACCACTTGGATCACCTTAGAATAAAATGTTCAGAATGTAGCGTTATTTCATCTTTAAAATATATTGGAATTTGGAGTAATCCGAAAGAGAATAGTGAGCATCCAGATATTCTGCTTTTCCTAAGCCTACTCATGTCAAATTTCCCTCTCTAGAAATTCAATCTTAGTCTTTAAATTTAAAGGACAAAACGTGAGATTGTGGAAACTTTTCCCAAATCTTAGATACTTAAAAACAACGTAGATCTAACTTCTAATAAAAAAGCATCTCTCATTATCAGAAATATCATGACATAAATCAAGATCTGAGCTCTTTTTGATTTGGACTATATTGTACATATATTTTTATATGGCTGAATAATTAGTTGATTGCAGGTGTGTTTACATTAGACAGAACTGCTTTCTTTCTGCCTTTCAAACACCCAATTCCTTTTGTTTTTTAGAACATACAATTTAGTTGGCAGCAGCAAGTCAAACCTCAGCCTCCATTTGCATTTCTCTAAACTCTCAGGGAGATAGTGGAGACATTTGTTTGTGAACACAAGATTGTAATATATCTGTATTTTTGGTTGGAATCCAGTTCATCTGTTACAATTTAGCGATGTTCTAAGTTTTTGCTTCCACCTCTTAGACCCTAAAATGACTTCATGTCTTGGCTGAGCTTCAGAGTTTCAGCACATACAAACAGATCCAGACTCTCATTCTCCCTACCATCCTGGGCTGTTACCAGCAGTTTCTGGGGCATGAAAAACATCCAAACTGGCAAACTTCAGAAAGAGCAGACATTTTTTTTTCAGGAATATTTTGCTTCAACGTGACAAAAAGCCAACCTGTTCTCTTGTTTAAAATATGCAGTGGAGTAATTTTAGCTTCTGAAATTTTCCATTCTGAGTACAAATCTATGTTGAGAAAAAGACCAAAAAAAAAAATATCCTATCAACTCTCCTAAGCTTAGTAGTTATGTGGTACTCTGAAGCCTAAGACACTGGTCTGGAACCTTGCAACCTTCACCTAAATAAGTACTTAGGATACCAGCAGTCAAGTTTGCACCCCTCTTCTCCTCATGACCAGGCAGGAAAGGATTCTTCACTGTGGAAACTAAAAAGTCCCAGAAAAAGAGACCTAAGAACACCAGCATTTATAGGTCCTACCAGTGACAAAGCCAACTTGAAACTTTGTCGCCCTGTGATGATGCTCTCCAGGCACCAATCTTCTCTGGAACCTGGTATTTCCAGTTAGCTCATTATTGTTATATTCTTTAATAGGGGCAGATAGGCAAGGTACCAGACATTGGAGGAAAGCCTCCAACATGAAAGACAGAGATCAAAGTGAACAAAGCAGGTGGGAGTGTGGGGATGGGGGCATAAAAAAGGGAAATTAAAAAATTAAAGAGTAGAAAGATAATTTCACAACTACTAAGAATAGTCTTAGAGAGAGAAAATAACATAATGCATGCACAAAACAAGAATGGGGTGTTTTAAAAATAGAACAAGCAGAAAAAAAAATAGTGCTTTTAAATTAAAAGTTGGAAAGCAAATTCAAAGGAAGTGTTTGAAGATAGAGTTAAAGAAATCTCCCTGAAAGTAATACCAAAAACTGAAAGAGCTGGAAGATATGAGAGGAAAGCTAATAAGAGGATCAATTTGGGAGGGTTAACATATGAATTACAGTTCCAGAAAATGAAGAGGAGGAAATTAGAAAAGCATGAACAAAAACACCCCAACTTAAAATGTCCCACTAAGCACCTATTACAACAAATGAGACAAATGTTCTATTCCAAATTATATCATCATGAAATTTCAGAAGACAAAGTATAAGGAAAATATCCTAGAAGCTGACAGAAATTTAAATGGCAGTGAGATACCATTACATACCTATTATAACAGTCAAAATCCAGAACACTGATGACACCAAATGCCGACAAAGGTATGGAGCAATAGAAACACTCATTCATTGCTGGTGGGAATGCAAATTGGTACAGCTACTTTGGAAAACAGTTTGATGGTTTCTAACAAAACTAAACATACTCTTACTATACAATCTATCAATTACGCTCCTTGGTATTTACTCAAAGGAGTTGAAAACTTATGTCCACACAAAAAGCTGCACATAGATGTTTATAACAACTTTATTCATAATTGCCCAAAGTTGGAATCAACCAAGATGTCCTTCAGTAGATGAATGGATAAATAAACTGGGGTACATTCAGACAATGGAAAAAAAATTTAAGTGCTAAAAAGAAATGAGCTATCAAGTCATAAAAAGACATGGAGGAAACTTAAATGCATATCTCTAAGTGAAAGAAGCCAATCATAAAAGGCTATATACTATATGATTTCAATCATATAACATTCTAGAAAATGCAAAACTAGGGAGATAGTAAAAATTAGTGTTTGTCAGAGGTTGGTGGGAGTGGCAAGGAGGGATATATATGTATAAGCGGGGCACAGAGGATTTGGGTATGAAAATACTCTGTATGATACCATAATGATGGATACATGTCATTATACATTTGTCCAAACCCATAGAATGTACAACACCAAAAGTGAACCCTAAAGTAAACTGTGGACTTTGGATGACAATAATGTATCAATGTAGGTTCATCAGTTGTAACAAATGTATCACTCTGGTGGGGGATGTGGATGATTGAGGAGGCTATGCATGTGTGGGGGCAAGAGGTAATATGGGAAATCCTGTACCTACCCTTCAATTTTTCTCTAAACCTGAAATGTTCTTTAAAAAAATCTTAAAAAAAAAAAATCTTACAAAGAGGAAAAACAGGTCCTATGTAATGGCTTGGAAATTCCAATGGCATTGGACTTCCACATAGTGAAATTGGAAACTTAGAGCAAATGAAGCAATGCCTCAATATCCTGAAGGTAAATGATTTTCAATCCAGAATTTTGTTCCCAGATAAAATATCAATAAAACGTGAGAGTAAGATAAAGGCATTTTAAACCATTCAAGAACTTAAGTTATTTCCACCCATGATCCCTGCTGGAAGGTATATTGCACAAGACAAGAGTTAAAAACCGAATTAGGGATACAGAAAACATGGAGTCTAACTCAGAAGAGTGGCATAGGGAAGTTTTGGAACGATAGTCAATGAAAACCCAAGAATGACAATGATACAGCAAGCTTAGGGAGCTCCCAGGACAGACTAGAGAGCTCTGGGAGGAAAGTCCCAGGAAAATATGGAACCGACATGTGCCTGGTATATGTATGTGTGTATACATATATACACACACACACACACAATATACATACATATGTATATGTAAATGTAAATGTATATGTAAATGTACATATATATATGTATATGGAGAGAGAGAGAAGTAAAGAGCAGAAATGTTGGAGTATTGGAAAAAATTTGGTAAATGGAAAAGATGCTCCCCAACGTGTGTTGGGGTTATGAGCCAATAAATGCATTGTTTGTTGAAAATATACTAGGTCAAAAATGCATTTAATATGCCTAACTTACCAAACATCAGAGCTGAGCCTAACTTAAATGTGCTCAGAATACAACATCCAAAAAAACGCTGGTAACACAGTACGCTGTAGGGTATCAGATGTTTACTCTGCCGATCGTGTGGCTGACTGGGAGCTATGGCATGCTGCCACTGCCCAGTATCACCCAGTATCATGAGAGAGTATCACATAGCATATCTCTAGTCCAGGAAAAGATCAAAATTTGAAATACTGTTTCTATTAAATGTCTCACTTTCACACCACTGTAAAGTTGTAAAGAAAAATTGTTAGTGAAAATGTTGTAAGTCGGAGACCATCTGTATATATTAGTTTTCCTATTAATACTGTTTCACTGAAGAACCCTGACTAAAACACTACTCTTGAAGTGAGGATCCCACAGAGTTACTCACACATGTCCCGTCCAAGTCAGTGCTCTAGAATCAAGAAGCTGGACCTCAGCAGCAAGCTGGTTGCTTACGTATTAAGGTTATACTGCCCAAATTTATTGCAATCCTAAGGTCATTTGCTACTCATTCTGTAAGTATAAGAGACATTCTTCTGCCCTATAACATAAAATCCCATCAGGGGCAAGTCATTCAAATTATCTTCCCTAGAGAGCAAGGAAATGCAATTTTGTGGCCAGAGCAGAGAGGATACAGAAGTTTACCTAAGTCCTGGGAACTTAAATTGTAGTCAGGGATAATATTGCTGTTCATCACTGTCTACTTATTTTCTATTTAAAGAGTTTTATCTTCCTAGTAGAGGGGGTTGGTTTAATAGCGTGTCAGGGGAAATGTCTAGCGAATGTATTGATTGAATATATGATGATAAATGTGGGCAACTTATCTCCTAATCTTCCTCTAGGTTTGCCTAGCCAAGAGCGAATAAAATTATTTTTAATATAGCCAAGAAGGTATTTTTTCATTGCCTTGGGATTCTGGTACCATATGTGTGCCTAAATGACTTGTTTTTTCTAAAAAAAAAAAAAAGTAAGAATTTGTAGATGAGCACCAGGCGGAAGACATTTCCGTATATGGCACTTTAGCTAGGCACAATTAAGTTATGCTAGGACAGTGCTTAATGGAGGGAACAAATACATACAGTGTTCACATATCTAATATGTCCACATTTTACAGAGAAGAAGATGGTTGGTTATAAGTCCTTAAGGGGGAAAAATAGGGATCTTCATTACCAAGGGTAAGAAAAAGTTTCGAAGGCACTTCACACATTTGTATGCAAAATAGAAGCAAACTGAAAGGGATAGATAGGAGGATCCAATCAAGGATTATCTGTTGCATTCAGTTGCCCTCTCTGTTCACCTCTCTTGTTCTGTAATTTCCCAAGCTTTTTTGTTTGTTTGCTTTTCACAATATTGACATTTTTAAAGAGTTCAGGTCAGTCGTTCTGCAGAATATCCCTCACTTTAGATTTGCCTAGCTCTGTCTTAATGATTAGATTCAGGTTAAAGATTCTGAAGGAATATTATATAGGTATTGCGTTCTCAGTGTATCACATCAGAGGTATGTGATGTCATAACTGATGATGCACGGTTTGATCATTTAGGTAAGGAGATCGTCACCACATCTCTGCAATGTTAAAATTCCATTTCCTTGTATAATTGATAAGCAATCTTGGACTAACATTGAGATGTTGTGAATATCTTGTTTCCCAAAGGTTTTGGCATGCATTAACCATGGTGGCTGTAAGGTTACTACGTTTTGTTGTCTTCTACAAAGGTGAATTAAAATAATAAACACATCTCTGGCAGATGGTGGAAAGAATTGGTCAGTGTGGACTTGACCACAGACAAATCCTGTTATTGGTGGTGGTGGTGGTAGTGGTGGTGATAGTGGTGTGTGTGTGTGTGTGTGTGTGTGTGTGTGTGAGTGAGGTGCAGAGGCAGAGTGAGAAGATTTGACATGCTGTTAGCATTTTAAGCAGTATTTTAAGTAAAGGCTAAAGTTGGGGTGCCTAATCTGGGGTATCTAAGAAAAGGAAACTTTTATTAGGTGTCGAAGGAAACAGACACACACTATACTATTTCTTTGTTTCCAATTTCTCTGTAATATGAGACAAGACCTAGAGCTTAAGAATAATGGGCACATATAATACAAACAATACATAAAAATCTTTTCTTTTTTATGGTGAGTTATACCTTCCTTTATTTCTTCTTTTTCCCCCATTGTATTTTTAGTTGTAATATTACTATATTTGTTAGATGAAATTAAGGCATTATTAATAGAAAACACAACTAGAAATTAACATGAGAGAAACAAAAGTTTGCAATAGATTTGTGATCAAGTAAGACTAACAAAGAATCTGAACACAGCTCTTTTTATATTGAAGAATTGAATTACAATGTCTATATTTTTTTCTTCATGTTTCTCTGATTTATTGAAGTTAATTTTCAACAAAAGCAGAATTCTATACTGACATGTGGGACTAGTTATTAATGATAGGGAGAACAAACCAAATGTTGCAATAAAGAGAAACATTCTGCATAGAAGAGCAAAAGTCAATAATAATAGCAATAATCATGATGAGGATAAAGAATGCTAATGAGCTCTGATAAAAGATCCTGAAAAGCAAAGGTATTCTAATAATAGTACAGTGAGAGCAAGGAAGGTGAATTGTGCAAGAGATTACATTTTAAGTGACAAGAACAATCTGGCATAGGAAATGAAGAAGTAAGACCATGAAACAATAGAATCCATATATTCAAGCACTAGAAATAGAGAAGTCCTAGCAAAGACTTTTTTGCCTTATGGAATTATGCTAACATATGTCTTCCTTTGTTTTCTTCATTTTTCTCTAATTTATCAGATGATTTGAACTCATACCAGGGAGAACAATGTTTACTATGATGTCAGTGTTTTAGGAAAAAGAGCCAGGAATTTGAAAAGTAAACTTTCTGCAAATACAAAGATTTCATCGTTGCTGGTGTTATGCTTCTAGAATAACTATGATTGTTAATTATGAAAAGAGATAATAGTAGTGGATACAATTTGTCTTTGAACAGGAATATTAGGCCACTGAAACAAGCACAATGGAGATTACAAGAGCAATCAACAAATTACAGGATATTATAAAGACTTACTTTTAAGCTACAATATAGCCAAAATATACTGTTAAGAACCCAGAATTGTCTCAAGAAAGAATAATGAAACACCCATATTTTATTAGATTTATTTAAAATTAACTGCAAGTTGAACAACCTTTTCAAGTCCCTTTTAACACTTTTGCAATTTGCTGGACAATGATTCCTTTTTTTCTTAGAGCTACAGTGGCTAATCTGATTTTGGTGTTTCAGTGATTATGTCAATTAATGTGTGTTGAGAGTAATTTCATTTGTTGAAATAGATACCAGGTGAATATATAATTAGTAGAAGGTTGTCTCTTTAAGATTTTGTGTGCAGTTTTCCAAGATTAGCCTCAATATGGAATAGTAGAGTTCTAAATATAATTAATTTCTGGTTAGTGGCCAAATTGTCATCTATTTTATTCCCTGACAATTAAAATTATAATCTTTTTCCACTTTCTCTTCCAAATCAAAAATACATTAGGGTGACCAAGTGTCTTACTTTGCACAGGATGATCCTCGTTTTAGCTCTGAATGTCCTCTATCTTGAGACCCCTTCTGTTCCAAGCAAACCAGGATAGTTAGTCACCCTAAAACACTCATCTCACTCGAAGAGAAATGTTATACTTATAAAACCTTATTTATCATTAAATAGATTTAACAGATAGAAAAGCAATTTAAAAACAAATTTCCATTCACGTTATCACAAAAAAGCAACTATATAATGTGCAGTTTTGTTCCTTCTAAACTTTATGCAAACAATATATAATTTAACGATTATAAAAGCAATTGTAGTCACAAGGTATGTACAATTTTTTGTTCATTAGTTAACAAATACATTTCTCACACACTCGTGTAATTTTAATGACTCAAAATTCTAATATATTTCTGTTTTAAGTTATTTAATTATCCTCCATTATAGGACATTTATGTTGTTTCTTTTTTTCTCTCTTATAAATGATATTACTGTAAATATCTTTGTATATATACTATTGCTCTTCTAAATTTAAGACATAAAACTTTGAGGAAAATATACACAGAGTATAATTGTATTCACAACATATAAACAGTTTAAATTATGAATGTTTTCTTCTGATAGCTAATTTCTTTTCAACTACCCTGCTATTTACATAACTATTTCATGAAAATTCCTTGTAATATGAGTTCATTCTAGAAACGGGGCAATATTTTTTATTTGAGTAGTTGAAACAACAATGTGTTTGTTTGTTCTAAACATCAAGAAATTCTCATCACAAATGAACATGTTGTTTCCTTTTTTTAGGATCTTTCTTTTAGGCACGTGAAGAAAAATGAGATAACTGGATAATCATAATTTCATAGACAAAGATATATTATGTTCCAAAATTGACAGAGGCATTGAGAAACCCAGATATACTACTAACTCATTTTTAGGGACAGATGCTATGTAGGAGCTCATTTTAATATTAAGTCTGACCAAATCAATTATCCCTTCAGGTTTCCTTTTACACTTTCTGAAGTAGAAACCTGAAAATTCAAAAATTCAAGTCTTTGTATGTACTATAATTAAAATGCAATACCCCATGTCTATAAAATCTAAACTTGGCAGGATAAGTCATAGAATCAGTTAATAGTTATTGAGCACCTGCCATTGCCTACCCAATCCCTATCCTCTAGAATTTACCAAGTGACATGAAAAAGTCATGGGTTGTGAATATAATAAAGTAATAGAAGAGCGTGGTACATTTTATTGCAGCAGTATAAAAATTGGGGGGCATGTATCCTTGAGCACCTGCATAATTTATGAAATAATATTGTAAAGAACTTAAATAGCTATCAACAATATATAAATAAATGTTATGGAATAGTCAGACATTGGAATACTAGGCAAGAATGAAAATGAGTGCACAGGAACTACTATGTGTTTCAATACCAACAACTCCCATAAATAAAACGTTGAATACAAAAGATGAGTTTTAGCAGAATACATATAGATTAATATCATTTATATCAATTTAAAACATGCAAAAATATTATATATTATTTAGGAACACTTTCAATGATGTAAAAATATAGAGAAATGCATGCAATGATAATTATGGAATTCAGTATCATGATCCTCTGGGAGGAGGGGGTGGAGGGAGGAGGACACAATCCCAGAGATATGTTCATGTATTTGGGAAATGTTTTATTTCTTAAGCTATTGGGGAAATACATGATTGTTCATTATATTATTTTGAAATATTTAACAATACATTAAAATATGCATAAATAAAAGTGCCCTATAAGCAGAAAAGAGGCTGTTAATTCTGAATGGAAGTAGCAATCTGAGTAAGCTTTTCGGATGAGTTGGCCTTGATGGATAAATTGGTCTTGATAAATGAGCAGACATTCAGTAAGTCCAGATGGTAGTAAAGGAGATTCTGGAGTGATGGATCAGCATGGGCAAAGGCATGGAAGTGTTCTGGGCAAGAGCTATCTTAGGATGCATAAAAATATTTATGCTGGAATAAAGGCAGTTGATAATATAACTTGGACCATACTGCAAATGGCCGTGAATGCAGCAGAAGTGTAAAATAGTTACTAGGTTTTATAAATAGGAGATTGCAATTAGGTCTATAACTTATTATATTCTTCATGTAATTCCAAAGGATTGATAATTTCTTCACCCAGGATGTTATCTTAGTAGAATGTGATCCTTTTAGATCTCTACTGTTTTTCAAATGAAAATAAAATCACGATTCATCACAAATCATCTATCAAATCCAATAGAGAAATTGATCATCAGGATTATAATCAGTCATAAACATGGAGAGCTCCCATTGGTAGCTTTCAAGAGTTATTTATAATTTTTTCTTATGATTATCCATCAATTTTTCCACCTGATCATGTCAAGTGAATCTTCAAGTAGAAAGCATTGCTCTGAGAAGGGATAGCAAGACTAGCTGGTTCTGTGAAAATCTAAAGCTTATCAAATTTGCCAGAACTGTCTTTTTACATGATCATCCTTTGGTCACCAGCAGGTATCTTTCATTAGCTTCATATGGCAGAGTCTAAAGAATACCGGTTGATCAATATGTCAGTCATCAGAGTCACTGCAGAGAAGATGAAAGTTTATGTTACAGTATTATGGAAAGCGGCACAACATTTAGCAAATCGAACCACACATTTTCTGTCCTCTCCCCCTCAACTTTAAGATTAAAACTGCAGTTTGAAAAACAACTTCCATTGCAGAAAAAAATTAAAACAGCAGGTGATAATTAGGGCAAAATTACAACAATGTTATTGCTAACAGGCGAACTGTCTGTTAGTGCAAGCTATCACTTCTCCCAGGAATAGTTATTAAAAAGACCTTATGAGAATTAAAGAAGGGACATTAAATGTGTTAGTCTCCTTATTTGCTCATTTGGAAATGGCATAGAGATAGATCTGTTAGCCACCTCAGTCTACCTTGATCTCAGGGCAGACATACACACAAAATAACTGAAAGTTATAAACGACCAAAACATAAACCTTAGCTGCCTTGAGTTAAAAATCAATTTTCCTAATAAATTAAATTCAAATATTGAATACTAGTGCGTAATATCAAGAAGGATATAGTAATAATTGCCATGTTGGCAGAGTGCAAAGTGCAAGACTTATAGGGATATAAAAATTTAGTAATTTAGAAAATCTGATATTAAAAATAGCTATTGCTAGTGAAGCTTCAGAGTTCAATTCAGTTGTTGAGCTACAATAGTATTCTTGTACCAGTCAAGGTTGAATGTTCAAGATGTAGTTTGAGTATTAATCATCGATTCAAATAAAAGATTGCATAACTGGAGAGGCTCTCCTGGGTTAAGTAGCTTATTCCTGAACATAGATGTAAGTTTTTTCTTTTGTGTATTCCAGAACCTCTTGAGTGTTTTCTCTACTAAACAAGCAACCTCTTTTACAGTTATTTCTTTAGCTTTACTCTTTATCGACTATAATCTTTTGGCAAAGTTTTCACCTAAGCTTTTGCTGATGTGAATTATGAGCTAATTCAAAATGCCCATTTCAAATTTAAGCTTTATTTTTCATTCTGCACAATAAGAAATCTGGTGATATGCTATGCTTTATTTTGATTTACTATACAGTATTCCATTGTATATTCATGCTGTATAGTATTGTGGGAATAAACCGTAGCTTATTTATCCACTTTACTGTTGGTGACTATTTGGGTAGTGTAATTAATACATAAAAAATAATTATATAGATACTTATATGTTCACAAATAATGCTTCCGTATACTTATATACAGAATTTAATATTTTTTATTGAAGTATGATATACATATAGACAAGTATATGTATTACAACAGAATAGCTTGATGAATTTTCACAAACTGACCACACATGAGCAACAAACACCAAATCCCAAGAAAAAGAACATGACCAACTCCTATTTATGGCCCCTCCTGACATTAGCTCCCATCATGGGTAACCATTATCCTGACTTATAGCATAAACGAGCTCTACCTGTTTGTGTTTTGCTTCTTTCATTTACTGTTATATTTATGAGATTTGTATATGTTAATGTATTTAGAAGCAGCTTGTTCATTCTAAGTGTTGTATAGTCTTCGTTATATAAATATATCAGCAATTATTTATCCATGTTACTGTTAATGAATATTCAGGTTGTTTCCAGCTTGGCGGTTATTACAGAGTTGCTTTGAACTGTTTGATATCTTTTGGTATACATTTGACATTGGTATATTCCTAGGAAATGAATTGCTGGGCCATAGTTTTTTTTTTTTTTTTTTCATATGCTTAAATTTAGTAGATATTGCCAGCTTTCCAAAGTAGTTAGTTGTACTATATACATAGCATTTGTTTTCTTCAGGAATCATTCTGAGTAAAGAATTTCAGCATAACCAGTAAGAGAACAAGTTTTGGAATCACTCAGACCAAATTCAGCTTACCACTAAAAAGCTATGCCACCTATGTATACCCTTCTCAAGCCTCAGTTTACTCAACTGTAAAATATGTATAATAAAATGAGATGTTATTTCAATACAACATAGAATAGTGTCTGGCACATAGTCAGTGTTTAGCTTATGGTGATTATTAATCATTTGCTCTTACAACATAGACAACATGGAGAATTAGAAACAAATATGGGCAATATAATCTACAAACAATTTTCATTCTCTGATGGAAGGAAATTGAAACTCTGACCCAAAGGCATTACCAACTCTAGTGTGCATTGCACTTGAACCCTGAAAAAATACAATTAAACATTATCCCAAAATGCATTTGCAAATTACTCTTGCCAGAGGCAAGGTTCTTGGATGCAGTGTATTACCATCCATTTTTCCCCCCTACAAGACATTACTCTTTAAAGACAAGATTGCCATGGGCTACTCTGGAAAGTCACTAATGATATACTTTTTATTATATTTGCCAGTTTCCCATCTTTCTCTACCCAACCCCCAAAGTTGTTGGAAAGTGATTATAATTACAATGTTAGTCCCTAGTTTTCCTTGAAACTTACCAGTATCTACAACATCTTCCACATTCCTAAAAACCCTAAAAATGAGCCCAGATCCTTGCTTTAAATTTCAAAGAACTTGTCTTTTTTGGTAGGTGTGAGCTTGATAACTTCAGCCTGAATTTCAGCAGCTGCTGGGACAGTAGCCTAGAAGTTAACACAGAAGTTACACTCGGTACAGAGGTACCATTTTAGCTAATTGCTCTGGGGGCAGCAGACTCAGTTATCTTAGGTTGGCAGTTTTGGAAGGTGGCTCTGTGTTCTTAATAAGTTGAACTAGATTCCATATATCAGTCACTACTCTCAAGAAACAAAGCACACAATCTACTGGAAAAGACACACAATCTACTTTTAAGGCCAGTAGTAGAGTTGAGAGAGAACTTTTTGAACTTTTTATTGAACTTCTTCGGATGAGAAAACTGGTCATTTAAGAATTTTGCCTGAAGTCTAATGGTCTGTTCTCTGGACAAACATAAAGCTCAAATCCTACCCACAGTTCAGTGGTTGCTCCTCTTTGCACTTGGGGCTTTGCTCTCACCATTGTCTCGTCCCATCCCTGTTCTCGAATTCATATAGATCCAGTCCTGGGATCCAGAAGTGGGGATGAAGAAGTGTGACTTAAGGGAATAAACAACCATTAAATTTTCATCAGGAAGTGCAAGATGAGCGAAGCTTGCATGCTAGAACATAAGATCTAAGAGGGAAGACCTTCTCCGTTTTGTATACCATTGTATTCCCAGCACATAGAACTGTGCCTGGTTTATAGTAGACCCTAATTAGTTGTTAAACAAAGAAATGAATGAATCAATAAATCTTAGGTGTGTCAGATTGTCATGCTCTTATTGTTTCTTTACCATCTCCTTCCAGTAATACTAAAACATAAAAGTGTACATTTAGATTCTAAAGGTGAGTCCTGTACAAGCGTCTGGTACAGTGCCTGGCCCATTGTGCGAAATTAATAAATGTCAGTTCATTTTCCTTTTCTTCCTCCCCAAGTGTAGGTTACTCGGGGTAAGGGGTTACGTGCCATGGTGTTTATGTGCCTGGACAGAAAGTGAAGCAGGTATCTAAGAGGCCGGTAAGAAAGAACTGTCAGCGTCTTTCTGATCCCAGTAGATCAATTCCAGTGCCCCGAAAAACGCACGGCTATTTTACCCAGAAAGGGTGGTCGCTTTTGTTGATCGATTCTGGACTGCAGTCAGCCTTTTAGTACATCTTTTTATAAGCACCGAATACATTGCGGCGAGAGGAGGGTCACTGATAAGGAAAGCCCCGAAGACCCCTCTTCTCCCCAAATAAAGGTAAGCCCGCTGCGGTAAGGACAGAGTTTTGCGGGACTAACTGGTCCTCGGGATGCGGAGATCCAAGCCCCTTCAGCCCCGCCCCCTCGCCCGCAGCGGCAGCCGAGGTTCAAGTTCAGCCCCCCGCCCGGCGCTGCCGCCTCCGAAGCTGCCTGCGCGTCCCAAAGGCTCCCGTTTGAAGGCGAGGAGGGCCCAGAGGTCATCAGGGTGCGGGGTCACTCGGCCACACGTTGTGCTATCACGTGGGAGAAAAGTTTGCAACTCTGCCTGTGGGGCTTCCCAGTGTTCCCCAATGGAGTAGAGGCTCGCGCTTTGGCACGCGCTCCCTTTCCTGTCGCCTCCAGTCGCGCCCCCCTCCCAGAGAAGCCCTCTTGTCCCTTCTTTGAAATCCCTCCTTCCCTCGCAGCGCAGGTCGCCCAGCGAGAACACCCTGGGGGCCTTTCCAGGAGGCCCGGGCGCCTCCGGAGGGCTTGGGGTAGGGAGGATTCAAGGGACAAGTGTCCCAAGGAGGGTGCGGGGGTGGGGTGCGGAGCTGGGAGCACAGAGTTGACAAGGGACAGTGGCACGCACGCATCCCCAGTGTGACTGGCGGGACCATTCTGCGGCTTCCACATCCTCGCGCGCCAACTCTGCCCGGCCACACCCGACCCCACGCGGACGGCCCACTACACACCCCTACCCCACCCTCACGGCCCACTCCCGGCTCCCCTCCGCCCCCAGTGCGCAGGCCCGGCCGCCCCAGCGCGCATGCCCTGGGCTTGTGAGCGCGGCCAGCCCCCAGCCTTTTGCTTTCTACACACTCTACAACTGGGGAGGAGGCGGGGGAGGAGGGAGCCGGGTCGGCCACGTGATCAGACGGCCGGGGCCGCGGGGGCGGGAGCGCGCGCCGAGCGAGGCGCGGGGAGGGCGGGTGCGCGTGCGCGCGCGCGCGCGAGCGGGAGCGGGGCTGGGCTGAGGCGGGCGGCGGCGGCGGCGGTGGGCCGGCCGCGGAGGGGGAGGAGCGGGAGCTGAGCGAGGCGGGCGGGCGGAGGATGGGGCCGTGCCCGGGCTCCCGCTGCAGCCGCCCGGGGACACGCCGTGCACCCTCCGGCTCGGGGCTCTCGCGGCGGCGGCGGCAGCAGCGTTAGCGGCGGCGGCGAGAGCGGCGTTCTCTGCGCTTCCTGGCCGCGCTTCTCCCTTGGGCTGGGCGAAGCGAAGAGGCGGCGGCGGAACACCGGTGTCTCTCCCGCTGGAGATTTCTGCTTTCCTCATCGAGTGACTCGCCCCCTCCCTATTTTTGAGGAAGGGTGACCTCTTCTCTGGGACTGAAAAAAATATTTTTTTGAGGAGGGGGGTGGGTGGCAGCGTCAGGGTCTGCTTCTTCTCTTCTTTCAGCTCCTTCTCCTCCCCCTCCAAGACCGAAAAGCAAACCCACAACTGCTCCAGCATCCTCCTTCCCTTCCTCCACCTCCCTTCTCCACCTCTCCCAGTTTTGCCGTCTCTCCTCCTAATTATTTCATTATTATGCTTCCCTCTCTGGGGGGTCTCGTCCCTCTCAGATCGCTCGGAAGCCCTGGCCTCCCTTGGATGCATTTCTTAAAAATTTGGGAGCCTGGGAGTGAGTTTTCTCTGAGGTGTGTGTGAGAGGCGGCGGGGGTGTTTTCCTGCGCGAGGGGCGGGTGAAGTTCATTGCCCCCACTTTCCCGCGACCTTTCGGACCCGATTTTGACTCGGGGGGCAGGCGTTTTCGGGGGCCGGGGGACGCGGCGGAGAATGGCCGCGGGGAGGGCTCCCCAGAGCCTCCCAGTCTCTTGATCAAAGCATTCCGCTATTCTGATTTATTGCCTGCTTGGTGAGTTATTTTTTTTCCTCTAAAGGAGACCTGTGTGTTCAGCCATTACTTTGCTCGGCGCCGCTCACAGGAATCTCCGACCCTCGGTGCCGTGGGCAGCCCCGCACTTGGGCTCCTCGCCTCTCGCCCTCGCTCCCGTCCCTCCTCCCTCTCTCCGCCCCTTCCCCCTTTTCTTTCTCCTCTCTTTCTTCCCCTCTCTCCCTTCTTTCGGCCGCCGTCTCCCCCGCGCCCTCCTCGGGGCGGAGGGAAGCCGAGAAGAGGGAGGGAGGGGTTGGTGTCAATTTTTTTGTGTGGCCGCGGCCGGAGCCTGTGGCGGGCAGGCAGCGAGCGGGGAGACCCCGGCGCGGCAGAGCCATGGATGGCCCGACGCGGGGCCATGGACTCCGCAAAAAGCGGCGGTCGCGGTCGCAGCGAGACCGGGAGAGACGCTCCCGGGGCGGGCTGGGGGCCGGCGCGGCCGGCGGCGGCGGGGCCGGCCGGACCCGGGCGCCCTCGCTCGCCTCGTCGTCGGGCTCCGACAAGGAAGACAATGGGAAGCCCCCGTCCTCCGCCCCGTCCCGGCCCAGACCCCCGCGGAGGAAGCGGAGAGAGTCCACCTCAGCCGAAGAGGACATCATTGATGGATTTGCCATGACCAGCTTTGTCACTTTTGAAGCGCTGGAGGTAAGGGGGACCCCCCTCCCCCCAATTTCCCTTTATGCACGACCCCACTCGGCTGCGACCGGCTCTGCTGCTTCCCCCGCCGCGTTCTGGCGGGTCTGTCTGTCTGTCTGTCTGTCTAGGCTGAGGTCTTATTGTTGGGGGGAGCTGGGGGCGCGGGCAGACAGGCAGCAGGAGGGAATCGCAAAGCCGTGCCTGCTCTCGTTCTCAGCTCGCCTTTCCCCTGCGCCCCCTCCCTGCGCCCCCTCCACAGCAGATGGGCAGAGAGAAAGGGGTTCAGACATCACAACAATGCGCCCCCCTCTACGGATAGCTGTGCCCCCACTCCTTTCTCCTCTCCCTCCCCAATCATGGCTTCTTGGCTGGTGGAAGTCTCTGCTGGATTTGGGGCTCCTGTGGACGGTGTCTGTGTGCTTTCTACAGAACCATATGTCCGTGTGTGTGTGTCTGTATAGTATATACCTTTCCTGGGTGTCCTCGAGACTAGAGACTGATGGGGTTTTGTGGTTTCTCTGTCCCCCTCCCTTGCCCCCCCCCCTTTTTTGGGTGAAGCTGGGGAAGGGGGCGTTTTCTCCTGGTAGGGAGAAAGGAGGGAGGAGGGGAGAGCAAAAAGGAAAGGACGGAATATCTTTCTGTATTCCGTATGGGGCTCTATTACAGAAAGGGTTAATTATAATATTATCTGTGCACATATATATGCACATGTGTGTGTACAAGTGCAATTTGGTTAAAAGACAGAAAAAGGTATACCAGAGAGGAGTGGTGGGAGGAAAGAATAAAATCCTAGCTGGTATCTGAAGGGCTTGTCACCCAATTGTCCCTCTCCCTTTCCTTTTTTTTTGTATTTTCTTTTCTCTTTTTTTTCTTTCTGATTGGCTTTGTGTGTGTGTGTGTGTGTGTGTGTGTGTGTGTGTGTGTGTGTAAATGTGTGTCTTTCTTTATTCCTTGGGCACCTGCAGTGTTGATTTCCAAATGTATATTTTCCTGCCAGGTAACCCGTTCCTGGAAGGAGGGGTGGGGGAGTTAGAGGGAGACTGTCCAGGGGTCAGGTAAATTGTCTTTACCTGAAAAGATCAGATTTGGTGCTGGCATAGGTCAATGGCCTCTATAAATGTAACCCCTTTTCCTCCCTACCTCCCTATCTCCACCCGCAAAACACACACACACACACACACACACACACACACACACACACACACACACACACACACACACACACACACACAGCTTTGAGATTCTGCAGTTGGTCTGGCTTTCTTAAGCACAAAACCAAGATAGGAGTTGGTTTCTAGCCTTTCATGCACCTGACATGGTGGTTTGAGGTTCCTGAAGGAAACTTTTCCCTTTTTCTTTGGTTTTTTTGTGGTTATTATGGTATTGTTTGAGATGATCAAATGCAAGCTTTGTTAATGACAGCTTAAATCTCACATGCAGTAACTGTATAGGTGTAGATCGCTGGTTCTGTATGTATGTTTTGGTTGTCAGGTTTAAATATTTTTTAAAAGGAAGCCTTCCTGTCAGGGTTCTTTTCTGTTTGAACTGCTTTTTGGTTGGGCTGCTGGTGGTCGTGGATGGTGGCCAGTGGTTGGGAGGGAGGGTGGTTGGTGGTAATCATGGCCATAGATTTTGATGTTAGTAATTAAATCAGATACCCATTGGTTTTAGAACTGGTGCTTTACTGGCTAAAATGGATCTTACACAATTGTTTTGGGTGTTGAGGCTCACCACTTATTAGGATAATTCTAACTGTGGCTTCAACTTTGCCAATGCCACGGTGGGAGGGTACTCTACAGTGTGACCTCTTTCTCTCTGTCTTGCTTTAAAATAGGAATTGAAATGGCAGCATGTATGTTAATAGAAAATGCTGCCTAAAATTTGGTTCACCATTGCTATCTGCAGTTAGTTTAGAACAGTATTTGTAAGAGTTGGTTACAAGTGGTTCAGCTCTCTGTATGGTTTCCTGGGCTGCCCTGTGGCCCCTCTCAGTAAGTAAGCAAGATGGGCCTGCAGATTCCCACGAACATTTCTGAAGGCTAAGTGGAGGTAAATAGGCAGTTGTTTTCGATCATTTTTATTTTTGATAAATAGTATTTGACTGGGCTTGTGATGTGTATATCTGTCTGTTTGGCTTTTGAGAGAAAATGTGCCCAATCTAGTTTCTTTTGGGCTTAAGTAACTTAATTTTTAAAGAAGCCAAGTTTAAAGTGTACTGCTAATGCCATTTCTTGCTGTGATTTTTTCTGCTCCTTTTCTAGATTCAAAACCTGGATTATTTTGGGTAGCTGGATACTATGCTATGTTCATGTCCGAATATCATTTACGAATCTGTGTGTGGGTCTAAAAGGTCAAACTTTTAAAAAAGTTTCCTTAAAACTACAGAAAAATTTAAACATACGAAAGTAGAGAGAATAGTTTGCTAAATCTCAGTGTACGCAGTGCCCAGTTTCAGCAACTACCAGCTTCTGTCTCGTCTTGTTGCATTTATATCCCTTCTACTCACTCCCCCCTCCCAGATGTGATGTGAGAGATACGTAAATATTTTTGTATATATTTCTAAATGGTGGTGACTTAAAAAACCACCAAAACCCCCACAGTACCTTTATCACCTAAGTAAACAACAATTCTCTAATATTAAACATCCTGTCAGTGTTCACATTTAAGAGACCTAGCATTTGTAGGAAAGCTGTAAATAAACTTTTCAGATTAAAAACACAGTTGGGAATAAAAATCATCATGTGTGTCTGGTTCTGTGGGCAAAGGTAGATCTGTTTGCACATTTGTGTCTATGCTGGATGGTCAAAACATGTTGCATGATCATTTAAAATAAAACCTGTGCTGTCCCACTGTACTCGTTTTGAAAGAATTATTCAACTATTACCATGAAATGTGAGGGCTTATTAAGAAACAGGCAACTAAAGTATGAACTTGGACAAGAATGTATGTTACAGAAGTGCTTATAAATGTTAAGAATTATTATAGATGCTAAGATTTCTATGAAATATGTACTATGTTTTTGTGCCTTGTGTTTAGAAGTGAAAACAATTGTCACTACGTATCATCAAGGCTGCTGCTAGTATGATGTGATAAGAAACCAGAAATGTTGGCTTGCACAGCGAAGCTTGCACAGCCAGGCTTGTACAGCTAGGCTTGTACCTTATGGGTGTTCATGGACACATATAATGACTCCATGATATTATCTTGAGAAACTGATTTCGACTTCCCTTTTAAAAAGGAGGCTCCTAATTCATAATGAAATGTGCTGTTATAAATTGTTCCAGTCCAACTATAGTTTTACTAATGTTGGAGCAAAAGTAAGAAACTTACCTCATGAGAACCCACATTTTTATGTTGATTATTTTTTTTACTATTGTTGGATTTTATATAAAATGATGAAAGCTTTGGGGTAGTTTGAGAAGTCCCACACTTTATAGGTGGTGAAGCTCGCTGAGGTAATTTCATATTCTGCAGGACACTTGTCTTACGTAATTGTGCCCTGAAGTTCAAGTGTATGATTGTGAAGAGTCTCATGATAGAAGATAAGAGGGTAGGTGAGGAGGCTAAAGTTGAATGTAGTGTTCTTTTCATTAGGCATTGGAGAAGCAGAATTACCATTTGGATATTATATTGTTTATTTGGATATTCTTTGAATAATAGGTTGAGAATGAGTATTCACAGATGTCATACCTCTTTTTTTTTTTTTTTAAAGTGGCTTCTAGCAAAAAAAAAATATAAATGGAAATGTTAGGGTTTTAGTACTATCAGTGTCCCCTTGTACTGTCAGATAATCTTGTCTTTCTGTTCTTATTTGGGTTTCTTTCTGTGTAGTCTCAATTAGTAAATCACGTGAGCACTATAGCTGAAAATTTATCTTTCCAAGTCCATTATTTCCCTACTTCAGTCCTCTGTCATGAACTGGGTTCTTAGTGCAGCCTCCTTTTGTAAAACTAACCAAGAGAAGCCAGGATGAAATTGGTGAGATTAACAGACAGGAGGCCAATTAGAGCTTTGCAGGCTTGTAAAAATTAAGGAAGACTTATTTCTAATGGGTAGAGGATCAAAGCAAGACTTTCATGTGATCTTCATTTCTTACCTCTATTTCAGGGCTTACCCCTAAACATTATACATCTGTGGCATAAATAGGCTGTACAGAATTTGTTTTACTTATAATATGCCATGTTAATAGGCTCTGGTAATTTATTATGGTCAGATCTCACTTATTCACTTGTTCTAAAAATATTAATTATATTCCTGTATTAGTCAGCAAATATTTATGGAGTGCTTGCTATGTGCAAGGCACTAGAAAGAGTACAGAGAAACCTAAAATATATGTAGCATCTTGAAGGAGTGTGCAGTTTAGTTGGTAAATTAAGTCCCGCACCTACAAAATAATTTTGAATCAGGCACTCATGTGCCAAATACCAACTAAGTGCAGTAGGATTTCAGAGAAGGGGTAGTGTGATGGGCTGAAGTGTTTGAGAAGGCTTCATGAAGAAGATGGGGCCTGGAAAGGTGAAGTGATCTGGATAGATTGGGAAGAAATGTGGGATGGGGAGCGCGTTCTAAGAAGAGGGAATGGTGAAGGAGGAACAGAAAACAGATGAGTGAGAAGATGCTATTTGATTCGGGCTTGGGGGCAAGGAAAGTAGAAATGAGTACAAAATTATGGAAGTGAGTACTTGTTAGGGAGTCAGGAGACTAGTGAAGAAACATGTTCCAGGCTTAGCTGTCCTGACTAGTTGAGTAACCTTGGGAAGTTAATTTCTAAAAGCATCATTTTCTTAATTCATTGAGAGATTTAGACTAGTTTTCTAGCAAAGGTGTACCCAAGCTGGATGGGAACATAGCTTTGCCAGATGTTCATAGGTTGTGTTCTAGACCCCAAAAAATGTGACCTACCCTCAAATAGTTTTGGAACTTGATGAGCTAGACAAAATTAAAGGAATGTCTTGTTTGTTCTGCCAGAATTAAGTCTTTTATTATGAGAACATGAGTTTTGAATATCAGAGAAGGCCATGTGATGTGCCTTATTTCCTAAATTTGTGTGAACACAGGGCACTTTAATTCTTAACATTGGAATCCATAATCCATAATCTGGTGTGGGAAACGGTGGAAAAGATCTCAAAGGTCCTTTCCAGAAACTTGGTGATCTCAGAGTTTAGGGTGAGTGGGCTAATTGACAGATGACTTGGAAAACCAGGCACAGAAGTTTGAAGTTGGAGTGGAGGCTGCTGCTTAAGTGGGAGTGGCAAGTGAAGTGCAAAGTGTAAATAATGATGATAATTTCACTTCTCCTGCTTTTTCTGCCTGGTGTCAGCCCTTTCATTGATTCCTAGTAACCCCACCATGTGGTAAGAATTGGTGAGTGATTCTCAGTAGCTCTTTCAGTGTGATAGCCCAATTCTCATGCCCTGAGCTGCCTCCAGCCAATATGTTATATATTCTCTTGGTCTCTTCTGGTTTCCTGTATTGCTCCTTTTTAGCGTGCTGGAAATGAAGGTTGGATGAGAAAGGAAGCTGACACTGATGTTAAAATAAAGGTTTCAAATTTTCTGTCTTTTGCTCATTTATGTATGAAGTGCTGGTTCAAGAAAGGTCAGAACCCTTCTGTTACAAAGCCAGGGAGAGCTGTGGAGATTTTTTTTTTTTTTTTTTTGCATTTTTTTTGCATTTTTCACTTTTTGTATTGGGAAGTTTGGGATGGGACTGTAGAGTAAATAGGTCAGATCTGGCATTTCACTTCTGAAAGTTCCTAAGTGGTGAGAAAGGTTGCAGGAAAGAGTGTGAATAATGTGCTTGGTTATGAATTCAAATGTTATACTGTATGTGCTGAATTTAAGTATTTTGCTGTACAAGGCAGAGATCACTTCAAAAATATTCATGTGAGATAAGGTTGAAGATTGTGACATGATGATTCCATGCAGCTAGTTAGTTGTTGAGATTAACTACTTCAGCTCCTTTCTGGAAGTAGGCAATAAATGAACCAGTAAACTTAAAAAATGAGTCACAAAATTAGTGATTAGCCTTTCATCCTGAGAGTATTGTTCTCTAGCCTTCAAAGTTGAAAAAAAGGGTAAAAAAAAAAAACCCAACAACAACTAGCCTTCACCATGATTCAAGGAGCATGAGGGTGCTAAAGCGATTCTGAGGCTCTTCTATATAACAGTATTATATGCTGTCAAAAATAAATGGTAATTATTTAGTTTGAGAGAACATTAGGGTTAGAATTAAGGCTAAGTTGAGAAAATAATAGTTGAGTCCAGCAGTTAGGGAATAATTTAGGTCCCAGTGGCTACAAGACTTGGAAGTCTTTTGGATAGAAGGTCTGTAGCACTTCTTGATGGAGGGGATGTGCACATGCAGAGGGTGGAGGATGGTGACTTAGTGGCTTTACATTTTATTTTATTTTACTCCTATGCTGTATGAGAGTCTGATACACTAAATGTAGCCTAACTTTGTAGAAGTGCCTCATGCTATTTTATTCTCTTTAAGAAATAACATTTTTTTTAATGTTAGGATTAAATTTATTCTTTAGATATAGGAAAAACAAGTTAGTAATGGGATAGCTGCTATTCATTTGAGAAAGTTCAGAAAAAAATCAAGAAGATTTGAAAACTCAGATAATGGAAGTTTGGGAGAGCAAGATGGGAATTAATTTGGTGAAACCCAAAATAAGAGAGGATCAGAAATAATTTAGAGACATTGTTAACTGGGTCAGAACTGTTTGTTTTGTTTTTTCTTTTTTACACAGCCTGTACTTGTTCCATAGAAGAATGCAGGTTTTATTTTTCACTAGAATAGAGGCATAGAATTTAAGGCTGGTGAGACCCTAAGTTTGTCTTTGTTCTTGCAAATATTAGCTATGCTCTTCATTTCTTTTCACAAGGCTGAAGGGTAAGGAGTATGCAGTTCTTAGGTATCGTTTTAAGGTCTCAAAGAATAGGTCCTCTTATGCTGGTAGTAACTGAGGAGGAGAGTAGTGGATTTCACATAGTCTGGTTTCCCTTACTTGCTCAGGAAGAGACTAGGTAAGTACAGCCTCTGTTTCTCAGTCCTCTTCAGGACTCAGATTCCATCTTTTGCAAGGGAACCTGTAGCCTGAAATCCTCTCTCCCTCTTTTCCTTTTCCTTTTCTTTTTTCTTTTCCTTTTTCCTTTCCTCTTCCCTCCCCTCCTCTCCTCTCCTCTCTTTTCCTTTCCTTTCCTCTCTCCCTCCCAACTGCTCTCCCTTCTTTCTTCTCCTTCCATTACTGAGGTAGAGCTATCAAAATTATTAATGCAGTTAATAAAAGTTAATGGATTTAGGAAGTTGTGAATGAAATGTGGAAACTTAAAAATTCCAAATTTCCATTATTTGAACTTTGACAGTCTGTTTGAGGGACTTTGAAATTAGCACTGTGAGGGTGTAAATTACTTGCCACAGTTTTCTGGGCTGTTACAGCTTATAATTCTGATTTCTCATTTGTATCTGAAACTCTAGTTAGAGTTTGCTTGACAAACGCCACAAGTTACCAACTACATACAAATATTTTTTACTTTACTGTCATTCTGGCTTGCCGCTATACCTCATGGTACCTTCAGAACCCTGGAAAACCCAAGTGTAGTGAAATGGAGTCACAACAAGAGAGGGGAAAGCCCACAGTGTGTAAGTAATGGAAAATGGTTAATGTAGGTTGGGATTCATTTTGGGTAGAAAACCTTCAAATTGCAGATACTGTGTGATTGCTATTAACTGAGGCATTTTGAAATCACCTGGGCTCAATTCAGAAGCACTGTCAGTGAAGACAAATTGTGACTTGCGGTTATATGGCTGAAATCTGACACTTTCAGACTGCAGGGACATTCTGAATCTGGGACAGGGTTTAAGTCAATGCCAGGGTCAAGTTGTTATGGTACCTGAGGGATGTCATTTTTCCTTGTTGTCCCCATACCTACCCTCCACTGCAGCACAACACCAACCTACCAACCTTATTTTAGATTTCTACAAAGTGATAGATTTCTTATGGCAGTGATATTTTAGAGCTTGAAAGAGGCTTTAAGAGAGTCCAGTAATGCTATTATCCCTTAATAGTTATACTGAAGTAGACTTTTTTTTTTTGGTTGTTTGCTAGAGACCCTTGCAAAAGTTGGCTAAAAGTTGTTCAGTAAATACTTTTTCCATAGTTAAAACCTAAGTAAGGAAAAAAACCTAATAGAAGGAAGATGTAGATGAAACAATGGTTGGACATTAGGTTATCACTTGTTTTCCAGCCACATACTAGAAATTCCAGTGTTCCACCCATTTTCTCTGTACATGTTTAGTTGTCAAAAAATGATTAAGGTCCTGGATTGTGCTGTTCTGAGAAATGGTTTTATGTAATTCAAGTAAAAGTATTCTTTCACTGGGGCAAAAGGGGAAATAAGCGTTTTGCTGTTGTTACTGTATTGCTGTGTATTGCAAAGTTTGCTCTTAACTCATTTCTTATCAGGTAATCAGTTTGATTGTCAAAATTAGTTTTGAGCTTAATGTGCAGAGCATCTTTAGGAGGTATTTCTTAAAGTTAGGACCTCAGATTTTTCAGAGCAGTCTTTTGATCCATTTCACTTCAGCCATTGTTAGCTGATGTGCTTTCTAAGCCATGAGTGGCATCAGAGGCACAGATGTTGTCTTTAGTAATGTAGTTTTACCTGTTATTTTGCAAATGAAAACACAGCCCAGAGGGGTTAATTGACCTGCTCAAGATCACAACTGGGAATTAGACTTTCACTGTTATCTAATGAAAGTAGGAGACTGTCTGCTTCTCCTTGGTCCTAGGATTCTCAAGGATGGGGGATGTTGAAGGAGGTTTTTTTTTTTAAAACAAATAATACTACAGATGAGAATGAGCACCCATGATTATAAAGCTTCCAATTTTTCTAAGAAAATTTCTGATATTTTCTCACTATTGAGAACCTTTCAAAAGCATTCTGTTTTTCCTCAGTGTGTCTGTCATTGGTCTTTCTCTGAAGGCACATTAGTCTTTTTTTTCACATGCCCCCCACCCCGACTTCCCATAATAAGGATATAGAAGAAAAAATAAGTATTAGGGTGATGATATGAGGGTTTCTTATCCTTGAATGCCCAGTGGAAAAATGACATAACTATTTGAATATAAAATGATTTTAATGTGGCCCATTTAAAATTTTAACTTTTTTTTTTTTATAAACTATTTTCTTTAGCCAATATTCTCTTCAGAGCAACTCAGAGCAACTTAACAAGGTTGGCAATAGAACATTTGAAACAAGTGAACTTTGGAGTATGGTGGAGTTGAAGACTCAACCAAACTTTTCTTCTGAAGAAGAAAGACTTAAAATATTAAATATACATGATGTGTTGGCTAAGCCATCTTGCTTCTTTATTGCTGAACAGTAAATTTATTACAACTGTTTGTCATGTGTATATGTCTATAGTCATTCATTTACTGAAAAGAAATTTTCATGAGATTGTAATAACATCTCAAGATGGATGTAATTAAAACAGAAGCAGACTGACACTCTGAATTAAATGCAAACCATAAACCGTGATACCTGAGCATGTGCCTTACATAGTGGCTTCAGGGGGCAGTCAGCCAAATATGCAAATAAAAAGACATTGATGAATTTCCCTGGATGTGTTTGTGGTTGCACAGAACCCAACTATTTTATTAATCTTTTATTAAGCATTGTTTAGATTTGCAGCAGCAATGGAATGTATTAATTTGGCAGACCAAATAGCTTAGGACCAGAAAGTAGGGAATAATAAAGGGAAGACATGATTGATATACTGTCCTATAAATAACACATGGGACTGACAGACGGGCTGAGTAATCTTTAGATCTGTGCTTGATGTCATTAATGGAGTTGTTAAACCAGGATGTTTGAGTTGAACTTCAATCAGAGAGGCTGCCTCCCATTTAAAATGCAGGTCTATTTCTCCTTACACCCTGGACTGACATTGACAAAATTGGTATAAATCGAATTTCTGTAAATTGGATCAAATGCACCAGAGGACTCTTACTGTGAAAAATATGAGTCCTTTTATTTTTGTTGTTGTTTGTTTTTTAAATCAAGTGTAGGACTCCTCCTCTCTGTAGGGAAGTTGGAATTTTAGTAGAGTGGGTTTCTTTAGATAGGCATTTCTTTCCCTGAAATAACTTTTCTGCATGTGTTTCCTGTGCTCCTGGAAGAAAGTGATGGAAATTTGCATTTTCTGTTCAGGTTTTATACCTCACTTAGTTGGTGCTTCCAGGAATAATTGATGGTGATATGAATAAGGTGGCATCATTCAGATTTCAGAGGTTGGTTTTCAAGTGCATGCTAAGGAGGGCTTGCAGCTATGAATATGGAATATGATTTCCATATCTGTTCCACTGGGGAGTCTAGGCATGTCATAACCACTTCAGAGTCATGATTGTACAGAGACACCCTAGCTATAATTTTTCTGTATGACAGTTCAGTTTTAAAATTGTAAAGATGCCAAATTCAGTGCTGTATTGTTATTAGGGAAGTCGGTGACATCTGTTATATCTTGTTAACCAGGGGAGGAAAATGCTTTAATCAAAACATCTAATTATGTCCTCTAAACTGATGAAAGATCCTTTGCTAGATTTTTGGAATTGGCTTTAATGGAAGAAGCTGGCCTCTACCGGAACTGCGAAGTGAATTTGCTCTTTTTATTTGAAAAATACTTATTGTTAACCATAGTGACATAAGGATGTTTTAATTTTATAAAATTACTCTTACACTGTGTTTTGAAAATAGAGACTTTCAGAAGTTGTCTAAGCCAGCATGAAGTTTTTGTTTTGTCCTCTTTCTCACCCCCACAGCAGATGAGGTCCCAGAGGGAGTTTGTGTTTGCAGATGTGAGGTTAGGAGGATATGTGGTGGCTGAGAGCCACCTGGGGAGGGAGCAAATGATAATTACAGGTGAGAGGCAGGGGGATAATTCAGCCTGTGTGCTGGGAGGTGCGATTTCACACCTGAATGTTGAAACCTGCTGTGTTAGACAGTTGCGTCGTTTTAAAATTAGTTTTGTTAGTCTAATATAGAAATGGACCAGATTTTTCTAGGTCACCTTCAGTTGAAAGAATATAATTGTTTTAAAATATTGAAGTATAATGTGATTCTAGATGTATTTCCTGTGTTTAAAAGGTTTATATGATACTTGAAAGTATCAAAAACTGTGTTTAACAGCATATTTATGTGGCTTCTAACTCCCTTGATCACTTTTTAAAATTCGTTAAATATTTTGGCAGTGTGACTTTTCTGCTTTGAGTTATTCAGACTTCAAAACTTATCTAGTAAAGCCATCCTTTTATCTACATTTCAACCCAGAATTAATTTTATCTGCAGCTGTTCTGTTCCCAGAGTCACAAATAATAATATAAATAAAATAAAATAATAAAATTTATTGATACTTTTTAATGGTGGATTATGGATTAAGTTAGAGAAATGCTTTATTTCTTAGCTTTCAGAGTATTTTATCTTTCTGAAATGATTTTCCCATGGATTGAGATCTTGGGGCCAGCCTAAAGGAGTTTTTGAAGTGTTGACCATGACACAATGTACTCTGTGTTTTTGTTTTGTTTTGTTTTGGTGGGAAGTTCAAGTGCTATTACATGCTCGGTAATGGCTTATTGTGTGTCTGTTATATGCTCTTGGTCGGTTATATGCTCTGTAATGGCTTATTATGTATCACTTGGGAGTATGACTGGAACCTTGGAAAAGAGAGCCAGAGTTTTCTCCCTATACCTCTAATATATTATTTTATTTCTTGCTGTTCTCTTTTTTTGAGGCTCTCAGAATCGTTGCTTCCTTTACTCAATAATTCATGCTTGGTAGATACTCAGTCAATGCTTATTTAGAGTTGACTTATTTAGAGTTCTCCACAAAAACTCCAGGAAAAGAAGTTTTTGAAAAGGGAGTTACTATTTACTCAGTACTTACTCTGTGCCAGGCATTGTGCTCATAATTTTGCACTCATCTTCTCATTAGAGCTACCCCGTGAAAAAAATGAATGTTATCTCTGTTTTACAATTGAAGACACTGATGCTCAGAGAGATTAAGTTAACTTGAATGCTCAAGGTCAGTACAGGAGAGGCAGGAAATGAAGCGGTTGGTTTTTGCCTGACCTGAAAGCTTGTGCTCCTCACCCCTTTCCACACTACTTTTTAATATAAATTCATTTTGTGAGAGAGTCCCAAATGGGTCTCTGGTAGACCACATTTGTTCCTAATTGCCGCTGAAAATTGTCTTGGTTACAGAGGAGTTTCTAGGTATAATAATAGGCTTTAGGGAGGGGAAAGTACCACATCATCTTTTTGGAAGTTCATTATTTTCTTTTTAAAAGCTAGAGCCTGCTGTAGGTGGCTGCCACTCCTACAGCACATCTGTAGCATATTTGTTGTTAGTTTTTCTTTTTCTCTGTTTCTTTTACTGTTTTTCCCTGTATTAAAATCTGACCTTTTCCCAGGTCACATCGATCGGGTAGATTTTAAGCCTTTGTAGAAGACAGAGATTTGGGCTCCTTAATACTGAAGGTTACTGTGTGCCAGTTCCTTTACTAAATCCTTTCATATACTTATTCTTGCAGTAGCGCCCCGAACAGAAGTGTAAAATTGGAGAAGGGACTGGCACCCTCTTAACAGGTCACTGTGGGTATAGCTTAAATTCTACTATAGATTCATAAGTATTTTGCCTTGTCTGGTTTTAAACTATTCTAGGAATTGACATTTCTCTTAGCAACATGTTCCACATGTAACAGACCTTATTGCTAGGTTTTTGTTTTTGTTTTTGTTCTTTAATAGATTCTCCATTCTTCCTAGTCATCATATGAAATAGTTATTTGCTTTTCTTGATGTCTATATCTTGAAGATAGCTGGTGACAAATGGTACAATATTTTCTGTCATTGTTTCCTTTCATTATTCTAAGCACATTTACAAATTGTTTTCCTCATTCTTCACTCCACCCTGTAGAGGTTTGTTTATGGAACTAAGAGTATGCTAATGAATGTGTTAGAGTTACTTCTTATGGAAATCCCAACTGTGACTAGAGTACTATACATTCTTGGAAGCCCCCTCATCTCTTCTGGGCCAAGATGGGCCTCCACACACTTCATCCTCTAGAACTTCAGGGTTCAGATCTGGCTGATGACCATTTTTTGAGGAATAGTGTCTCTGTCTGTCTCTCTGTTACTCTCTCTCTCTCTGTCTCTCTGTCTCTCTCTCTCTGTCTCTCTGTCTCTCTCTCTCTGTCTCTCTGTCTCTCTCTCTCTCTCTCTCTCTCTCTCTCACACACACACACACACACACACCCCTATTGGGCCTGAAATTTCACAAGATTTCTGGGTGAATAAAAAGATCAATCAAGTTAAACACTTCTTTGAAAAGTCTCTTTCTGAAAAGAGGAGGCAGTGTCTTAGAACCATCAGGCTCTGGGACCTGCAGTCTTGCTCCCCCCTCTCTAACTACTCTGATGAGCACAGTTACCCCTTTTCTCATCCAAAATAGAAATATAGTAGATTTCTGTTTTTACCCAAGTTTGTGATTATAGGGGAGATCCAAGTCAAAGCATGTCCTTTGAAGTTTAACTATCACTATAAAAATCTAGTGTGATATGAGTCACAGCTTTAAGTCCAGCGTTTTAAAAGTGATCTCTGAATTTATACCTGAATTTTATATGTTTGTACAATATGAGTTCTGTATTACTTCTAGGGCCCTTCTCAGATTGTAAATACTTAGGTAGGAGCTGTGTATTTTTAACTTTTCCTTCTGTTGTTCCTTACTTCTCGGTTTTTAATACCCCTGCTGTCATGTTTTTGATTAGGGAAACAGTGTGAAGAGGACTGACTTGTAGAGATGGGTGTCACTTTCACTTCAGGGCAGTAGGTGCCCATGTTTACCGTTTACAGATGAAGATTATTTTCACATTCTTGTTGTCGATTTCTACATCTGCCCATATTTCATTAGTACTCTTATTTCATTTAGTGTGGTGTACCTGGGATTAAGGACAGAGAAATGTGTATGCTCAGGCAGATTTGGAAATTACATTGTTGAAATACAGCCCGTATGGTCATCATGAAATGGTTAGTACTGCATATAATTGCCTTCCCAATGATGTGTTCTTCCAGTGATGTGCTTTGTCATTACTTCCATCCTCCAGGAAGCACTCCTGTAGCATGCTGACAGCAATGGCGTCCTTAGAAAGCATATGGACATGCAAAGGCATTAAATTATCTTTAGCTTAAAGATTAGATTTCAGTGTTAGAGGATAGGTCACCATGCCTTTAATGGATAACTCTTGCTTAGTTCAGCACTGCTAGACTGTATGATAAAGATTTGCAAAAGTCCTATTTACTTGTTTGCTGAGTATATTTCATATTTTCTCTGCAATTTGGAGGTCTTTTAGCTGTGCATAAGACCTCATCACAATATTGTAGCTAGTTGGTTTCTCTAGGGTGTTTCTTCCAACTGTTCATACCTTGTGCAAAGGTCTTCTTTAGGATACTCCCTCAACCTCTGTTTTCTGGAATGTGAGCCCAAAGCACACTTAGCCAGGAGGTCATTTAGATATAAAAAGAGACTAAGTATCAGAGTCAGGAAGCCACCAGCTGGCTGCCATGTTGCTCAAATTTATATCTGTATTGAATAACCATTGTCTTCACCATCCTTCTTCCCTACCCCTTAGAAGCAGTGGGATTTTTGCAGCCTGGAGGCTCAGTGATAGGTCTTGAAACCCCGGGACCATGTGACAGGGCATTGGAAGAGACATTCTTCCCTCTGCCCCATGGAACTGGATTTTTTTTCTCCTTCCAGACATGCCTACTATTTGGTCGTAGAAATTTTAGGGATGCAACTGTTCTGGGACATGGTATGCTTTGAATTTTCAGGGAACTTTATGCAGGTGCCAGCGAGTAGAAAATGAAATCACAGAATGGAAAAGTCATTCATCAAATTTAATGTTTCTCTTTGGAGTCTAACAAATAAAATGGACTTGGAGACTTTCTGAGCAATAAATGACTTTGGAGATCATTTGGGCAGTGATTTTTGGGTACCTCAGGGACATTGAGCCAGCTAAGGGGAGGCCCTGGCCTCATTCAAACAAGAGCACCACCTTTACCTGTATTATATATTATAGTAGGATTCTTTTGGGGAAGAAAAAGGCATCTGGATTCTTTTGTTTATTTTTTCAGTCAAGAAATAATTACCAGTCATTTCTATGTTCCAGGCAGGCACTGTTCAAGGCACAGGGGATGTGGTAGCAATAAAAGAGATAGATTTACATTCTATACTATAAATCATAAACAAATACATAACATGTTGGGTGGTGATGGGTTTTTTAAAGCAAGGTACATAAG
Organism: Eidolon dupreanum; assembly: GCA_028627145.1. Taxonomy (NCBI): domain Eukaryota; kingdom Metazoa; phylum Chordata; class Mammalia; order Chiroptera; family Pteropodidae; genus Eidolon; species Eidolon dupreanum. The sequence goes on along the minus strand of CM053501.1, from coordinate 19,720,959 downwards.
ATGATAGTGAGAATCTAGTATGTGTATGCACATGTGCAGTTTTATAGAGGGTGGTTTAGGTAAGGCTTCTCTAAGGAGGTGATATTTGAGAAGAAACTTGAAGGAAGTGAGGGATCAAGAAATGTGGATAGCCAGGGGCAAGAGTATTCAAGGAAGGGAAGGGCAAGTATGAAGGCTTTGTGGAAGGAGTGGCTTGTGAATAATTGTGGGAGGCCATGGTGCCTAGAATGGAGCAATCCTATGAGGAGCAGAGGGGCAGAGATGGGGGAGGGGCCTGTATGAACTTTGACTTTTAAACTTCAGTGATTTGAGAAATTTAAAAACAACTGAAAACAACAGCCCAAAGCCCTTATTTCCCAACTGAAAAATTCTTTGAACTTCCCTGAGATCATCCAACTGGTGTTAAAACAAGACTGGATCTAGAACTCACATGTTATATTCCTTTAGGAGAGCTTCACATTGTACCTCGTTACCACCATTCCAGGCATTAGGATACAGGTTTGTGTCTCCTCTCCTGTTAATGAGTATGGTTCTCCCAAAAGACATGCTTCAAGAATATACAGGAGGATTCCAACGCTTAGTCACCACAAATTGGAAACTAGTTCTGTTCTTCATTCCAGAATTCACTGCCATTTGAGTAATAATTTTAATGACAAAACAATAACAGTGGTAATAGTGGCTAACATTTATCAAGGACTCATAACAATTGATAGTCATTGTACCCAGAGCATTATCACATTTAACCTTCACAACAACCCTGTGAAGTAGGTAACGTTATTATTCTCATTTTTGAGATGAGGAAACTAAGGTTCAGAGAAGTTAAATGTATTTCCCCATGGTCATGTAGCTAGAAAGTTTTGGGCCAGGATTTGAACCCAGACTATCTGATTTCAGGGCCCGCACTGCCTCCCTGATGAAGAGGGGAGTGGACTTATCTCTGGATAAACTTTCATTGGAATATGCTCTACTTGCCCCTTTTTAAGATGGTTCTAGAGCTGAGTCTTGGGAGTAATACTGTCATCTTACAGCCTAAGGATTTCATGGCTAGCCTGGATCAGCCCTGGAAACTCTGCTGGTTTTAGGTGGATTTCTGACAGATACCTTTTGGTCCTTCTGAACTAAGTTTGACTGGAGCATTTTTCAAGACTCATCCTTGAAGTGTGTTATGGAATTCAGGCCAGTGTTTTTAAATCGACAGACCTAATTGAATTAATTGGTCTTCATATTTTTTCCCCCAGTGACATAAAAGCAACAAACATTACCAATGCCTAGTGCCTATACTCCTTAGGAATGAATGTTAAATCATCTTATTAATATTTGTGCTTTGGAGGACCAAGATATGGAGAACTTGCTTTAAAATATATTTGTGTAAAAAAAATGTGTGCATATGTGTATATAGGACTATGAAGTATTTTGCAAATATTGAATAGTCTAAAATATTAACATAACCAACCCTAATGGACACACCACCAACTTAAACAAACCTGAGCACTTTACCATGCTTTTTTTTTTTTTTTTTAAACTGGGTTATTTTTACTGTATATTTTCTGAAGAGGAAGAGAATCAATGGTAAACTTTAGGGCAGGGGGATTCTCAAAGCTTTCTGCACAACAGAATCCCATAGGGGGCTTTACAAAAGTCCCTCTACCTGTGGGAGGGTCGAGGAAGCCCCCACCCCATCAGAGCTTTTAAAAAGTCCCTGGAGGATTCTGTTACACAGGGTAGAGACCCTCTCTGCCTGGAGGAGGGTGTGTCAGTTTTTCTTCAGATACCCAGTACCAAGCCATGTGATTAGTGAGCTGTACTCCTAGCTTTAATTTTCATTTTCTCTATCAAAGTTTTTATTTTTTATTTTTATTTTTTTATGTGGTCTGCTCTCCAAGATTTTAAAGGGTAAGGTCCTGGTGTGCCCCCCCCCCTCCTCCCGCCATGACTGAGACAGGCTGGTGATACTTTTGCCTATTTGTTACAAAGTGTTTTAGAGACTAAGAATGAGGCATCAGGGAGGGGACTGAGAAATTCAGAAGTGTTGGGAGCTACTATTGAAAGTGTTTGGGATGCAAGTTATTATAAAATTACTTTAGAAGTCAGTGGGGGACACAGGGGTTCATTTCAAAAACTTAGAGTCACATACATTTTTGCAGGAATGCTCTGAGCTGTTAGAAGGCAGTTGAGGGCCTTTGGGCCAGAATCACAGCTTTATGAGAAAGGATGTGGGTAAGATGTACAGTAAGATGTGCCCTGCCACCCAAGTGGCCAGTTCTCTGTGGATACATCTGAAGTTGTGACATCTTTCAGAAGTACTGTCAACTCTTAATTATGCAGAGAATAATTATCTCCTAATGGCCTTAGCACCCCAGACGACCCATACTCCTTCCACCCACTCATCAATTCAGTAAATGGTTTCTAAATTTCTTCTGTATGCCAGGCACTGTTGCAGGCACAGGGGTAAACAGAGCCCTGGCTTCAAGGAATGGCATTGGTGGTAGTGGTAGGGTTATTGCATTCTGGTATCACATTATTCTTTGGTGTCTTTAACAGAAAAAGTTGTGGTGGAACTGTAATCCTATCCTAGAAAAGCTCTAGGGGAACCATTTGGCAGGTAGGAAGTGCTTTTGCCTAATTTGTCTTAAATTAAGTTTTTGATTCTGAGGATTTTGATTACAAATGCTTTCATGAATATATTTCTTCAAGAGAGGTTAAATGCTGGGACATTAAAGTTTGCAGGGATTTTTGGAATGAGTTGAATTTTATTTTGTTAATTACCAGCTTAACATGATGAGAATGAAATAGATGTACAGCTTAAGGTTCAAGTTTAGGGAAGATGTTGAAGAAATAATAATACTCGATTCTCTTTCTACTTCAAGTAGAATCCCCCTAATCCACCCATGTGCTCATAAATTTGAGGGAAAGGAAGGCAGAAGGGGAAGTTTATTTCTAGGGCTCTGCACTGGGCCAGGCTATCAGGTTACTTTCCCTGGGAAGACTTAATCAGAAGTGAAGCTTAAATCTGTCACCGTCTTCCACAGCAGTCAGGGAATTGGGCACTGATGAATACCATTGAATCCCTGAATAGAGGGAATGCATTAGAGACGATGTTTGCAGTCAGTTAATAAAATGGATTGTGAGGAGAAAATGGAAAGTTCGAGGGGAAAAAAAGTTCTGCAAAAGAAACCTTAAAGCCTTTGGGTTAAGTGGAGGGAGAAAACAGAGGTTGGTAAGGTTTCTTTGCTGAATGGTCATCTTCAGCAGACATGGTTGTTGACCAAAGAGGGAAAAATAAATTTCGTCATGTAAAAAATTCTTTATATCTGTGAGCTCTTTAAAAAGAATTATTAAAAAAATAATAAAGCAAGTATATACTGTTTTATCAGCTTTTGGATTGCAAAAGTGGTTTTTGATGTCAGGGTGTCAAAGGGTGGGAGGATTTTTTGTTATTGTTGTTCAGAGGATGAGAACACTTTCTTTTTCCATCTTAGGTTTTCCGGATGGGTTTTTAAATGTGGTGATCCTCAGAACCCGTGTGTGTAGATGGAGAGTCCAGCACTTGTGTATCTGCCCAAATCTACAGGTTTAGGAATAAGGCAGAGGTTTTTGAGGGGTCATAGGAGAGTTCATATAAGTGAAGGTGCATCAAAACTCATGTAGAGATACGAGACCTTTTTGTTTCTCCTTTGATTAGAATAGACATGAAATGCTTAATTGTTTGTCAACTTTGCCTCCACTATTAGCTCAGTATTGACAAAGTTGATAATAACAGTGAGAACTAGCATTTATGAAGTGCTTGCTATGTGCCATGTACTGTTTTAATTGCTAAATCAACTCAGGTAATCCTCAGACAGTGGTCCAATGAGATAGGTACTGATCCCTATTTTGTAGCAGAGGAAACAACTGCAGAGTTTACACCCAAGGTCAGCCCACGCATTGTGCCTTCAAAACCTGACTTGAACCACTACATCCTAGAACTAAATAAATGCTTAAGAGTTTTATTCTGATATTGTTTTAATGGGGCTTTCAAACCTTTCTTAACCCCTCCGCCCTTCAGTGCATGTTTTCAGAGGTAATTTACACACTCTTTAGGCTGTTACCTTATTATAGGTGAGAAAACAGAGATCTAGAAAATTATGTTATATAACTGTTCTGTATGACCTAGTGAGTTAATGATAGGACAGGAATATACAACTCCGGTTTCCTAATATATAGGTCACTGTTTTCCCCGCTGCACTGTATTGCTTCCATCAAAAAAAAATTTTAACTGAACTAAAAATTTATAAGTTTAATTTGTGTCACTCCTGTGGATGAACTAAATTAAAATAGCTAGATTCTGAGTGATTTTACCCTAGGGAGGAGGGTGGTAGGTATTTTAGAAACTAACATTTGCCTGTGGGGTTTATTGACCTACTCATGAGGACCTCTTTCTAGTCTTTGGTAGGCTTACTTAAAAGCGGAGAGACAGTATTTAGAGGAAATACAAGAGCTATCCTCAGACTTGAGTTTTGCATGGTCTGAAGATTCATGGAATGGCAAGCATGCCTTTTTTTCTTTCCCCTTTCTTTCCCACCATCCTTCCCTTTCCTTTCCTTTCTTTTCTGTGTGTGTGTGTGTGTGTGTGTGGTGTGTGTGTGTTTTAGATTGTGTCCCACTTGAGGTTAAAGTTAAGGAGACCTAAGGAAAAAAAAAATGGCCTAAACGTAAGCCTTCTATAGTGACATTTCCTTGTTGAGCAAATAAGATTTTAAAAGAACATGGAAGGAACTACCTTGATTGTTGGTGTTTGGCTTTTTGTTTTGTTTATTTTTTTCTTTTGGTCCTGTAATTCCTTTTGTTGTAACCTCTTTCCTTGGCTAATGCTTTGTTTAAAAACAAGTGCTCTGGTATTCTCAAACAAATTATCCAGCAGGCTCCCTGATTGTGCTCTCAGATAAAAGACCCCAGGGTATTGCTCTTTCTGTCTTTGAATTGCGGTTGCTTGTGCACGCCCAAGAGCAGAATACAGTTTACTGCTGAGTTTTGAGTCCTCTTAATGTGGTTATCTAAAACAATAGAATATAAATTTGAAAGGGGAAATGTGGATTGGATTTAACCCCTCAAAGGCCTCTAATGGGAAACTGATTTATAAAGAGTAGTAGAGTTCTGTCTGGGATTGGAAACTTTGAGATCCAGTTTGTCTTTGTGTTTTTAGCTAAATGACTTTGTGTCATTAACCTCTGAAAATCTAAACTCCGAATGACATAATAATGATAATGAGAATAGGAACAGGTTTCCAAATTGTGCCAGGGAAAAGCACACGTTCAGATTTTGCCAGTGACACTGAATGAATGTCATGTGGCCACAGATGAGTAATTTGATTTTACAAGTTTCTATTAAATTTGCAGGGCTGAGGTTCCCCATAGGATTTAGTGATTAGTGATTTTATTATATACTATAATTATGAGAAAAATATTTATGAAATAGTCAACCAAATATTTTTTATATTTTGTGAGTTTACCCCTTTAGCTATGAAAACTTCTGCCAACCTTTTCTGAATAATTACACTTTGCCACCCGTGTTGGATATGGAGAATCTGGATTGGATGGTTTCAGATTGTTGCGAATCCTGAGTTCTTGTGCAGTGGTTTCCAGACCCAGTCGCACATCTGTACCTCCGGGGTAGCTTGTTAAATATAGAGTCCTGAGCCCTTTTCCTGATCTACTCAAAATTCCTGCTCTCTGGCTCTGGTATATTTGCTTTTTAAATAGGCTCACCAGGAGTTTAGTTTCTTCTTTGTTTTTGTTTTGCTTTACAGCAAGAGCCTGTACAGAAGTTTTAACATCACTATTTTAGAAAATATTTTTGAGATTTTTTTTTTTTTTTGTGGTGGAAATGGTACTGCTTTAAAATAATTTCTCGCCTGCCAAACCCTTTCTGAAATTGTTCATGCAGATATGGTTTTAAAACCTTACATATTGTGACATAGAACACACCTTGATATAAATAGTGCAGACAGCTCAATGAATTATCACAAAGTGAACACCCAAGTAACTGGGACCAAGGTAAAGAAATAGAATGCAAAAAAGTTTGATTTTTATTACTTTCCTCAAAATTTCTCTCCCACCCCTCCTCCTCAAATCCCACGAAATTAGGACAATAAGGAAAAGTTGGTAAAATAACATAATAAAGTACAAGTATAAAAAGTAAAAAGCATTCTGCCTTTCATGTGCTAGGTGTTTCTTAATCATTCTCCTTTCTGCAATTTTTTGGTGATGTTAAATTTGGATTGTTTATCTATTTTTTGATCCAGCCTTAAATCAGTTCCTGACAGTGACTGTCAGTTAACACTCACAGCATATATCAAGATTAAGCTTTAAGATTTATCTTTTCTGAACGGCTAACTCACTGAAAGTATACTGGTAGTTTTGAAAAGTACAGATTAGCAGCCCTGGCAGGACTCTGGTAAACAAATGAGTCTTGTCATTGTAGCCTGGGTAGCCCAGATAACATGTCTCAGTAGCCAGAAGTCCTTATCTTGGTACCTGAGGGAAGGGGACTTCTTGGGCAACAAAAATAAAAGATTTTCTGCCTTCCTCTCTACCCACCCCAGAATAATCTCTCTTCCCTTCCACTGTAGTCAGAGCATTGAAAGCCAAAGCTAATGATGTCTACCTGAAGGTTTTTTCCTGTTTCTCTTTTGCTTTTGACATAGGGGAATCATTAGATTCTCAGTGGGAGAAGTTCTGGTGGTATTCAGCAGTAAACTTGGTTGTTTTCTTGGAAAGGGAATACTTACAGTAAAGGGATCCCATACTCAGGTGAAGGGAGAGAGCTGACTGCATTGCAGGCCATAGTGAGTAGTAATTATGTGCCAGCAGCTGCACCTCTGTACTTCCCTGAAAGGCACGCGGGCTCTGTGGTTCTGAGAGCCGCCCCTCCCCTGTCCCACCTCATACTCACCATCTTGGTTATCTCCAATATCAGCTAAACAGGTGACAAGACTCCAATCACCCTGCTCTGAATGGCTTTCCATCTTTCCAAAAGTACACCAGAGGCTTGTTTTGTTACAGTACATTGATTAAATAAATATTCCTGTGTGCACAAAGGAACTGAAATCTGTAATGGCACTCTGCAGTTATCTGTCCATTAGTAGCAAAGGAGGTACTGTTGTTTCCTCCCCTTCCCCTCCCTTTTTATCCTCTCCACCACACAGATTTCTCAGAGATACAAGTAACATAAATTATCTGATCCCTGCCTTCAGGTGCCTGTGAAGCAGAGGGGTAGTGTCATACAGTGGTGCAGCATGTCGTTCAGGTAGTGCTCAAGGTGTATGGATGGATAATAGGAGAGCTTGAGTGATTTAGATGAGAAGTTTCTTTCTTTGGGGTTATGGGACCTTTGTCTCTCCTCTTAACCGTTAACAGAAGTGGATTCAGGAAGGTCTTTCAAATTAGCTTTACTTTCTCTTTACTTTCTCTTATAGGAAAGAGTGCTTCTGGCATTGAAGTTGTTCAGTGTGCCCATTGTCAGATGTGAAAGCCACAGAGTCTCTGTCCCATCGTGTTTACTTATGTACAAGTTCCCTTCAAAAGGCAGTGACAGGAGAGACCTCTACCATTTGGGCAGTAGCCATAGAGGACTGTGGAATGACAGGAATTCTAACCATGGTGGTGCTGCTGGATTTCCTTTGTTTTGGGGGCTGGGGGTGGGGTTGGTTAAGATGAATGTATGTAGATAAAAAATATGACTAATTTAGAAAGTGTTATTTGTAATCCTTCACGTGTAAGCTGTCAAGCACCTCAGTAATAGGAATGATTTGATTTGTAAATCAAGTGTGAAGTGACCAGTACTTTCCTTGTCATCCAAAGCATTAAAAAAAGGGTCAGGGAGATTAGAGGGAAGGAGGAGAAAGAAAGAGAATGAGAATGGAACAAAGGAAATTAGGCTGTGGAGAAGACACTATGAACATTATTTTGGTGTGAAGGAAGTGTCACGCAGAGAGAAGTGTGAGCGAAGGAGGTGTTAAAATGTTAGCAACTCCTAACTTCTACCACTAAGAGGGGGGGGGGACCCCTTTCACAGAAATAAGATGGGTGCCCTTGTGTAGCTGTGCCATTTCCAAAAATTGCAAGGAACCTCGTAGCTGTGGATGGCAGACAGAGAAGCAGGGAAAACTGTTGGAGTAGGTAAAGTGAAATCTCTTAGTGTGTGTCTCTTCCAACTGACTGTGGGTAATTAGTTGGAAATGACATTAACCCGAGCTTAATTGTAATTTTGCATAGTAACAACATACCAGCTGTTCTCTGTATTCCTTCCTGGTGGTGTGATTTAATTATTTTTTGCTGTCTTTTAAGCTCTAATTTTCTGTTGTGTTTTCCTTTAACCTCTCCTTGCTGCTGTGTCCGCAGCCCCAGCAGTTTAGCAGTAATGCCATTTCTGCGGCATTGGTGCCCACCCTGTGCTGAGGCCTTAGGATACTCTTGGTTTTGCTAATCAGTGGCTTTTTAAAAGACCACATTGGAAAGTTGCCCAGATGCACTTGGGTGATTGAAAAACTTGTGTTTCAGACTCCTCCGAAAGGTTTTAGCTTATAATATAAATAATATGGATAATTCCAGGCCTATCAAAGGTGCTCAAAATATCAAGTGAATAAGTCAAAAGAGAAGTTAATTACTGAACAGTGATTGCTCTGATATAACCAATTATTGGATCATTAAATGTTTATTACCTTTTATATGCTCCTTTCCCCCATAAGGGCAGTTTCTTTTTTAAGTCATTAAAACAAATGGGAGTTAAAAAAAATTCTCCTTAAAAATTTTCACAAGAATAAAGTATTAAAAAGGTCTTGGGTGATCTGACAGCTGAATAGTCTGTTTTTCTTTGGTCTGTTGAATTAATAATTAATGAAATGTATCGCCTGAGCAGAGAAAATAAGATTAGTTTTGCTTGGAAAGAAAACAAAAACAAAACATTAACCCCTAAATGCAGGTTAATATTAAAGTGCAATATAAAAAGTGTAAAAAGAGTCCCTTGGATGACAAGGTTCTTCATGATAACATTTAATTAATTGATTCATCACTTTCTTAAAAGGAATAGGGTTATGTAAATACAGAGAAGGCAAGGGGCCTTGTCCTTGTGGAGACTCTGGGTTAGCAGAGGTGTTAAAACCAGATGCACTTTGTAACCATTATTGAAATGTCCAAAGCAGCTTTGTTAATAGGTACAGGTCCCTTTCTGTGGGTCAGGAGCGATGATTATGAAGAGAGATTTTTTTTTTTGGAGGATTCGCTACCCTGTGGACTAAGAGCAGTGGGGAGGGTTGTTATGAAGAGAAACCTTGCTTTTGGAGGTTGTGGTGTCCTGTGGATTAATAGCAGGTTCTCTGAAGCCCCATTACCTAGGTTCACATCTCAGCTTTGCTGCTTATTAGCTTCATGTCCTTTTACCCCAGTTTCCCCAACTATAAAATGAAAAAATAGTAATGCAGAGTTATTATGAGGATTAAGTGAGTTATTAAGTGCTTATGACAGTGTATAGCACATAATGAACATCTTAGGTGGTGGTGTCGGTGGTGGTGTCATTTTTATGGGATAATGCAACAGATTTTTTTCTTAGAGGAAATGGTAATTTAATTGGATGCTGAGGAACAGAAAGATGTTTCAGGCATTTCTTGTATTGTCATGTGTAACCACATACTTAATTTAGAATGCCTACTGTAATGTCTGCTTATGTAGCACAATTGTCAAAAGATTACAAAGGGCATTTACAACCCTTTATTCTCAGAACAGCCCTCTGAAGCAAAAGACTGTTGATGCACATTCTCTGTAGGTGTGAAAGGCTGCAAAGAGCTCCCAGGGCTTGTTCTTTAATTGAGGTGTGCTTGGAGCCTGGGTTTATTGTGGGCAAATTAGACCATTGGAGAGGGAAATTTTTAATCTTATTTTATTTTTAATTCTTAGTCTAAAAAATTATATTCGCAAATAGTTATGTTGTGGTAAATAAATTATAAAGATGTTTTCTGTAGTGTTTAGCTATAGTGAAACTTGTTTATTCCTGAGGTGTGAGATCACAGACAGTTGAATTTAGAGGAAGCTTATAATAATGATGATATAATGAATATTTGTTGAGCACCTACTCTCTTCCATGTATTGTTAATTGTCATAACTCTGAAGTTGTCACTCAGATCTCTGTTTTAAAGATGAGGAAGCCGAAGCACTGAAATGGTCAGTAACTTTCCTGAAGTCTTGTAGCCTTGTATATTTGGGGCCTAAGCTTTTAATCACATTTGCTTTAAATTTATATAAACCATTTCATTTTGATTTATGTGTTTCACAGCATCCCTTTGAGAATGGTCGATTATCTCCATTTTATAGGGAGAGAGGGATGTAATGTTTGAGAAGCTAATGGGGCATCATAGTGCGCTTAGCGTGGGCTGAACATTTGAGGTGGCTATTTTATGCTTTTTTATTATTCCAGTCATGGCCCTTTACTTTTGGGATTTGGGATCTATAAAATGAAAAGATGACATTCTTACTTTCACACAGTATTAAGAGTTTAGAGGAAATGTTGACTCTTCACAGTTCTTTCAGTCTACCTAATTCTTGTGTAGTTTGGATCCATATAGACTTATATGTGAATCTTGGTCCCACTACTTAGAAGATATGTCATCTTACCTAACTTGTCTGAGCATGTTTTATGATTTGTAACATGGCACTTTAGTTCTGCCTCTCCTCACGACTGTTTTGAAGATAATGCATGTAACGTATCTACTGGTAATGCTTGAAAAGTACCTAGTTTTCAACTGAAGGTAGGTGGGATTCTTATTAATTGGTTCAAACTAGAGGTCACACAGGAAGTTGGGCTTGGGTTGGAACTCCAACCTCTAGACTCCCCTGGGCCCTGGTTCTCGCCAGCGCATGTGCCATATATGGGATGAGGAAGATGTTAACATGGAGAGATGGGCCTTGACTTCTCAATAGAAACTGCAGTCCTGATTCTTTGTCTAGACTCCTCAGGTTGTCATCTATATGAAATATAGCAGCTTCAGTAAGGGAGTCGTTGTTTTCATGAAGTAATTCCTAAAATAACTGGAGACAGTAGATTGTGAGCAACATGAAGGCAGGGGACCTGCTGTTTGCAGTTTTCACTTTGTACTGTGCAGGGGCCTGGCATACCTGGCACACAGTCTGGGGTCTAGCATCTTTTATTGTGTGAAAGAAGGAAAGAACAAGTAATTTCATTGAGCTGTAGAAAATAAGAATGAGAAGGGGAACAGGATTTATAAAATTGCAGTTTTGTCTGAAAGAGAAAATTGAGGCACCTGATCAGGTAGGTTAAGCCCAGTCTCTTCATTATCAGGTCTTAAATATTGGGCATAATTTATCCCCTTGAAGGTGTTGGCATGGCAATACCTTCTGTTAAGAATATATTTTTATTGTGAAACAAAATTTTATCCAGGTTGTCAAGAATTTCTTCTAAATTAGAGCATATTCATTCCGATTTTGTGGTTTGAGTCTGTGGAGTCAAAACTTGTCAGGAAGATTTAGCAAAGCTGTGCTTCTAATGATGTGGAGATCTCACTGGCAGCTATGCTAAACCTCTTGCTGTAAACTAGCCAGGAGTAAACTTCTGGTTGTGAATCACAGCATGACCTTTCAGGGAAAACAAAACAAACAAACCACCACATACAAGTTAGATTTTTTTTTTTTAGTATCAGGATTGTAAACTCTGGTGCTTAACAGTTTGTCGGTCCCACTTGGAGCAGTTGAGACAACTTTATTTCTGTTTGTGGAACTCATAGATGTATATATGCTTCTTTAACAACACATTAGGGAAAAATAAATCTTTTTTTTTTTTTTTTCACTGAGTTAAGGTACATTGGTGGCTTCCTAATTATCTTGGAACTTTATACACAGATTCCTGAGTACCACTCAAGACTGATAATCTGAATCTCTTAGAAGGTGGGGTCTAGGAATCTCTTTTGAAAACCACCCCGAGTGATTCTTTGATTCATCATATTTGGAAGCCTAAGATAGAGAGCTATAATATTGTAATTTTCATCCATTCATTTTATCTTTATCCATTTATCCACGTCTTGAGTAAATGAGAACTGTTTACTCACAGGGCAGTGGCTATCTTAAGAACCCGAATTAGAACATAGTCCCTGCACCATCAGGTTCAGCCTGGCTTAAAAGTTTTTAACTTTTGGTTGAGCTTTAAAGAATTCACAAACTTCCTGAAGTCATAGGCAGAAGATTTTGTATACACAAGTTTTTCTAGCTTACATCAGATTCTCAAAGGGATCAGTGACCCATAAAAGGTTAAGAACCAAGGTCTGGCGCTTGTACAGCTGTTCTGAAAACAGTGGAAGAGGGCAGTGTTTCTGTTGCACTTACAACGTTTTTGACCTTTTGAGAGGCAATAGCAGTTTGAGGATTGCACCTGTTTTCTGTACCACTTAAATATTTAAGAAGAAGAAAAAAGTAGTGTAACACCTGTGTTGTGATCATAACAGGACGAAGGGATATAGGAAATAGCTGTTTGGTGAACTGTATCAAATTTAATGTTAAAGAACTGCTGATACTAAAACAGCCCAGTGGTCAGTCTAATGGAAGAACTTCTTAACCGGGATAGCATAGGCAAGTTCCACCCCAGCTTTCTTACAGTATATAATTAGTCCAGGTATAGATAACAATTTTCACCCCATGGATATACATAAAGACTGATTGTCTTTGTTTTGTTGCATTCTGTCTCCAGCATGTCCATTGAATTGCTTAATTCCAAAATAACTTTACCAGCTGTACTTCTGGCTCATCCTTCCTTAGCTCTTAAAATCCCTGTTACATGGTTCATCACAGAACAGAATTAGATATGAGAGAGGTCCATTTTGAATTGCAACAGGTTTACTTAGCAAAATTCTAGAACCCCTTATGTATAATATCTTTATCCCTAAGGATAGCTTTATAATTTAATTCTAATTAAGATTCTTCTCCTCAAATTCATGTTTCTTTGGGGAACAAAAATTCTTCAAATATTGTAGCGTTGGTAATACTACATTTTAGGGTTGGTTAGATTTGGAAGAGGGGCAATCAGTGGAGTTAAATGTTATTAACGAGTAAAGTTCTTTGTCTGTTATTTGAATATTGTTCTTTTGGGACTAGGAGGAACTTAGCGACCATCATTGTCACTAAAGTCTTTTAATGTCTTTTTAGGTTGTTCAAATCTCTGTATCACTTATTTTGAACTTTTATATATACTATATATACTTGGCATTATTCATTTTTTTTTTTTTTAAGTAAATATTTTATCCCTCTAAGCAGATTTTTATTTACCGGACATTGTGTGTTCTAGGTCTTTATAGTCTTATCATTATTTGGCATATTGAGCAAATAATAGACACCCAGTAAATATTTGATTAATTGGTGGGTTGATTACCTTTGAGTCTTAGATCCCCAAGAGACCAGAAGATGGAATAAGTCCAGAGTCAGAACTCAATACATGCCCAGAAAGGTCGGAATGTAAAAAATGGATTGTTAGGTCTGTTTCTTAGTCTTTTTCATATTCATATTCTCTTTGTCTCTCTTCTAAAATTTATGTTCACATACAGTTGAGCCAGCTCATATTCTGTAATTCTTTAAAATAGTATTTAGAATTACAAAGTTACAAAGAATTTTATGGTAGAGCCACAACACTTTTTTCATTTGTAAAATGTTAGAGTGAAACTTGAGAGATGTTTATTATTGCTTTCAAAAAGGAAGGCAATCTTGCCACAGATGTGATCACTAAAAGATATCTGCTAATCAAATAGATATCACTCTTAACTTGTCTTAATCAAATATAGTCTTATCAGCTACATTTGGGTGGAGGGAATATTGGAGGCTTTTAGTGAGTGGATGACTGCCATTAGTTATCTTGAAAATCAGGATTTGTAGGCTTGAGGGAAAGGGATCAGAACTATGAAGTATTCATCACAAACCATGCTGTGAGAGAAGTGCATCTGGGACTATTTCTCCTGTAGAGGAGGTGGTTCAGGATGATACATGATGGCTGTCTTAAAGTTTTTATAGGGTTGATTCCATGAAGAAGGATTTAGATCCAAGTGGTCATTCCTACTCTAATCGGAGGCACAATTTACCATTCTTTATAAAAAGAACAGATTTCTAGGAGTGCTCTCTCAGGGTCTTGAATTCTAGTTGCTGAAGGTGTTTAAACAAGTTCATTTATCATTCATCTGGGTTATTGTTATGGGGGTTAACAACAGGAAATTAGTGACCTTTGAGTTCTCTCTGTCCCAAAGAGACTATGATTATGTGATTTTTAAGGCAAAGTATTCTGAATAAATCTAGTCATGGTTCAAAGTCTAGATCTGCTCCTTGTAAATTCCTTTTCTTTTAAAAGACCCGAGTCTTGGGTGCTGGTTACTTAATATTTAATCCCATGGTCATTACGTGTATTGAATTAAAATGAAACTAAGCTAATCCAGTCCTCCAGGTGTCTAAGTCTCATTTCATAGTCTGAACTTTTAAAGGTAAGGTCCTTTGAAAGCAGCATCTTGATATTTTCCATATTGGAATTTGCCTGTGTGTTTGAAAATCAAAATGGGTATTGAGTTCAGTCATTGGGAATATACAGGTTTATATGTCAATTCACTTAAGTGACATCTTTAAGGAAGGTGTTTATGCTTTACTTACCATAGGGCTTCCTTACCTCTTTCTTTAAAAAAAAATTGCCAGTTTTGACATTGAAAAGGTATTTTATGGTGGCTGAAAATATGCCTGAGAGTAATTATATGGCCTCCATTTAAACAGACTGGAGAAGCATCATTACAGTAAATAGATATTTTGTAAGAAGAGGTCTTTTGGGGAAAAAAGGCAGGGGGTGGAGGTGTGCACGTGGGGTCAATTGTACCAGGAAAGCTGAAATGAATTCTTTAGCCCTGAAGTACCAGAGGGCACTATGGATTAATGTTCTGGCCCTAATTCAGCGTCCGGTTTCTTCAGACACTTGGCACTGATTCGTTCATCTCTGAACTGAAGTCTTGAGGATTAAGAGGAGAGAGAGAATGGAAATGCATCATTTTCTCTGCCAAAGGAGGTACTTAAACTGGGAAGGGAGGAGGGAACATTAACAAATCAAGCCTTGGCAAGGAAATCTGTCATGAATCAGCAGTGACTTGGAAAGCCTCTGTTGCTGTCTGTTTTACAAAACTAAACATTTGCCGCTACCAACACTTGTCTCTTGCTTACCTTTAGGATCAGCTTCAGGTTGCTCTGTGGAGGGAGTGAGTTCTTTTTTTTCCCATTTTGACATCATTAGGTAATTAATTTACAACTAGCTCAATTAGACTCCCGCCCATACAGTGTGTGCCTGGCCTTTTAAAGAGCCTTTGTTTTGACGCTAATTGAACTGGTTGTAGCAGAGACAGCCAAACAATTTACATTTATCTTTGGCAGGACACAAGGGCTCTCCCTTGGTATGGACAGCTGCATTTTCTTTTCCTTCTACCAAGTCTGGTACTAAAATGCTGTGTGCTTATTTTAATTTACTAATTTAGAAAACTTTGAAAATGACAGGAGCCACATAAATTATTGTAGATAAATTGGAAGATTTAGATAAATAAGCAAGAAACAAAATAAAGATTACACATAATCTTAATACTACCAGGAGAAAACCATTCACAACTTGGCATTTGTCTTTCTATACTTTTTCCACATAAAGGAATGCATGAATCTATATATAAATGCTTTTTTACATGTTCTGTTTTTACAGAAAGGGATCACACCATACAAACTGACTTGTCATATACTTTTTTCCCCACTTAATAAGTTGGAAACACTTTGTCATTTCATAAAATGTTGTTTTACAGCATTTTAAATGGCTATATAGTAATTCCTTGTGTGGATATACCAAACATTTAAACAATCTGTTCTTTTTGGACATTTAAGCTTGTTCCAGGTTTTTCATATTATAACCAGCATTGCGATATATTTATAAGATTTTGTTAACTTGTTTAATTATGTCAAAAGATAAAGTCATAGCTTATTTTGAAAGGGGCATGCATGTTTTTAAATTTTTTGATACATATTGCCAAATTGCATTTCTCAAAGGTTGTACCAGTTATCACATTCACTAGGAGTATATGAGAGCTTTATATTTATTCTTGGTATTCAAGAGTACAATATAGAAAGTATTGACTCAGAGATTGGTTAAATCCTGATCAGTGATTTTTGTTGTTGCTCTTAAAATTATGTCAACCTTATAAATTAATCTTTTATTCCCAGCATCAGATGAGAGAAGCCAGCTTACCTCATATAGTATAATAGAGTTTTGCTTATTTTAATATATATTATTTTGCTTTGAAAAGATGTAGAATAAAAAGACCAGTAGCTGCTTCATTAAGACAGAAGTGGTCTATTGCCCCCCTGCCCTGGGAAGATTCTGAAACAGTATTTTTCATATGAATAAAGACCAACCTAAGTAATATAGATGTAAAATCAAAACAAGAAGTGGATAGCTTTGCCCAGTATATGAAAAAATGTTTGTGCCTTCTTGAGGTGGCAAAACCCATGGATGTGTTGACTGTATTCTCTAGGAACATTTTATTACACTTCCCTATCATTTAACATATACCTTGTCTAAATTTCTGTTAGGGTGTCTACTGCATTATTCCGTATTCTCCTCACTTGTATAGCCCCTAGGCTAGAATTTCTAAGAGCTGATGTTAAATCTTATTTTCTCTATTTGAAATGTCTGAATGTTGGACATGCATTCGGACACATAGTGGGTATTTATTGTTCACTTAACTCTGCAGGAGAGTGAAGATTAAAGAAAAAGATCTTTCATATCGTCTGGGACTCCCCTCCATCCCATTTTATAGCTGAGGAAACTGAGGCTCAGAAAGATTAACATCTTGCGCAAGAGCAAGTTGGATTTTTCTTATTAGTATATTTCCCAGTTTGTTATAGTACTAGGATTGTGTGTTTTTCCCAGGATGGAACTTTGTATGATTATATTCAAAACCAATAGTAAAATTCTCATTTCATACATAGCCCAGCTTCTCTAATTTCTCTTTTTCTTCTCTGGTGATATTAGAGTTTTTGTTAAAATTCAACACACTCTTAACTCACATTTCTTTTTTCCTTCTAATATTTTCATCTCTCCAATTTCATTCTCAGTAGACATTTTAATTTACTCAGCAGTATTGCTATCTGGATGTCAAAATGCATCAAATTGACCTCTTAACGGGAGATCTAAGTGAAGGTCTCACCTGCCCTGAAAACGAGGGATTTAACCAAGAATTGTGGCAGGTAAAGCAAAGGCTTCTCCCAAGGCCCAGGTGTTGCCTACCTGCCTGCCAGCCTGTCTGCCAGCCTGTGATTTGATTCATGGTGGGGTCTAGATGTGCCTTGTTTTTCTGTAGGAAGCAGCTTCCGAATACAGTTTTTGTTTGGAACCTTTCAGTTTGCAGTGCCACATAATGTCTGCAGCAAAAGTTGGCTTTCGGGTAAACCAAGAGAAAAGGAGGAATTAAAGACAAGTTTGAACATTTCTGGGTTTTAATTTTTTTCTGTGACTTTTTCCTTTTTCCTTTTTTTTTTTTTTTAGCAAATTATTAGAGTTTTATTAAAATTTTAAGTCCTGAAAATTAATATACCATGGTATTTAGACCAGCCTGGGATACAGTACTCGTAGGTTCCATAATATTTCATAGTACATCTTTATTGTATGTTAAATGATAGGGAAGTGTAATAAAATGTACCTAGAGAATACTTATCTGTTTTATGTCCTGTAACATTCAATACTTGATGCAAATGTAATAGATCTTGACTCATAAAGGAACAAAACTGGTTATAGCCCAAGAGAAGAATGTCAGGTTCCTTTTTGTTTACATAAATTCACAAAGTTGTGGAACTTGAGACCCTAAACGGCCTTCATAACCTTTAGTCCAACCCTTCATTTACAGATGGAGAAAGAATCAGCCACTGGTCCAGGGTCATTCAGTAAGTTAGAGGGAAAGCTGTGGCCTGAACCGAGGACTGAATGTCCACTCTGCTGGGCTTTAAATTTTCTGATGATAGTTGAAGCATTTAGTCTAACCTCTCTTTAAAAGAGCATGCTATTTGATGTTTTGTTGGCTTGAAATCTGGTGTTGTGCCCAAGGGCACCCAGAGGCTACCCCTTTGCTCATTTTTCCTGGCTGCCCAGGTCACTCCATGCTTCTCTGAGGGTGGGTTTGGATATGACCGAAATGAAAGCTTTGTTACAACAGTATTTGGAGAATAGTCTCTGATGAAATGACTTCTTACCTTTTTAAGAAAGCAGTAAAAGACAGTAAGGGGATTGTTAGTGCCTAAAACCACTGACTTTGGTTGGGGAGAAGCCCCAGGTGGCAGATGGTCACAGTGCTTTGCAGCTGCATTGCTGTCTTTGCCATCTCTTGTAGTCTGAGCTATCTGGGAGTCTTTGGTTCTTAATCTTAACCTATAATTTTAGAGTCACTCGATTATCTTGGTCAAGCATCTGACCTCTTCGGCTTCAGTTTTCTCTTAGGAAATTCAAGGAGGTTAAAGTGGGTTATTTCTAAGGCACCTTCCAGTTCTTGAATAATTATTCTTTGAAATGTGTATTTTTATAGAAGTTTATCCATGTAATCCAATAACAAAATATGAATTTCTAGCACTCCATTTTATTACTGTTTTGATTGGTTTTCATGGGAATTTGGAAAATGTCTATAGACTTTGCTTTGATCAAGCTGCTAGCACTTATTTACAGAACACCCACCAGGTGCTTGAGGGCTATAAAAGAAATAGTGTCCAGCCTCAAGGAGACAAGAAAGACTTCTTTATCTACCAAGCTAGGGATGAAGGGCATTCTTCTCTTCCACTGGATTTAAGCTCCCTGAGTGCAGGGCCTTTGTTTCTCTTTTATAGGGCAGGGCTCAGAAAATATTGGTTGCATGAATGAAACAATAAATCTTCTTGTTAGTCTTGCTTATACTTACTAAAGATTTCCCACTGAGATTTATTATTTTCTTCAACCTGTAAATGCTATTAACTTGAATAAATTTTCTAGAAAGTATCCCTCACCTTCCATAGAAGAATGAGACCAAGATGAGGCTAAATAAAAAACCCATAAATACTACATTCTTTTCTTGGAAATTTGCTTTAATATTAACATATTGAAAGCACTGAGATGTCTGCCTTAAAATGATTTGGCTTAACCCGATATTTCCAGAACTAATTTGAACTCTGAATCCTTTCCATTCTACTCCCCCATCGAATTGTTGTTAATATGCTGCAGAACTTTGACCTGTGAAAGAGAAAGGTTGGTATAGAAGAGTGTAGTAATATGAATAAATCAAAGCAGCAGCATTAGTTAACAATAATTAATGCCACACTAACAGACTTATATGTTAAGCACTGCTTCTGGCAGCCCTGTGTGAAGTTGTAGTAGAGTATAGGGTTCCCTCCCGCCCCTTTAAAGAAATTACTGTCTGTGCTTCATTGGAGATTCAAGGTTAGGTGGTAGAGATTAAAGGAAGTTTCAAGTGATCTAATAGCTATTTTACAGTTATGGAAGTAGAATGGTGGAGTTTCAATTTGTGTGAAGGGCTGCCCTTCCAGATACTGTATAAGAGTAGTGATGAAAGTAGTCTGTGTCTGTTCTTTCAGGAGCTGGCTGTCCAGTAGAGGAGACAGACATGTAAGCAGATTATAGCAATAATGTACATACTCAATGTGTACCAAACAGAAATAGGACAGAGAAAAGAATGGTATTTTCCCCCTAATTTAGAACAGGGTTTCTGTTCACACAATAAGCTGAAATCATATTAACTGGATCCCCTTTAGATCCTTCAGACAATTCTACTCATACATCAAGGCTCAGATGACTAGGCTTCTTTATACTCCCCCTGTTCTGGAATTAACTGCATTATCTATAGTCAGAACATTGCTTACACCTCTGTCATCGGCCTTATCACATGTCAGATACATGACTTGAGGGCATAGCAGGGTCATCTTTGTCCCTATGTTTCCAAGGCCTGCAGGCACAGCATGTACCAATACCCACAGTGCACATTGGCTGTTTTGTTTAGACTTGGAGCAAGGCTTGGGGTTGTGAGAGTTAACTCACTTTAAGTAAATTCAGTAAATAAAAATAGGTTTTATACAAAACATAGATTGAGAAGGTGGTACTATTATTAAGAGTATGGTTCCTTTTGATAACTTTTCCTCCCAGGATGTCTAAATATGACTTAAGTTTCAAGAATTCAATTACATTTTTGTAGGAGCTCAACAATTTCATGAAGTGTTTTTATTTCACATAAAAGTTTTGTAGTCATTAATTTTTGCTGGATCTTTCTCTTAGGTCCAGTATGTCATCTGGAATATCCTAAGAATAAGTTCAGTTTGGTATAATGTTCCCTACTGGTGGTTGGGTTTGCTTCCCAAGGTCAAGGTGTTGATTGATGACATTTCCTTTTAAAGTGTTTGTAACCAAATGCAATTTGGAGGGAAATGGTGGGGGAAGTAATTCTCAGTAAGGTGCAATGGAAATAACTAAACTAGAAGGCAGCCTGACTTAGTTTTGTAGTTCATTTTCTTTGTGACCTTGCGGAAGTTACTCAACAGTTACCTCCAATCAATGAGGAGGTTGGACCAGAATTAGCAATCTCTTCTAAAGCTGACCTTGGAGAAAGTTTAAAAATGGATACATTTCTAGGTTAAATGGTTTTGTTCATTTAGTTTTTTCCTTCCTTCACCTATTTTGGAACAGTAAGACTGCTTGTCATGGAATAAAACTAAATTACCCAGAACTCTCCTAAGGCTGCAGTTCTTAACTTTTTTTTTTTTTTTTTTTTTTTTTTTTTTTTTTTTTTTAATTTGAAGGGAAGGGAAAAAATGACAGAAAAATAAGATTGTCTGTATCCATGAATCAGGACAAATTCATCCCATTTTCCTACATAGACATAATATTCAACGAGGTGCTGCAAAGTTAAGTGCAAAAGAAATATTTGGTTGTGTTTGCCATTCTAAATCTAGGAAGAATTGTGCTTTGATAGATACATTTTGAGTGTTTTTTATCTAGAGTTAAGACAAGAAGTTGCCTTGGGTAGAAAGTCCTTGTGTATAGGAAGTTGGTTCCCAGCTTGATGATGAATGTACTGTGTATCCTTGGATATGTCACTGAATCTTTCTGAATTTCAGTGTTCTCAATGGTAGGTTTGAAATCATTCTGATTATGAATAGCTCTGTGATTAGACAATTCTAGGCATTTATTTCAGGCTCCTTCCTGTTCTTTTCCTTGAAAGATTAACAATATTTCTACCTCCTCCCCGACACAATCCCAGACAATTGTTGATTTGTAGGGGAAAGGAGAATTTTAAAACACTTTAAATGATACATTAAAAAAACTATCTTATATTAGTTATCTCTCTAAGCTTTCATGGCTTAAAATAACATTTATTATCTCACAGCTTCTGTGGGTCGGGAGTCTGGGCACAGCTTAACCGCGTTCATGGCAAGGCTGAAGTCAAGGTGTTATCCAGAGCTGGAGTCTCATCTGAATGCTTGCCTGGGGAAGGGTCTGCTACCCAACTTGCTTAGGTTGGTAGTGGAATTAATTTCCTTGCAGCTGTAGGACCGAGGGCCTCATTTTCTTTCTGGCTAGGTGCTCTGCCCTCTCTACTTCTAGAGGATACTCACAGTTCCTTGTCATGTGAGGTTCTTACATATGGCTACTCACTTTCTCATAGCCAACAAGAGAGCCAATAAGGCTGATACCATTGTTTTTTATAATGTCACGATGACAATAATTTTGTCATCATGACCATCTGTCATCTTTGCTGTATCCTATAGGTTAGAAGCAAGTCACAGATCCCTCTCCAGCTTAAGGAGAGAGGATCATACAAGGTCATGGACACCAGGAGGTGAGGGTTATGGGGGCCACCTTAAGCATCTGTCAGCCACACATATGAAATACGGAAACCATATTTAAAATTTTTTTTTGTCTTTTTTTTTTTTGATCTATGCTTAAATATCTTGCTTTATAGTAGAGTTTCAGTGACCATAGACTGACTGAAAATCCTGCTCAGTTAAAGCTTCCAGCCCCATGTTGATTTTGTACCATGCTCTCATCAGATATTGGTGAAGGAAGATATAAGCCTATTCGTTCTTCTTTCTCCCTCCATAGCACAGCACCTTCTGGTGTTAGGTATTCACTGAGTGTTTGTTGAAGGATTGCAGCTGTGGTCTCAGTAGCAGCACTGAGTTAATTTACAGTTAAAGCCCTAACCTCCAGTGTAATGATATTTGGAGATGGGGCCTTCGGGAGATTATTAGATTTAGATGAGACATGAGGTAGGGGCCTTCATGATAGAATTAGTGCCCTTATATGAAGATACCAGAGTGAGCTCTCTTGCTCTTTCTCCTCTCTCCTCTTACTTTTTGCCCTCTCTCCCTATGTCTCTTCCCTTGTCATGTGAGCATACAGAGAGAAAGTGGCTGTCTTCAAGCCAGGAAGAGAAACTGGCCAAGCTGGTACCTTGATCTTAGACTTCTAGTCTCCAGAACTGTGAGAAAATAAATATCTGTTTATTTAAGCGACCCAGTCTATGGTATTTCATTATGGTAGCCCAAGCTGAGTAAGACAACTGCCCTCCACCCCCTTGTGGTCTGTGTAGCAAGAGATAACGGCAAAGTGCAAAGGTTGCAGAATGGCAGTGATGTATGGCTGCCAGTGAGCTAGAGAAAGTGGTGATTAATTATAACCGTCCCCATTCTTCATTGAACTTTAGTCATAACTGTTCATATAGGGCTCTTAGACGTTTTTTTTTTCCTGAGCAAAATAATGATCTAAAACGTAATGCCCTTGGTTTTTGAGGGTTGGACTGCCAAACAGGAACACTTCATGGGAACAAAATGTTGCCCTTGAAAAACCTCAGTGGTGGGAACTTATATAGTGAATTCTTAATTTCTTCTTCCTGAGTCTTACCTTATTTTTTAACTTTTGAAATTCAGTTGTTTACTTGTTCATTCATTCTTTCATTCATAGGTTGAGATGTAAAGGGCACAGTACCCTTTCACCAGTTTTCTACTTTTCTGATTTTGGTAAACTTGCTCTATCTCTCTGGGTTCCCTCTTGGTAAAATTGGGATATTCACATTTATCTAAAAATAATGAAATAATTACATAAAGCTCCAAGCGTGCAATAGGTGCTCACTGAATGACAGTTTGACTAATTGTAGAAGAATGATTAACGTTTTACATTTATTCAGTTTCATTCATCATAACAGCAATGGCATCATAATATTTCAGAAGTGAGTAAGATGATTGGGATGGGGAAGGAAGCAATAAAATCTCATCTTCTTCTTGAAAACGAATTTTGAGTTCTTGAACAGGGGTTTTAAAAATATTTTTAAACCATATGAAATTTATTTATTTTTAGTAATTGCAGTCAAAATTATCAAGCATTGAAGTTTAAAAAAAAATTTTTTTTTTAAATTTCTTTACTTGGCACTTAATTGTAAGGTAAAGATTAACAAGTGATTTAGAGGGAGGATCTTAGAATTTGAGAAGTCTGTCCCTTTCATTTTATAGATTAGGAGGCTGAGGCCTTTGTACTCTGACATATAATCATGTGGAAGAGAGGAAGCAGGAGCCATACATCTTATTTTTTATACAAACTCAACATTTTCAGTAATTTCATGGAAAGAAACACTAAACAAATTTAGCTGCATTAGGAGTCAAGTGTCAGACTCCATCAGTGTTCAAAATGCAGCTCCCTAGTTAAAGGTGGTTTGGGTGAGATTTTTTGGTGGGGGGACTAGGGGAAGAGAGGAGTGGAAACAGACTTCCAGCCTGGGGCTCCTGCTGTTCCCTTATGGGATTTAGGGCCTGTAAAAACATATTTAGTTCTCTGAATGGCAAACACATAAATAGCAATGACCCTTAATTGAAAGGGAGGAGACCAAATGGACCAGAGGTCAGGACTTTATAGTGATGACTAGGGATGTAGAGGTGTCAGCTCAAATGGTCTGGATTTTTTTTCCCCCTCTACTTTTCCCCTTCCCCCTTTCTTGAACTTGGAAATCCTGGAAAGAAGGAGGAGGAACCATTAACTAAACTAAGATGTAATGTGGACTCTGGGTGGACTAGAATTTCAGAGGAGTGGGAGTCCCTCCCTAACCCTCCCCAAGCCTTTTTTTAAACTAGTATATTACAACCTGACTGCTACCTGCAGTTTGCCAATTACCCAATTATGACATAAATTTGCACATTTAAAAAAATAGGCTGCTACTACTCTTCCTTGTACAAGGATTTTAGTCACTGTACATCTTGTGTCTTTAAATAATATATTAGGAACATTTTCAAGTCTGTAAGTGCTTTTTTAATGAGAGTGTGAAGATTTTAATGGTACTAGATTGCTTTTCATGACATTTCAGAGTGACTTAATTGTAACAATGTTGAGAGGCTGTATTTTAAAGTTTGCTAAGTATGTCTGCTGTGGATTATAGTAAGACACTTAAAAGGATGGATGGATGGATGGATAGCGGAACCAGATAGCTTTTTCCTCACCACTTCCCTCCAAATATTAGCTCTTTGCAAATATGGTTATACCAAACCAGGCACAGGTCAGGATTCTCTTGAACTTTTTAATTAAACAGTTGGAACAGAGGTTAATAACTGAGACTAGTGGGGATAGCTTTGGAGACAAGTTCTTTAAAACTTACTTGGGCAGCAATGTTTGTCAGGGTGTTTCCTGTCTTCTTTTACAGAGCCAGGAGGCCAGGCAATCTTTCTTTGTTTATATTCCTGGTTAGTCCCTGAACTCTCTCTCTGTTCGCTTAAAAAACATACCTGTCTTTTGTCTCATTTTTATCCAGCACGTTAGTAAGTGTTCCTAAAATATTGTCACTACCAGATAACAGTTTACGTTTTTGATCATGAGAATTTTAGACTTCATGAAACTCTATCTTCAAAACATTGGGGTTATTCAAAAGTCTTTTCCTGCACAAATGTTCTTGAGATCCTAGAACCTGTGGCAGACTTCTCAAAATTATATAATATGGTTGGATACTTCCAACACCACTCTTAGTGGGGGTTTGTATTAGTTTCCTAGGACTGGGATTGCTGTAATAAAGTACCACACGCTGAGTGGTTTAAAGCAACAGAAATACATTCTCTCACAGTGTGGGAGGCTAGGAGTCTGAAATCAATGGAACAGGGCAGTGCTCCTTCTGAAACCTATATGGGGAATCTTTCTTTGCCTCTTCCTAGCTTCTGGCGATTTGTGGTTTGTTGGCAGTCTTTGGTGTTCCTTGGTTTGCAGCTGCTTAGTCTCTGCCTCCTTCGTCATCACATGGTATTCTCCCAGTGTGTTTCAGTGTTCACATCTTTTCAAGTCACCAGGCATATTGGATTAGGGGCTCACCCTACTCCAGTATGACCTCATATCAATGAATTATGTCTATAACAACCCTATTTTCAAATAAGGTCACATTCTGAGGTACTGCGAATTAGAATTTCAGCATTTTTTTTTTTTTAAAGAATGAACACATTTATTGGGTTGACATTGGTTAATAACACATAAGTTTCAGGTATACAATTTTATAATACATTGCCTGTACATTACATTGTGTGCTTACTTCCCAAAGTGTAGTCTCCTTCCGTCACTATATATTTGGTCCCCTTTACCCTCGTCAGCCTCCTCTCACCCCCTGCGTCTCTTGTAATCACCCTATTGTCTGTGTCTGTGAGTTTGTTCGTTTGTTGCTTTCTGTTTTATATCATACATGTGAGTGAACTCATACGGTTCTTGTTCTTTTTTATCTGGCTTATTTCACTTAGTGTGATATTCTCAAGGTCCATTCGTGTTGTTGCAAATGGCAATATTTCATGTTTTTATGGTAGCTAGTATTCTACTCTATATATGTACTACATCTTCTTTATGCAATCATTGGTTGAAGGACACTAAGATTGTTTCCATGTCTTGGTTC
Source organism: Eidolon dupreanum (assembly GCA_028627145.1). Classification (NCBI taxonomy): domain Eukaryota; kingdom Metazoa; phylum Chordata; class Mammalia; order Chiroptera; family Pteropodidae; genus Eidolon; species Eidolon dupreanum. The sequence continues at coordinate 19,694,996 of CM053501.1, read as the reverse complement.
TTGTGAATAATATTGCAGTGAGCATAGGGGTATATATATCTTTATGAATGAGTGTTTTCAAATTTTTCAGGTAGATACCCAGAGGAGGGATTGCTGAGTTATGTGGTACCTCTGTTCTTAATTTTTTGAGGCACCTCCATACTGTTTTCCACAGTGGCTTTACCACTTTACATTCCCACCAGCAATATATGAGGGTTGCTTTTTCTCCTCATTTTCTCCAACACTTATTATTTCTTTTTGTACTGATAATAGCTATTCTAACAGGTGTGAGGTGGTATCTCACTGTACTTTTGATTTGTATTTCCCTTATAGTTAGTGAAATTGAGCATCTTTTCATATATCTGTTAGCTGTTTGCAGGTCTTCTTGGGAGAAGTGTCTGTTCAGGTTCTTTGCCTATTTTGTAATTGGATCTTTTTTGTTGTTGAGTATGTGTGAGTTCTTTACATACTTTGGGTATTAGCTCCTTATTGGAGGTATCATTTGCAAATCTGCCATTCGTTTGGTTGCCTTTTGTTTTGGTGATGTTTTCTTTTGCTGTGCAGAAGCTTTTTTAGTTTGATGTAGCCTCATTCATTAATTTTCAGCATATCTTTTTTGAGGGGACATAATCCAACCCATAACAGGATTCTACTTTAAAAAGCACCCAGGGAAATTCTGATGTAGCCTGTACAGGTTCCCAAAGTGTGGTTTCTGGCCTACCTGCACAGAATTTATCATGAGCACTAAAGAAATGATATACACTATAAAAACAGTTTAAAGAAGATAAATAAACCCAAAACTCATGTACTCACCACCCAGCTTAAGAAATAAAACATTACTTTGGAAAAGCCTGAGGTGTTTGTATAAAATAAGATTTCTCCTCTGAGGGGTTAGGTCAAGGAGTTTTAGAGCAGTGAGTATTAGAATTTGGTAACTCCCCTCCCCTTTTTTTTACGCCCAAGTGTTTTTTAAGATGGACTAGAAAATTTAACTTTAGAGTGAGATGGGATTTTTTTTTTTCCTATTACAGAATGAAAAGATACAGGCAAAGGTTTAATACATTTTTCACAGTGTTGTAGAACAGTCATTATTCTTGTTTGGGATGGTTTTCTGAAAAATCTCACCTGTAATTTTCTAAATTAGTTCAGATCTGTGGCTTTGATTTTTAGTGGTGTACTCTTAGATTTATGTAAGGAAGTTGTGTGTGTGTGATGGTAATGGACCTATTATTGATTATGCTCCTTACAGTCTTGTCTTTCTCCTGGGAATTTTGTGAAGATTAATATCTGCTAGGTGATTTTAAGTTTGCAAAATGCCTTGAGATCCTTGGAGGAAGTGTTACATAAATGTAAATAAATTATGCAGCACCCGAATTTGGTTGTTCATCATTTTTTATAGTGTGTTTTAATTAAGAACTTAGTCCTATTTAAGTTGGATGGCTGGGGAAAGGCCGTAATCATTCACAGACAGTTAAATAAGTAGGTAGGAACAGCATTTAGGCTGGAACTCATGGAGAATAAATGAACAGGACCTCTTCTGGAAATGGTCGTTTTACATGGCACTCACTGAGCTAAGCTCTGGATTAATGTCTCTATGGTTACATGGTGCTGTTAGAAAATGGGCCTTTTAATATTTTTAAACCTATTTACAGTTTGTCTCAGACTTTCAGATACTTTGGACCTCTCTGGTTTTCTTGGGTAAGCTGGAAACCTTTTTTTGAAAGCGAAAGATTTGTGTGATCTGGAAACATTTTTTAAGAAAGGAGTTTGTCTTATTCTCTAGGTACTCGGAGAGCTAGAAGGCTTGTGACAAACTACGTTGACTTCTGGTATGTTGTACTTCTGTAGCCCAAGGAGCTGGGTTCCAAACTACCTCCTTTTACCTGTTACACAGAACTTTGTGGTTCCACTGGGTTACATAGTCTTAAGATGAAGAGTGAGACAGGAAACAGTTTGCAGTATTCCTTGGTCCAATTGTGCCTCCTTAGCTTGCTGTGTTGTCAGAGTCTCATCAGTATGCTTGTTTTTTTGCCCTGTTGCTCTGTGAAAAGAGTTACTTCATCCCCTTGCCATGGCTGACCCTAAACTTGTAACCTTTCTCATTCATTCACCATATCTATTAAGCATTACTTGACGCTAAGCAGTATGCACTTGTGAATTACAGAGTTCTTGATGCTATGGAACTTTCTAGTGAAAGGCACACTCATTAAAGAAAATAAAAGTCAGAGTCAGGGATGAACAGGATAATCACAGGCTCTTTGAGACTATATATTGTTTTGAAGAGCTATACTTTAGCAAAATTTGGGAGCATTGCTGGGAATTAGCAAGGAAGGAGGAAGAACAGGGAAGCTTGTCTTCTAAGAAGTATACCATGAAGTTATTTCTTCTATTCCTTTCTCTGCCTTTTTCCTTCCCCAAGTTGTCTTATGTAGAGGCACAATTTCAGCCATCTAAAATGGGCCATTTTCTTACACTTGGGTTGTTAAAGGCAGGGGGCCATGGGAAAAGGGGTAAGAGTTTAAGCTGAATATAAATTAGACAATAAGAGTAGTATGTTTTATTGGGATGATAAACTCGTTACATTGGGCTCTTGAAATACCGTTTTTCTAAATTGTGCTCTGGTGACCTTTTTGGAAGCCTAGGGCTATCTACAGACCCCTGTGGTGTGTGTTTGGAGTGGGTTAGGGGCTTGGGAAAGATATACTTGCTGAAGGAAGTCCTTCTCTGCACTCTTTCTATCTCTAAGAGATAACAAACTTAAATACCTTTTTAGATATACTTTCTCAAATTTCTGACATTCAAATCACGAGGAGCCTGTTAAAAATGTACTTTTCGTAGCCTTTTTGTCTCTGAACTGCTGACTTAGAATCTTAGTGGTAGGACTCTTGGCCATTGTCTGTTGAGAGCCACTGCCATGACAGCATGGATTGCTAGTGGGTCATTCAGTACTTAAAGATGAGGGCTTTCATTATTTTAGCTCCACCAAGCTCTCGGTTGGTTTCCCACCATCTTTCACCACCATTCCCTGCTACATAATTTGCAGGTGCTCAGTGCAAAATGAATATGTACAGCTCCTTATTAAACAATTTTTTTTTTTTTTGCCTTTGTTTCTTGAGTCTCACTGTGTGAAATGCTGTTTTTCATCTCTTCTGTGTCACCTGGGCTTACCTCAGTTTTTGCATGCAGTATGTTAGAATCCCGTGTAAGTTGCCACTGCAAGACTGTGTCCTTTAAGGGCCTACTCTTCTTCATTCTTATATCCCCTACCCTTAGCTGAATCTCTGCCATTGTCTAATACGTTTGCTGAGTAAAATACTTTAACCTGAATGCTTTTCTTAACATTTAATTAAATTACAGAGTACTGGGAATATAGATTTGGTTCAGAGTGAGGTGTTGAGGGAGTGTTGCCCCTGGCAGTGTTATGCAAGGGGCCAGGGCTGCCTGGGCATGACTGGTGTAAGACAGTGTGAGGCGCATCCTCTGTGGCTAACACCTTAGGTAGCTGCCCTTCCTTGGATAACCAGTGTTTCCTCTCTGATCTTTGAGTTCCTGAGAACAACAGCTTTTTCTAAGCCACTTAAGTTCAAAAGAGCTATTAGCAGAACCTGAGGAAATACTTCTTGTGGTAGGAGGTGACCATTTTGCTCAGGGGTTAATATTTGAAACCAGGCATTTTGGATTGCCTGAGGTAGCATGTTTTGGAGAAGTCCCCAAAGTCGGATGCACTTGGTAAATGAAGTCATAGCTCTGTAGGCTGAGGATCGGGCCCTACACTTAAAAGGACTGACTATTCCTACAGTGAGGTGATCAGAGATAGCTATGAATTTGGGTAAGAGGTCTGTGAAACCTTTTCAATCTTAAAGGTGGACGAGCAAGTATTAAGTTCAGAGATGTTAAACAGCACATTCAGATTCGATTCAGGTATTTAGTATCTGAGCTGGCACTGGGATCCATGATCCCTATTCTTTCTGAGGCTTCAGTAAATATTTGTTCAAAGATCGTTCTAGTCTTATTTTGAGGATTATCATCTGGCCTTGACCTGATGGAGTTAACAGAATGAAATATGTACTTCCCCTTTGGCATTGTTTTGAGGAGTTAAAGTGAACAGATTGTCTAAAACAGTGCTGTCCTGTTGAAATATGTTGAGCCACACATGCTGCATTAAAATAGTTGCATTAAAAAAAGTAAAAAGAAACAGGTAAAATTAAGTTTAATGATTTATTTAATCCAATATATCAAAAACATTTTAATCATTTCACCATATCAATAGCAAAATATTTAATCCCCCCATCCCCCAATGTAGCTACCATACTAGATAGTACAGGGCTAAAGTATACTAGCCTATACGTTTTTCATTTTCTCTTCCTTTCTAGGTTGCTTTAACCATACTAGTTAGCATATGAGCTTGGTGATTGGTGTGATGATATAGCACAGGAAACTGGAGGATTTGGGGTATAAGCTGACTTACTAGTTTTAGTGTGCCAATCGAAGGGGTCAGGAAAGTTCATAATGCTCCAGCATTGGTCTACTGTAGACCTCTGTCTTCGTGTTGGGCATCTAGAGGTAGTGTTTGCAGCCTCTCAGGGGACAGAAACTACCTTGCACAATGACGTAGGCTGTCAGTTAAAGAGAATCTCTCTACTGTTGAGTCAGTCTTGGCTTTGACCCCCTGTCTGCACAACTTGCTGCTGAATTAGACCATTGCTCCTCTTAAAGGGAATTAAGAAAGAAGGTGTGGGTTTTTGAGTTAGATTACTAATCAACATGTGAAATCTTCTTTGTGCTATTTAATTAAAATCTGAGCACAAAGTGGATATTATAATCATTTCTTAGCCTAGGTAGATCATAGAAACTAGCAAATTAGGCAGCAAAAGACCCACACACATAATTGTAGTCAGGTCTGCACTGATTTCTAGATAAAGGCAAATATATATTTGGTCTGCAGGGTATGATTTGAATGGAAGTTTTTCCTTCATTTTTAAGATCACTGCTCAAAGTCTACTAACAAAATACAGGGAGACAACCTTGATTAGATTAGGCCAGATTGGATTAAATCAAATGGTTAAAGCCTTTGGAGCCTCTGGCTTATAGGAGACACCATAATAGCCTTCACTGCATCCCTAAATCCTATTAGGTAAGTTAATCTTATTGAAGAATTCAGGTCTGCATAAAGCAGCATGCCCTATGCTCTCTGTGGTGGTCTCTGGTCCTTAAAGTCAGCTGACAGATATGAACTTTCTTGGAATAGGTTAGGTTGATTATGTTGGTTTGGGGCAAGTTATTCTAAATAACTTGAAAGTAGATACCTAACAGTTGGTAGAGGGAACATTCCATGTAGGAAAGTAGTCTGTCTCCTGGCTGCCCTTTGGCTTGGTGGCAGTTCAGTGTCTGTGTCAGGGATTTCTTTTTTTTTTTAGCCCTGGTTTGGGGAAAGAGAGTCAGGATAGATGTGTGTAAATAGTTGTAAAATTGGCAGCTATGTCATTGTGGCAGGTGTGGGGGTGGAAGAATGGGTGAGAGCTTTATTTTTAAGCATTATGAAATCATCCTTTACAGACTGTATCCATTTCAGAGGTTGTCATTAAGAATCATGTGCTGAGTATATGGTATGGTTGAGACACTGTGCTAGATGTTGGGAGTAAAATAAAGAACCTTGAAATTTGGGAGCTGGAGGCATCTTTATCTGTGATTTCCTGGGCGTGTTTATAGTTTTATTGTAAGTGTGAGTTGGCTCTTCCCTGTTTCTACAGATACAGTGACCATATTTTTCCGAACCAAAACACCCTTTTTGTCACTTGATTTTTTTCCACTGTGTGAATTTATGGACTGGTGAAGTTTGCTAAAGTATATAAATCATGTCAAATTTTATTATAGATTTTTGGGAAAAGGAAAAAACAAAGAAATTGGCACCCTGCAATTCTGAATGTATGCCTGCTGCATTCACAGTGAGGACTGGAGGAAACTATGGGAAAAAATGATATATTTGACGTAGACTTTTGCTAAGGGCAGTTTAGTTAGAAATGGCCAACTTTTAAGACCCACAAGTGATTAATACATACTGAATTGGCCTCCAGTGATGTGGGGAATTTTTTTAAGGCCTCTTTAAAAATTCAGGTGCATAGTGCCTCAGTGTCCACCATTTAGGTTCTGTGACTTAATTGGTTCACAAACAAAAAGTGAGGCATCTGATGGTACATCTGGCTACTGGAAGGGGCTGAGGTGACACTCTAGCCTGGGGGCTTTCAGTGCTGTTGTGAAGTGAGAACTTCTTTCTTGGTGCCTAGGGAACTTGTTAGCTCTTAATTTATTCCCCCATGGAGGCTCTCCCTGTTCTTAGGCCAAGAAATGAGTTAAGCTTAGGTCTTTATTTAACCTTTCTGGTGGGGTGGCTCTACATCTGTGTCTTTTCCTCAAAGACTAAAGAGAATTTCAGGTGTGGGCCAGACGTGGAGTCTGAAGAACGATTATGATAGATTAATGGTTTTGATTTGCTTTTAGGAAGAAAAGTACAACTAGCCCTTTGGATGCAGATAATATCTCTCTCCAGCCCTCCTCTGTATCAAGTGCACAGTGTTCTCTTCCTGTATAGCACTTGTATTTTGAAGAGCTAGGGTCATTGACAGAACACTTCTCACTCTTGAGTTTCAGAGCACAGCAGAGCACACGTATCTGAAAAAAGAAATGTAATTTTCTGTAAGTGTACTAAGAATTACTTTCAATCTCCATATGTGCATAGACATGCTCACACAATTGTGGTTTTTTTCCCCATGCTCCTTGAGGAGGAATAGCTCTCTTTTTACTTTTATTGGTTCTTGATTGCTCATTTCTCTGGGTTACCTTTGTTAGGAAACAGCTGCTGGAAGAATGTGTGCTCATTTTGTTCTTGTGAACTTAAGTCCCGTGGCCCTCTGACTGGTCCTCACCCGGCCCTCCCTGTCTTCTATATCAGCCCAGCTTTGTTTGATGGGGTCTCTTCTTCCATTCAGTGTAGGTGACCTTCTTGGTTCAACTTCATATCTATTTCTATTGAGGCAGTTCCAGATTGGAAGAGGTTGAGGAGGGAATTTTAAGAAGGAGAAAATTGGATCTGGTTAGGAGAAATTTATAAAACTTCTGTATTCTGTGCTAATAGTTCTCAGATGCTTAGGGATTATAGTGAGGTGCTGGTCTGGTAGATTTAGAGAGCTGCTCTTACCACCTGTCCGACAGCTCTGCCTGCTTCTTTCCCTGCCCCATCTCTGTTCTTCCTGCCCAGTTTCCTTGGAAGAGCCCAGTTCTTTATAAGCTCACTCCTCCTCTCAAAGCCTTCTTGATTTGCTTCCCCCACCAGCTGCTCCCAATCTTTCTGAGTCCTTTTGGGATAGAGGAGAAGGTGCCTTCCTCTCCTTAGTTTGTTGGCATCTCCATTTGGGAGGGCACAGCCCCTTCCACATTCTGCCCCGAGCTTCTCATGAAGCAGTAATAATGCCTAAAGCCTATTGATTACTTAGAATGTGGCCAGCACTGTGACAAACACTTTACATGGATTATCTCTTTTAATACTTTAGCCAGCCTGATAAAGTATATGTGCTATCACGTCTTCATTTTACAGGTGGGAAATTGATGCCCAGAGAAGTTCAATAACTTGTTACTATGTACCCCACTGGAATTAAGTGATGCAATCAAGATTCAAACCAGGCAGTCAATTCAAGGGCTCATGTCCAGCTCCTCAGGGAAAGGTTGGGAGTTCATAGTCAGGATAGCTGTACTCGTGGCAGCTTTTCTTCTCTGAGATATCTCCCCTTTTACACTGACTTAAATACTTATGGTCTTTACATTTTCACCTTATTAAGTAGGATGTTCTGGATTGGTCTTTGATGATGCCAACTGTGTCTTTTATAGAACTAAAAAGAGAAATGTTAAGGGTGGGCCTTTTTAGGTGTATTTCCCCTTGACTGTGCAGTCAGATAACTGGACTCCTGACAAGGAAATAAGGTCATAACTGTATTTGCTTTGGAAAGATTAGTTAATTGGTAGAGGTTGTGTTTCTGTGCTTAATTTGTGTTCCTGTCTTAGTAATACGTGAGCATCCATATCCACTGGCATTGAGTGTGTCGTCCAGTAGTTTCATAAAACAAGGCACTCTTCAGAGCTGGCACCAGTTGGTGCACCCTGAATTACAATAGGGAAGCTTGTTGACCGTTTAGCACTTCCAGCCCAGTAATTAGAAACTGTAAAACAATAACACAGACATGAAGCAGATCCTTCAGTTAATGAAAAAAATCTACAATCCTGCTTTGTGGCTGAGTTCAAAATCACAACCGGCTGCTTATACAACAAAGCAAACACTTCAGGATTTTGGCAGCTATTTTATACATACAAAAAGCTCTAAGCTCTATATTAATTTAGGGGCTGTCATATTTGTAAAAAACTGAAAACAGCAATTGCCTATTTTTTTTTTTAATTAATATACTTCCGTGGTTCTCAAATTATGGTCCCTTGACCAGAAATATCAGCATCATCTAAGTACTTGTTAGAAGTGCAGACTTTTTTGGCCCCACCCCAGGCCTACGGAATCAAAAACTCTGAGGATGGGGCTCAGCAGTTTATGTTTTAACAAGTACTCCAGGTGATTCTGATGTACTCTAAAGGTTGAGAAATGCTGGGGAGGGGGTGGAGGAATTCTGGGGATGGGGAATGGAGTCCCCTTTTGACTCTACTCAAAGATGGGCATTGAGCCTCTCTGACCAGAGATGGGATGGCTGACCTGAAGTGTGATTTTAATATATGAAGGCCCCCTCCTATCAGGAAGTTGGGGCACGTTTCTCAGGGAAAGAGCTGTGACTTTGTGGGGACTAGTAGGGAGAGGGGCTTGGTCTGTGGCTTATTACCAACCTGTAAGCAGCTATTTCAATATTTTCTTTATCATCTGGGCTGTACTGGTGCAGTCAGCTCTGACAGACTAAAATAGTACTGTCAGAGGAGAAAGACATGGAGACAAAAACAAAGACCATCTTATTTCTTAAGCGGAACCTTAGTAGTGCTGCCGATATAACGTGTTCATCGTTGTCAAGAACTGTCATTAAAAAACTGAAAGTTAACTAGGAGATAGGATGGTGGCAGGGTAGATTTCTTCTTTTCTCTGTATGTCTCCCCTCTCTTCCCTATATAATTTCTCTACCTCCAGCTCTCTTGGCAGATGGGATTTGTTTAATAATTTTCTTGGGATTGCCTGACAAATGGATCCTCTGCCCCTTCCCTACTGTGTGGTGACCACAACAGTGACACAGGTTCATTTTAGAGCCGTTAGAAATGTGTGCACAGCTGACTGCTAGATCTCTTGGAAAGGCCTCCTGGGAAATAAGAGCTTGCCACCAGAGTGAAATGAGTTCCCGACTGCCGTTACCACAAAAGCTTGGGTTCCTGACACTCCTTGAGTAGCTTGGTTGACAGTCTGTCTGTTGAGGACAGAACATGATACAAACAAATACACATTCTGTGGTTTCTTGGTTTTTATCCAGATTTGTTAATTTTGCTCACATTTAAAACTTATTTTGCTCAGTTTTTTTCCTGCCTTTTAGATCATTGAGTTTTCTCATTCTCTTAAAAAGGAAGAAGGCACTGGACCTGTTGGCCAATTAGTGTATTAGTGTTCTTTGATTTAATCACCTTGCATAGCAGGGGAAAGCTAGAGGGATAAAGATCCCTTAGAATAAAATGAGGCATAGCCCCAGCCATTGCTGACCTTGAGGATACTGATTTCTGGGGGGAAGAGACTAAGAAAAGAACCACTCAGATCCTGGGTTCACTTTACTCTCTCTGTGTTCTCAAACGAGAGAACTCACTTGAATACCTGAAATTGATGTTGGATCACAAGTCTAATAACAGGCTTTTTTTTTTTTCTTGAGAGAGAAAAAAATTTTATAACCGAAAGTACTTCAAACAAAGAAACCATCAAAGCCTGATGCAATCCAATGTTACAGTACTAGAACACAGAATCCTACTCTCAGATTAAAGCAAGGTCTTAGCTATTCCATGAAATCTTGGGTCACTCAGACATCGAAGAAGGAAGCTAGTTGCTAACACATCTGGAATTCTGGTGGAAACCTTGAATGTATGGGCCATTCATCATTGTGAAGGCTTATTTTGTGTTTTATTCTAAGGGATCTGTGACCTGTTGTGTTTTAGGAGGATGGTAGTTGTTGATTCTCCTTCCATGTGACATTCAGGACTCTTGGAGAAGCCAGAAGATCTCACTAGAGTGTTTGCCTTCCTGGACATCAGGAAAGATGGTCCTTTGGCCAGATGACTGGGCAGGTGTAAGTCTTTAGCCCCTTAGATTTTCGTGAGTGGTGTAGCCTTTCTGTTTCTGGACAGAAAGGCTGACCTACTGTCCTTTCTAGCATGCCTGCCCTTCATCTTGCTTTAATTAAATACACAGCTGATGATGTCAGCCTGGCTCCTGGCTGCCTCAGCTTCCCCCTTGGAACAAAACATCCGGGCAGACAGTTGTGACAATTAAAGCCTCAAGACCCAAACTTTGTGTGCTCTGATGTAATTAAAATAAACCTGCCTAAACTCTCCAAATGTAGATAAAACCTAGCGCTGATTAGAGGTGACCCTCTAATAAACCTGATTTGATTAGGCAGAACTGCTGGGGTGCAGGGAAATACTTGAGACTCTGGCCTACCGGATTATTCCATTGGCTTTTCACTTGCAGGGGTGGGGGAGAACCTGTTTCTTTCTATCCCAGAGTACTTGAAAACTATTACCTGTGACAACTAAAGGACTTAGGTGAAATAAACAGGCAAGACCTGTGGACTTGCCCTTAAGAGTCCCAGTCAGTCACAACCTGGGACATGCTTGCTTCCTGGCAGATCAATGGAGAATGGATTTTGCCAGAGGTCTTGGCCTGGAATGTTAATTAAAAAGGATGTTCTAAGATGCACCCAGGCATGTTCTGATAAAGTCATAGCAAATGTGGGTGGTGAAGGTTTTTTTTGTTTTTTTTTAAAGTCACAGTTTCTTTGTTTATTAAGGAACTTTTAATAGTTTGTTATGTATAGAAAGACAAACTAGAACTGCTTTAGTGTTTGTATTAAGACCTTGTTGCCAGTTTAGGAGAAATTTCCATAATTGTTTTGTCTTCTGGTGCCTATAACACCTGGCACACCTCTCTTCTTAGCATTTATCACAGTGTACTATAATTGTTGGTTTACTTCTCTTGTTCTGTCTGAGAAAGCAGGACAATTGTCTAATTCTTCTTGATATTTGCTCGAATACCTGTCATATTGGGTCCAGGTACAGGATTTGGCAAACTGTGGTCCATAGGCCAAACCAGGCCACTATCTTGTTTTTGTATAGCCATGAACTAAGATGATTTTCACATTTTTAAATACTTGAAATCAAGGGAAGGATATTTCATGACACATGAAAATAACATGGAATTTAAATTTCAGTGTTTATAAATACGGTTTTACTGGAATACAGCCATGTTCATTCATTTATCTTATTGTCTTCGGCTGCTTTTGTGCTGCAACAGCAGAATTGAGTTGTTGCAGCAGAGACCATATGGCCCAAAAAGCCTAAAATCTTTACTATCTAGTATGCTACAGAGGAAGTTTGCTGACCCCTTTTCTATTATACAGTAGGCATGTTGAAAATGATTATTGTTTGAATTATTTCAAATATAAATCTGAGTTTCTCATTCTAAAAGTGTTCAGTGACTATAAAATGTATGGACGACTGATAGACCTATTTCTCTTGTTATTCTTTTGGTTTAGGTGTTAGTGGGTGCTGGTTGATTTTTAAGAGCTGGACAGTTACATAGGAGTATTTTTCTGGACTAACTGCTAATCCTTATTAATGTTCCAGGTTCTGAACCCATTGTATGGATGCAGAGACATCAAGAGGCACACACAAGTTAAACTGACCAGATCACACAGTAAAGAAATGGAATTCATCTTTTTCTCTTTGCTGAGGTCATTCTTTGTGATAAAAGAGAATTAATACAAACCCAGGGATATTCATGAGCAAATTACTGTTCAGTACCTATAGACATCAATATCTTTGTAGGCTCTTCAGTTTTTTACCAGGTAAATTCTTTTAAAAAATAATAAATCCATGATCTAAAAAGTAGACACTGCCGAGAGCGATCACAGTAACCAAATGTAAACAGTGTGGCCTTTGAAAACCACTATGAAATTGTTTAGTGAATTAAATTATGCTTTTGATATTCATATATCTATTTCATTTGCTAAAGAATATTCTTCAAGAAGGACAGATGAGGTATAGGCAAAGTTTATTTTTAGGATACTAATATTCTGAGATAAAACAAAACAGCTCACAGCTATACACTGACCTTGAAATCTGGCTTTTGTTTTAAGAGAGTATCTTTAAAATGACCAATGCTATATAAGTCTGTTCATATGTAGGGTAGTTGAAGGGCATTGGTGTATTCTGGAATAAAGTGAGAAACCAGTAACTTATAGTTTGCTGGGATTTGAGAGAGTGAGGAATTTGGCAGGAAGGAGAAGGAAGGAAGGTTAGGAAATATATAAAGAAATATGGGTATATGCTTTCCTAGCAATCTGAGGTCACACACCTGTTAAATTTTGTCCCTATCTACATTGTTTCCTGTGGAATCCCTCAGGATAGTGTGATTTCTGCCCTCCCTTTATCTTATTAAATGTATTTAAAGAGATCAGATTCAGTGCTTTAGGAAGCATTGTTTTTCTCTAAATAATACCACTATACTCACTTATTAGGTACCCACCATGGGGCAGGTACTTTTCATACATTTTAGCCAGTTTTACAGCAGCCCTGCATAGTAAGGATAAAAATCCCTATCTTATGGATGGGAAAGCTGAAACTTCTATGTTGTTAATTGGCCTGAGGTTTTATAGTTAGTAGCCCACAGAGCCAAGTTTCAAACCCTAATCTGTCTGACTTCAGCCTTTGTTGCTACTGTCCCATTTCCTCAGAGCTGGTTTCCTAGAGATTTTGTCATTGAAATGATGCGTTGAAAAGATGAGTAAATTCAGCCTGAAGCCATACATCACCATTTTGCGTGAATAAATCTCTTCCCCATTTCATCTGCTTTCTCTTTCTTTTTGTTGACTTTGTGCAGCATCTTTGATTTGTAAACTTCCCTTGTCCTTGTAGATGCTAACCATTTAGATCAGTATTAAAACAATTTTGCTATTTAATGTAGAGGGACTAGGAAGGGGATAAAAACTCTAACAAAACTCTTAAAAACCATAACCACTCAACTGAAAAAGTAAGCTTGGTTTGTTTTTTGGTGTTATGTGCCCATCTTTCTGCCCAGGACCTCCAGGGGATTCCAAAAGGAAGAGTTGAGAAACAACATTCCAGGCTTAGAGCCTCCACATTCCTTGGGTTCTGTTGGAGGACTTCTTGGCAGCTTTCAAAGAAGCCTGTGTTTTCCTACTAATTTTTCTTCTTGGGTCACCTGTTTCCCCCTTCCTGCTGTTTTCCTTTTATACCTGTGTGGTGGGTGCTCTAACGGGCTTTTTACAGTGGCCGAGTTTTACAAGAGCTATTTTTTCTCTTCAAATTTTGATGTCTGACACAGATACAGACTTTTATGTATTTTTAATACGTTTACTTCTTGACCTTTTTGGACTTTACAGTGGCAGCTTCCAGGAAAGAAGCAATAAAACCAGGCAAATTCTAGGTAGAGTCAGGAGGCAAAGGGTAAAAGTATAAGGTTGATGGATACCAGCTATTATTGATTTCTCAGGATATAGATCCTAACTGTTGATAAATTTAGAATTTACTTATTTTGGGTGATGGTTCTGTAATGTCTGTGAAAAGTTGATTTTAGAAAAGATGCTGCCTTGGATGTGGCTGGTGTAAAAACAGTGATGTGCCAATGCCAAGGAATAATGCATCTTCACATTTTTAGCCTTGGTTGCAGAGATAATATAGAAGGCCCCATAACATTGGGAAGTGGAAGCCCGCAAATCATAGCAGTTGAACAAGAAGAAACTCAGGAATGCCCTGCATTCTACATGGATGAGATTGATGAAAACTCTGTTGCCTTTGCCCATAGGTAATGCCTTGCATGCAGGCCTTTCTTTTGGTCTTTAAAAAAATTGCGACTAGAGAGGAGTGAAGGGTGCAAGCCTGGAAGGACTGATTTGTGAGGTACAAAGATTCAGAAAAGACTTTCCTTAAGGGTGAACTTGCTTTTTCAAAATATTGTGAAAATTCTAAAGAAAAGTAAGTTGAGTCAAGTTAGCAAGAAATATTAGAAGGGAAAAATCCTAAGGGTTTAATTTGAAAACTAAAACGTTTGTCCTTTCCACAATGCTTCCTATTCTATAATCTAAAGCGCTTTGGGAGGTTGAGCAAAATATTTGAAATCTTTCCTACTGCTACTGCTTCTGGTGATCAGTTCCTTCTCTTAGTCCCATAAAGGTAGTTAATGTTTAGTGTTTTGGCTATCTGGTGTTGGTAGTTTTGTTTGTTTGTTTGTTTGTTTGTTTTATATCACATGACCTGCCTCTACAAATAAGTTGTGAATGAACTAAATGAGGAAAGTAACTGTTGTGATACTTCATAAAATCTCTAAGGTCTAAGGTCCATGACCAAGGGAAAGAAAAGCTGCTCTAACAGCCTTGGCATCCTGTTGTGTTTTTCTAGTTTTGCTAAGGTAGTGTTCCAAAGTATAAGACAGCTTAGGGTTGTGTGTTCTACAATTATGAACAAGACTGTCCTTGGTAATGATAAAAACATGCTGCATTGCTGCATGTATGTTTGTGTGTTCCATGTGTTCTGGGCTATGTCTGTCTTTGCCATTTTATGTTTGTCTTTGCGATTTACTTATCACCTGCAGTGGTGCTTGCACACCCACTCCATGACAGTGTTATTTTAACTAGAAATCACATGAGGGTTAGGAGGAATACCTTGTGAATGTGAATGGGGGTTCTCCTGGGTGCCTGTAATTGCAGTGATTTAAAATACTTTTACAGATTTATAGGAGAGGGTAATTTTTCTTCTTTATTTGCTCCTTTTATCTTTTTCTAAGAGCCAGTATTACCTCACCTTCCACCTCCCATATATGCTTCTTATTCCCTTCTATTTCTCTATTAAACCTTTCCTGGTAATAATCAAAGGAATTTGGAGCTTCTTATTTTTAAGTTGACTTGACTTTTTAGTACTGTGTAGGGGCAATTGGTAGTAATTGCTTCCTGGACATTATTTTCAGGTTCTAGGTGTGTTCGGAGTGTTGCTGGTGGTGGCATTGAACCCTTAGAGCAGGGTCCCCAGTACAGTTTACATCTCGGGCTGGATAATTCTTTCTTTGTGGTGTGTGAGGGAGTGTCGTATGCATTGTAGGCTGTTTAGAATCATCACTGGCCTCTCTCCACTAGATATCAGTAGCACCCCACCCCTCAAGTGTCCCAGACATTGCCAAATGTCTCCTGGAGGGCAGGGTCACCCTGGTTGAGAATCACTGCATTAGAAGAAAAGAGATGCTAGGGAAGCAGAGGGTAGCTGTGAACCTGTTAGGTTTGGAGCCTTTATTTAAATGCTCTGATATAATAAAAAAGCACTTTTCAAGTATCATTGATAAGGGCATCTTAGATAAAATTTCTGTGTAATCTATAAATATCATTTTAACTCTTGGCTTCAACTTCCTAGCAATAGAAGTATAGGTATGTTATTCTTCCTCACTTTCAAAGTGAGGGTGTTCGTAGTGAAATGTAGTAATCTCTGAGGTTTCTCACAACCTTCACATTTTATGATTTTACTTATAAAATAGACATTTTATGCAATTACAGAACTTTGAGTTGAAACTTTTGAGCATTTAGTCCATTTATACTAGTTCTATCCAATGTGATATCCACAAATAAATCAGGCCAGAAAATAGTTGCTTTTTACTAGTGGACATTATTAAATGCTCATATTTAGAGAATTTATCACAACAGACTTTTATAAAGATGATTACTTCTGCTATTGACTGATTGGAATTCAGGTGATTGCCTGCCTGAAATTCAAATATGTCTTCTGTTTGGAATCAGGCTTTTAGATATTGGTGTTTATTTTAATATTCCTGTGCTTAGAATGGTATTCTTATTGCCAGACAGCTTTATACTTTGCTACCTTGATGAGAGAAACTGACTTCCCAGAGTGCTTTGGCTGATATATTAGGATTAAATTACTAAAATTTTTATCTGACTGCTTTTTAAGCATAATGAGAGTAGAGAATATATATACACACGTGTGTATGTATGTGTATAGATATAGATGTGTATATGTATCCTGAATGAGAGGTGGTTAAGAGGGAAATCTGATACCTTTCATGGGCTTATATGCTTCACATGTGATGTGCCCAACCAGAAATAAAAAGATACATACCAGATGTGAAGGTATCAGCTAATCTAATTATGTTGGGGATCATTTTCACCATTTGATGGCTGAGTTATATTGAACTCATTTCTTCATCTGTAACAGGATTTGGTATAGTTGCTTAAATTTGAATTGGAAGCTGAGATGAAGTACCTGTGCTTGTACTTTTACTGTAAGGGATGGGTGATGTAAAACTTTTGTACTTCTGAAACTTGATAAACTATAAAGCCTGAAATATTCAGATTCACAGCAGGACTTGGATGGGGACGTGTATTCTAGTGGGAACTAACAGCTGAGTGTGCTTTCTTTGCCTGGAAAACCAATGTGAAGGTATTGTGGTCAGACACAATGCTCTTCTTAAGCCTTATTGGAAATAACAGGTCTCTTAGCTTGTGCTAAAAAGGTAATTTTGCATGCATTAAATATTCAACAAAGGGCTTGAACTGTGCTTACTTTGTCAAACAAAAAAAAAAATCTCAAAATGAATCAAACAAATTGGAATGGAGCAAATCAAAATACTTGAGGATTTGTTTTAGATATTTAAAATTAAATTTTATCCTCATATCTTCATAGTACCCTCAGAAAGAAAAGAATATTTGGAAATGGCAGTGAAAGGGCAGTGTTATCTCAAACTGCAGTTGTGGTTCTAGACCTGGTCGGTGGGCCTGTCTTTTCCTTTACTACCAGCCATGTAATAACTAAACTAGAGTACTTAAGGTGTTTATTTCACCCTGGAAAGTTTTTATAAAAAGCAGTTTTTAATGAAGCACGGCACATGGCATCATTATCATTTCTAACACAGAGAACTCATTTTCAATTTTGCTATCAAAGAAAAATGACAAATAGAGAATGCAAGAAAAACCAGATGGACTAACTGTATTAGGAGCTTCGTATGCATATTTTGTGTCACATATTAGCATTCATTAAGTCAAAAGGGAAAAAAATGAGTTTTGCCTACATGCATTAAACCAATAAGGCTGGCAAAGTTCCAAGCTAGCTCTTATGGATTAATTGTTTTATAACTGTTTTAATTAAAATTGTTCAGTATATGATTAACTTAAAAGTTTTAATTTCCACAAAACTGTTGAACAAATGAGACATTAATATTTTACATTAACCATGGTAATATTGTCATGGTTTGCAGAGCGGCTGCTTGTTCAAGTAAACCATAGTTAAGTGGTAGGTGGAAAGAGCTATGGCTCATGCTGCTACCAAGGAAACCTGTAGATTAAGAATAACTTTGTAAAAGGACCAGTGTGACAGGGATGTCTCTTATACTGCAAATTCCATAGAAAGCGTGTATGTAGTCATCTTCCATCCCTGCATCAGTGTACAACTGAGCCTCTGCCATAATTGTCATGTTGAGGAGATTAACAGTATAACATGCAAGAATCAATTTATTATGTGTTTTCCTTCCATTCAGCTTCATAGTAGTGTTGGTGTACCACATGAGATCCTTGGATTTGAAGGGGTTGGCCAGTAGGGCCTGTGAAATTGACAGTAAGTTCTGTGGTTTTCGTTCAGGAGATAGGTACAAGTGTTAGTTTTGGAATCAAAGCAAAGATAGGAAAGGTTTGGATGACCTGCCACCTTTATTTGCTTGCCCTTCTTTAGGTTGGCACCAGTCTGACTTAGGTAAAACACATGCTATTTTGCAAGTGGTAAACTGAGGCCCAGTGAAATTTCACTGTGTGAAAATGAGTCTCATTAAATGTGCAGATCTGCATTTCTTTCACTCATTCCCCTCCCTACTTTCTACCCATGCCCTCATCTTTAAGTCCTTCAGTTCAATAAAGGATTAGGATGTCTTCTCTCCTACTGTAAGCCTTTTACTCTCACTTTGCTCTGTGGGTTCAGGTCATGGTACTATATAAATTCAAGTACTGGTGGTATTTGAACCCCATAGAAGGGTATTTTAAAAGATAAGATTCATGCAGCTCAGTGGAGATGATGATTACAAAACTCAAGCTGTTCTAACTGTCCAGATAATGATAAATTCTTTCAGGTACTAGGCTGAACTCACCTATTAGGTTGTATGACACTTGATACAAATCTTCTTTGAAGTTTTAAATCTGTGGGAGTCTGGGATGCAGGATATGAACAAGAGAATTTTATCAGTCTTGCGTTTATGTAGTCAGGAACATGTGACATTGTGATCGGTGCAGCTCTGATTTCATCTGTTACTTTGTCCTGTTGTTTCTTTTTAGTGCCATAAGGTTCTTCCTTGTGTTAGCCTTCCTCTCTGTTCTGTATAATCATTCTCTCCTAAATTCCTTCTGTTCAGCTTTTTAAGTACCAGCTTCTGAGTAAATTATTTATATATTCAGTATTTTTGAAGTAGTTAATAAGCAGAGCATAATAATTTTATTGTTGTACACTTGGTTGTACAAGTTGTCATATTTGCCAGAAACCTTTAAATTGCTTTAAGCTAGTGATTTTTGAGATAAATGGCTTATCAGGCATGTTGTTTTTTGTTCATTTCTTTAGACTTTCTTGAGTTCTTTCATTTTATGAAGTTAGATTATTAGAAATGCACATACCTGGATCTTATTATTTTGGTTTTTCATAGAATTGCCATTGTGGACTCAGAGTGCTGTGTTTTTGGTAAATGGAGAGTAAGAGCACTCAGTATTCTAATTCAAAAAATATTTTTTTCTTGCAAAACCTTAGAAATAATCTAATATCTTAATGTTTATGTGTATATCTTCTTTGAGACTCTGGTGCCAGAAAAAGTTTCTTTCTTCTGACCAACACATATTTTTCTAACTCTCAAATGTTTGTTGAATGAATGAATACTACATAATTAGATAAGGGTCCTTTTGCATTTTCCAGGAAATTGCAAATTTAATTCAGTAACCAATTTTTGATACTCTAAGTTCTTGGTGATCAAGTAGTATCACTCTTTCGCTTGGTAAGTACTATTCTTCATCTGTTTTTAACAGGTTTTTATTTAGCTAAAAACTGAGCTCTATGCTATGGTGCATCTGTACTGGAAGACAAGGGTAGGTACTTCATCATGTTCTCCACGATAAGGGGAACAGTAAGAGGAGTCAGGCACGTGGTTCCTGCCCTGTAAGATATGGATTCTTGTTGTTAAGATGGAACATGTCCAACAAGAAGTGTCAAAAGCAGCATTTCTGACAGTAGAACTGTAGGAATAGGGAGATAGTTGGGGACTTGCTACTCCATTCTCTCTTTCTTCTCTATTTCATGACATTTCTGAATGTGCTCTGTGTGCCTCTGGGTCCCAATAGTAGTAATTACTGTTGGGGTAAACCTCCCAGCCTTGAGGCCAGCTATTTCCTTGACCATCTCTGCAGCTTGGCTTCTACCTCTACCTCTTCATAAAATTATGCTTGTGCTGCTCTTCATCAGCCACATGGCCACACTTTCTGTTTTTCCGATGAAGCAGCAATGTTCCAAAAATATCACCAAGTCTGATAATCCTTTTGCTGTTCAATATATCTTTTGTCTGAGGCTTAGTTACTGTCACAGTAGAAGGCATGACAGCTGATGGCAAGCAAGAAATGAATGTTTAGTGTGTAATTCAACAGATGTGCCCATCCAGGTGATTGTCCCAATAGCTACCACACAGTGGGTGGAGGGAGAGCAATAACTGAGTGTATAGTGTGGGTTGTTCCAGATATTATCTGGTTTTTGGCCAGCTAATTTTTGTTTACAATTTGGCTTATTTTGCCTTTATTCAGTTTTTGTGGCTCTGTTTTGCTACTTTATTTTGATACATGTAAGTAGTGTGGCTTCCATTTGGGTATGTTTAAATTTCCAGAACGTGAAGAAAGATTATAGTGCAGGTTTAGTAATTCCCAGTGTTCATCACCAAATAATATTTTCTGGGAGTCCTAGGTGTATAAAATACATGTTCTTAAGTGCACACGGAGTACACCATACCCTCTGTCAAAACGTAGTCACCATCACTGGCTCACTTTAAGGAAGGAAGGAAACTACCTATCGCCTATTACTATATAATACTTAAATACACAGACCAGTAGTACATCTTAGTGCACATGGCAATCTTTGTGAATTACCCTGTCAATCAAGATCAATAAATATTGTCTCTCTCTTCCATGAACCTAGTAACCAATTTGCTGATAATTCTTAGCAAAACTATTGTTAGATTACTTTGTGGCTGGTTATGTCACTTGGCTAGACAAATGATACTGGAATTAAGTCAGCTTTAGCCCTATGCTGCCCATCTTTCTGAACTTATGGTCAGTCGTATGTTTATCCCAGATGAGGTAGGAAGTTATGAGTGGATACAAGTACATTCCTGGAAAAAATAACCCGAATCATGTTCTATTAAAAGTATGAGTTACTACCTCCCATATGGACTGCTTCTTCATACTTATAGTAAGAAACTGTCATTTTTTTTCTGATCATATAAATAATATGTGGTAGTAATGATTAACATAAAAGTCAGATTGTGGGAAGGGGAAAGGAGATTTGATTACTGAAGGACACATCAAGGGCCTTCAAGGTACTATAATGTTTTATTTCTTAACCATGACTATTGGTTATAATAGAATTTATGTTATTAGGCTTCTAGAAAATATACACATTTTATGTACTTTTCTGTATGTGTAATATATATCACTGTAAATGTATGTTTACTATATGAAAATGTAGAAAATACTCCAAAAGTGCAAAGTAAAAGTATTATTTGCAATCTTGCCACCAAGAGGTAATTACTTTTCTTTTTTTTACATGTATCTTCCCAGTATTATGGGGGACACACATGTCAAAATATTCTATCCACTGCTATGGCTACACGTATATATATGTAAGTGTATCTAAACTTGACTTTTTGATTGATTATATTGTAATATTTTGGCACAAGGTTATTCTGTAGAATTAATTTTGATGGCTATTTAGAGTGTCATTGTTTGGCTAAAGCATACTTTATTTACCTAATCTTTTATTCTTTGACATTTAAGTTATTTGTAACATTTAGATAGTATAAACAATGTGTTCATTTTCTGGTACTTAAAATTAAATAGGCTAAATTGGACTCTAGTATGTAGACATTTCAGAAAAGGTAAATTAAAGTAAATTTTATTGTGGTAAAATACACATAACATAAAGTTTAACATCTTAACCATTTTTTTAAGTACACAGTTCAGTGATATTATGTACATTCACATTGTCTTGCAACCATCACCACCATCCATCTCCAGAACTCTTTTCATCTTGTAAAACAGAAAATCTATATCCATTAAACAGTAACTCCCCTTTCCTCCCTTCTCCGTGGCTCCTGGCAACCACCATTCTACTTTCTGTCTCTATGAGTTTGACTACTCTAGGTACCTCACATAAGTAAAATCATATACTGTTTGCTTTATTTTCCTGCATATAAAGTCTTCAAGGTTCATTCATGTTGTAGCATGGGTCAGAATTCCCTTCTTTTTTTAAAAATTATTTTTTAATGACAGTTGACATATAGTATTAAATTAGTTTCAGGTGTACAACATAGTGGTTAGACATTTACCTGACAAAATATTCACTCTAATAAATCTAGTATTCATCTGATGACATACCATGAAAGGTAAATTTTGTTGGACAAGATAACTGGTTTCAAAAGCTACTTGAAAGTTGTTTTTTTTCCCCTTAAAGAAAATTGAAAAAATTTTTCATTTTTTTCCTTTTACAAAGTAGGTGTGTGTGGTGTGTATATGTAAGTAAGAAATGGCTCTGACCTCTTTGTACTCTTTTGTTGTCTGTGAAGTTATTTTATTCATTCACTTATTGAATGTCATCTGTATGCCACGTGCCTTTGTTCCCGATCTTAAGATACTGAGATGAAGACCTGGTTTCTATTTTCACAGTCCAGTTACATAATGAGCAGTAGAGCTTGGGTGTTGCCAGTCCCTAGACTTTGAGTTTATGGATGCAAATGTTTCCACTTGGATGACTTTGCTGTGATTTATATTATTAAATAGGTTATTTAGAAACTTTATACCAGAGAGGCTGATACTTTATCCTCTGTCTCTAAATTTCCCACCCCCAAACTCTGTTTTAAAGGTTGAACTTAAGGTTGAATCGTGGAATTCAGAGCTTGCTGGGCAAGACCTGAGTAGGGCAGAAAGTGGAAATGACCTTTTCATGCACAGTATGAGCATGACTGAAGATGGGCATGTGCATTACTCCTCTCTGGTATTACTAAGGTCCTTTCCAGCTCTGAAGTTCTGTGCTTTTTCTGATATTTGGGCCTCTGGAGGTGCTGAATCTGAATCTTTTACCAAACATTGAATTTGTAGAAGAAGGAAAAAATTAGATTCTTTCTTTTGGAGAAATCAGCTGAACTTTATAAATACAGACTTAAGAATGAAAGAAGAAAGAAGAAAAGTACATTTGCCCATCCCAGTAGTTTTAGGGCTTCTATTTGGAGAGATGTATCTGTGGCTTGAGGCTTCAAGTTAGGAATGCTGTGGCATGGAAAAACCTGCGGTCCCCAGAAACATCTGGCATCATTCATGATCAATTGTGGTGGTCATAAGTTCTTTAACTAGGAAAATATAAGAGAAAAGATTTATGGACAGGTGTGTCCTCCCTCAGTTAAAGCATAATTAAGCAGTGTGGCTGTTTACTTCTTACTTGTTTTACTTGTACTTTAGTTTCACCATCTTCTGCATGTGTCCCAACCCTCATTAGCTTTGGAGAGATCACTCCAGAAATCTGTTTTTTTTTTTTCACCTGTGGAATAGGGTACTAATGTCCAGCCAATTCTACAACAAGGTTATAAATGATCAAGTAAGAAAGCATCTATGAAAGCACTTACTATAAGGTGATAATTCAGTACTTAAAAAGTAATGAACAGGGAGTAGTACAGAATGCTTTTTGCTTTGGCCATTGTGTGTATGTGTGTTTACCATCTTGGATTTGGAAGCCTGGGGTCCAGTGTATAAGTTTGAGATGGAGCTCAGGGTTTTGATGATGATGAATGATACGGCCGTGAGTAAAGTTACGAAGAATGCTGTTGGTTCTTTAGGACTAGATTCATCCCTCCCCCTTAAGGTTACTTGTCATTTGGGGGAAGCAGCAGTTTGTGTAGGGAATACTAACTAATTAAGGATTTTGTTCTATTTGTTCTAATTAAGTATTTTTGTCATTCAGAAAAAAACTTCAAGCTGGCTTACAAGAAGATGTACAATACAACATAGCCAAAATATGATGAGGAAATTAGGACAAAGAAAACACATGTAGAGAACATATGATAAAGCCATGCTGAGGCTAAGGCTAAGGGGCAGAAACACACAGTTCATCTGCAACAGGTAGAGGTGGATCAGTATGTATCTTCCCAGAGGACTGAACAAAGAGGGAAAGAAACATTTTAACTTTTCCTGAGAAATTTTTTCAGTGAACTGGATGAGGCTATGAAGCCCTTCAAAATACCCAACAGTGAACTGTGAAACAATTGTTTTTATATTTTCTCTCTGTGCAAATTAATAATCCAGTGACAAAACATAATTCAGAGAAAGAGTAACTATAAGAGGTCAAGATCATGTGTTCCATGCAGGCAGCTCTGAAAGACTGGCTTGAACCAATGACATTTAAAATTTATCTATGGGTGGTGAATACACAATGTTGTGTGTGTGTGTGTACACACACACACACAAGTATACACATACATATTGTTGAATGGTATACTTGAAACTTCTGGATTTTGTTGAACAATGTCACCCCAGTAATTAAAAAAAAAAAACCAAAAACATGTCGATGAGTGGATAAGCTACCTGTCCTCAGACAGTTCTCTATAAATGTTCTTTGTTCCAGCTGGGAGCTGGTGTCTCTCCCTGAATGATTTCCAGTGATGTTGTGGCACAATTCAGTAGCCAGGATCCCAGAGACCCAGAGATGAAGATGCTCGTCTTGTCTTGAGTGTTAAGTGTCTTTATTAGCTGTTGACATTTCCTTCTCTTGCTTGGTCTGGCACATCTGTTACAAGGATCAGGCATGTGAATTGAAGTGGTTCTTTGCTGGAGAGGGCAGCTAAAAGCCAGTTGGGATTTTTGAGCTTTGGCTGTGCTAGGAAACAATGGGAATTTGTGGACTGCTAAAAACTCATTTTATGTTGGCTGTTGTGTAACCACTCAGTGGCCGTTACCTCAATTCATAGCTCAAGGTGACTAAATTCACATCCTTCATGTTTCTAGAGTTTGTTCCTAGAATCAAATTGTTGGTAAATGCTTTCATTAGAGAATTCAGCCTGAGCCCTTTGTTTGCTTTTGCTTCCCTGTTGTTACTAGCTCTGATACTTAAAAAAAAAAAAAAAAAATCTTCAGAGCAACTGTATTTTAGAAACAGGGATTTTATTTTGTGTTTTAATGGTATATAGAAGGAGATTATTTGGTTAAGGCAAGAAATTATGGCACTAGAAGAAGAAATTAGCAGGCTTGTTCCTGGCACTTTCAGAAAGAGGAGAAAGGGAATGATAGGCTGGCTGTGGATTATGTTAAAGAAAGTCTTGCTCCTCACCTGACCTTATATTCCCTAAACCTAGAGGGTTGGTGTGCCTATGTAACAGTTATTTTGGGGAGCTAAAGACAGACTTGGTCTGTTTTCTGTCATATATATTTGGGGGCATAATGGAGAGACAAGAAGCCTGTTAAGGAACAGTCATGGCTGTTCTGGCAGATTGCTTCCTACACTTAGCTGGAAGCCAGCCCCACCAATGTCCATATAAGTTGCTTGTAACAAGAGGAGAGATTCTCATTAAGAACATGGCCTTCAAATTGGGTCAGAATAAGGCGATATTTGTTTCTGTCCATAGCCTGCATTTCTTACAGGTGGAAAGGTCTTACAGTGGTGATAGGGTAACTACAGTAAATGTGTCCTGAGGTTTAATGTGGGTTAGTTACTCCAGGAGTCACATAAACTGTGTGACATCAGTTTGTATTTCAGCATGTGCACAAAGGAATGGATCTGTTGTGCCAAGAATGAGAATCTGATGTCAAAAACCTGGAAGCCTGAAATCAGAAGGGTTTAGCGCATACTAAAGGGAAGCCTGAAATCAGAAGGGTTTTGTTTAGAGCATACTTTTTTCCTCGATTGATGCTTTAGGTACCAAAGTTCATATTTTTACTAAATATGAATTTTTTTCAATACATTGAAAATATTTAATTTCTATATTTGCCATCAGAGCAAAATAGGATCAGGAAGTCTTACTCCTATTTTGTAAATAGAGAATCAAAGACATACTTAGAGAGTGATAGAGGTCACCCAGCATATCTGGGACATGGCTGAGAAGAGCACAGTTTTGTCAACCTGACCATTCTGATCCTATACTTAAAATTGTTTATGAAATTTCAGTAGGTAATCGATAAAAACCAATTTCAAGAGTGAGTCCTGGAATAGGCAAATGGACCAAATGTTTTCCGGATACGTGCTCTGGAGTTTATATGTCTTCTATTGTGGGTACCTCTGTTGAGAGGCAGCGTGGCATAGTGGTTAAGAGATTAAGAATTAGCCTGAGTTCTGAAGACTGCCTGGTTCTGGGTACTGGTCTGACATGGCATCTGTGCAGAGTGACCTTAACTTCTCTGTTTTCAGTGACCTTATTTGTGAAATGGGGTGATTGGAATTCCTACCATGTCAATGAAACAACATATCTATATTATTTAGAGCAGTTCTTGACACAGTGTAAACACTCAAAATATGTTGGCTGTTGTTATTTTAACCTAATATTATTATTAGAAATGTCACCTGAGAGTTCATATTTTAGTTGGTTGCATTTTTACTTTTAGTCTCCGTGCATTTAACCCTGTGACTGACAGTAGACAATGGAGTAGGACTTTAATAAAGGAGAAACTTGTCTGACTACAGTTTGCTCTAGATAGTGTGTTTAGTTTTGCAATAAGACCAGAACTTTACCAAATCTAATATAAGGAGTCTCTGGTAGCACTAACCCCATTTAAGTAGTCTAGATGTGAGACTCTGACCTTTTTTTATGTGTGTGGCCTACTTCCTGGATGAGAAGCCAGCTTCAATATTAGAACCTTTTAGAATCACATATAACTTGAATTTTGATTTTTGTTTTATTCGATGCCTTTTTTAAAAATTAAAGAAAAGAGAAAATAAGGGAAAGAAAACTTTCTAACCATATATACTCTTCCCCTAAGACTAGAGAAACTTCTTAAGACTTTTAACAAATTCATCTGGACAATTCATTCTGTCTAGGGCTCTGTTTTTCTCCTTCCTGCAGAATCCTGTACTTTCATTAATTCCCAGGATGGTTTTTGGTTGAAATTTGACTCTTGCACCCCGAGCCATATGATGCATTTATTTGTACATATGTATATTCACATCTCAGAGGATTGGCATCATCTTGGTAGCCCTCTAAGACAATTCGAAGAGTAAAATTTATAGTTTTTATTCTGTATTTTCACAAACTATTCCTTTGCCTGGGGAAGGTATATCAGCAAGCTGGAGGTAGATAAGAAGACTGAAAGAGAGGCCAAAACATGCATATGTACGAAGTTGAGTCAACAACTCCTGAATCTAGTCATAGATTTCAGATGTATCTCCAGTTATTCCAAGGGATGCCATAACATTCTAAAAATAAGACATTATTTGCAGCCACATCAATGTGTAGTATACTACAGCATATTAGAAGGGAAGTGAAGCCCTAGAGAAATCAAATAAAACAGTTATACACCCTTAAGTATGGTCCTGGCATTATCCAGGGTGGCTTTTATGGAAATCTGAACCCATGTCATGGGCTGTTAGCATCCCTAGGCAAATTCCTTCCCCTTCCTTGAGATCATTTTTCTCTAATTCCTTATTTATTTAGAGAGTTGCTGAGGCATGACATTTTCTGGTCTCCTCTTTTGAAAATGTAGATGTTCCTAGGTATGAGGACACTCTAAACTGAGTCCTGGGCCTCCTCTTGTAATTTTTCAGGCCGTGGTCTGGGTGAAGATACAAAGATGGTGGCTTCATACTTTACAATTTGGTTGAAGTTAGCTATGTCAAGATTTCTTGACTTAAGTCTTACAGTCTAATTTTTAGATTGGTAAGACTCTTTTGTGTTCCTGTAGCCATATCAGGGGGAAAAACTGAAAATAAGCAGGTTTTCACTTAGGTATGAAAAGGAAGTCCATTGGTTTTCATGTGTTGATGCTTTTTAGGAACAAACAACTTCTTACCATACATTTTAATACTGAAAAAACTCAGTTGACAGTTTGGGTTCTTGTTTATGGAGATTCCTTGAGAATTATTAACTGATAGAAAAACTTTCCTAGAGAGATGGAAAATCTGGTCTATTTGGATATCTTATTAAATGAAGCATTTTGTGTATAAGGGCTTCTGAAGATGTATAGGCTGTCAGAGCTGAAAGAGTTTGGAGGGCTTCTGAATACCACTCTAACTTTATAATTAAGGAGAGCCTGAAGCCCAGAGAAGTGAGTTGCTTTGCCTGATATTGAGAGTTAGTCTCCAAGCTGCCTATCACTCTACCTTGACTAATAGTGATAACTGGTATTTATTACAACAATGAATCCAAGTCCCAGGTTTTCCAGAGTCTTTTGAATCTTAATAGGGAACATTAAATCATATTATTAAAATTCATGCTGAGTATCTTTTATTACATTATGATTGTTTGGAAATTGGTTATTATCGCACTATTGTAAAACCAGAGTGCTTAAACTAGAAAACCCAATGTTAATCTAGCTTTTGCCAAGTAGTAGTGAAAATATCGCTTTATAAATATATAGAAAGAGAAGGTTGTCTATTTGAAGTCAAGAAAAAAGGTGGTATCTTGTCCACCTACCAAGGCTCACATTGGTGTAAGGAGAAACTTTGACTTATTGTGTTTAGAAAAATGGCAGTGCTTAGATGCTGATCTAATCTAGTTGAAAATTTTTGTTTTGGTGCTTTTCAGATTTATAGTCTTCCTGGGGAGACATTGCTCATGCTGTTTACTCCTCTAGGTTAAATGTACTAGGCCATCTGTTGTTAATTTTGTAGTTGCATTAAATTCCATTCTTTGCTTAGTTTTTAAGCACCAAAAGCAAACTTGAACAGAAGCAGGATCATTTGCAAGTCATGTGGCTTTGAGCATGAATGGTGGTTTTTATAAGTGTAGTTTTCAAATGGGCTGAGATCCTGTGCTGAGTTCTGGGATCAGTAATTTAAGCCTGGGGATCTTTGCCAGTTCCCTGGGAGAGCCCTCTCTGAGATCCTGGACAGTTGTTATTCCAAAGCAAGCTCTTGGGGCGAGGCTGGCAATGATATTGATAAATTGCTTTTAAGATGCTTGGAGCTGAATGACAATGCTTTTGAAATGCTCTTTTAAGTTCCCAGGCTACCTCTGAAATCTGGAAGTTAATCTGAAAGGCCAATATTCTTTAGGGCAGGCAGAGAAAAAGCCTGTCACCTTCTTTGTTCCTTGTGCAGGTGTTTTTTGGAGGAAGCCAGGCCTGTAGTTCTTGTGGGCCAGAGAGAAGGCATTGAGAACAGAATTGCTAGCATTTTCAGCCTCTCCTGAGGCTACACAGAACTTTTCAGGGGGAACCTAGAGTTATCCCTTGGCTGTCCACAGCTTGTGGGTATTGTTGATAGGACCACTGTGTGCAAAAAAAGCACAATTTATATTTTATTTTGGTCTCAGCATCAAGTTGCCCTTTTTCAAATAATTTTATGGGAAGTGGTGATTTCTCTGATATGATTTCCATTGCAAGTTGAACAAAAAAGATGACGAAATGAGGCTATTACCTAACCAAATTGCCTCTTGTACAGACAAGCTGAACTGGTGCTTTGCCTGGAGTTGGCCTGGAGTTTTCAGAAACTCAATTGCTGCTTTATAAGGCTGTGCCTGGGGTTGTATTTCCAATCTCTCTCAACTTTTGTTCCCGTGGAAGGGAGGAAGTGGAGCTGTGACAGATATATTGCCAGATAGCACACAATAGCACACAAAACGAGAGACATGGCGTGAGCCATTCACGGAGACAGATTTACACTCCATGCAGCCCTCAAACCGTAGATCCATCTATTTCAAAGAAACAACCTGCCCACTGTATTATATTTCAGACAGGGACACAGCTTAGAAGAGAGATGCTGACTCCTTCTGTTTAGCTTTGCCAATAATGCTGCACATTTTGCTGTAGTCAATTACTTTTGTGGGGATGGGAAAGGTTATTTGGCAAAGGAAAGCCTGTCTCTAGATGAGAAGTGGAAGATGAAGGGAGATATCAGAGGATGGTGTTTGGCCATGCTGTCATTTTAGTGAATTGTGTCTAAATTTTGCTGTTTTTTTGTCATTATCTAGCCAAATGTATTATCAGACATTGGAAATATTACACCTATTTCACAACAAGAAAAACAAGGCTAGAGAGACTGTGATCGACCCAAGGCCAGAGTGTTTGACATTCAGTTTCTTTTTGGTTCTCTCCATAGGCCTGTTTCCTGGAGATGTAGCAGAATCAACACTGTGTCCATTTCTTTCATTGATGTTACATGGGAGATAGTATTGCATAGTGGTAAATAACATGAGTTGCGGAACCGGTCTACTGGGGGGAACCTGTCTACCGGGGTTCACATCCATCACATCCAGGCTCAACTGTGCCCTGTCTGTAGGACCTCTGTGCCTCAGTTTTCTTACCAGTAAAATGGAGATTCCACATCTTACCTAATATGGTAGTTTTTAGAATTAAATGTAGTTAACACAGGTAAAACACTTAAATATAAGTGTTTAGTAATCTTAGCTATCACATTTTTGAAATGTATGTTGATTTCATGGAAAATGAGTGGTGTGTGCTACCTGGTAGATTGCTCTACAAATGTTTCAAATGTAAAAAATAACTCAGTAACTCTGCTTGTATTAAAATTTACTTTCCAGATTGGTAGTTTTAAGGGATGAAAAAATACTTTGGGGAATGATCCAAACTTGGAAGAAATCAGGAAGAGCGAGGACAGTGTGTATGAAGTTTTGCATTCCTCAGTGGTGGACTTGTAAAATATGTAATTGTATATCTATTGTCAGTAATCATTTATTCCGGGGAGGAGAAGCAAATGTTAGTTATATACATCCTCTCTTATGAGATATATATTTTTGTTTTTGTTTTTATTTTATTTTATTTATTTTAACTGAATGAAGCAGTTAAGTGTCGCCTTAGTTGGATGAATTTACGCATATGAGAAAATGTTTTTATTTTTGTGACACACAAGGACCTTTGAATGAAATCAGTCATCTTGATTAAACTAGCTTAATTTATTCTTTTAACATTTTTTGCATAGATACATTTTTTTCATCAGTTGTATTTTTGGATATCATTGACACGTGTGTTATTCTTAGAGTGAAGCGGGTTCAGGCACACTACTTTACACTAAGCAGAAATCTGTAAGTAGTTGTTCTTCAGATGACATTCATTTTTTTCAAGTCCTCATTGACTCATTTGTAAATACCTAAGCAGAGTTGTATGGGTTGGGGATCTTTGGAGTTGGCCTTTGAGTGTTCATAGCATTTTGTCAAGCATATGTAGTCCACTTGACAAATAGACTGATTCAGTTTGAGACAAATAAAGTTTGGTACTAATTTAAACTGCTGCTTAAGATGACTAATCCCAGGTCTATTTTTTGTCATACTTTTTTTATTGTGAAAGTTTTTTTTTTTTTGGTGGTAAAAAACACGTTACATTTTCACCTTAACCATTTTTAAGTTTACAGTTCAGTAATATTTAGTGTAGTCACATTGTTGTGAAACAGATCTCCAGAACTTTTTCATCCTGCCAATCTGAAACTCTATACCCATAAAATAACAATTCCCCCTTTCCCTGGTAACCCCTATTCTACTTTCATTTTTTATGAATTTGGCTGCTTTAGATATCTCATCTAAATGGAGTCATTTAGTCTTTGTCTTTTTGTAACTGGCTTATTTCACTTAATATAATGTCCTCCAGGTTCATCTATATTGTGACATGTGACAGGATTTCCTTTTTAAGACTAAATAATGCCACATTTTGTTTATCCATTCATCCTTTGATAGATGTTGTGGTTGCTTCTACCTCATGGCTATTGCAAATGGTGCTGCTCTGAATGAGGGCATGCAGAACATCTCTGAGCCCATGCTTTAAGTTGTTTTGGATAAATACCCGGAAGTGGGATTGCTGGATTATATAGCACTTCAATTTTTAATTTTTTGAGGAACCTCCATTCTTCGGTTGTACCATTTCACTATTTTACCAATTGTGCAGCTATGAGGGTTAGGATGTTCTGTTTCATTCTTAATCAGACCCTTGGAATCAGCCTCATCAGTACAAGTTAATCATCCTTGTTAAGGTCATACTGTGCTGGACCAAGGCATATAAATTGGCACTGAAGTGTGCCCAGAATATTGGCCTGGGTGTTGGGAGACTTAGGCAGTTGCTGTGAATGAACTTAGGCAAATCACCTCAGGGTTCTATTCCTAACCATTGTCGCATGTAAGTCGAGGGGGTTGTACTTCTCCCTTATCTTACCTGTTCCAGAATCCTCTTGTCTGTTGCAAGCATCTAGAAAAGATACTGTGTACAGCTTGGTGTAATTATTTGATAGATCAAATTTCTCTTAGCGCCAATTTGGGTTCTGTTTTTCTTTGTTAACATCTCCTGTTTTTCTTAGTCTTTTACTGCCCCAGTTGCTAAGTGATGGGGAGCAAGACCTTTGTGATTAAGAGTGCTGTCACTGAATCAGAAGGTCTGGTTTACTACATATGTGACTTTGGACAATTTAATGAACCACTGTGATTCAGATTCTCCATCTGTGAAATGGAGAAAATTGTACTTATGTCTAGTTTTTGTGAGGTTTAGATGAGTTAGTACATGTAAGGTGTTTTGCATGGTGCCTGGCACATAGTAAGCACTCAATAAGCTTAAACTCTAATTACCATATACTACCCTAGTTATAATGGTGGTAAATGGATGAGGTCATCTTATATTAGAACTCCACATTTGGATAACTTTACATTTCCTGAAGATAGTATTCCTTACAGTGTTTCTCTATAGGTGAGAAGGATATAGTTATTGTATAGTTGGAGAAACCGAACAGCAGAGATCATGCTTTATAGATCTGGGATTAAAACTTCAGCCTCATGATTGATTGGAGCCCACTGCTTCCTTGCTTGTCACACTGTCCTGAACTTAATGACTAAAACCCATTCATGAGAATAGGTTTTAATGTTAGGATCTGGTAAGGACTCTTCCTGTCATCTTTGCTTTTTTATTAGTAGTCAGCCTTCCAGGTTGGCCTGAGCTAGGACCATTTTGGTTTCTCTACAGACTAAGGTCTAGCTGCTTAATCCTGGTGTTTGGGAAAACGGTGAGTGTCTACATTCTTTTAGAAATATAACTTAGTACCAATACTAGCTTCTTTAGTATTAATTTAGTACATCCACTTAAAAAATCTGATTTACACATTTAAAACTTGGCGTAGTCTTTTTAAAGGTGGGTAGATCTTGCGTACGTCTGCCTCCTGCAGGTAGTGGGAGTGTTGCAGTTACTCAGCCATTGCAGTTATGTTAATCAATACAGAGGCAGAGAAGGGATGGCCTATCCAGAAAAAAACAAAGCCTGCCCTCGAAGAGTCCTCAAATCAGACTCAGCAGAGGATGGTGGACATGCTGGAACCTCCCTAGGTCTCAGTTTTCCAAACTGTAAAATGGATGGCCAGGACTAGGGGATATTTAAGGGCCTTTCAAGTTGTTTAAGTGTCACACATCTTGAGACTGGAAATAGCACCGTAGGTTCTTATAGCATAATGAAGACTCTCTTTGAGGATGAATATTTTAACTATGTGTCTTGGAGAGAAGGAGGTATGGAGAGGTGATTGGGTAGGCATTGGGGGAGCATTTGAAGAAAGGAGAGACCAGGTAGTAGGCTGTTCTAATGACCTATTTATGAGGTAAGCTACCCTTTCTAGAGTGCATAGGGGCAGTTGTACCCTGGGACAGGCTCAAGTCCCTCCCTGAAGTGGCAGCGCCATCAGTCCAAAGGAGCTTTCTCTGATAGCTCTGATAGAGGGATTGACATATCAGTGCCCCTTGTGTTGTTTCGCTACCACTGTCTTCATACCCTATTGCCATTTATGTTTTTTGATGAATGATTAATTAGAAAAATAATCATTTGTAAATTGTGAGTGAACCAGACATTTGGCCCTCCTTGTGGGGTAATGGCGCCTCTGAACCGAGTGTAGCTTGCAGCCAGTACATCAGAGCAGCAATATTCCCAGACCAGTGATGAATTTACATGAAGTTCCTTTTCAGCATGTTAATGACTGTTACAGCCAAGTAGTG
Organism: Eidolon dupreanum; assembly: GCA_028627145.1. Lineage (NCBI taxonomy): Eukaryota > Metazoa > Chordata > Mammalia > Chiroptera > Pteropodidae > Eidolon > Eidolon dupreanum. The sequence continues at coordinate 19,661,383 of CM053501.1, read as the reverse complement.
AAAAATAATAGCAAATGGGAAGAGTAAATATTTAATACCTCTATCGTTTTTAGCTTACTGCAAAATACGCATTTTGATTTAGGAGGGAGATGAGGGAATCTTGGACATTCCAGGCAAGGTTAGCTTGTTGGAGTTTTATTCTTCGTTTCCTTTTCTTCCTTTGTACTTAATTAAATTAGAAAGAAAAGTGAGTTGTTGCTGAGGCAGATCTCACTAGGGAAGTGGTTTTTCTGTAAGTTTTAGGTCACAAGATGTTTCTTTCCTGGCAGTTTGAATCTATATGCCTAGTCAACATCATTGATTAAATGCCTGGTGTGTACAGAGGCCTGTAGTATCTCTAAAATATAGCTTTCATCATGTTACTTTCCTGCTTTGAAACTTCTGTGACTCCCCATTGCTTCTAGGATGAAAGCTGGACTCAATAGCCTAGCTTTTAAGGGACTCTGTACTGTGACCCCAGCCTGCTCTCCAGTCGTACTCCCTCAGGCAACTCCATGTAGACCCTTTGCTTACTCCAGAGTGGTTGATGCCTTATCCCTGTAGCACACCAGATGCTTTCTCACCTCTGGACTGCTGCTCAAATCGTCTGGGGCATGAAATAAGCTTGTCTTTTTCTCTGCCTGTCTAAATCCTACCCTTCCTCCAAGGCCCAGTTCTAGAACTTTCTCTGACTACATGGACTAGACAGGAACCTGCTCATTTGGAAATATAGAGAAAATTGAAAGTGAGTCACAATTATTTATTCCCTCTATTGCCACACCTTTCTACCTTAGAGAATTCAGAATGAGTCCTATTCTCCACGTCCTGCTTGGCCATCTTCTAATTCTAGACAAACTAAGCTATTTGTCCAGGTGGGCAAGTATTAATGACAGAAATTTCTGAGGATTAGAATTGAATTTAGTAGGGAAACTGGACTTAAGGGTGGTGCGGTGTTTTCTGAGATCAGTGTTTGGACAAGTTTTTAGCAGGAGGTTGAGTTCACAAACTGATAACATTCATGAAAAAGTGCTGCTTTAGTCTGTGGTTGCACTGGTAGAAGTAAAGTATTTAGAGAAAGGGTACAGGCCTTTTTATTCCATTGTAGAAATTGTCTTGGAGTGTTGAGTTCAGACCCAGATAAAATGAGAGAAAATGATCAGGAAGGTGAGGCAGACCTGAAAACATGAAAGCTAGGTCAGCAGAAGAGAACAAAGGAGGCTGTGTCCTCTGTTTTCAAATATTCAAGAGGCTGCCTTCAGGAAGAAAGGTATATTAGACTTCACATGTGGAATTATGGTGTGAGAACAAAGACTGTTGGGGGTAGGTTATAGGAAGACGGATTTCAGATCAATATAACAATAATGTTGTGAAAAATGGATTTTCTTAGGAGACTGTAAGATTCCCTAATGTGAGGGAATGTGGACATAGAAGACAATATTCTAATCTTAAAGATACATGGCTTATAGTGAAAGGACCACAGGTGCTAGAATGGAAGACCTTTAGAATAGGTCATTTTCTCCTCTGGAGTAAAACCTTTACCCTATGGTTTTGAAGAAGGATTCAGTAGTAGAAAGTAATAAACACCGCTGTGTCCAAAAATAGGAACAAATCCTGACGTGGATCAAGAAATCAGAGTACAGTTTCCTGAGTTGATATTGAAATGATGATGAAAACAGTATGGAATCTGTTAAGAACCATGAGTTCTTAACATTGGGTTCAGGACCCTGAGAGAAGGATTTAAGAATGAGGAGATATTTGCAGAATTTTCAGGGAGTCAAAAGCAGTTTCAAAATGATATTCAATATTAATGTTTATATATTTGGGAAACGTTAAAATATTTTGAAAATACTAATCATGGAAAATTAAGACTACAGAATTTTCTCAGCACAAGTAATTTGATTTGTAAAGCCTTTAGGGAGTTAAGAAATATGCCCAAGGATGCAAATTTTAATGCATGTGTGTATCTTTCTGTGGCAGATATCATAGGTGTCAGATTCTCAGAAGTGGCTCTGACAGAGAAGGTTAAGAAATACAGATCTGGAATATTGGTTCTCAAGTTTTTTGGACTTAACTCACTTAGGTAGGGCAGAGTTCCTTGTCTTACTTTTACCATCCAACGTCAAGATAAACAAATATCAGTGTGAGCTTTATGTGTGTGATTTTATTTTATAAAGCAGTGTCTCATAAGCTTAAAAACTGTAATTTTGTTGTACTTAACCTTGGTTGTAGATGGTAAATTATATAAAAAGCATAAAGTCATAAATGAAGTTTTATTGTGTAAATAATTTTTTTGGGCTTTATATATATGCTTTAGCTATATGGGTTTGTATTATTTTTTTAATAATACCACATACATGTCTTTAGGTCTCATTGTTGAAAATTACAAGATAAAAATATAAATGCTGTAAATAAGTAACTGCACATTGTGAAATTAGCCAGATAATCTTCAACAAGTCAAATTTAGAATGATAAAATTGAACTAACAGAAATTTATAATTAAAAAGCATGAAGAGCAGTATTGTAGACTATGACTGGCTCAGGACAACACTGATGTTACAGTGATAACACATTATCCTTCCAGAGCTTTGTGAGAATTTAGAGTCCCAGCGTTTGTGTGAGAGAGTAGGTAGACACTTTTCAGCATTAGAGAGCAGCCTGAGTTCTTGGTAGACCAGTTTTTAAGTTCTTTGTATACTCTGCTAACTTGTTGATTTTAACTTATCTATGCAGATTTTAGGAACCACTAAACTCACTTATTAGGCAACTAGTAAGTAGCTGTTGGTCATATTAAAGGACATGAATATCTGTGGAATTGCGCATTTGCCTTTGAGAATTGAAGAAAAATTTATGTAGATTTATAGATCAGTTAGAGATTTCAACAGGAATTCTCTTGTGGTTCCCAGTAGTTCAGTCCTAGAACCTTAGTTTAAGAAACACTATTTTACCAGATCAATTTATAGTATAGGTAAATGATACTAGACATTTTGAGGGAGGATTAATATCCAGGAGACTATCCAAAATAATTGCCTTTTTTTTTTTTTTAAAGATCAGCCTAAATGCTTCTGATAACCAGATACCCTCCCCCCCGCCCCCAATACCCCTTTATTCACCAGCACCTTTAAATCTGGTCCTGAAGTGAGATCACAGCTATGTGTGAATTTTCCCCCTTTCCTTTGCAGTGCTCCTCCTATCATATTTAAATACCTTGGTGTTTTCTTCCCTTTTTTAAAACACAAAAGAGGATTAAGCCATAGAATGGACTATTTATGTGTCAAATTAAACGTTTTACTCTGAGGCTGTTTTTGAGTTATGTGAGCAGTAAAAATATGTATTAAGCTGCCAAGCCTTTTAAAAAATGCGTATTATTTAGCTGATAGCCTGTAACCGTCTGATAGACCCATAATGGTGTTTAGAGTAAATATGCATTTGAACAATTTATGAAACTTATGTTTACATGTGTATTAAACAGCCTGGGTAGGGAGTGACCAAAAGTTATTACCAGTTGACAGCTGTTGTCTCGTGACCAACTTGAAAAGAATTGGTGGATTGCCTGCAGTGTGGAATAAGCAGGTTACCCTGTCAGGGGTGTGGACTGTACTGCTCAGTGTGTGGGGCCCAGCCCTGGAGGCCTGCATGGTGGTCAGATGAGGCACTGGAATAAAAACGTCTCAATTCCACAGTGAGCCGTACCATGTATATTCACATGTATGGTCTATTTTATTTTGTATCTTGAAATTTAAAATTATGTTCACAGCATATAGGCTGTGCATAACAAAATACTCTGCTTTTGGGAAGTGGGAGCATGTTTATTTCTTTGGCATCTATTCTCTAGTGATCTTGGAATTTTTATCATCATGTGTCCCTATTAATAATAAATATTTTTATAGTCATTTCTGAATTGTATACATATTTACACATATAAAGCTTACATAGAAATAGGAATTTAAAGGATTGAGATAAAAAAATAAGTATACATATATAATCTGATTTTCTTTCTTTTTTTTTTTTTTTTTTTTTTTACCCAAATGAGTCCTTTTGAGAACCCCTTGAGGTACAGACATCTTGCATCAGAGACCAAGGCTGGTGACTTGCTACTTTTGTGTAAGTGGAAAGGGTACCATGGACTGTAAAGTTATGACTTGGACATGATAGTCATAAACTTGGGCAGGTTGTTTTTAACTATCTTGAGCCCCAGTTTCCTCATTTGTAAAACATAAATACCTGCCTGTGAGGTTATGAAGATAACTGATAGTAAATGTCAGGTATCTACTTTAACCCTTGCCAGAAAGTTTACTTCTCTGAGAGGCTTTTCCTGACTCTTAGTTCCTCTCTCTCTTAAATCAGTCTGTAACACCTGCTCTGCTTTACTTCCATTAAAATATTTTTTTCACTGTATAAATTAATATTGTTTGTCTCCACTGGATTGGATGCTTTGTGAAGAGAGGTTTTTTTTCCCTGTTCACTGCCTCTTAGAACAGTGCATGATACACAGTAGGTACTCAATAAACATTAATTGAAAGTAGAATATTGATCACTTAGTAACATGATTAATAAATAGAGGCCATTATTGCTTTCATTGAGTGCCCCACACATAGTTGGTGCTCTAGGACAGAAGTAATAATTTCTGTGTATGATTTTCTCTCAGCAGGATCCAAGGCAGGAGGTGTTTTCTGGAGGAGGATGGATTTTTTTCTCCATTACAGCCAGTGTTTACCAGGCTGAGATTAGACTTGGAGGATGTAGCCCTGGATCTGAGCCAAATGAACTGATTCAGGTGTGGTTCTGATGCCTCACGTTGGCCCCATTAGCTCCCTGTGGTTGCCCACTGTGCCATCCAGCTGAGAACTTCAGCGGGGCCAGTGGAGACAGGGGCCCTGTGGATGTGCCTCAGGGAGGGCATTGGCATTGCCAGTGACCTCTGGTCCACCAGGAAGGCTTCTGATCGCTACAAAACTACTCCCAGAGGAAAGGCAGACTGCTGCAGCATCCTGTACCTATTTCAAGTCTGTAAAGAGGTTGAACAGAGAGAGATGTAAGAAAGAACCATACATACCTTTGGAAGACACTTTTCTTGGCTGTTCTTTGAAATGAGGAGTTGTTATAGAAACATCTGTTGTTTTAAAGGCCTATAACTTTAAAGGCCACAGTTCTGATAGGGCTGTGAAATAAAGGCACATAAAGTGTTTTCCAGTGTTGCTCTAGGAACATATTTATATGGTGATTTAATTGGAGAAATGAATGAATATGGAAGTTGGGGCATCCTCATATGGTGAACCATTAGATATGCAGTTTGGTAGCCTGCAAACATTAAAAAATGGCATGTTGGGGGATGAGGGGTTAAAGAAGTACGAATTAGTCGTTGATAGATGATCACGGGGATGGGGAGCACGGCATAGGGAATGCAGTCAGCAGTAATGTAGTGGCTATGTCTAGAGCCAGAGGGAAGATGGAGTAATCAGGGGGATCATTTCATAAATTTAGACATTTATATAATGCCTAACCAATGTCCTGTGTACCTGAAATTAATAATAAAATAAACTAAAATGCTTAAAAATGACATTTTTTTTTATTCCTTATGATTTCAACTTGGTTCTTATCTGTTACCTGTTTAGTTGATGTGAATTTGTGTTCATCTTTTCCTAAAAGTGGGGGAGATGGAGAAATGTTTTCTAGGGTCAGCTGATATTGCTCTGAATTTGACCATTAAAAAATCATGGTAGATGTCAATCTAGGTTGTGTTGTAAATGAGGGTCGGGGGGATGGTTTCTTCATCTTCTTGCCCATATCTTTTATCAACCTGCTTGTTAAAGGGGTTTTATGCTGTGCAAAGTGAGCTAAGAATGTGATCAACGTCATAACATTTGTCTTGTTCTCCAGGCTTGTGAGAAAATTTAAATATAACAGTCTTATAAAACCCCTGGGGCTTCTGCCATTCAAGAGCTGGGTGGGAACATACTGCCTGAAAGACCTTTTTTGAAGATCATCGCCTTCAAAAATAATTTTAAAACGTTAGAACTCTTCCCACTTTAACTTAAGAAAGGAATCTCTTTTTCTCATGGCATTTTAAAAGGCCATGGTAGATGGAAATGATGGGGGAAATCAATGCACCATGAAGAGTGAGAGGTTTAGAGTTGTATAAACTTTAGCACAAACCTTGACTCTGCTACTGATTATCTGTGTTGTGATGAGTGAGTTATTTAAGCTCCAGGAGCCTCAGTTTCTTCATTTGTAAAATGGGGATATTTATTTCGTACAGTTGTGAAAACTTGATAAACAACAGGATGCCAAAATATTTCACTACCTGGTCTATTTTTGACATTCTGTAAATCGTAGCAGCCCATTTCCCCCTTTTGGGGTAAAGCAGCAGGAGGTTTTTGGCAAAGAATTGAGGTACTTGGTATGAAAGGGAAATTGCATTCATGCCATGATTTTGTGTGTGTGTGTGTGTGTGTGTGTGTGTGTGTGTGTGTGTGTGTGTGCGCACGCGTGTGCGCGCGCGTATATAAGCCTGGGATTCTAGAAATAAAAAGGGTAATTTTATTCCCTTGGCCATATGGGTTAGCAACACTTTTCTTGGCTTCTGACAACAACGAAAAAGGCTAATTTGTTGCCTCTGGATGTGTGTGTTAATTTTGGTTGTTAATGTAATTCATTGATTGTCACAGAGATTGAAACCTTTCCTCTCACCCCCAAGATTTCTGCAATTTCATGTGCTAATCCAGCTGGAATTAGTATTTCATAGAAGGAGAGAGTGTTGGAGTTAGAGGAGATGCACTGGTGCAGTCTCTCAGAAGAAGAAAAAGGCAAACTTAGAGAGTTTGGTACTTGCTCAAAATTGTGCAGCTAGTTAGTGACAAAGCTGAAGTTGCAGCAGATCTAATTTCTACATCATTGCTCCAGCCCTGTGGTTCTCAGAGCAATTTACCAGAACAGCAGCATCACCTGGGAACTTGTTAGAAATGCAAATTCTTGCCCCAATTTACTGAATCAGAAACTTTAATTAAAGTCCCAGGTGATGCTGGTATGTCCTAAAGCTTGGGAGCCATTACTCTATGGTCTTTACACTATTTGGCAGGAAGATTTGCTGAGTTTGATGGGCAACACTAGGTCTTATTTTGTCTTTCACATGTTTCCTCCTGCCATTTAGATGTCTTTTAAAACAAGTCTAACTTTGGTGATGGCTGGGGTACTGTTGTGAAACTGATGTTTGTTGATTTTTTATTCCCTGCTACCAAGTAGTGGTTCTGAAATTTGTTTGTTAAAAACAAATACAGATTTCTGACTCCTGGAGTTTCTGTTGAGATGAAGATGGAGTATCTTTAATTTTTGAAAGCTCCCCGGTGATTTTGATGCCCAGCCATCATGTCTAGAGCAAACTACATTAGAGGAACAAAGAATAAGTGCTAATAAAACTTGTTTAGGTTTTCATAAGTGGTGAAATTGACCTTTGTCGTTCTGTATTTGGGTGCTCGGTGTACAGGAATTATCTGAAAAAAGTAGTTATAGTTGGAATGCCGACCCTCAAATTTAAAAGTTGATTGAAATTTAGTATTTAATAAGGTGTTCTTTCTATTCATAGTTTTAGTATAGGTATGACAGTGAGAGATAAAATTATTTTTTCTTGCTTTGCAAAAAGATAAATGTCTTTGAAGATAAGAGTAAATGAGGTACTGTTTTGGTAAAACATGGATATCTTCCTGGTACATTTTGGGTGCTTCCAGAAATAAGCATTCCATGAGAGAAGAAAGTGGTAGCCTATGTTTTGTCATATGCAGATATCATTCATTTAATCATTTACAATATATTAACAAGAAATAAAAAATGTATTTTCATTTCGACAATGTAGATGAGGTACTGCTATATCATATTATTTTTCAGCTTAATAAGATTTAAAATAAAATACACATTAACAGCTTTAAAAATTCTAGTCTCATATTTGATTAGAGTTAGGTCCTGATTTGGATGAATTTGATGACATTTGAGTCAGATTCAGCCAAACATTGTGCTTTTTAAGACTCATTTTAAAAGCAAACATATTAACCAAGATATTTAATTAGGCAAATATTAACATGAAATTAAAAAACTTATTCTTGTAAAACTAGATTGTTAGTAGAGATTAATAGGCATGCTATTGTTTAATATTGCCATTTCCTTAAAAACCTGCTTTTCGAAAATGTTTTATTTAAAATGAAACATTTTAAAAAATCATTTTTCCCCACTGCTGGAATAAACCTAACATGTTTTGACCACAGTTACTCTTAATTTTGAATTCCTTGAAATTAGGTATGGAAGTTAGACAGAACACAGGCTTAAAAAAGGAAAAAACACACTATAATTTTTAAATGTGGTTTTCCTGCCAGTAGCTACTGCATTATGAGAGGGATTGCATAGGAGAGTCCTAGACTACCAATATTTGCTTATATTTAGTCTACAAATAAGAAGAGACCCTTTCTCACATTTTGCTTTGTGGGTCCTAGATAAAAAATGTATTATTACCAAACCAGTAACACTTTTCAGAAGTTGCTGCTCCTTAACAGATCTGAACTGATCTCTGACTAATGAAGCACATGCATCTACCAGGTCAAGCAAGGATAAGAGTTTGCCTTTCCTTGTGCACTTCATCCAATACCAAAAGCAAGTTTGATTTTGCCCTTAAGACAGAGACTTGATGCCTCTGGAAGCTTGAGCTCAGCTGCATGCACCTCTGGAAGCTGCAGAAGCTCAGGAGGACTGCCGATCTTCCCTTTTTGCTTGGGTCATCCCTTCATAAGGGAAGGCCAAGAAACAGGCCTCCCTCCCTAGGTGGGTTTCCTTAGTTACACCATCCTTTCTTAATGCCTGCCCAGAGCATCTGAGCTGGGTTGCTTTCCCTCCAGAACAAACCCCAGTTAGGGTACAGAATTTTTTCAGACTCAGGGTATAGATTTTTTTCCAGAATAGCAGTAGGTAATTAGGCTTATTCTTGCCTTGTTATTGCTGTCTCCATGTGAAAAAAAGTTTCTCCTCCCTCTTTAAACACTCTGATTATCCTTACCCACATACCTAGATATGCTTTTTAGAAACACCAGCAGATAACTTGAAATTCTCATGAAGGCCAGAATGACCATGTACAGAGGGAATGAGGTCTTTCCTGAATGTCTTTTAGTTGTTTCAATAGGAGATGAATGCAGAGTGACCTCCATTCTGCCCAAGGAGCCTGACCTTCTTGTCACTTTGTATAATATTCATTTCCTAATGTGTTCCAGTCAGTTTGTAAAAAAGGGTTTTCTCCAGTGTCGTAGCTATTGGCCTGACTTTTGTATTTTCATTGGTAAAATATGTATGTCTGTGCTGTGAGTGGAGAGGAATAGATTAATAAAAATCACTGAACCAGTATGGCATATGCAGTTAATTAACACTACCAGAAAAGCTGGCTCATGGTTGTGTAGACTTTTATCTCCAAACACTTAAAAGCTGTATCTTGTATATATGAGCAGAAACTGCTTTACGGTACTTTACTTCGCATTAGAATCACCTGGAAGGCTTATTAAAAGAGACTGCTAGACCTTAGCCAGTTTCTGTTTCAGTGTGTCTTGGTGGGGCTGGAGAATTCACTTTTCCAAACAAGTTCTCAGGTGATGCTGATGCTGCTGGTCCAGGGACCTCACTCTGAGAATCACCACTTTAGAATGTAGACCTCATGCTCATCTTTGTTAAGGGAGAGGGAACTAGATTGCAGGGGCTCACTTATGTTTTCCTCAGAAGTACTGGGTCTTCTAAGCAAACAATAAAAAAAGACATATACCGCATCCATGGTGTCATGCACTGAGTTAGGTGCACTAATAAATTTATCCCTAATAAATGGTCTCTGCCCTTGGGAAACTCACAGTTTAGGTAGGGAATTAACATGAGTAAGCCAGCAGCCGTGATCCAATATAAGAAGTGCTGGAGAGGACATCTCAGGAATGGGCTTTCTGGATGTGCTGTGGAGTGGTCTAAGCTGGTCTCAGACCTCAAGATTTATACGCATAGGTGTAAGTGAGAGAAACGTGGATGTTCTGCAACAAAGCGTTTGTTAATTCAGATTAGTTACTTCTCTTTGACTTCCTGAACACCTCAAACTGTGTAATCAGAACCTCCAGAATTGGCATTGTCAGCTCTCCACCCCAGCTTTTGTGGAAAGGTCCCTCCTTCTCCCCCTTTTTCTTTTATTTTTTAAATTACAATTTCAGACACTGTCCACTGTGGCGGCAGGATTTGTAACAAAACCAAGTTAAGTGGTCTTGGTTGAATTGATTTATGAGACAGCTTAAAAAATTCATGAGGTAGCAGGGAACTTTCTGTAGCTGGATCAGCATGCAGCGTTTCCCTTCACCTCTTCAAGTATATCAGGCATTTTATGATAGTGCAGCAGTTTAAAGTGGAGCTTTCTAGATCATGGCTCTGCTGACTAAGACATTAAGACAGACCTGAGGAGAAAGGGGAGCGGGGCAGAATGTTACTTTCAGAAGCCCTTGTTTCCCTAACTTTGAACAGTGACTTTGAGTAAACTGGTAAAAACCTGGTAACTCCAGTTATGCATGGACTGTCTAGGGTAAGTTTTTTCTCCCTGGGTGATCTGCCATGATTCTGCTAGTGTTATTAAGGAGTATCTTGGTCCATGAATAATGATCCTATAATTTTAAGCATAGTTAAATGAGGCGTATGTGCATGTTTGTGTGTAAGAAATCAATTGGTATAGTTAATAGTTCTCTTCTTCCCAGGAAAACCTCCAGACAGGAACAAAGGGTATGGCTAATACCAGTGACAGGTTACAGTACCTTCCCCATTTTATTGATTATTCATTTCTAGTCTCTGACCTTATTTGCTACTTATTGATCTAGTAGAAAAGCAAATAATTTTCCCAAGATAGTGCTTAGGTGAGCTGGGATTTGATGACTTGTCTCCCAATACTTTTGAAAAATACTTTTGAAAAGTACCTACCGAGTGGCTGTCTGTCTACCATCCAATGTTATAATCTCTGAGCTTTGGGCTCTTTCTTGATAGGATCACTGATGTCACAGGCTGGCCTTGTCATTTTGGCTGCCCTCCTATAAGATAGCACACAGGCTCTGTGGACTGCTGTAATGGCCCCATAGTGCACACAGCGTTGGAGTCAACACAAGGACCATATGTGAGATCTCACTTGAGATAATGTGTTGCTGAGTCACTTCTGGTCAGCATCTGCCAACATGTCAAATTATCACACTAAACATAGCCAGGACCACTTTGTGTTTGTAAATTGTATTTTGAGATTTTAATTCATGCTTTTGGGCTCAAATTTGCTTTCAAATAAGTTCCTTTTTAAATTATTTAAAATGCTTAATTCTGCACTGTGCTTGGGGAGAGAGAGGTGAGCATTTGAGATGGGTATGTATGGTAAGGAAACAGAGTGGCACAGTTGATCTAAAGAGGTAAGATAGATTCCCCAACATCATAGGTGACTTTGATTATATTATTTTTTGTAATATTAACATTTTCACATTTACATTTTCATTCACATTTACATTCTTTTGGTTAGTATTAAGTTGGTGTATATCTCCTAAAATCATGTGAGGTAAGGCATGTTGTAGGAGGTAATAGCGTAGAGGTTGGAGAATGGTCCCTGATAATCTCTGAATAATATAGTAAATCTACATAGAGGTAAAACCAAAGATTGACCCTGTCATTCATGGAACTGATGGTTGTTTTTGCTAGTTTCTTTATCTTATTATTTTTTATTATTTATGAGTAGGTAATATATTCATATGATTCAAAAATCCATATAAAACTATATAAAAAAAGTATATAGAAAAAATGTCTCATTCCCATTCCTGGACCCATATACACTATTCCCCAGCCTCCCATAACAATTTAGTAGTTTCCAATATATCCCCCATAATTTCTCAAAGCAAATAGAAGTACATTTGAATGTATATTATACAATAGATACTATAAATATGGTTCTGCGTCTTGCTCTTTTGTAATTATCAGTATGTCTTGGAGATCATTCTATCTCATTACATTGAGGGCCTCCAAATTCTTTTTTATAACTGCATAATTTTCCATGTATGGTTGTACCATTATTAATTTAACCAGTTCTGATGCTTCGATTATTTCCAGTCTTTTGCTAATACAGGTGATGCTGCAGTGAATAATTTTGGACATATGGCATTTCATCCATGAGTATATATACATCTGTAGGATAAATTCCAAGAAGTGAAATTGTTAGTCAAATTGTATGTACATTTGTAATTTTTCTAGTTATTGCCAAATCACTCCGTAGAGGTTGTATCAATTATATTCCTACGTATGTCCTCACAGCCTTGTCTATAGGGCTGACAAACTTTTGAATTTTTGCCAGTCTGATAGGAGAAAATTAATATCTCAGAGTGGTTCAATTTGCATTTCTTATTATGAGTAATGTTGAGCGTCTCTTAACATATTCAAGATCAAATAGTATTTCTGTATCTAATAGTTTACAGTCTGGTCATATTCCTTGCTTGTTATTTGGTTTTCATTTTTTCCCCCCAAAATTTTAAAATAAACTATTTTGACATACTTTGAGATTTAGAGAAAAGTTGTAAAGGTTATTGGGATTTTTTTTTCTTATGCCATTATTAGCTGTTAATTATGTTAGACGGTTTAAGGGAGTACAGGTCTCTTGGAATTCTGGGGCTTGTCATATGTATGTCAGCCCAGAGAAGGACACAAATTCAATTCATGACTTGACTGCCTCTGGGGATTTTCCATATGGAGTGACAGATTTGGGAGTTCTGCTGAGCCTGAGTAGCTCCCATTCTGGGGCATATAATTGAGAGCCTACCTTCCATTATTATTCTTTTACTAGTATCAATTATTAACTAGAAAGGTTATTGAAGTGAAAGTCTTGCCTCGAGTTTGTATTTCTCGAGATTTACTTTCAGTTATGAATGTGGTTTTCATGTGGGTCTTTCATAGACCAGGTTTCAAGCACATTAAATATTTGGTTGTTTCCCACCTCTCCACATCACATGCTAATTAACAGAATGAGTACCTATAATTTTTCTGGAGCATCATGCTGTCATTTTTTCCTGTTAATTGGTTCTCAGAGTAAGGAGCTAAAACATGGAGTTTGAGGTCCTTTTTTCAGATGGGTACATGTCTTGAAGCTTTGTGTCTTGCAAGGGTTTGACTCACCTGGAATTTAAGAGCACAGGCTTAGAATAAGACTGCCTGGATTCACAGTGCTGCTTTGCCACTGCTGGTTGTGTCACCTCAGAGATGTTACTTTGTGCAGTATTACTTTCCCCATTTATAAAATGGAGATAATGATAATACCTGCCTCATTGAATGGTTGTGAGGACTAAATGTGATGGTACGTATGAAGTGCTTAGCACTGGCCTGGAACATTATATGTAATTTGCCAATAAATAATGTTTTACAAGTAGTAAAAGATAGTGATTTCAGAAATCATGGTATAAAATAGTGGTTGTGTTGCATTGGACTTTTGTCAATCAACCTTTCTTCTTTCTCTGTCCTTTAGCTTGTGAGGAATTTAACACACTAACTGAAATGTCATTCAGTCAGCCAGTATTTGAGTACTTAGTGCCAAACACTAAATAAGCTGTTGTGTGAGATGCTATAGGAACCCCTTGAGGAGCTTGCATTTTGATAGGAACTTGAGCACAGATGCCTATCTATAAAGGCACAGCTGTCATCAACTGTCACCCGGAGCATGTGCTGGAATACAAAGAACATTAGGTTACTGTCCTTTGACAGGTGACTGGAACATGCATCCTGATGGAGAGAATCAGTTGAGCTGGGAACCATTAGTAGGTGAAAGAGAGATACTAGGGAAATTCTAGGCATTGATGATAATTAACATTTTTGTAGTGTTTTGCAGCTTGGGAAACATTTTACATATTTCATTTTACCTCAATTAAATCTCTTAAAGTAGCTTTGCAGTATATTATCCTCAGTTTACAGTTGGAAGAAATGCGAAGTCATATAGGTTATCAGATTTGCCCAAGATCACAATTCCTTGGTGGAGGAGTTGGGCTTTCACTCCAGGTCTCTTGACTCTGAATTTCCAGATATTTTACCCTGGTCAGCAAGGCATCTCTAAGAAGGGAATGTCAGCAAAGGAGGAACCTGGAATAGTTTCTATGTGTTCCTGGGTTTGCATCATACACTTCTAGGGCATCAGAGCTGGAAGGAAGCCCGAGATCAGCCAACCTCCTCATGTGACCAATAAAGACAATGTGAGGGACTTAGAGGGGCCCATACAGTGCTGGCAGGCAGCTTTATGGAGAGGAGAAAGAGTTCTCCTTGGCTATTCCTGGGTGGTCTTCAAGGATGATTAATTGCTAGCATGGAGGGAGTTCATTATGGGAAAAGTAGGTAAATTCAGAGAGGGGAGGACCTGTAACTTGAGAAGCAGGCAGTTTTCTTGGAATATTTTTCTGAGGAGCACAAATAAAAGGGCTGTTTGCTCTGTTCAGTATTCAGATGTAGTTGCAGTTATGCAAGGACAAGGAGAAAAAGGTAAAGGTAGTTAAAAAAGGAAGGAAAGTGAGTGAGTGATTTGAAGAAAGATCTGTGAGAGAACTCTGTGAAAGGCACATCCTTAGGCTTTTGAAGTCCAGGAAACTTGGTATATGGGAGAGTGTCTCTAGCAGTTCTCTGATGTGAAGTAGACTGGGCTGTCTTGGGGGTGTGCGAACTTTTGTCACAGAGTGTGGGGCAGTGGCTACTACATGCTGTTTCTCAGTATTGTACTTTGGATAGGAGAGATTTCTACTTTGGATAGGTAGTTATTCTAGGCAGAGCTAGTGGGGACCAGCAAAGGTAACTTCTTTGTTAGATCTTGTTAGAAATGATGTTGTGGGGACCTCTTACCCCAGACCTACTGAATCAGAATCTCCAGTGGGTGGGGTTCAAGAATATGTATTTTAACAAGATCCCCAGGTCATTCGTTTGCATGTTAAATTTTTGGAAGCATTGCTTTTATCTAGGGGCCCTCCAAGGCTCTTCTTAGGGTTCTCTGCTGCTGTGCTTAACCTGCCATTTACTAAACATCTCTTGACTTCGTTATCTAGGCATAACACAGGGTAGACTCCAGTGTGGATCCTACTTCTCCAGGAGGGTTTAGTGTAGATGAGGAGACAAGGTTGTTTACAAATAACTAATATAAAGATGTAGTATTAAAGGTCAGTAAGGAAGGCAAAGAGAATGCCTATGACCATGTGGAAGGTGGATGTATTTCTGTGGGTGTGTACAGAGGTGTAGGTGGCATGCAAAGGTGGGAACCATACACTGGTGCAGAACTCCTGGGTTTTTTAATCTGTGGCCTGACTTTGGCCAGTTTATGGCCATACCAGTGCATGGCCAGAGGCCTATCTGAAACCTGTTCAACCTCCCCCATCACTTGGCTGGATCTGCTTTATCGACCTGATAGGTGCTTTAAAAATTACTAGGGTTATAAAGGTGACTTATGGAAGGACATCCCCATCATCTGCTTTGGATCTCCTCTCCCCTGCACTGCCTCTTCTCAAAAGCCTGCTTATCTACCACTCTCTAAAAGAAAGAAATTGATTTGTCGCTGAATTTCCATGCCTCAGCCTGGAAGAAATGTAAATGTTGTACTGGCCTTTAGTACTCTGCCTTCAAGCCTAGATTTAGAGCTGATCATTATACTTTTAGAATAGGTTAGGTGTGAAAATAGCAGCAGGTTGAAGAGTCAGAGGAAGCTGTTTGCTCTTATCTGCTGGTTTGGTCAGGGTGGAAGTACGAATATTAATACAGTCCACTTAAACAATAAAATAACTCCCAGGGAAGAGGAACTATAAACTTTAGTAAATATCAGAGATGTTAAATGCTAAAAATAAAAGCTCTCTGCAGTTGTTTGGTTCTTTAAAGAAAGTATTGGTCAGGAGGGCTGGTCTTTATGGTCATGTTTTGCTAGCTCTTTTTTTTGGATGCATGCATGTAAATACATTAGAATGTAAATTAGTTAATTAAGTAGGACAGTGTTTCTGGAGTGCAAAATAGTAACCTGGCTAGCTAACACAATTAAAGCCTTGTCATTTTCTTTTGAAACAAGTTTCATCTTGGAAAGTCATCCATTTTGTCCTGGCTGTTTTACTGCTGAAATGTACCTTGACTTTTTTTCTTTTCCTTTCTCCCTTTTCTCTGGCCCAGCAACTTGCACTGACTGGTCACTCTGACTTCATTCTCTCCTTAACTGTTCAGTGTACCATCACCACTGGAGATTTCTTTCAGAGATCCCAAACTGTGCACCTTGCAATTGGGGTCAAAAAATCTTTCAGAGGCTTCCCCTTGTTCACAGGATATACTGTTTTCTAGATAATTCAGTATGCTGTATGAGGTGCGTTATAGTCTGGCTCCAAAATGACTGTTCCATTCTTATTTCTAGGCTTACTCTTCCCTGTAGTCCAGCTCAAGGAACTATCTACCATTTCCAGGACAAACAAACTGTAACCACTAGCAGCCCTACACTACATTGGTGGTACAACTCTAGGTACTTGATAAGCATAATCTCTTTATGCTGTTAAATAATTTTGTTATTTGCCCAAGGTCACACACCTGGTAAGTGTTAGAACTGGGATTCACGGATATTTTGATATTCTGACTTCTGGTTCCTCCTTGTGGTTTCTGTGCCTCTGTTTATGTGTTTTCTATGCCTAAAATATCTTCCTCTTCCCTTTTTCCTTTCATCCTTGGAAACTTATGTGTTGGATGTGCCTAACAAGGTGCTTCTATAGTTTTTGTGCCTATTTCAATTCAGCCTGATAATATAATTAGTACTAATACTAATACTACCTAGTATTAGTAGTAGGAGCTGGTCCTAAATCTTAATTTTTCTTAATTTTTCCTACAAATAGTAGGAGTCCAATAAGTTTTGGAGAATGAATGCATAGATAGATAAAAGGATGACTGGGTAGATGGATGGTCTAGTGTTTTGGGTCCTTATGTGATTTGAGTAGAGAGTGTCCTTTGGCCAAATTCAAAGCTGCAGAATTGCTATGTGGAAAGAATGCATGTTATTTCAGCTGTATCACATTGTAGCCAGGGACGGCCCAACAAGCAAGGATTAAATACCAAGAAGTTGTTAGTCTTTTATTTAGATTAAAGTGGAAATTCAGTTGATGAAGAATTTGGAATGGGTCTATTCACAGGAAATTACTTATTTTTTAAGACTTTATTGTTTGCTTTGCATTTTATTAGTTTGCTAGGGCCACCATAACAAAGTATCAGAGACTGGGTGGCTTAAACAACAGAAATTTATTTTTTCAAGTTCTTGAGGCTAGAAGGCCTAGATCAAGGACTGGTTTCTGCTGAGGCCAATCTCCTTGGTTTGCCAATGGCCACTTTCTCCTTGAAGATGGCTGCTTTCTCACCATGTCCTCACATGGTCTTTTCTCTGTGTGATATTTACAAATTCCCTTTCTTATATGACATCAGTTATATTGTACTAGGGCCCAACCCAGAGAACTAATTTTACTTAATTACCTCTTTAAAGACCTTATCTTCATATACGGTCACATTCTGAAGGACTAGGAGTTAGGACCCCAACATATAACATGTTTTGTGACAACACGATTCAGCCCATAACAGTGTGTTATGGAAATTCCTCTATCCATCCCCTCCCCTCTGCCTTTCCTTTGGTTTTCTTCCTTCACGCAATTTTGTTTCACCAGAGGGCTGTCAGGAGAAGTAAAGATAGGAGAAAAATAAATTTATTTGGGGTGAATTTCAGGAAATAGCTGGTGTTGGGAGTGGCTGAAGGTGTTGGTGAAAATGATATGTTGATATTGCCTATAGATTTGTATTGTTCTGGCACATTCTATTCTGGTTTTCTGGACAC
This sequence comes from Eidolon dupreanum, assembly GCA_028627145.1. Taxonomy (NCBI): domain Eukaryota; kingdom Metazoa; phylum Chordata; class Mammalia; order Chiroptera; family Pteropodidae; genus Eidolon; species Eidolon dupreanum. The sequence continues at coordinate 19,643,538 of CM053501.1, read as the reverse complement.
ATGAAAAGCTGGCTGTATGTTTTAAGTGAAAAGGTTAATTGATAATCCTGAAGATTTTTTACCTGCCTAGATAAGTGAAAATTCTATTCTTTTTTTAGCCCTTCCTTCTATAAGTAGCTTGAGAACTTGGTGAGTACATTGAAGGCAGGGGCCCCAACAGGTTAGCCTTGGACTCTCTACCATGGCTGGTACCCTTCCTGGAATCCAGCAGATGCTTATGAAATATCTGTCAAATTGAATTACTGAATTGGTTTGGCTCAAATACTTTGTTGTTCCCAGTTCTTTTGTGAGGCATTTTCTTCTACCCTTGTTTGTTAATTCCTACTGTTGTCTCCAGTTCTCAGTTGTGGCTTATGTCTTTTCTTCTCATTCACATTGTAATTATCAAGTAATTTATTAAAGAGAGACAAGCTTAACTAGACATTAAATAATTGCAGGTGTGCAGCTGAATTGAGCTGCTGTCCTTTAACTACGAACTCACAGCTGTTTATGTTGTATTGTATGATGAGATTACACTTCACCTCATTTGGTTACGTGATATCTTACACATTGTGAGGTAAAAGAATGTTGAAACTTCTGCTCTAAGCAGTACACAAAGGCTGGTATGTTCCCAGGAAACCCAACATAAAAGGTACTGGAAGGTCAGGTGTGGAGCCTTTGCAACTTCTGATACTTCTCTTTTCTTGGAATTAATTCATTTCCTTTGCCTTTTTCTTGATAGGGAACATCTTAATTGCTCCTTGACTCTCAAATCTGACCAGTTATCATCACATTTTTAAAATGTTTCTTCTGGTCACTTTAACTATGAAAGCAAGATTTTTCCTTTAAAAAGATCAGCAATGTGTCCAATAGGTTAGGTCTGTCTGTGCTTTAATGATCAGACTTCATCTGCATGTTTTTTATACAGATGTGCCCTATCAGTAAGAGTTGTAGCTTTTTTAAATGTAAATTTTAGTCATGAGTTAGGTTGTAGTGCTATCAGTTTGCTTTCTTTGGCTAGTTTTATAATTTATAATGATTGCTAGAGATAGATAGCAATTTTTTAGTACCTAGCTCAATGCAGAATTTAGAGTAAGCTATTAATAAAGGATTGCTTGATTATACTAGCCTAATGGTCACAATAACCAATGTACAATGGTTTATTCTAAAGACATATAGGTATAAGAAATGTCATGCTGCCACTTGCCAGCTGTGTGACCTTGGGCATGCTACTTATATGTCTTAAACTTTAGTTTCTTTACCTAGGTAGTTGTGAAGATTAAAGAAATTTACATTTGATAATTGCATGCACACAGTTTTCATATACTGTTTACATGAACACAGTGTGCCAGGCACTATTCTGGATGCTGGCTACATTTGTGAACAAAGCAGACCAAATCCCTACCCTGGTGGGATTAACATCTGAATCTAGTTTTGGCTATGAACCAAATACAATCCACTTGGTGAGAGAACATAATAACTACCATTTATGAAAAAAAAATTAACTGAAATATGTACCTAATAATACTGGCTGTCTTTATTTTTGTACTTTTAGACCCTATGTCTAGTTTAGTACATGTCTGCCTTGTAGAGTAGGTCTTAGAGAGAGCCCTTCCTCACACTTGTTCATACCATCCGCTATAGCTGTCCATATTTATGTTTTGGGCTGTTAAAAAAATTGATTAGTCTCTGGATCTAGGCTTTTGGGACTGTTGGATTGGGATGCTAACTTTAGAGCCTCCTTCTCTAGGTCTTGGCTTAATAGGTTTTCTCTAAGATTCCAGAAGGGGACTCAGAGAGCGAGCTTTGAGTGATATGTTTGATCTTTTGAATCTTTTCGTGAAAGCCCAGTTTGTTCAAATAAAGTCTGAATGGCTCAGAGAGGATGCTGTGATGTTTAGCTTATTTATCCCTGTGTGATATCACCAGTTTGTTAATATCTGCAGAGACACAGCAGAAAAAGTATACCAGGGCATCAGATTGATTAGCTCTCCTAAGCTCTTCATGGGTGACTGAAAGATAAAACCTTTTTTGAGACTTTCTTTTTTAGTGGATGACTAATAGAAACAAAGACATTGGCAATATTTCAAAAGCATTGTGATAGAGTTCTGTGGGATTCTGGAGTTTAGACATGGTGGGGATGTTGGTATTAGTGACCAGACATCACTTCCCTGGAGGCAGGAGTGATTGTTCTCAGTGAGTCTAGAGCTGCATCTTGAGAGGAATGGCCAGTGGCTCCTGCAGGGACACAGAGATGCCAGACACCCATTTCATGCTGTACTGAATGCTGGGTCTGCAGTATTTGGACTATTTAAACCAGGCTTAGCACATAGTTGGTATTATTGTGAAAGATAGATCAGAGTTATTTACCCCATCATGTTTTGGCAGTTTGCATTCTTTATTTCCTGTATTTTCTCTTAGGGAGGGAATAAATAATATGTGACAATGAAGAAAGACATGTTTATGTGGCCTTTTTATTGAATTTTGATTTAGGACACTTTGTTGTGGATGTTTTATGAAAGATATAGGATTCGTTTGCTTACTGAGAACTCTTTGAGAAAGTTGGATCTCTGACACACAACCAGTCCCACATTGAATTCCTTCCATTTATTTCTGCAGAGACATGAACATTTATTGAAGCTGATGGAAGGGTGTTACATGCTTCTTTATCAGAGCCACCGAAAGTAGCTCAGACATCCCTGATGACTCAGCTGATACCCTTGCTGCCTGGCTGGGTGTTTGTGTACAAAGAAGGACTTGCTTTCTTGCTGAGGACTGAATCTGTCACAAAGCCCCATTGCTATGGAGATTGCTGCAATGAGCAGACTTAGCAGGATTGCATAAGGCTGGCTAGAGGCCTGTTTAGACTACCTTGGAAGAATTGGCTTGGGGGCAGAGGAAAAGTTTAGAACACTCCTTTCTTCTTCTTTGGTGGCGTTAACTCCTGTGAAACCAGACTGTGGGGCTCTTTTGTGCCTTTTCCAAGAATAAGGTCGTGTAGCTCATCTGGACTTAAACTAGTTAGTGTGAATCAAAGGAACGGAGCTTTATATGGATGCCATGTGTAAATCATTTTGCTGTCCAGGTGGAGTTAAATTTGACACTTGAGGAATGAGTTGGCCCCAGCAGGAGGTAACAATGTGTTGAGGAGTTCTGCGACACAACCAGAAATTTTCACATCATAATGTAACTTCTCCCTCTCGGTGTTGAGTAAGGCCCATCTATCTGTCCATTCTGATAGTTTGGGCCAGTTTTCACCCATGAGAGCACTCTCTTCAATGATGGCGAATCAGAGTCATTCATGGCTCCTTAAAAATAAGCACATTTCTGAAACCAGCCGTCCTCAGCAGTGCAGATAACGAGGTAGTTTTGTTCTCGAGTTAGTTGCAGGCATGTGCTGACTCAATGCGGAAAGGGTAAAACCAGAGATTTTTCCTTCTGTTGAATTTTTTCACCATGAGGATTTTGTTCTTTAAATAATATAAACTAGAACTGCTAACTTTATTAAGTGAGGAGTATGAGGAGTTAGAAATGAGGCAAAATGCTATTCCTGTTTCATAGAAAACTCTCCTGATACCTGTTGAGCTGCGTCCATTGACCAGATTTAACTCATTGCTTCAGTAACATCACACAAAACATCTACTCCTCTTTCTGGTTTCCTCCCTTTAAAAATCTAAAAAATGCCAGAACCTTCCCAAATCGGCTAGATAAACCAATCCAAGTATAAGACTGAAATTACTTAAAGCAAATGATTCTGACTTTCCTGCTTGGGAGACAGTCTATTCTTGAAGGCCAGCACTCTAAATTGTGGGAAGATCTAAAGCAAAATCAAATTAAACAAGCCCTCTAATTTCTATAAATCATTTCTAAATTATCCTTTTATATACCTTGTATGCAGCTTGCAAGTGAATATTACTGTGAGAGCTACAGTTTGTTAGGGTTTAGATCTTAATTAGCTCATGAGATTTCATCGTTTTGAAGCTGTATACCACAGGTTGTTGGCTAGTTTTCCAAAAGCAATTAAAATGCCTACTGTTATAATTAAGCTTGTTACTGGTTATATGTTCTAGTTATAAAATGTATTTGGCCATTAAAGCATCTCAAATTGAGGGTTTTGGCTGGGCTCTCTGGGATGCAGTATAGTGGCTTTCACCTTACTATGCTGTTAGGGGAATCATTGGTGTGAGTACCTAGATGGGTCATCTCAGGTCCTTGAATATTTATTGTTACTCCATAAGTAAGAGCAGCCAGAGGTTTTCATACGAAAGCTAAAGTTAGGGAATGTGAGTTCTTGATTATGTCCTGTTGTTGATACAGAAAACAAAAGGCAAAACTTCCAAATTACAGTCTTTTAGTTGGGAAGTCCTTTTTAAGAAGCACTGTCTTGTCTTTAAGAAGGTAGCTTTACTCTGACAGTGAACATTTAGTTGGTTCAACTAACATTTCCATTGCTGTGGTTAAACTTCTTATCTGGTTTTTGAGAGGGAGGTCTGGGGAAAATGCTGCAGGTACAAGGTGATGTCAGTATTTCTGAACTGCACAACATATAGAAGTTGTGAAGCTGTATGTCTACCATCTCACAGTGAGATTTGTCTAAACTGGCCTGTAGGAGAGGCTATGTTAGCATTGGTTTTGATGACAAATATTCTTAGTGGTTTCCTTTACATGTTGCATGCTTTTTATTATTTCTTTCCTCCTGTTAACCATTTTGTACTGTTTCTTTGTTCCTTAGCACCAGAATGGCTGAGAACATAGGACAAACAAATCATTTAGTGGACAGGTAGAAATCAGTATTTAAAGGAAGTTGGAGGGTTTTTTTGTGTTTGTATATTTTATTTTGAAATCTGTTTAGCACACATGGAGGAAAACAGACCACTTAGTTTATGTGCCTCCATCCCATTGCCTTGCCTGTATGTGCCTCCATCCCATTGCCTTGCCTGTATGTGCCTCCACCACCTCATGCAATTAACATGAAAATGATGGTTTAAGAGTGAGCTTAGCATACAGAGCTGAGAAGGAGAAGGCTTCACAGGATGTTAAAATCAGAGAACGAGAGAAGAGGGCAAGTGTTTTGTAATTACTGTTTGGTTGAGGAATAGTGGAAGAATTCAGTCCTGTTTTAATGTACTTCATTTCAGAGTTCCTTCAAGGTTGTGATTAATGATATAAATTATTTTATTGTGCAGAGAGATTAGAATTATTAAAGATAACATTGTTTTGAGGGAAAAACAGTGTTTATTTGTGGTTCTTGACTTATCTATGGTAAGTCTATAATATATTAGTGTAGAATAAATTTAAAGGCTTGTGGGTCTGCAGACATTTGCTTTAAATCTATTTACACAAGCCCTTCCTGTGCTTTTTTTAAAACAAGTTTTACATAATATATTTCTACCCTTATAAAAATAGAAGGAAAAGAAAAACCAACCAAATTATTAGCTTGATTCCTTACTTTGAGTTCTATGATTTTTCCCATGTACAGAACAAAATAAAACAAATCTTCTCTGCAGTCCTACAACAGATGATTATTGGATCTGAGGAAATAACTATCTCCAAAGTGTAAATGTGTATGTGATATGTGATATGTATTATGTGTGATGTCTTACAGTAAAGTATTCATCATAAAATAATACAAATGAAATGAGATATGATAATGTGATTGATTTAAAAATAAAATAAACATAGCATTATTTCTGAGTGGTTATAGGTCTGATCAGTATAATTAGTCTTACTTATAGTTCAAAAGGCAGCTTCGATATCCTTTCTTGCATTAAGTCATATTAGCCTTCCAAATCAGGAGAATGTCCCTTCTTTGTGTGCCCATAGCTCTCTCTACTTCTCTCATCATGGGACTTACACGTTGTATTATTTATTTGTTTGATTCTTCCATTTAACTATAAATTATTAGGACATGAGTAGATATAATGCTTGTTTTATGTTTTCCCTCTGGATTCTTTTTAAAATATTGAAGTTGTAATTAATATACAATAAACTTCACATATTTAAAGTATATAGTGTGTTGTTTTGACATATTATATATACCATGAAACTATCTTACAGTTAGGATAATGAACATATTCACCATGCCCAAAAGTTTCCTCATGCACCTTTATAATACTTTCCTCCTGCCTCTCTCTGTTCCCTGTCTTGAAGCAACCACTTACCTGCTTTCTATCACTATAGATTCATTGGCATTTCCAATAATTTTATATGAGTGAATCTCATGTATTATGTTTTCTTTTGTCTGGCTTCTTTAATTCAGCATAATTATTTTGAAATTTATCCATGTAGTAGCCTGTATCAGTAGTTTCCTTTTTGTTGCTGAATACTTTTCTCTTGTTTGGCTATACCAACATTTGTTTATCCGTTTGTCTCTTTTGGGTCATTTGGGTTGTTTCCAATATTATATCATTATAAAGAAAGCTGCTGTGAATATTGGCATATAAATCTTTGTATAGACATATATTTTCATTTCTCCTAGGTAAGGAGTTAGGAATGAAACATCTGTGTCATATGACAGGTGTTTAACTTTATAAGACGCTGCCAAACAGTTTTCTAAAGTGTTTGTATTCATTTTACATTTCACCAGCAGTATATAAGGGTTCTAGTTCCTACATATTCTTGCCAATATTTGGTATGGCCAATATTTTAAAAATTTTATTTTAGCCAATCTAATAGGCATGTAGTAGAATCTCAGACTTAAGTTTGCATTTTCCTAATGACTTGTGATGCTGAACATCGTTTCATGTGTTTCCCATCTTCCTTTGTGAAGCATATGTTCAAATCTTTTGTTTATTAACAAAAAACTGGGTTATTTATTTTCTTCTTAAGTTTTAAGAGTTCTTTATGTATTCTGAATTCAGGGCTTTTATCAAATACATGATTTTCTGGTATTTTATTCCAGCCTATGGCTTGTCTTTTCATTTCCATTAACAATGTCTTTTGAAGAACATAAGTTTTAAATTTTGGTGAAGTACAAATTGTTATTTTATGGATTATATTTCTGTTTTCATAGCTAAGAAATCTTTGCCTAACCAAAGGTCGCAAAGATATTCTAGAAGTTTTGTAGTATTAGATTTGAGATTTAGGTCTGATTAATTTTGAATTAATTTTAGTATGTGATATGAAATGTGGATGGAAATTAATTTTTTATGTGGATATATAATTGTTTCAACATCATTTTTTAAAAAAGTATCTTCTCAGCTGACTTGCCTTTTACACCTTTGTCAAAAATTTGTTGTTGTTGTTGTTGTTGTGTGTGTGTGTGTGTGTGTACGATTTATTTAAAGATTCCCTATTCTGTTCCATTAGATTTATGTTTCTATCTCTTCAATATCACAGTCTTGATTATTGTACCTTTATATTGTCTTAAAATATAAAAGTATGAGTCTTTCAATTTAATTCTTTTCAGCATTGTTTTGACTAGTTCCTGTGCCTTTCCATATACATTTAGAATTATCTTACCTATGTCTACAAACTGTCCTTTTGGGATTTTGATAGAAATTTCATTAATTGTAGATCAGTTTTCAGAGAATTGTGTACTATGTTGAGTCTTCTAGTCCATGATCAAGATATCTCTCTCCATTTGTTTTGATCCTTTTTGATTTTTTTCCATCAATATTTTGTAGTATTTAGCGTACTTGTCACATATGTCTTATTCTTTTTACATAGTTTTAATTCAGAAGGTTCAGAGCCTCCTCTTGGGTGCTGTTCTTGAGACATGCTTATATTACATCTTTCTATTAATAATTTGAATTGTGTTAGTCTTCAGTATTATGTAAGTTTTCCAGAGGAAGCCAACTTTTATTTGGAGCCAAATCTACCATAGAAGGTCATTGACTACCCAGGTAACCCTGCTAGATTTAACATCAATGAGTGACTTTAAACCAATTTGTATAGCTCCTGTTTTGACTCGTATAATTTTTCTTGAGGCATAAGCCAAAAAAAAAAAAAAGTGGTTTTAGAAATGATTAGAGCAATTGTAATGCAATTGTGGTTGAAAGATTTCTAAAATGGCTCAAAAGCTGACTGCTTTTTATGCTGAGTAGACAACAGCTGAGAGGACAGGTGGCTCTTGAAGTATTATCAGTGTTTCTTACCCAAAAAGCAATCAAGGACATATTTACAGTTGGGAACAGATAATTCATGGGCCACTGGAGTGCTCTAGTAGAAGGGTTCCTTACAGTTCATCAGTTCACGGAAAGGGAAATACAGGCTAAAGAGACTTGGTTAGTTGGTTTCTTGGAGGATCATATTCTCATGTGAACTCTTTCTAAAAGTCAGTCTGTTTCCATCAAAAACCACAGAGAGAACTCTTCCATCATGTATGATCAGGTTAGATAGTCAAAATGGAGACATAAGGGATAAGGGGTTGGTGCTGGGTTTTTATAGCCAAGGTGGTCATTGATCAGAGATGACAATGTGACCAACTGGACCATTATTAGGGACAAATGTGGATAATAATTGCTTATGTAAACAAATGAAGTTAAATTCTTCAAGGCACTATAAGTGATTTATGTGTATGAACTCAATTTTCTTAACAACCTTGTGAGATATAGGTACTATAATGATTTCATTTTGTGAGTGAGCAAATTGAGGCACAGAGGGATCAGGAATTTTTCCAGTAAGTGATGGAGGTGAGAGAGGAATCCATGCAGTCTGGCTCTAGAGCAGGGATGGGTCCTCAACCCTGGACCATGGACCAGTACATATTGCCTGTTAGGAACTGGGCCTCACAGCAGGAGGTGAGTGGTGGGAGAGCGAATGAAGCTTCATCTGTATTTGCAGCCGCTCCCCAGTGCTAGCATCACCACTTCAGCTCCACCTCAGGTCATCAGGCATTAGATTCTCATAGGAGCACTGGTCCCTGGTGCCGAAAAAGGCTGGGGACCGCTGCTGTAGAGCATACACTTTTAACCACCGCACTGTCTGACAGATGGCCAAAGAACATGTCTGTGAGGAGAACTCATAGGTAAATGATCCCTAAGTCCCTTTCTGCTAGTCTTGGGGACCTTGAATTTCAGTTTTCTTTAGTTTTAAAATAAGGGGGACTCCTGTTAATGATAATGTTGAAATTTTTTAATTTCGAAGTTCTAAATTTAAAGCTCTTTGGAACATAGAGGTTTTCAAATATTGTGTGTATGTCGTATCAAAATGGAGTTGAATGTACCTTGGATTTAGAATGTAACAGTAAGAGACTGACTTTGTATACTTGTATGTGGCCAGATATAAGTACGTTTAAAGAATTCTAGCTATTAAAATAAGCAGGTCTTGGTGAGCAGAAGCCATGGAGCAGCTGCCTGGATCTGGCTGACAAAGTACTCTGGTGGCATTTGCCACGAGCTCCCTGGGTGTGGGCAGTAGAGTATGAGAGTCGATTTTGTTTTTGTGGCCCCATACGGAAAACTTATAGCACTTCAGCTGCTTTCTCCTGGGCTGACACAGAGTCATGATTGATCTTAGGGAAAATGAGGACAGAGAAATTGGATAGCGTTCTGGACTGTGTGGAGGATGGACACCAGAAGGAAGGGATGGAAAGAAGCAGAATGAAAGGAAAAAGTGATGATTTTCAGTGTATCTTGCTTGAAGTTTTCTATCACTGGGGGAACCTTATCTGTCATATTAGAGTTTATTGCTTCAGGAAGGTGGTAGAAGAAGATCTTCTGGAGTGTATTCTGGAGTAATTGTGTCTTAAAGGGGGGAAGCATAGATGATTAGAAAGGTTCTCACTCTCTCTCTCTCTGTCATGTGTGTGTGTGTGTGTGTGTGTGTGTGTGTGTGTGTGTGTATATATATATATATATATATATATATATATATACCATCCTTGTTTTTGCTAAACAGGGCAGTTGAACAGAGTTTAACCACTATTTTTAATCTTTGGGCTAATCGTTACGTGATAGAGCCATGTACTGGTAAGCATGAGAGTCTTTTTGACCCTGCCAGGGAGGCCAAAGATGGCATGTGAACTTTGACTCTTTAATTTAAATTACTAAAAATTTATTGAGAGCCTCTTGTGTGCCAGGTATATCACGTGAACATGGAATATGACATCTAAAGGCTAATTGTTAAAGCAGTTTATGCTGGTCTGGATATACTTCCAGTAATCTGTGCTTCTCATATAAGACAAAGATTATGAAAGATAATTAAAGATTATGATTTTAAACTATTCATCAAATATTACCTATTTTTTCTGAGAATGTATGGGCATATTAGGGTCTTTGATCAGTATCTTTGTTTTCTATTTGCTGTTTTAACAAATCACCTCAAAATTCCATGGCTTAAAACAACCCAAATTTATTATCTTACAGTTTTGTAGGTCAGAAGTCCAACATGAATCTCACTGGGCTAAAATCAAGGTGTCACTAAGGCTGTATTTTTTCTAGAGGATTTAGGGGAAATTCTGTTACCTTGTCTTTTCCAGCTTCAAGAGGCTTCTTGAATTCTTGGTGTGGGTTCCTTCCTTCATCTTTAGAGCCAGCAATAGCAGGTTGAGTCCTTCTCAGGATGCCATCTCTGTTTCCTGTTTCCATAATCACGTCTTCCTTTTCTATTTAAGGACCTTTGAGATCATATTAAGCCCACTTGGACAATTTGTGGTAATCTCCCCTTATTTTAAGATCAGCATCCTTAATTCCATCTACAGTCTTAATTCTTTTTTGCCATGGAACATAACACATTCACACGTTCCAGGATTAGGACATTTAACATCTTTAGGGAGCCATTATTCTACCATCCACAGTAGGGGGAGCTTTTTCCAAACTTTGCTCATTTGCCCACTCAAGTGAGCTGATATGATATCTTTTCCTTAATCCCTTGTGTAATGTATTGTTACTTGTAAATGTGTACTGTCCATATGAGTGCTGGGATGCCTGTCATTCATTGCTTTACAGCCTCCTCTTCACTGTGACACAATCCCAGCCACCTAAACATTTAATGATTAGTTTTCTACAGTTTCAGTATTGTAAGGAAGCTAGAGATTCTAATCTTTGCCAGCCTGCCCTGCAGGGGCTTGCAGACATCTCTTCCAAATGGCAGTCCCTCCTTTGCTGACATGTAATGGCCTGCCTTGGCAGATGTTTTCTTTGAACAGCTCTCTTTTTCTGGAAATTGAGAGTTCCTGCTTTATATTGAGGGAAACTCTCTTTGCAGGTTGTAGAACTTATTGGTTCTTTCTTGTTTTACTATCTGGGGTCATATTGAATAAATCTAATTTCTTCTTTCACGCTTGAAGCCCTTGATTTTTTAAAAGACAACTCTCATATTCCCCAAGTATTCAGACTAAAAAAAAAACCTCAATTTCTTCAACTACATCTCACATGAAACTGTTTTGAGACTTCTTTCCATCTTGGTCCTTCTCCTATGATACAACACAAAGAAGGGGAGACTGAAGGAAGATTAAAAAGGAGCCTTCAAATGCCTGGGGAATTGTCATACACAGGAGGCTGGTAAGATCTTTACCATCACCATGGAAACAAGAAATCACAGGCTTATATTTTGGCTAAAGAGATTTAGGTATCAGGAAACTTGCCTCACCTTTGTGGATTGAGATACTGCAATGGACTGTCACAGGAAGTTGAGGGATCTTTTGCCCTAGAAATGTATAAGACAAGCCTTTAACCTCAGTTTAACCTTAGTTAAATGTTCTGCTTAAAGTATTCTTGTCATTGCTTGTCATCTATGCCTGATGCCTGGATTTCCCTCTTGTGTTGGTTCATTGGATGTAAGGCATCATCATGACTGCTGTTAATCGCAGGAGGAAGGAATATGGTATATGGCTTTATTAAGGAAGGGAAACAGTGGCATAGCTAAGGATAATTAATAGCACGTGGAGTGACAGTTTGATTCCCTGGTAGGGACCCTGGCATTGTTGAAGGAAAAAATTACTTTATTCTTTCTTAGAGAGAGGCAGCTGTAATTCCGGTTGGATGAAATCCAGTTAAAAGGAACTGACATGCAAATTGATGATCAGACAGTGTGAGCATAGAAAAAGTTTAAGAAGAGTTCTGTAAGAAGTGGCAGAGAACAGTGTAAGTAATTTGGCATGATAATATGTGTGCTAAGAAAAATGGAAATATATAGATTGGCTACCTGAACAATTATAAGTCTGGAATCTCAGCCAGGAGAGAGCAGGAGACTGGTTGGTTTAGTGGCTTTATAGTTACTACACTTTTAGACATTTTGGAGTTGAGGCGTACATTTTAGCAATTATAGACTTTCACAGCCTTTATGATTATAAATCAACCCTTCAGGGTTATAGGTTTCCAAATTGGTGGTGGTTAAATATAATACTCCCAAGAATATATGATGAGAGTCCAAGCCTGGCTCTTGGAAAGAAGATCTCATTGTGCAGATATACTTCACCTGACCTAATGATATGTCCTCAAAAATCTGTGTGAGAGTTGGTTCCTAAATTTAGGATGAAATTCGAGAGCTTGCCATTTTTAGTAATGCTGTTATGAATCATTTTCTAAAGTGAAAAATCTCTTTATAACCAAAATCATGCCCAGTTTATCTTTTGAGTAAAGTCACAAGTCCATATATTAGGTTTGCTTAAACAAAGGTATTTTTCTTTAAAATGAAATAATTGTAGGGACATGTAGCAGGTAAGTGTTAGAATAGCAGGGGAAAAAATGGGCAGAATTTTGTAAGAAGTCAGTGTATTGCTTTTTAGGGAGGAAAATTCTGCTTAAGAAGTCAGATAGCTTCTGCGTTATTATGGGAGGAGAAGCTGCCCAGAGTATTGCAGGGAGATTTATTAGAATATTTTGGGAACTGCAGCAGAAATGGCTATGCAATATTTTAAAGTAGGAGGAAATGGGACCATAGCATTTACTAGGTTTTTTCAAAAGAAGCCAAAGAAGGTGAAATGGAATTCATCCTGAGAAAGCAGTGGAAAGTTGAGAAGCTAAGAAAAGACTTAGTAACAGCAGCAAGAGGAGACCTGAGTATTGTGGGCGAAGTTTCCACTCAGCATAGCAACATCCAGTTGTCACAGTGGTCAGCAGCAAGGAACATTACCAAAGGGGATTTAGAATTACTGGGGTCGGTTTTTGTTGTTCTGGGTGTGAGTAGTGTACTCTGTGCAGTTTTACCTTCTGCAGCCACTCTGCTCAGGTACTCCAGCAGCCATGCACTCTGTGCTCAAGGTTGTCACATTTACGATAGTCCCCTCTTTTCCAAGGTTTCACTTTCCCTGGTTTCAGTTATCCAAGATCATCTATGGTCTGAAAATATTAAATGGAAAATTCCAGAAATAAACAATTCATAAATTTTAAATTGCCTACTGTTCTAAGTAGTGTAATGAAATCTCGCCCTGTCCCACCCAGGACATGAACCATCCCTTTGTCCGGTGTCTCCGCACTGTGTATACACTCCCTGCCCATTAGTCACTTAGTAGCCGTCTCAGTTATCAGATTTGTTATCAGGCAAAGACCACATTCACATAACTTTTATGACAGTATGTTATTATAATTGTCCTATTTTATTTTTCTTGTTAACCTCTTACTGTGCCTAATTTATAAATTAAAAGTTACCACAGGTATGTATGTATAGGAAAACAGTATATATGGGATTCAGTACTATCTACCATTTCAGGAATCCACTGAGGATCTTGAAACATATCCCTCGCAGATAAGGAGGGGGGGGCACTACTTTTAACTGCCTAGAATGTGCTTACCCTCAAGGCTCACTTGATTCAAGTTTCTGCTAGAAGTTCCCTTATCAGGGAAATCTTTCCTGATTATCAAAAGCAAGCACTTTCCCTTTTCTTGCTCTTTTTCATTTATTTTTCTTCACACTCATTTCCACCTCAGGCTTATGTTTATTTGTTAAGTTTTTCCCTTTTCTCCACTAGAAGTGAGTTCTTTGAGAGTTGAGGCCCAGTTTTGTTCGCCATTGTATTCCCAAGTACTTAATCCATAAAAACTTGTGGAATGGATTTTTAGGAAGTCTCTATGCCTATCACCATGATAAAAGCTGGAAATGGGGAGGGAATGTAGGATTCAGTCACTGTCTATATATGTTATATAATTATAATAGTTGTAATAGTATGAACACAGAATGATATGAGCTTTGAGAAATAGGCTGGAAATAATCATCATAGAACTAGATCTGGAATGATAAAGAGGAGTTTTGTTCAGCGGTCAAAACAAAGAAGAATATTGTAGGCTGACACAAGAGGGAGGGTGAAGGAAGTTGGAGAGATTTAGAAATGAATTTGGAGTTTGGAAGTCCTTGTTCAGAGTGGCTGAACAAGTTGGAGGAAGTTTTTGAAAGGAGTTTGGATATCTTTTGAGAAGTGGTAAGTCCCAAACTCTTTAAATGGGGCAGCACCGATACCCAAAAGATAATGTTGGAGGATGGAGCAGAAAAGGCAGTGGTGTAGAGGTAGGATGTAGAGTGGGGTGAATGTGATTTTCTTAAGTTGAAATACATGAGAAAATTTGGAATTCCCACATTGAAGGACAAGAGAATGAAAAGCAGTTCTCTTTATTTATGGATGCATAGTGATATGCTGTGTATAGGTAGTGACCGAAGATTGACGACTAGTCATTCTTTTAACTGTTCAGTTTTTTTTCCCCCAGTAGAGGTAAAGCTGTGTCATTGGGGCACAAAATGAGGAGAACGCTATTGGTTCATAGAATACAAAAGTTTAGAAAATGCCTCGGTAAACAGAATCTCTTATTCTAACTCATGTTTAACAGCTGTGTGACCTTAGACGATTCATTTACCTGTACTTCCATTTCCCTTTCAAAGATGGACTTTGTTGATATGTTTACATTGTTGATAGGAGAACAAAGTATGGTATTTGGGAAATTACTTTATATTAAATTTTTCTTTAGAAGTATTGGGCAACATTAGGGTCATTTGCTTTAATGAACTAAATAGATCCGAAGAGAGTAGTGTTCTCACCCATAGAGCAAGAGTGGGAGAGCATGAAAAAGGGAGAGGAACAGATCTGGAAACTGCTCTTTTCCTGGAATGTGGTATCACAAAAATGTCAGTAATTCATACCCCAAAAAACATGACCATTTCCAAGAAGTGGCCTGTGCAGTTTTTTGAAACAGACATTAGAGGAACGACTTTTTGCTGCTTATATGTTACGTGTCAAAACACATTCTGTTTCAGCAGTTGGTGAGAGCTGCTGTAGAGCAGTGCAGAAGCAAGGAGGACTCGATATGTCAGATGCACTACTGCGTGTTATCCTGAGGGTCACAGCAGTCCCTGTTCCAAAGGGGATGGGAGACAGTTAGTTGGACACTGTATTCCAGTTTTACTGCCTTTATAATTCACCGCAGCTCATGTAGGGTACCCCTATCACTTCAGCCTTGGTCATCTGGAGTAGCTGAATTGTGGTCTTCTGAATATATGGAATGTTATGTAGGCTACTTAATTCTCTGAGACCTCTTTAGGAAATTTGGGTAACTTTACATTTTGGAGTGCTTTCCTCTCTTTGAAAAGAAGGGAGAAGCAAAGGAATATTTTATAAGGATCACTTTGAGATGTCTTTTATAAGGTGCATTTTGTAGAGTTTTAACTCAGGCAAAGGACAGAATAGCTTACTGGTTAATACTAAGTAAATTTCTGGGAGTCTGACTGTATTGGTCCCAGTTCCAGCTTTGCCACTCATTAGTTATGTGACCATGGGTAAGTTACTTAGTTTTCCCATCTGTAAAATGGGGGATAGTAGTAGTACCTGCCCACAGGATGGTTGTGAGGACTACATGAGTATATGTAAATCACCTAGACCAATGGCTGGTATGCAGTACCTGCTCTCTAAATATTAGCTGCTATTATTCCTCACTTTCTCATAGTCATTGGTATTTCTGAGGCTTTGCAAGAAATTGAGACAAGCCGAACCTTTTCTGCTCTTTCTGTCAAAAAGCGACTTGGTGGCAGAGTGCTAGAAGTGATTCAGTGGGTAAGTAATGGACTACTCAGTCTGCTGGCATTGTATATGAAGCAACTCATTACACTAATGGTAGTGTAGTGAAATGGGTGAGTACTCTCAGTTGGCCTCCTCAGGTAGAGGCAGAAGTTTCATCCTGCAATGTCTAAGAATCACCTGGAGTATGGAATGGATGAGTAGGACCCAAGAATAAACAGCAGAAGCAGTATAACTTGTGTTAATTTTAGCAAGCAGAGGGCTTCCAGGGTATTCCTGAGTGTAAATAAGGGATCCTGTTAAGCTGGGGAGAAGAAATCACTCAATTTGGAGGAGTCAGACCACCCTTGACCTGCCACTAGCATTGTATGTCACATATTTGTAGGTGAGTCATACTTCCTCTCTGACCCTCAGTTTCTTTGTCTGTAAAATGATTAGATGATTTTTTGTTGTCTTTTCTATTCCTGACTGTGTGATTTCACAATTTCAGTGGTTTTCAAGAACTATGTGAGGCAAGGAGTGCTGCAGAACAACCTGCTGTAGACCTTGGCCTGTACAAATCTTTAGTTTTGTTTTTTGTTATTTCAAAGAAGTTCCTGTTCAAAAAAAGACCGTGAAGCATTTCATCATTGGACTCATGAGGGAGTTGTCTCTTTAATCTCTCACATTTCCTTTTTTCCCTACAAATGATATCCACAGGACTTCTGTTGTCTTGTGCCCTCTAGATCAGCACTTTTGCAGAGAAATGAAAACATTGCACTTTTAAAGGCACAGAAAGCAAAAACTGTAGCATCAGGATTCAAGGTTACAGAATTGGTTAATTTTCTGCTTTGTTTTGCTGAGCTGAATGAAAAAGATTCGATTGAATGTTACTGCTTAGGGATAAATATTAATAACCACAAAAATCCCCCGTGGTAATTTTTTTTTTTTCTTTGAAAAGTATTTCAAAGTCTGTTGGATTATCATTGTCAGCTGAATATGAGTGTGAGAACTGCAGAGTAACTTGATAGAGGACTTCGCTGGAGAGGAGCAACTCTTTGGGAATGCATGTCTTAAGAGGAAGTCTGTTCTGGATCCTTAATGTGTAACTTTATTTTAATTAATAATTTGTTACAGTTCAGATAAGTTAGTATATAGCAACTGCTGTAGACCTTTATAACACTAGCTAATAAAATAGCATTAGAAAAAAAGTCATCAAAAGTAGAATTTTTTGTAACTTAAGAACTGAAGTGTTTTTAAACTTTAATATTTCCCAGAGAAGAATTTGTTAGGTTAGCTTTGCGAGCTTCCAGTAATACCAAGTAGATCCTCACCATAGACATATAATACACTCACATATAGTTATCTTACGGTTTTTTTGTTTGGTTGGTTGGTTGGTTTTGTCCTCTATCCCAGCCTTCTTTACTTTGGGGGTATGGTATTAACTTAATTGTAAAATCAATAGGAATGTGTATCAAACATTTATTTTATGCCATATTTACTATGACAAATAAGAGATGGTCCCTGCTCTCACTGAGTCCCCTTGAGTAAGGTACAAAAGTTTGAAAAGTAAACATGGTTATCATGCAAATAGATGGTTGGAAGAGAGTGATAGGCATGCTGTTTCCAGCAGATTGCCTACCACATAACCTGCATGTGCTAGAGGTAGGCAGTAAGTACTTTGGGAACATGGAAGAGGAGACATTTGTAGCTTGGAAAGAAATCAGAGAAACCTTCATGAAGGAGGTGACATGATAGTGATGTTTCAAAGGGTGGAAAGAGTATGCTATGTAGATAGGCAAGGGTGACATTCCAGGGAGAGAAACTATCATGAACTGAAGCATGAGGACTTTTTGGGGTTCTGAAAATAAGTACAGTGTTACCAGAGGCCTGAGTTTGTCGAGGGGCAGTGGCGAATCAGAGTCAGAGTACAGGCTCTTCGAGGGCTGCTCCTCAGACTGGAGGGGGAGATGTGCTTGGGAGTTGTCTGCTGGGTTTGTTCAAGTCTTTCATACATTTAAAAATTAGGTTGTTTGTCTTTATTATTGATTTAAAAGAGCTCTTTATATATACTGGACACACATTTCTTTTCTTGTCAGATATATGTAATATGAATACTTTTCTCAGTCTTTGATTTCGCATTTTCTATTTCCTAAAGATATCTTAATGAGCCAGAAGTTTAAAATTTTGATGAAATCTAGTTTATCTTATTTCGCTTATATTTTTCATGTCTTTTGTGTTTCCTTTAAGAAAAGTTTATTTACTTTAGGTTAGAGAAGTAATCTCCCTTGTTTTCTTTGAGAAGTTTTATTTACATTTTGGTTTATGATCCATCTCAGATTTTTGTGTGTGATGTGAGGTAAGATTAAAGCTTCATCTTTTCCCCCTCATGTTTATTCAGTTCTTCTAGCATTATGTAAAAGACTTTCCTTTCTCCATTGAATATCCTTGGCACCTTGCTGAAAATCAATCGCCTATTTAAGTCTATTTCTGCTTATGTCTGTTTCTGGACTCTATCTTGCTCCATTGATATATTTGTCCTTATCCCAGTACCACATTGTCTTGATTACTCTAGCTTTACAATAAGTATTAAAATACAGTATTGTGAATCCTCCCACTTTTTTCTTTTTCAAGATCGCTTGACTATTCTAGGTCCTTTGCTTTTTTATTTAAAATTTTAGAATCAAATTGTACAATTCTAAAAAAAAGGCACTGGAACTGCTTTAAAAAATCTTGTAATACCCACACCACACTCCACGGTTGTTAAATAAGAATCTTTTGGGGTTTGAATCCAGGTGTAATCATCTATTAAAACTCTCCAGGTTTTTCTAAACACAGCAAAAGTTGAGAACTAATGTGCTAATGGAGTTTGAGTGTGGCACATTAAAAGAAATTCAATAGTGGATTACTGGGGTGGAACTCATCATAGTGGAATGTATACGTAGGAGTTGAAGTGGGCCTCCAAAAGGAGGAGCTTGTTTATGCTATGGAGAAGGAGGGCTGAAAGAGGATGATGGAGAGGGAGTGAGCAGCTGCGTAAGAAAGTTCTCTCTCCCAGGGGACATGGGGTCCCATTGCTTAAGTGCTGCTTTGTGTGCCTACCATCATTCCTGATTACTCAGGATATTCTCCCCATAGGCCTGACACACATGAAGACTAAAAAACCTGCAAGCTAAGAAATGTTTTTGGTTGGTAAAGCATATACATGCATTATTGTAGAGAATAGCTTTCCCCTGGATTAGGGAAATGTTGGTGAAGTCTGCATTGGGTAGGCACATTCTCAAATGATTATGTGTTTTTTTTTTTGTTTTGTTTTTTTTTTTGCTTTCTGAAGATTTTCTGTCTTTTTAAATTTTAATGCCTTTAGGCAAACATTGATTCATCCATTCTTTCCATGGGTAGGGAGTTCTGTCAGAACTACTGCCTCCCTAAAAGGCTTTGAGGAGAAAAGAGACAAAAAGTTTCAGTCAAGTGATACTGTTCTTGAAACATACAAAGTATGTGGGCTGATGGTGTTTGCTTGTGGCTTTTTTAAAAAACACTTTTTCCTTCTTGAAGAGAGGTTGGAACTGTAGTAGTCTCCCTTACCTGCAGTGCCACTTTCCATGGTTTCAGTTACCCACGCTCAACTGTAGTCCAAAAATGTTAAGTGGCAAATTCCAGATATAAACAATTCATAAGTTTTGAATTGTGTGCCAGGTAGCGTGGTGAAATGTTGTGCCATCTTGTTTGAATCACAAATCATCCCCTTGTCCAGGGAATCCATGCTGTACATACAGTAAAATAAGATATTTTCTGAGACCACAGTCACATAACTTTTATTACAGTATATTGTTATAATTGTTCTATTTTATTGTAGTTGTTATTTAAAAATAACAATATTTATAAATTGTACTGAATTTATACATTAAACTTTGTCATAGGTTTGTGTGTATAGGAAGAAGATATATATAGGGTTTGATACTGTTCATAGTTTCAGGCATCCACTGGGGGTCTTGTAACATATTCCACATGGATGGGAGGATGACTGTAGTCAGCTGAGTCTTTCCAAGATACAAGTTCCCTAAACAGCTGTAGAGAATTAATTTCAGTCGGAGCTAGTAGAGCTTTAATCTCAACTTTCTGCTCAGTGTTATGGAAAATCTTCTCTAGAAAATAACCAGTATGTACCTGCTATGGGATGTTAAAAAATTCAGATGAACATTGGATTTTTGAGTGTATTCTGGTAGAAATAGCATGGAAAATCCTTTAGTGAGCTAGATTTTACAGTACACACAAAAAGCAAATATTGATGATATAGTTATATATTTTTGTGTGTGTGACATATTGGTTGTACTATTTTCTTGTTCCAAATAGAATTCACATATACCATGTTCAACCCTAAACCTCATATTTCTGTGAGGGGTAAGACACTTCAGGCAAGAAAGCTTTGATATTAGCAACTTTTAACCTCTTTTAAATATATATATATAAATACATATATAAATATATATATGTAAATATATATGTAAATATATATATTTATATAAATAAATAAGTGTGTGTGTGTGTGTGTGTGTGTGTGTGTGTGTGTGTGTATTCCTTCAAGGCAGAAAAGCAGCTGGGCAGAGAGTATGAGGGGAGTGGCTTTCCTTTCTCATTTACCATTGTGTTTAAAAACACAAACACACAGAAACACACTTCTTATAATAACTTTTTTGCAAAGAGGGGAGAGCATTCACAGACTCCTTTTTAAGAGATCCCCCCACCTTTTCATTTTTATACCTTTATTTTTAGGATTTGTCCGCAATATAGATATCACTTTTATGGTGGTGTCATAACAAATAATTTTGTGGTTTACTTAACATTGAAAAAGCCATTTCCAAGTTGCTATATTACCTTTATAATTAATAATTTAATGCCTACATTAAATCATTTCATAATTTATATTCTAATGTTGAAAGTTTTCAATTATCTCCTGTTACAGCACAAAGAATTTATATGTGCATAGGATCCCCCCTTAATTTTTTTTCTCTGTTGTAGAATAATAATAGGGTGTTTTTTTTTTTATTTTAAGAGGTTTATCAGTGTACAGTTTATACTGTGTGCTGTCATCAGCAGTATAAGGTGTACTTGCCTTAAAACTTTTAGGGATAAAAAGCTGCAGGATTTTTTTTCATAACTATATCACTAAAAAACTTGTACTTTCTATTTGTGTGCACTAGTTTGAGTTCCATTTGTTTGCCTTTTACTGGTTTATGGATTAGAATTTTTTAAACTAATGTGAAGTTTTTTTTTCCATACATATAGCAACCCTTTGCAATATTTGTCATGAATACTTTCTCCACTTTGTTCCTTTTTTAATTTTTTCATTAAAGGAGTTCATGGGGTTGAATTTTGTGGGGGTTTTTTTTTTTTTTTTTGACTTTTTGGTTGCTTTAAGATGAAACTTGTCATCCTTAGATCTAACACCAATTCCATTTTTTATTCTTTAACATTTACTGTGATTTAATTAAAAGAAGTTTCTTGGGCCCCTCTAAGTTTCTACTGCTTCGTGTGCCCTCTTTTTACCTGCAGTGCAACGAGGAAAGATGGGTTAAATCAGGAGCTTGTGTTATTCACAAGCCTTGGGAGAGGAATGGAAACAGGCAGCATTCATGTATCAGCTTCCTAAATATCTGCAAGTCTGTGTTTACTTATCTGTCAAGCTAGGATGAGAATAACAAATGTATAGAGAATTTTTAAATACACTTAAACCTTCTCTTAAGTACTGTTAGGAACCTCAGAAGTGTTTAAAATGCTAAATAGCTGTAACCTTTGATAAATATGTGTGCACCATTATACCGTGGATTTTTCCTAATAGAGACCACATGGCATCTTTTTTTTTTTCTTCTGAAACTCGCCACTGAAACTTTTCTTCTGAAACTTACCTGTGGACATTGGGGATCTGGGTATAGAAAAACCTATAAGTCGAAGATGTCCATCAGAAACATACAGTATGAACACCAGATCTCAGTAGCTGGTGGGGGCTCTGGAAACTAACAGAAATGATTTCAGGAAATAGAAACACCGGAGGCAATATAGATAGGGGTTAAAAAACATAGACTTTCACAGAAAGACTTGTTTAACCAACTTTGCCACTTATTTGACCTTGGGTAAGTAATTTAACCTCTCTAAACTTAGTTTCCTCAGTTATAAAATGGGGATAATATTGATAGGTTGTTTAATTAAATAAAAAAATGTATGTGAAACGTTCAATGTGCTGCCTGACCCATAGCAAATGCCAAGTAAATCATAGCTAGTATAAACTACCTTTGTTAACAACTAATGTTTGTGCAACATTTATGACGTACAATGCTCTTTAATATGCTTTTTCTCATTTGTGAATCTGAGTGCTTTATACAGAATGGATTTTTAATGTTCCATGGGCTTTGTATTCATTGTCTCAAGAGGTTGTTCCCTTTTAGTCAACTGTACAGCTGTGTGCACTCAGTTCGCGTTTGTCATGTACCTTCATGCCCATGTCGTCTTATCTAAATTAAATTCTAAAAGCCTATGTGAGTACAAATGTTGTATCTTATTTAACTGGATTGTCCTTGTCCCCAGAGCTGGGCATAGAGTTCAGATCCATTCCTATTGGAGCTCTAGCTCTATAATTTTTTATTTAAATGGCCATAAGCAAGTCAGTCTAGCTTGCTAAGGACACCTTTTTCTTATCTGTTAAATGGGTAACAAATTTCTTGTGAGAATTATTTTAAGCAATATATTAAGTCCTTTGTACAGCAAATTACAAATATTTTTTCCATACCTTACTGTGCCCAGCACAATAATTGGTGTTTAGAAAGTATATGTTTACTGAGGTTGGAGGCTGATGGAAGGTTGTGGACCTAATTCTTAACTTTGAGTATCAAAATATGTTCATTTAAAAAATGAAAATTGTTCTTTGGGGTCTAGTCATCATGCAGGGTGCTATGCCAGCTATCAGTCATAATACTATAGAACCTTTTGAAGTGTTTGCTTCTTGCTGTTGTAAAGATGTGGCATAGTTACATGTAGGTGCTCAAAGCAGGTTCAGTGATTTAACCCTACCCTGAGGAAGTAAACTTAATCTGTAATAATTTAATATAGATTTTGGGGTGTGTGGTCCCTGTGGTCAGTCTGCGGGATTCCATATAAAGAAGACTCAGTGCTCAGCAAACAAGGGAGTGCTGGCTCTGTGAGATACTCGTGGATGAACCAGCCTTGTTAACCATGGAATTCCTTTCTCTGGTAAACCACTGATGTCATTTCTGTATCTGTGTATTTTCAGTTTATCTTTTTTTCTTCTTAATTTGATTTTCAGAAATGACAATGCTGAAATGTTTGGCTATGGTCAGTTTCAGTAGATAGGGCCCAAATACTAGGTATTCCATTTCCCTCTGGAATAAAAAAATAAAGTCATGTTATAGAGAAAATAGCTCAAATATTTAATAAAAAAATCCCTTTGTTCATTTTGGAAAATGGTACATTTGTTAATCCCTTAAAATACAATTTATTTTATTCTGACAGTATCTTCGAATTGTCAAAAAAGCATGATGTCTCTATTTAAATTTATTTTTCCTGGCATACTCTGTGAGATTCTTGCCTTTAGGAAGAGAAAGGTAGAGTGTTACATTTTTGAATATAGGTTCCTGTTTAATTTCCACTTAAGGATGTCTCTGAGAAGAAGCACAGGGCCAGTTGTGTTTAGTAGCTAGCTTTTTGCTAATGATGGAATGCATGATGTATTTTCATCTAGTACATTCCACCCAGTCCTGTTTATGCTTTTGGGAAATTGGGAACTGGCTTTGGCTCAGGTGAGATGCATAGGTGACATGTAATTTCCCCTCCTAGGAAGGTAGAGATGACAGACAGACTTTTGGATTATCACTTTTGGGGGCTTGGTCACAGGAATCTTTGGCATTCCCCTGTTTAGTCAGTGGGTGGCAGATTGGATGAAGGAGCAGAGAGGAAGCTTTTTATTAAGCTGTGATATAGTCCCTAATGATTAACTCTTTGGCAGCCATTTAAGTGTAGAAGAAATTCACATTAGGAACTTGGTATCTAAGAGTTTTTGATTTTATGAAGTCTGAAAAGTGATGTACAGTTGTGAGTATTTTGGTAATATTCCATGAGTGTCCGCCCTCAGTGCACTTGGTAGAGAGAGAGGTTTGAACGTGATGACTTTGGTGAAACCTTCCTTTAAGAAGGGAGTAGTCAGGTATAGCTTGACCCATTTAAAAAAGTATTTGGGTAGCAAAAGAGAGCACTCCATTGGGGTATTTTTTAAAATGAGATGTTAACGTTTTGAAGTTTTATATCAGTGACTGCTACATTTTGTAAACAGTATACAGTGTTAAGAATGTGCCTCACAGATAAACCACCACTGGCATCCCCAGCGTGGGTGTATTGTCCTTTCTCTGCTCGAATTAGCAAGGTGTTCCTAGACTTTGGCACCAGGGAGTCTCAGCGTTCAGCATTGCTAAAGCACACTTCCTGCAGTTTGTTTATCTTCTTTGGGGTTTCTTAGTAGCAAATCCCAAACCACTCACCTTTTTCCAGTAATATTAATGTTCTAAGAGGGGCTATACATTATATTAAAGTCAGGGTAGTTCTCCACAGGAAGGCTGGTTTTTAAATGAGACTTATTCAACCTCTTTTTAGCTGGTGTTTCATTACCATCGAGGATTTATAATGCAATAGCTCTGAGGCGAAGCTGGTAAGAATGCCAACTTCGCTAATATTTAGTCATAAAATTCTGGATATTGGACAAGCTCTTAATTACTCTGAATCCATCTTTGTCTTAATAAAAGTTGGATTGTACCCACTAAAACAAGATGGCTGTATTTGCATTAATCTCCAAATGTAGGTTAATACCTTTTTAAAAGCTGTCTCTTAGACAGGAGACTTGAAAATTAATTTCCCATTTTCAGCTTAAATTGAAGAGCTCTTCTACATGTGGAGTTTGAAGGACTGCCATTTTTCTGATGTTGTAGATTCAAGTGCCAATAATAACTCTCTGTTCCCTCTTTAGTTTTTTTTTTTTTTTTTAATGTCTTAGGTAAAGAAAAATTCTCTTCTGGTGCTTGAGGACTTGTATTTTTTTTTTTTTTTTAATCTGCTTCAGAGTAAATAGCTGAATTTCTGTTTTCTCAGTGGAGTTTGAATCATTGGGGATGAGGGCCATGATGAAGGGGTCGATAGTGGGAATCCTATTATAAGCCATGCCTGGAGAAATCTGGATTTTACATATACCATTGCTACCAAGCTACATATTTTGATATTTTTTTATCCTGTAACGTTTAAGCATTTACATATTGGAGGAATGGGATTTCTCCATAATGAGAGGTTCTTAACTAACTTTCTCAAGTGCAAGTGCAAGATAGAAACTTCCTATTTCTTTCTTTTTTGGTCCCCAGTGTATGTACTGCTATGTAACCACTTAGCAGCACTTATTCCAGGATTCCTGTTTGTGCTACAGATGGTCAGTGAGATTATAAGGGCTGTGAAAAGATTTTTATGTAAATCGAGGTCTTCTTAGTTGAGAGTCTTGTCTAACACACTAATTTTCTTACCCACCTTCAATACAAGAATATCCAGTGTGCTGTATTAACCAGATTCTACTTTGATTAGTGGGACTCAAGGCAGAGGGAATTACAGACAGGTTTCAGGAGGAGAAGTAGAAACCAACATCAAATGAGAGGGAGCAAGCATAAAAGTGTCTTCCTCTTTTTTTATTTTTTATTAAAGCTACAGGTTTTAAAGTATTTTTTTCCTCTACGTCAGTCTATTGGTTTTATGGACATATTTATGATAAAATGTTTATGCAATAAATAACTATATGGGGTATTTATTAATGATACAGATTTCTAGGCATTTCTTCCTAGAAAGTCTGATTCAGTAGGCTGGGATAGGTCCCAGGAATCTGATTCTCAGGGTCAAGCATATTTGATAGTCAGACAAATCTATTGTGCTCTTCAAAAGCTCTGGGTTTCCATGGTCAATTTGTAGGATACTCTTTTTCCTCTCCTTTGTCAAGTCTTTGACTTGGTATGATTTTCTGAGGGGATATCTTAAATAGAACATTTTTCAGAAACTTCTATGTAGGACAAACTACTGCCAAAACAGACACTTTAGTACATAGTTTTGGATCAGTAATGGCAAAAGAATGAAGAGGCACCTGGATGGGCAGGTGCCTCAAATCTATCATTGTTAAGTGATGGAACTGGAGTGTCAAGCCTGGGGTTGAAAAGAGGTAAACTATATGCTCTCTTCAAAGGCTTGCAGAGGTGCTTGCTTCGGCAGCACATATACAAAGGCTTGCAGAGTTATCCTATGGAGGAGGGATCACACTTCTGATGGCTCCACAGAGCAGACCTGGGACTAGCAAGTGGACACGGTGGGGGCCGAACACAAAGAAATGGGCGTAATGGAAGGGACCAGTGGACTAGCAGCCTTCATGAGATATTGCTTTACCTTCTAATTATTTGTAGTCTGTGGAACTATTATTTTTCCCCAAAGAAATCTAATTTAGTCTATCAGTTAATAAGAGAAGAATGGAGCTGCTTAGGTAGAAGTGGGCTGAAGGGCATGAGCAAATTTAGTCTCTTTTCTCCCTAAAGCTAGTAGGACCCAGAAGCCTGAGGCTTCCCTGAAGTGGCTACAGACACCACTGTAGTGTGGTGAGTTCTCTTCAGTGGAGGTGGCTGCTCACTTCCAGTGTGGAGTGTGTGTGCTCCATGAGGGATGGGCCTTATGTGGTTCACTGATGTAGATGGCTAGTAAGGTCTGGCCCAGAGGGGAAAGCTTAGTGAAATGTTGGTAGAACAAAAGCTCTGGAAATTTGTATCTCATATCAGATGCCGAATGAGATTTCTAAGATCTCTTCTGACCTAGAAAGTCTATGCTATGTCCTTTGAAGATTAAGTCTTGGATCTCAGCATAGATGAGCTAAGGATGTAAGTCTGTGAGTGCGAGGACTTTGTTTTCTTTAGTGCTGCCTTACAGTACTTCTAAAAGCACCTGTAGTGGACATTCAGTGAATATTTGTTGAGTACATGCATTTGTTGCAGAAGGTGAAAATTTTCTAAGATGGTACTTTGTGAACCTTTTTTTTTTTTTTTTTTTTTGTTATTCTGGAGAATTCTCATTTAACCACACATCTAATGATCCAGGCCTCTTCCTCCCACTGACCATCCATCCTCATCTCATGGCTCTCATCTCCTCCTAACCAATCCATATTTGGCAAAGGGGGATAAGGAGACCAAGGATATTGTGGTAAACCAAAGTCACATGAGAAATAGAGTGACATTTCCTAGGCACACGAATTGGTAAATGTGTTGGATGATGATCTGACTTGGATATTTCCTGTGATTTTCAGTTGTTGTGGTATGTTCCTATTCTCAGAGAGAAGAATTTGTTGTATATTTGTGGCCTAGATGAATTAGGATATTTTGCGACACCTCTGAAGTGTTATTACTTCATCTTTATCCTTGCCCGCTATTATGCATGAAAAGCATTTAAATTATTCTAGAGAAGATGTAAATTTGCTTGTGTTATCCAGTGTCAGCTTAAAGCTGATTAGCATTTTGCATCACCTTTACAACTCATAAATCATTTACTTCCTTTCTTAGTGAGCAGCCTGTACATCAGCAAGGAAGTGCCTGCTATAGGCCCAGTCGCTTCTTGCCTGTGATTTAGAGAATACTTCAGGCTCTCTGTGCACCCTTTTGTGCTTTGATCTCTTGTAAGGCTTCACTTATTTGGGGAATGAGTAAAAACTTGTGGTGAATTTTCCCCTGGAAGGTCTTGTTGGTTATTTTGTACAGGAGACTTCATCCCATGACCCTGGTCCAGCCACAGATATGGTTCATTGGGCCTGTTTGGTGTTCAGAAAATTTTGGAGGCAGTTGCCGACATTTAAAAATCAGGAGATTTCCCATAAAAGTGCAGATTTGGGGTAATTCTTAGAAAATCAGAAGGTTTGGCAGCACCAGGCCGTGCCCCATGCCGAACTCCAGTTGGTGCTGAGAGCAGCTATGTGTTAAAGAAGGGCCTGGATTTCTCCTTGCTCTAGACACCACCCCTCCTCAGCTTTTTCTCTGGGGTGAGCCAACTTTACTCAAGGTTCTGTTTTATAGATATTTGAATTTGTGATGATCTGCTATAATGTGTGAGGTGAAGTTTTTCATTTTACCTTCCCCCCCCCCCCCAGTAATACCAACCATTTCATTTGAATAACACCAAGAGACTAACATTTATTGAGCTGTTTTTAAAAAGGTACCAAATGCTGTGGTAAGCGCTTATATATGATTATTTATGTAGTCTTCACAATTACCCTAATTTTATAGATGAGGAAATTAAGGCAAAGAGAGGCTTAATAACTTGCTCAAGGTCACCTAACTTGTTCAAGGTCACCTGTCTCCTAACCCTGGCCTATTCCTCCTACCCATATTCCATTAGGAACAGTAGGCATCAGTTGAGAAGGTAGGTGACAGTGACATACTCCTTGAATCCCCAACCTGCTCATGGGAGAAGCAGTTTGCCTTGCTCAAGGCACAGTCACAGCAAAGATATTTGAGAGGCAGCCCCTTATACAGTGCCTATTGATTTTCTTCACCCTCTTGTTTTCATCGTCTAGCCTGTTCTAGGATGCTTATTTGTCATACATAAAAAGCCTTGTTACAGTGAACACAAACAAGTCATTGACATTTAATATTAAATTGCAACAGGTATTCTTGATAGCTAAACTGTTCATTGACAATGCATCACTAATTATATTGAGAGAACATCCTATCTGGGTATACTCTGCCAAATCAAATTGGAAACATGGGCTTTCTACCAGCAAATTCATTTTGACTTGCATAAAGTTTGGGAATCCATAGATCCCTCACCAGTCTCAAAATACTGTGTTATGGAAACCCTTTCATGACTTTTTGCTGAGATTCCTTGCAGCAGAGAGAAATTCTGTGCTCCCCCCGCCCAATATCTGCTAGGTCAGGAGTCGAAAGCTGTGACTTTGAAAGGGAGAGATTATTATCCCCTACAGATTGGGATGGGGGTAAAGTTCAATGTAGGGGGTGGGGAGTAGGATTGGCTATCAAATTCTTTATCTGGGTATCTGAACTGCATTCGTTGATTCAGCCCTGCGTTCTTTGATTCAGCCCACCGCCGCCCCCCTTCTTTTCCCTGTCCTCCTTCTCTTCGCTCTTTTCATTCCCTTCTTTCTCCTTCCCCAACCCTCTTCTCTGTATATGGAGAGGGAGAGAGGGAGAGAGGGAGGGGAGGGAGAGAGGGAGGGGAGGGAGGGAGGGAGGGAGGAGAGGAAGAGAAGGAGAAGTGAAGGAGACAGGGGGGTATATGAGGGGAGGAGGGGAGTGGAGGAGGGGAGCATAGAGGGAGAGGGGAGGAAGGAGATAGGAACCCCGAAAGCAAGCTAGCACATTTACTCATTAGGCATTGTTCTTAGTGCTTTATGTGAATTAATTCATTTGATTCCCACAGTAACCCCAGGGTACAGGTATGCTACAGATATAGAAACTGAGGCACAGAGAGAGTCAAACATTTATTCAAAGTTATAAAGTTACTCTTCTGAGAGCACATAGTGGCTGTCCTCAGGCTGGCAGTTCCATCTCCTGGCTGACAGGCTTGCACTCTTAGGGTAAACATTTAAGCCTCTGTGCCTCTAGATACTGGGAGTTTCTCTGGAGGCCTTGCAAGTAGCAATTTGGTTGGCAGGGCAATTAAATATACTGGGTACACTATGCTAAGCCCACAGAGGGAGGCAAGGAATGGAATCTAGTCTTTGCTTGCGTTATACATGCTTACTGGTTTGTGGCAGGCATGATTGACGCCAGAATCAAAATGACTTAAAACAGCTTCCCTAGAGAAGCACTACTCTAACAGTTTTTTTCCTCTTTGTTGCCCCAGGTCCCTTGTGAATAGGATTTAGCTGTGATTCAGCTGCTGCTGTTCTTTTGGTAATCAGTGTGGAGGAGGGAGATGAGGGCTGCTATTAATGGCTTCTTATTTTGCATTCTCCTAATCAGGTATCCTGCAGTTAATGTGCATACAAGATGCTCTCTGGTGTCCCTGGGTGGTTTTGTTAGGTATATTGGACTGTTAAGCTTTCTAAGATGGAATGTTTTATTAGGTTCTGGCCTGGGGGGTTGGATCGGTGGAGGTTGTTAAAAACCACTAAGTGAAAGGAACATGGTGTAAAACCAAGCTTATGACCTTGAGGGGAGTGGTGGTGGTGGCATGTGGTTGGCTGGGATAGCAACTGACCAACTTCACCTTCCTCTTGCCCTGAAAACCTTATGTTGCTAATACTCTTCAGATATGAAAAGTGAAACAACTGAGAGCTATTTACTAGGCAGCTAAATATATAAATTCTTTTCCCCATTAGTTTTAATTAGGATAAAATCATACATTTAAATAACCATTTCTGTTACTAATAACTGAACTTCTGATTCGCTCTGAACCAGACAAATGCCTATGAATGACCCACCTCTGAATCATTCCACACCTGTTTGTTGACATAGCTGGGTTTCAGATATGGGTACACACATCTGAGATTTCAGAACATGACTGACATGAAGTATCTTGGGTGTACAGCTTTATGTACTCTGCCCTGGGGACTGACAGAATAGTCCAACCAGAGAATAAAGAGTTTGCAAGTTCAAAACAAAACAGCCATACAAACCACCTAAACCAGATTCTGCCCAGTTTCTGGTTCACTGTTTTAGTGTGTAAAGGGCTGCATTTCTTTTAATCCTTCCCATCTCTTCCTTTTAAATAAATGTCATTAACAACAATATAATATCAAGACAGTTTAAAATAAGCATTTGAGTTGAAAAATTGGGATCTTTGAGGCTTTTACTACCAGAGTTTTGCTAATTATTATTTCCTAGATGTGGTATATGTGCTCTGTTTTGAGAAAGTGTGGATGCTGTGGTGGTGTGTAGAATGGTGACTGTTTTGTGTATGTGTGTTTAGTGGAGAGGGTTGAACCTGCTGTTAGGAGGATCAGAAAAAGCAGCTTGGCTTCAGTCCCTCAGTGGCATAACCAGCTAATAATGAACAAGAGGACTACTAAATTCCTAGTTGTCTTCATGGCTAGGAGGACTTAATACAGTAGGAGATTACATTTAGTGGCCTAATGAGATGGGGGCAAAATCAGCAGAAGACAGGTAGTTTACAGCAACCTGAAATGTGCCATAGACATGACTAGCTGCCTCTTTTTTGGCCCTAGAGAGGTGTGGCTGGCCCTGCTTCCATCCTCCATGAATGGTAATTGTTCCAGACACGAGCTAGATATTACCAGCTGCTTCTTCTATGTTCCGTAGACGTGATTGGCTGTAGCTTTTGATCAGGACACTGTTCCTAATGAAGTCTGACCAGCATCATTTAGTCAGGAATGAATGACAGCAGATGTGCAGGATTTTTCTTGATTGACAGCATTTGGAACTAGTAGCCAGAGGAGGCGGGAGAGAGATGCCAGCTCTGATTGACGGGAGCTTATCTTTATTTAATCTACTTCTGAGGCACTGCAGTTGAAATTTTAGGCAATTGAAAGAAAAGAAGATACAGTTGTGAAGCATTGTTAAAGATTCTTGACATAAACTTAAGTGAAAAATGTCTTCAATAAGAGAGGGCTGCATAGAATCCAGGTATGAGGTTACCACTGCTCCTCTGGTATAAGAAACACAGGGCTTTTCATGGGGATTTGTAATTGTTAGCCAAAATTGGAAATAGTGATGGGCTTGGATAGTTCTAGAAATAAAAAAGGTACTTATTCTAGTTACCATTTCTTTGACTCTCCAATCTACTTGAAAATGTTTCCTGTTCAGAGGCCAAAAACAAGTACAGTATATGGAGTGTAGCCTGTGGTGGTAATTTCTCATCAGAGTGATCCACTGAGGACTTGAATCCTAAGTTTTTCTGTGCTTTGGGAAAACATGACAAGCAGGAATCATAGGTTTGTTTCCTAAGGACTTGTGTGGTTCCCTGAGAGCTAATCACGAGAAATGCGCCAGTTAGTGTTTTACAAATGGGCTCTGGAGGTTGGCATCCTGGATTCAAATCCTGGCACCACCATTTCCCCCCTGTTCCTTTTTATTTCCACTGCACAGCCCTCCACCACCAAATCCTGATTTGGCTTTGGAAATCATCACTGTATTTTAGGAGTTACCTTTGAAGTAAAACCACATGTATTTTATGTTTTAAATTAATTCATATCTTAACCCCCTTGGACAATGCAAGTGACCACCCTTTAACTCTCATCACCCTCTTACCCCCAACTAAATTCAATGTTGTAGTTTTGCTTCTTTTTTAAATACACAAATTATACATTATTATCCTTTTTTAGAGGCAATGTTTTAAATTTACCTTTGTTACCAATTTCTTTGTTCATAATTCTTTTAATTTCCTTTAGTAAGCTTCTGTTAATAGTAAATACTCTTTTTCATTAATCTAAGGTGTCTTTATTTTGTCCTTCATTTTGAAAGAGTTTGGCTGTTCTAGGTGGAAAGTTGATTTTCTTCCACTTTGTAGGACTATGGTAAAGATTACTTGAATTCATATCTACAGCTCTGTCACCATGCCTAGCATATATCTTGTTAAATAGCAGTAGCTGTTACATTCTTAGAAAAATATTGGAACAATATTTTTATTTTGGTTTAGTTGGATGTACATACTTTTATTGCATTTTTTTCTGTTATTTCTTTGACACTTTGATTTTGCTGAGTTTGAGATGGGGTTAGATTTAAGCAACATTAGTAGTTTCAAAAATAGGTAAACTTTGATTCAACTTTGGGTTCTATCACTTGCTAGTTCTATGTTCCCTTTGCCAGATTATCTTACCTGCCAAGGACTCAATTTCCTCATATATAAAATGGTCATGATATTCCCTCTTTCTCAGGGTTGCTGTGAAGTTTTCATGAAAATACATTTAAAGCTCAGTAAAGCCTCATATAGTAAGTGGTTAATTGTTTTAGTTACTTGTTACCTCTGAATCACTTTTATTACTTTCATGTACAGATGTTATCAACTTTTCTTTTTCTGTTATAGCTGTCTCTGTTTTTATTTGCTATTCTCCAAATCTATTAAAAGAAGGAGCATCTCTTCGGCAGCTCTTTGCTCTGCTGACTGGGGAGGACTTTTGCACACTGGCGGCTCTGGCTTGGAGGCAGCCGTCTCATACTTTCTTGTCTTTAGATCTGCAAATAGCTTTCCAGGCTCAGTACTTTGCTACCTAAAAGACTCTTTTACTTATTCAAAATTTCTATGCTCTAGTTTTTATTGTGGCTTTTAAACAAATTACTTAACCTCTCAGTGTTACAGTGTTTTCTTCTAATATGGAAATAATACTATCTTCCTCATAGGATTGTTTTGAGGATAAAGATCTTAAGTGCCTGACACAAAGGAAGTGTCAGTATTTTAGCTTTCATCATTGTTATTGTTAATAGCTTGGGACTGCCTTCTATGCCTTACTATTGGATTTTGGAGTAAAAAAAAAAAATGCGTTGTTTGCTATGGCTTTGTCCTTTACCTATTTATTCCCCAGTGCATATGTATTAAGTTTCCACATATCACTTATCTCTTTTGTTCCTTAATAACATTATCGTGGGTTAGGTAGGATGTGAATTTTTCAACTTTATTTTTACATACAATAAAATTCATACATTTTAAGTATATAGATCTATAAGCTAAAAACTGTAATCACCATCATAATCAAGGTATAGGACAGATTTCTTTTACTTCCCAAATTCTCCTGTCTCTTTCCCAGTTAATTCCCCATTTTTATACTTGGCTCTAGGCAACTGCTGATCTGTTTCCTGTCACCATTGATTAGTATCCTCTTCTTAGAGTTTTATAGAAATGGAATTATATATTATGTACTGTTTTTTGTCTGGCTTCTTTCGTTCAGCATTATTATTTTGAGATTGATCCACATTGTTGGCACACACTAGGAGTCTGGTCCTTTTTATTGCTGTGCGGTATCCCTTTGTATAGATGTACTGTAATGTGTTTAACCACTCTCCTGTTTATGGTGGATTGTTTCCAATTTGGAATTATTTTGAATAAAACTGCTATAAACATTTATATACAATTCTTTGTTTAGATATGTTTTATCTCTCTTGAATAAATATCTAGGAGTAGACATTACTGATGACGAGGGTGAGGGTAGTTTAGGGAGGTAGAGTAGACCAAGGTCACACAGCCGCGTAGGCACCATGTTTGGATTAACATTGGATTATTTGTCTCCTGACTTCTCTTCAGGAACTATTCCATTAAAGCAGTTTTTTCCCATACTTTAAGAGCACTAGTACTCTGTCAAATCAAATACTGTCCAAAATCCCCATCAAATAACTAGACTACAGCAATGTAAACAGGCTCCTGGAAAGATCAAATAGTCCCTATTTGACTGTTAACCTTTGAGTACCCACTCTTTTCTCATGGAAGGCCTTTTGCAAATTGTCGCACTGCCTTTGGCTACTTTTTGAGAGCTGAGTCTTGGGCCCTCCCAGGCCCAGTCCTTAAATATTTTTTTCTTAGTCCCAACACCTTAGTTGTTTCAGAATAGGTCATTGAACAGTTTAACTTTTCATTTCAGTGCTTCAGGAAGCTAGAAACTCTTCCTCTTCACATACATTACCCTTCACCCCCCGCAACAGGCACACAGTGCACAGGTTAGGCTCTATGCCTGGTGAGATTAGTAACATTACCATGTTGCTATTGCCTTTAGTCACTGCTGGTTATGTATCTCCTTGATTCAAAAGACTCTTCAGGAAATACAGGGCCAGATATGTACATTCAAACTCTTAGGCTGTTTACCTTTGTCACCTGGTACTATTTACAGATGGAACAGGTGCTAGTATGTTCCATTACCCTATTCTGGAGCAGTGAATCTCATCTTATGTTATCAGAGCCCAGGTTATGAAATTTGAAATGCACTTTGCCTCCCTTGTACTGTTACAACAGCATCAGAGCATTTTAATCAACTTGCTTTCATTGAAGTGTACAATTTTTCTTCTCATTATATCTGCAGGCTCCCAAGTTTACAGACACGATCTCCTTGGCTAGACTAATATTACTTGGTCGTTCTTGCATGCAAATTTAAAATTTAATATCTTGCTGCAGGTCTGTTGCAGTTTATGCAAATTCCAATATAGATCATATTTTGGAGCTGTAAATTACAAATTACATTCAGGGGGATGTAATATTTTTGTGGGTTAGAAAAAATAATCTTGCCATTTGCTTGGTACATAGCATTTCTTCTGAAAAAATGGGCTTCTGAGTATTCTATGTGGCTTTGGAAGTTGTGTTGCACAATTGTGTTACTGGTAATAAAAAGACAAAAACAATGCCAGTGCATGTGTCAACATTTTTTAAGGGCATATGGCTATTTGGGATAACCATTGGGATTAACTGGGTTCTCCCATTTATTCATTCATTGAATGTAGGTTATGGATGCTTATAGATACCTGGCTCTCCTCTTGGCTTTGATGACATAGCAACAAACAAAAACCATCTCTTCCCTCATGAAACTTACCGCTTAGGAGGAACAAGCCACAGGCAGATAAACAAGTAAATATTTGGTATATCTGATGGTGATATATTCCGTGGAGAAAAATAATGCAGGGTTTGGGAATAAGTATGTGCTGGGATGAAGGTTTGGCGTTAGGGAAGACCCCTCTAAATTGATATTTGTGCAAAGACTTGACAAAGAAAGGAGATGAGCTGTATAATATTTCTTAGGAGAATATCAGTCCAGGAAAAGAGACTGCTGAGTACAAGTGTCCTAAGTGGGTCCTTCTTGCCATATTTGAGAAGCAACAGGGATACAGGTATGGCTTTAGCAAAGTGAGAGGTAAAAGTGAAGCAGAGAAAGATGGGAGAATTCAGGGAGAGGTAGGTAGCAGGACGGGCAGGGAGGCGTCATGGATCATAAGGGCCTTGTAGGCACTGTGAGGACCTTGGCTTTGCTGAGTGAGATGGGGAGCCATACTGAGGGAGCATTAAATTGACTGTACTCTTTTGAGAATAGAATTTATGGAGCAAACACAAATCTTCAGATGATGGAGGTAGGATAACCAGCTTCAGCCATTGCAAGTCTGTACCTTAGGAGGTTGGTGGCCAAAAAGAATCTAAATTTGAGCCAGGCATTGTTGGCATTTTTGTGTTCAAGCATTCTCAAGCTTCTTTGCCTATGGCAGAAGCCGAAGCATATGTATTCCTGGGGCCCAGCAATCTGTGATGTAAGAAGTCCCCCAGGTGACTGTGATGTGCTTTTTAAAACACAGAATGCTAGGTCCCACCTTTTGATTCAGGAGATTAGGGGTCGAGCCCAAGAATGTGCATTCTTTCTACTTTCCTGTTCCTGGGTGACAACCATGCTACTTAACTTTCCAAGGACGAGATTTTGAGAATCATTGCTTTAGTGAATGGGAACTGATATATTGTTATCTGCAAAATTAACTTTCTGCACTTGTGCTTTACA
Organism: Eidolon dupreanum; assembly: GCA_028627145.1. Lineage (NCBI taxonomy): Eukaryota > Metazoa > Chordata > Mammalia > Chiroptera > Pteropodidae > Eidolon > Eidolon dupreanum. Next base: position 19,607,197 of record CM053501.1, on the reverse strand, counting down.
ATATAGTGGGGTAGAGGCCTTGGTTCTGCCTATAAAATGCCTAGGTTTGAATCCCAACTGTGCCATTGTGTTGTGACCTTGAAGAGGGCATTTAGAATGATGCCTTCTACATAGTAAGTTCTCATTGAAGGCTGGCTATTGTGATATGGCATATGAGTATAAAGTAATGTGAGGGAAACAAAACATGCATAATTTGCTGAACGTAAGCTCTGGACTATGGGCATTATAAACATGATCTTTTGTTTTCAGAATGACCCACAAGGTATTATTAGTTCTTTATTGTACACAGAGAAGTAAGTAGCAAAGATGGATTTCACATTCAGGTCTCTCTGACTTCAACTCCTGAGATTTACCATTGTGTGTGCTGCCTTGGAGCGTTGGATTGGCTCTCACACAGATTCAGGTTCAAATCTGAGCTTTGCTGTTTAGTGGGGGTGGGAAAAAGGGAAGGGAGAGGGAGGATTTGGGTATATTTCTAAATAACCTTTGGCCACTTTTCCATCTGTAAAATGGGAATGAAGCATGCAGATTCACAGCATTTCTGCACAGAGTAAATAAAGATGGCTTAGCACTATTAGTTGTTTTCTTTCCTAATTTAAAAGTTTTCAAAGCCAAATTAAATCTAGATAGAATGTATTTATGGAATTTTTCTTTGTATTTCCTTGTAAGAGTGGATTTTTCCTAGTATGAAATTTGAGTTACTGAATTTTTTGTAGTTAAGAATCTTGTCTTCAGGATCCAGCTCCAGAGGAAGAGATCATGTTCCCTGTAAAAACAGCCTTCTCTGCTTGGGATTTTAGATTCCTTATCTCAGAAGTTCACACGCTGTTAGAATAAAGCTCTCCTAGATAAGGCATTTGTACAGAGGAATGAAGTAGGTGGGAAGGTAGGTATGTGGAGAGGCCACATCTCTGTTTTTTAAAAGGGCTAGTGTAGCCCGATGGTTTGCAGAAATTGAAAGTATTACATAAAAGTGGGATATAATAGTATCATTGTTATTGTTGTAAAATCCTAGTTATCCATGGGTCAAATGTATGGCAACCTCATCTTTTGAAAACTTGGTTATAAAATTGAAAAAGCCATTGATTGATAAATAGCTATTACCAAGCTCTTGAACTTTACTTCCATAGTAACAGTGACTGGTCAAACTTACCGTGGTCCCTTCCTTTCCCAATGATCTATCTAGAGGTTGAAAGAGAAATTTGATATTCTGAAGATAGACAATTACAAGAAACTCTCATTGACTGTAGGGGGAAGAGACACAATAGCTATTTAAAGTGTGGCACTTGAGCTAAACAGGCAGCCCCAACAATCCTGAGTGTCCCCAAGGCTCACACTATCTGTAGAGTGAGTCAGGTTCTTAGAGAAAGTTATGTCTTTAAAAAGAACATGCTCATTTTGGTATCTTTTTAAGAATAGAGAGAAATAATGAGTGTATCAGAAAGTTCTTGTGACAAATTTAATTTAAATAAAATAATTTGCTTAGGGATAAGTTTAGTTATTTGGAAAAAAAAAAAATCACTGATACCGTATAAATACCCTGTTCCTCAATGGTTTGATTACCTGACCAGGGAGGTTGTGGGGTGAGGTGGAATGAATGTGGCCCTTGGTGACAGATAACTGACTAGAAGCAGGGTTACCTGAGTTATCTCTGAGTCCCAGATTCTTCACATGTAAATTGGAAATACTATCTCAAGAGTGGTTTTTAGGATTAAATGAGATACATACAGTATCTAGTCCAGTGCTTAGTAAATAGTGTTGAGGCTGGTAGATTTCAGGCACCTAAAGATCAGTGAGGATGATTCAAGATGCAGTTCTTATTTACTGACTCATATTTCTGATGAGCCACTGAGCCCTCTCCCCTTTTAAATAGCTTTATGAAATAAAATTTGCATATAACACAATGCATCAATTTAAAGTGCATGTCAGTGGCTTTTACTATATTTACAGGCATATGCAGCCATCACTACAATTTTAAAACATCTCAAAAAGAAACCCATACCCTTTAGCTATCACTGCCCTATTCTCCCATCTTTTTGACCCCAGTTCTTACAGGCCCCACCTCCTTCCCTTTCCCTTATCTTCTTTTCAGCTATGAACTGTGCCAGTTTGCCTGTTGCTGGATCATGTGATTGAAATTCTTTGAATTTCTCTGTAAATAGCCAATTTAGCTGTTCCCTCTCTAAAGTATTTATTTCTTTGGGTGTTGAAGCAGCTGCTGCAGCCAACGCAAGGGCTCACCATTTTGCACTCTGCGGCCGTTCATATGGCAGCTTTACTCAAAACCGCTCCTGTACTGCTTAAGTTATTTGTTTTATACAAAAACAGTTCTCCCTGGCTTGAGGCTTCTCTGCTGCCATGTTGACAAATGTTGCTTCTGGTGAAATACACAAAAATAAATAACAGCAAGAGAGAAGGGAACACAGAGCTAAGTGAATTCATTTTGCTTCTTGAGTGCCATTCTCATTTGTTTTAAAAACCACCCTGGCATTATTGGCAGGAAAGGAGGAAGGAGGAGAACTGCAGTAAGTGGGCTACATCTGATACTTTCAATTGGGCTGAAGGGGCTGGTGGAACAGGCAGGAGTAGTATCTGGAATGCAGGGCCTGGAGATGAGGAGGTACTTACAAGGACTCCAAATACCTTGCATATATTCAAATTGTGACATGAACCCCCCATTTGTATAGCTTTTAGAGGACATTTGATGCATTCACTTGTTTTCTCAGACATTCTGTTTATGATGAGGCTCAAATTTAAGACTTGCTGACACAGTAGTAAGTGACCACAGTTGGTTTGTGTGTGATACTTTGGTAGAGCTTGTGGCAAACTGGGAAAATCAAAGGTGTGAAGCTTTTGGAGTTCTTGTGACAAGGCAGAGGGGACGCTAACAAATACTGAGTGCCTATCGTGAGCCAGTGTTTCCCAAGCATCGTTTCATTGAATAGTTCATAAAGGTTGGCAGTCTTATTTCCCTTTTAGAGATTAGCGAGAACAGTTTTGAGGTATTATGGTACTTATTTGTCAAAAGTCACCCAGAAATTGGGGAGTATAATAAAATGGAAACCCATTTCTTCAATCTTCAAACCTCTTCCTGTTTCATGGTAATAATAAGCAATAGAAGATGTGGAAGGGAAAAAATGGGAGGAGCATTGGTAAACGAGAAATAGAGATAATAGCAAACAGTACAGGAAAACAATTTTGTTTAGAAAAATGAGTCGCACATCTTTTTTTGAGGGTTATTATTAACTAAAAATCACCAGAATAATTTAATGCTCATGAAGCTTTTCTGGGGGCACATGGATGAGTTAAAAATGATGACTTGACCAATTATTATTGGCCAGAATAAACATTTCTCTGAGCTTTCACAAATTGTCCTAATACGCATTTTGATGAGGCAGTGGCTAATAAATAATAGCCTAATTGGCCATCCAATGTATGGGAGGTTTGCTCAGTCAGTAGTCGACTTTCATTCTGAGTCTTACAGATTTATTCCTGCCCATTTGTTGAGTGACTTTCAGTGTTGTTTATCTCCTAAATATTCTGTTTACAGTTTTTTTTTGGTGGGGGGTCCATTTCTAACAATGGCTGCCTCTAGGAAGGAGAGTTGGAAAAATATTGGTGATGTGAAAGGGATTTGCTTTTCCTTCTATTACGTGTACCTTTTGAATGTTTTCTCATGTATTCTATATGATGGAAAGGGAGAATAATGTTATAGGCAGACAGAAATAAAGAAGGGTGGGTGAAAAGATGGATTCTTAGTCTGAACTAATTAGTGTTTGAACCTGCAAGATTGTTTCTCAACATATAAACTTCTTTAGGCATACAGAAATAGACAAAACAGATGCAGTGCTTGCTCAGTTTATTGCATGTGCAAATGTATCACAAGGTACCATCATGAGGAAGTACAGTATAGTGTTTAGGATTACAAGATTCTAGCCCAAAATTCCTAGATTTGAACCCTGTGCTTTGATGTGACCTTGACATGCCTTAGCCTTTCTGTGTTTCAGGTATTTTGTTTTAAAGATGGTGATTATAATAATGTTTATCTCATGGAGTTGCAAATGTTACTTAATGTGCATAAAGTTTTTTGTAACAGTGCCCAGCACACACTTTCCATTAAATTTAAATACTGTTATGACTGTGATCACCACAGGTGCCGATCTCCCTCATCACTTCTCTGCCCCTTCATTGCATGTGCCTACTTAGATGTCCAGACAGTGCCCCTGTGCTAAGGAGCTCTTCCTCTGAGTTTAACTTGTCTGATACTGGCTCTCTGGAGTGCTATTTTCTAGCAAGAGCGGGATGTTCGGACCACTGGAAGAGTGAGCAGGCTGGGGTGGGCCTTGCTCTCTGCAGAGATGTTGTCTTCTGGTGGGAGGAAACATGACTTGTCAGAACACAGCTTTGGCTTGCCCAGGTTTCCTGTTGTACAGATGAGGCGTCAAGTCTCCCTGGGTCCCCTGTTATGGATCCAAGCCAAGGCTGTCACTTGCTAAGCCAAGAATAATATAGGAATTAGTCTTTTTCTTCTTTATACTAAGCATTAATCAGTCTGCAGCTAACTCTATCTAATTTCTGAACCAGATGCTGCGAATAACTGCCCCTGAATGTGTTTGCCAATAAAAGGATAAGTTTAAGGCTTTTTAATCAATGCTGCTTATAGTCAGTATTTAAGGTCAGAATCTTGTGTGACTTAGACTTTGCTGAGGATAATTGTTGATTTAAAAAAATTAATGGTTTTTTGGAACTGTGATACTCGTGTGTAACTGTAGTGAATTAATCTTTGAGGTCATGGAAGATTGTCAGTTTTCTAAGAGTTCTCTTGCTCTCTAGTCCTTAAGATCACTTAAAGAAGAATATGACTTTTAAGAGGAAAGCGTTCTTTATCAATGAGAAAAGAGGTAAGAGACAAATATAAAGTTCTAAGGAGTCACTGATGGAGGAACAGAGGGGAAATGGGGAATGAAGCTGAGTATTTTGGATCTGCAGTGGGTTGCAGAGCTGAAGCTGAGGCTATTTGTGTTTTAGAAAATATTCACTTATAATAGTGTGCCTCCAGCATACCTTTCTCAAAGGAAGCCATTTTTCCTGACCAGAGACTGTGTATTGCCTAGAATAAAAGCATAGAGGTTAGAAATATCTTGGGTATAGATATTGGCTTCATTGAATGGCCTAGGGCAAGTTAGTTATTAGCCTCTTGGGCCCTCTGTGTTATAATTATAAGATGGGGATGGTAATAGCTACCTCACCATTGGAAAAATTCGTGTGATCACATAATGTAAGAAAGTGAAGTGCAGTGCCTAGCACCAAAGAAGTGCTGATTGTGGGCTTTCCTTCCACTTCTTTGCAGGAATAAACAATACCACATGACACATATTTTCTCGGAGATGCATCTGAATACATGTAACTTGTGCCAGTGAATTGGAAATTGTTCCTACTGACCTGGTTTTTGTTCTCTGTGCAAGGGATGAGAGAGGTGTTATTCAGGAAGCCAGCAAATAATTCTCTTCCTCAGTGGCTTGGTGGTGGATCTGGAGAAGAACTAAGCTCTCCTCATTGACATATGGGGAGGTTATTTAGTCTTTCTAAAGTCATTTCCTCATTCATAGTATGGGGATGCCAGTGACTTGGGATGATGTGAGGATTCATTATGGGTTATATTTGTGAAAGATCTTTGTAAGTGGCAGGGAATTCCAGAACTGCATGGTATCTTCATCATTATGAATTGGTAACAGTGCTTATCCAAAGTCAGTTCTGGTGTTTTACCAAATTTTAAAGGTTTGGGAATGTCCTCTAACTCAGGGAAGCTCTGTCTTCATGCCACAGCTGGAGGAGCTTATATCCAGAAGGCAAGACAGCTGGGCTCTGGGGATTTTTGGGAGCGCCATCAGTCCTCCCTGAGCTCAGACTTTCAGAGCTGTAGGCCAGGAGTGGGGGTTTGTAATTAAGCTGGTGATGAACACTGTTGCAGTATAGGCCCTTGCATGCCACATATTGGTTTCTGCTATTATCTGCAGTCTAACAGTGACCTGTTCTCCTTTGTCTCACCTGTGACATCTTTTCTCAGTGACCTTTAGGAAGGCAGAGCTGGATCTGTCTTGCTTCTTGCTGCTTACTATGTTGTTGTAGAGTTCTCTTTCTCTCCTTTCCTCCTCTGGTGACTTTATAGGTGACTAATCCAGAAGAGGAGGCAGCAGAAAATCAAATTGCCAAGCACCTTTCTCCATGCCACACCTCCACACCCCAGCACTTTGTGGGAAGATGTGCTCATCTGACAGACTAGATGTGGGGACAACATTCAGCACATTCGGAGGCCCCAGGAGATTATGATGAGCTTAGATGGTAGGCGGAGATGAGCATGTGGTAGAAGGAGCATGTGGTAGGAGGCACAACAAGGGACAGTTTGGAAGTGGGGGTTAAAGTCAACTAGTGCCTGTTGGAGAAAGGTCTTTTCTATGTCTGTGAGGCTTTTGACTTTAACTCTGGAGGATATAGGGATTTGATGGAGGCTGTTAAATAGCAGGGGATAGTATAAGAGATGTATTTTCAAAGGTCACACTTGCTCATGGCAAGATGGATGATAAAGGATGGATGGTGATAAGACTTGAAATAGAAACACAGAAAACTGCTACAGTATATCAGGTGGGAGATCATGTGGGGTTTATCTAGAGGATTGTCAATTTGGGTGTTAAGGAGACCCTCACAAGAGATTTTGTAGGTGCGAGGAAAAAATGACAATTTGAGTGCTTGCTTTGTGCCAAGAACTTTAAGTATCTACGTATATCAGCTCATCTGATTCTCACAACAGCAGTGAAGGGAAATTGCTAATTTTTTTTGTGCCATTTTTCAAATTGAGGTTTATGGGATGTATAGTTTGCCTGAGGCCTCTGACAGCTGTAAGTTGTGGGGTCCAGCTTTATACCTGATACCATCAAGCTTCAAGTCTTTTTCTCTTTCCACTATACAGCACCATGACCCTCAGGACATAGCCCTTATGTAGTGATTTTGCGTTAGCAAATAACTTTGCAAGGACTAGTCTGTTAATAGTGATCTCTTTCAACATTCGCATGAGATGAGGGAACACAATTAATTGTTCAGCTGAGGGATTAGAGACATAGGGAGGTTAAGTGACTTGACAAGGCCACCCATCAAGTCGGGGGAGGGCAGGCAGAGGTGAGGTTTGGAGCAGACCTTTTGAGCCTATATAGTCTTACAGAAAACAAAAATTTGCTAGCCTCATTTTACAAATATAATCTTTAGATTAGGAAGGCTATAGTGGAGATGGTATGAAGGGCAAGTGCCTGAGGCTGAGATGGCACAAAGCATGGTGGTATCTTGGGGTTACTTTATAATCAGACTCTCTCCTGTTGCATAGTCTTTAATTAAAACAACAATCACCCCTACCAAAACTAATTATCTTTATTAAGCATGGAGATTAGAGTAAGGGTAGGGAAACTTGTCTCTTTAAAAAGATCTCACCAATAAATTATTTCCTTTTCCATATGAATTGTATTGCTGAGCTTAACAATTAGAAGAATTCTCACTTAAACCCAGCTTTTTTTTTCTATTTGATTTTATGAGTTTGATGTTATTATTGGTTGCTATGGGGATACTTAGGGTGACACAAAGAGCAACATGATGAGGGCCATGGGAAACCCTTGTTAATTATATTGTGCCTCTCTATTCCTCATCTGTCAAGTTTTCTTGATTCTTATTACAACTTATTTTTTATTTTTGAGAGATGATAATACAGTGGGTACAGTGGAGCCTGAGAATGAGTTAAACCTTTACATTTTACTCATCTGGACAATTTGGGCATGTGGTGTCTTGTGAATGGAATTGGAGGAACTGCGTTTGAGAAGGGGAAGTAAATGCCAGGGATTGGAAAGATGTTGAACTACAAACCTGAATGATTTCATATTTTGCTAATAATAGTCGCTGGATGCCGTGTACCTTTATGTACCCAGCCTTGCAAACAGAGACCACACTTTGGCCAACTCGCAGCCATTTACCGCTTTCTCCCCAGAAGTCATGGAGTAATGATAAGTAGCATTGGCTTGTGCATGTGTGGCTGGTAGCTCTAGGGAGTAAAGTGGCCACATGGCCTTTTGGACCCCGTGTAAAATGCCAGTGAAGTGATCTGGTTTCTTAGTCAGGGTGCCGAATACAGGGGAGAAAGAAGTAACAGTCATTTATAGTGTCATGTTTAGTCTTTTGCAGATGTGCTCACAGTTTTAACAAAAGCGGAGAAGAAATTATAGGGTGGGAAAGAAATGCCTACAGACAGCCTGCTAAAGCCTAGGAAGGAGGAAACTAGTATTTGTATGTTTTAGGAATGCTAAGCCCTTGCTTACATGTCAGCAAGCAAAATATTAGTATTCACTTCTGACTTGAGGAAGGCCTCTCTGAAGTCAATAGAAGGAAATGCCTAAACACAGGCCTTAATCAGAAAGAAAGGAGAACCATGGAAATGCTTGGGATTATCTCATAAAAGCCCTTTGTGTATTTGAAGCCTCTAATGAAATCAGCCTTGTTCTTTAGGCCAGGCAACTCCAGTTGTTGTTCTTACCTTTCTTCATTGTATCTTTTCTCTTTTATGCTTTTGTCACCTCTTCCTATTTTGGTCTTGAATGATAGATACCAGTCAAAAGTGAACTTTGTGCCCTAATGCAGGGCTGACTTATCAGCAATTACTAGTTTTGATCACGAAATAGATGCACAGTGATGTTGACGTTGAGGATGATGAAGTCTTTTTATATGCCCAGTCTGATTTTCTACTCCTTCACCTCTGCATAATGTTGGTGTGTGGAACATGGTTGGCATGTAAAATAAACATCTGCTGAATGAGTGAGTGGAGATATATCTACTTTTTTGCTTTGAAACTTTTTTCTCTAAGTCAGTTTTTACTCTGAGTCAATTTAAAATACTCAAACCTTTATTTATTTTTTAAATTATAAACACCAAAATCATAGGAAAAGTTGGCTTGAATTGCCACAGCACTTTGCAACTTGTCCAAAGAAATATGAGTTTCCTAAAGAAGAAACATTCTCTCTTCAGTTTTTCTCTCCCTCCTTTGCTTCTTTCCTCTCTCCTTCCTTGCCTCCTTCTCTGCCTTTTTCCCTTCCTCTCACTCATTCATTTATTTATTCATTCAACAAATGCATATTCAGCCTCTGCTATAAGCCAGGCATTATTTAAGTGCTGGGGATATTGTTATATATAAAATAAAGTCCCTGCTCTCATGAAGCTTATATTTCAGAGGATTAAAAGATGTGATTAACCAGAAGAAGTAATCCCTGTTGGTGAAAAGGCTTTTAGAGAAATGAGGTTGGTGGTTGTATAGATGATAAGAGGTAACCGTTGCTCTTTTGTGAGAGACTTGCTCACAAGGTAGGCTGTAATTTCACTTTCTCTTCTGTTTACATAACCATCTGAGTCTCTGTATAGCCTTTTACCTGACATGTAAGATTGTTTGGGCAGGGTTTTGTCAGTTATCATTTATATATCCTTTCTCGAAATTGGGTTAGATCCCTTTGATTTATTTGGAGAGAGAAATGGGTAATTTACAATGTGTTTCTGCTGAATCTATTTTTGCCATGATGTTGACACAGCAGTGTATGCCTTTTTATTACAGTGCATATTATTTAACATTCCATTATTCAGATTGGTGGGTTTTCTTCTTTTCTCATACTGTTTGCTTCCAGTTTATTAAAAAAAAGATCTAATTAATATTCTTAATGGTCCCTTTTCTTCAGTATAGATTTCAACAATTTAACAGGAAGTATACATGTCAGCCCTGTGAACTGACTAAAACCCAAGCCTGTGACATTCATTCATTCATTCATTCAGCAAATATATAAAGCAAAAGGAAATGTTTGCTTCCTCTCTACAAATTTCACAGACTAACAGGGCATTGAAATATAGAAATATAAGTTACATTTCTCCAGGGGTAAATATGCCAAAAGAATTCTGAATAAACAGCAGTGAGCGTTCAAGACAAAAGTAACAGTTCAGCTTGCCTTATCTGAGAAAGCTTCACAGAGGAGGTGATCTTTGATATGATTCTTGAAGGATGAGGACATGCTTGCCTCCCAGGGCCAGCTGAGAGAGAGCTAGATTTAATTGGTCTTGCTGTAATCACTGAGGTGCTGATCCCGAGGTGGGCTTTCTGTCCCACTACTAGATTCGGGGATGGTGGTCTTACTGCAGATATAGCCTGGGTTTTTTTTTTTTTTTTTTTGTCTGTCTCTGAAGCAGTTAGTATATAAACCAGATTGATACCAGGACTACTTAATTTTGTTGCTGCTGCTGTTCATCAATAGGATTAGATGGATAGGCCTTCAATTTTCATAGTGGTACCTTCCAACATGTTAGATAGGTTACTTTATTGCATGGTTAACTTTCGGACTTGGGCATAGTTATTAAGTGAATTGGGGATTAGCTATAGTTCCTATAGTTCATGCTTCTACCCTCCTTCTCTTCAGGTAATTAAGAATAAACATGCAAACTAAATCTCTGTTGTCACCATGTTTAGTCCCCAATTTAGAACCAGTGGAATGGCCAGGATGCCTTCCTGTGAAAACTGGGGAGGCCAGTGAACAAGTTTTCTTCTAAGAGTTTAAAAAAGCTCATTGACATATTTATGACTTGCTGAAAGCCCCAGTGAATTTTCCAATGTCCTATTGTCCTTAAAAATTACCTTCTAGTTAAGGTTGTAGAGACCCCCCCCCCCCCCCCGCACCCGCCAACTCTCTTCTGAGCTTTCTCAGAGAGAGACACCTGGTGAGATAAACGTTCTGCTTTGTGTTCCCTGGGGAAGGCACAACCATCATCAGCATTATATCCTAATGTAGGAAATGGACTTGCTAGATTATTTCAGCCCAATAAGTCACCCTCTTTATTACTAGTGCTAGAAGGCAGGGACTGGTTTTTCTTCATGTTAGGGGGAGAAAAAAAGATAATTTGCCCAATGTCACACAGTTGTCTGCTTTGAGGACCCATACAGTTAATTGCTATGCTATACTGTTCATTGAAATGATTGAACAAAATGCCTTGGTAATCTGTTTTTAGGTCTCAAACATCTGATGCCACCCCTGATTATTACATGTACATTGGGAGTCAGATCCCACTGCCTATCAGCAGGTGTTCTTTAGAGTGAGTCCTTTCTTTTTGTGACTTGGTTATATATTGTGGCTTTTAAAGGTCCCATTTTATGTCTTTATTACCCCTCCCCAAAATATAAAGGACTTATTTCAAAGATTGGAAAACCTTCTAGAACTTCTAGAAGCTGAACCTGACTCCTTGGCCTTCATTTTATGGTCCTTAAAGGGTTCATTTTGCCTTTCTGTCATAGAGATCCCATACAAATAGAGGCTTTACTTTTTGCTTGCATTTTTATATTTTGTATTTTGATTTCTTGCCTAATAAGTGAAAGAAAAATTGTTTAACGGTAAATTGAAAATGAAAACCACTTCTTTCATGAACTTGCTCTCTTTCATCATATGATATGAACTGAAGCAGTGAAGACCTGGCCAAAATACAAGTGTCATATCCTGTAAAAAGCAGTTATATTAACATCAGAACTTAACAAAATAGTTTCATCGAGGATAATTTTTTAAAAATGAAGATTTGTTTTATAGTGAGAATAAAGGAACCACAGCTTTAGACCATTGAGCAGAGCTCCATTAATTTATTTAAGCTGTTTACTTATAAATCACTACTTTCTAGAGAGGCTAAATGGAGGGCAGAGCAACCTAAATCCTTTATGTGAAGAGCTGCTGCCAATGTAAAATAATTACAAATGTCAGTAAAGCATCTCCAAAATAATCTAGTATGTCAGTAGGAGAGTAGGTTTTGAGATTCAAAAAACTCAATTTACAAATATCTAGTAGCAGTTATTTGGCTTAATATGTAAAGCCAGATATGTTGATTGTAAATAGAATTGAAGACAGGTAAAATTTCTTAGTGGTCTGCTAACTTTTTATTCAGGCTTGGCCAACCATTGATGTAATGCTGAGTTGCTTTCCACTTTCCCCTCTGCTGGTTTGGGTCTATTTGGCATACTGGATTTTGTGGACCAGAAAAAAAATCTGTAGTTTACAAGACTAATAAATGCATGCTTTTGCTGCCTGGAAATACCCCTGGACTGATAGTTTGTTGTCCTGCCGCAAAGGGGATTGGGCCCCACATCTGGTCTTTTAGCCCGGATGGGCTAGAATCTTCTGTGCCATCCTGGAATGGTGTGTTGCTTTATAAACATAATATCCACCAACCGTCAGATAATATGTGTAGCCTAGCTGCTCTGGCTGTGATTGGAATTGAAGGATACAGCTTGTTATTAGAGCAGTGACTGGCTGTGGGGGACATGGAAGTTTGTTGTTTTTCACTGCTTGTTGATTTAGTGAGTTAGAATGCTTTCCTTTGGTACTAGTGTTAAATAGTTCAGTTCTGCTAGCCATTTGGTAAGATTGTCTTCATTTGTGACTTGTGTTTATTTCCAGGGTCAGGCACTGAGGGGGAGGGATAATTGTTTACAGAAAATATGGAGGGACAGTGGATTTCAGATCAAATAGGAAGTTGGAAGTGTAGGCTTCCTTTGAATACTGAGGAAATTCTTTAAAATCCTGATTAACATCTTAGAGTCCTTTCTTTGCTCTCACAGTAGAGAATTTGCCTGGATGAGCTACTAATAGGAATCAAGGGTTGTGGTTTAAATTTTTCCTGGCAAAGACCAGTGTTTTGGGCTTACTTCTGCTCTTGTCCTACTTCCTCTCATCAGAACTTTATAAACTATGTAGAAACTGTCTTGCTAAACATTTGGCTGTGTTTTGGGTCTTTATTAGATGGTGGATGGAGTTATTTTTTTATTCAGCATGTTTATTGAGTACCTACTGTGTGCCAGATCCTGTTCTTGTTCCCAGTATATAGTGCTATACAAGAGAAACAAAATTCTTATCCTACGGAGTTTATATTTTAGTGGGCTGTTAAATGACAGTGTTCATTATTTAAGAGGACCAAAGTTTTAGCTGTTGCTGCTGTGGCATACTGTAATGGGGTGAGAGAAGAGACTGGACTTCAAGTCCTAGTTACTGCCCTAGTGTACTGCATTTCTCCGAGTCTTGGTTTTCCCATGTGTAAAATAGGGAGATTGAACATTCCTTATTTATTATCAGTAAACTCTATTGAATGATTAATAGGGTCTTTTTCCAGTTGTATCGTTTATGATACTGATTTCTCCAAACATTTTAGCCTTTAATCTGTGTTGAGCGTCTGGCTAATTCAGTCATAAGTGACCAATGTTTGCATGTTCATTAATAACAAAAGTTGTTACTAAGAAAGAAGATACTTGTTTCTGAAGAGTTGATTTTTTTACATGTAATATGCAGTTGTTAAAAAATGTAATGAATGTACAGATTTTCTAAAGCATTTCTCCGGAACATTTTCATTCTCATCACAGCAAATGTCTGAGACAACCTTTATTTTATAAGGTCTGGTGACATACAGTGCTGAAGCTGCAATGATGAGGGCTTGTCTTTGAAATAATGTTAAAAGAATGCCATGGAATAGAAATTTTAAAAATCTTATGGAAACTGAATCCCTTCCCAAATTTTAAAAAGAAAAAGAGCTGCAGTAATGAAATCTTCATTTATTCTAGAAGCATATACCTACATAAGATTTTTGAGTTTCTTTTGTGTCTTGTGAACTCGTTCGTTGCAGGTGAAGACAGTTGCTTGCTTTTACTCACATGTGTCTCAGAAACACTAATCATTGTGTTAGAAATACTTTTTTGTTTGTGTGCAGTCAAAATATAGAACCCATTCTGCCATGTACTTCCATCATAAAGGGATACAAGCCTATAAATCAAGTGGAAATATGGGAAGTGAGAAGTGAAACACAAGTTTTATTTTCACACTTCTAAAATGAGTGACTGCAAAGTATGAACTTAAAAATAATAATGCAGTCTTATACTTGCCTCACCTTTTAATAAGGTGGCTTAAAAATACTTAGATTGAATCTTCATCAGGGTGCTTTAATTGCCTCAGCACAATTGAGTAGTTCATTGGGGCTATGCCTCCACTGTGTTGAGGAGCCTAGAGGGAGATGACTGAAGGACTGAGAGGCAATGTCAGCGATGCATCAAGGATGATTGGGTGGAACCCCTTCAGGTCTTGGGGTCTCATTCTCCTCTCAAATGCATGCTGCGGGGGTAGAAGCCAGGACTGCAGTGGCCAGTGTGAGAATAATTTACATCTTTTTATAAGTGAGTTATCTTGTAAGAACAGGTATGTAAGTCATCCTTGGTTGTATCCACTCGAATCTATCATATATAATAGTATAACAATAACTACGTATCCTTTTAGGTCCATTTCAAATGCCTTCATCTATTACATTTTTACTGTCCATCATCTCTTTTCATTGTAGATCAGACTTTTATATTATGATATGTTACACATATTTACATTATATATAAGACTGATACTCTGGGTTTTTATACCATTTAGAAGCTTTTTGATCTTGGGCAGGTTACTTTGTTTTTCTGTATCTTCATTTCCTTATCTGTAAATAGAGATAATGGGAGTACCTACTTCATAGGTCATGGTGAGTCCTAAATGAGTTAGTGTGTGTGCTGCACTTAGAACAGTGCTTAGCTTTGTGCAGCTTCTGTTTATCAACATTATTATTTATTTACCCCTTGGTACATAGTTCACTGAAGTATTTACGTTCCTGCCTTAATTTGTGCTGGGTTCCTACCAGTCTGAGATTTTTGTTTTAATACCTGGTATAGTACTTTGGATATAGTAGGTACCCAGTGAGCATACAGGATTTTGTTAAGAATTCAAAGCAGAGTGTATTCTCATTTAGACTTTTAAAGCCTTTGGAATTGGATAAAAACTGATCTCATTTGTTTCTTAACTGCTGAAGCTGCAGCACCAAGGCTGAACACTCGCTTGTGGCCACCCACTTGGTGGCCTGATAAGAAGGCCAGTCACTCAAGGCTATGGATTTCATTCTATTTTTGCTGATATTACTAGCATAAAAGTTGGTTTTTGAGAATTCTCTGAGCAATTTAGGCCTGGCTAATACTGGCCAGTAATTTCCTGAAGTGCCATGAAGTGGCAGGAACATGATTTATGTAACATGGACATTTGCTAGCTGGGATGAGCACTGGAGGCCCAGCTGTGCTTCTGGAATTATGAATGCCTTTCAGAGGTGCAGCTTTTATTCTAGAGAGCTTGTTTTTTTTTTTTTTTTTTTTTTTTTAACCTCTCAAGGGAACCCCTACTGTGATGAATGGTGAGGTGCAGGGCTGAACTGACTGGTTGTGGATCTTTCCTCAGCACTTCTTAGAGACAACTGGGATTGAGGACATTTTGGCTGGCTAACATCTGGGTTTAAAGTACTGAATTAAAATATAAAAGTGATGAATGTGTGAGGAGGAGTATATAAAAAGAAATGGTACTTGGCATTCTAGCTAGGTTAAATCTCTCTTTTCTAAGGTAAGCACTTTGACACATGCAAAACTTATATGACTTTAGCATGCAAAGGAATGCACTTTACTTGTCAGCCAAACCCCATTCACATTAGTAGTGAATGTGTTGCTTGCATGAGATGTGGTTGTGGGAAGCCAGTGTTAGGAAGCTAATGTGTTCTTGACTTTGGGCTCCAGAAGAACAAATAGCCCTGTAAGTTTAAGCTTGAAGAATGAAGAAGCAGCTTTGGCCCTAAGGTTGAGGCTTTAAGGACGCTTAGTAACATTTGGGCCTGAGGGACCAGGCCCAGGAAAAATGATGGATTCATTGTCCTCCATAGCCTTATGGCCCAGATTCAAAGAGATCTCCCTGCTCCTCTTTCCAGGCTGCCCATACGAGTATATTAATAATGCCTCTTGAGGATTTTAAGAACTCTCTAGAGGAATCTGGAGAGGATAGAAGGACCTCCTTGATAGTTTAGGAATTTAATCGTATCTTGTGATTGGTTGCATACTTTTTTGGCTTCTGCTTAGGCCAGAATCTTGTTGGTGGTTATGCTGTTTTTCCTTTACACCTTCCCCTCACCCCCTTTTCTCCCTCCACCATAGTCCGCATCACATGGGAAGCACTTTAATTGAGTTTCAGAAATTTCATATTGTATGTATACAATCCGAATACCTAATTCTGCCCACCTCCTTAGTTGTGGTAAAATATACCTCCTAACGTAAAATAGACCATCTTATACCATTTTAAAATGTGTACTTCAGTAGTGTTAAGTACATTCATATTGTTGTATAGCCAATCTACAGAATGCAAAGCTGAAACTATATATTCAATTAAAAAAACTGCCATTCCTCCCTTCCCCCAGCTTGTTAACCACCTTTCTGCTTTCTGTCTATGAAATTGACTATTCTGGTACCTCATGTAAGTGGAATCATATAGTAGTTGTCTTTTTGTGACTTGCTTCAGTTAGGATAATGTCTTAAAGGTTCACCTATATTGTAGCATATGTCAAATTTTCCTTCTTTTTTAAGGCCGGATAATATTTCATTGTAAGTATATACAACATTTCATCCATTGATAGACACTTGGGGTTGTTTTCTTTTAGCTATTGTGAATAATGTTGCTTTGAACATGTGTGTGGAAATAACTCTTCAGGATCCCTCTTTTAATTCTTTCCAATGTATACTCAGAAGTGGAATTGTCAGATTGTATGATAAATCTATTTTCTATTTGTTTTAGGAACCACCATATTCTTTTTCCATGAGCAGTTAGATTATTAAGAAATTAATCCAAATTCGTTTTTTTGGGTGTTGATCTCCAAGCTGCCTTGAGATGCCCCGGGGTAGGTGGGTTTTAGTCATACCTCTGAGCTTTGGCGTACTGTCCACAGCTTACTTTGGCTATCGCAGGTTGGTGCCTCTCATTAGATTAGACCCAGAGGACAGCCTTCTCAAGTTCCAGGGCTTAAATAGTGAGAGGTAAGTTTAATCTTTGAAAGCCTGAACTCAGATGCTTACCTGGTACTATATTTCTTATGGTCAGATAAGGGTTGGGGTGACATGATAGTCTCCCACAAAATATGATGGTATTGCTCTAGATACGTTCCCCCCAAATGTTTCTTCTGCCATTGGAGCGGCATCCCTGGAAAAGTGTATGAAGCAATAATTCACTATAATGCCTACTACTGGATACTTGAAAGAGAATTGAAGACTAGGTCAGGGAGTGGCCTGTGAATCATAGTGCTAAAACAGTTGGTGTATATATGTAGGCAGTGGGGTTTGAGGGATGGGATGGGAGAGAGAATCCATAGATCCTTCTACATTGCACTTACTGCAGTAGTTGGGCTTTGTGGTTCAAGTCCTCTTCCTTCCCCATGGACCCTTCCATACTGAGGCCTCAGGCATACAGCATTGTCAAGGGCCAAAATGAGGATTGTTTGCTGTTTCTCTTCTGTCAGTCCAGGGAGGGGATGATCATTCCATTGTATGTGTAGTAGCCCCACCAATCTTTTTATCCCTGGCTTATGGATGTTTTCATTAGCTGCCTCCAGCAGTTGCATTCCCTCTAAGACCTTAGCCAGTAAGCTGTTTAGTAAGGTCATTTCACATCATTAGGGGCTCTACCTACTTTGAGGCACACATTGTGTTTGCTGCCTGATATTCTTTTGGGTTCACATCTTAGAAGACCAATTTAAATGTCACTTTGTGAAACTTTCTCAGGCCCTATTTAAATGTCCCTTTGTGAAACTTCCTCAGGTCCTCCCCTATGGCAAGTTAGTCACTGCTTCTTCTGTGTCCTACTTTGAAACTATTGTCATCATTGTGCCTGACCAACTGCATTGTAATTACCTGTGACAGTCTTTCCCACCAGACTTTATCCTCCTCTGTGCAAGTGCCATATTTTCATCCTATTTTGTCTCCCACAGGACCTTATGCAGTATTTGGTGTATTGCTGTGTCAGTGGCGATTATCTGGTAAATCTTCGGTTTGTCTACAAGTGACTGATACGATGGGATTTAATAGAATTAGTAGTTTCAGTTATGGCCTTGACCCCAAGCAGCTGTTTGACCACATCCAAGCCACTTGCCCTTTCTTCCTCTCATGTCAAATTATATAAACTAAAAGAAAAAAACAGTTTAAAAAATATTTAGCTCTTGCCATGTGGTAGGTATTTTGCTAAGCACTTTACTTACATTAAATTACCTCATGTGATTTTACAGTAACCCAGTGGAGCACATTTCCGGATTTTAGGTAATGAAACAGACACAGAAACAAAGTTATCTGCTTAGTTAAAACCTAGTAGTCAAGTCTCTGAGCTTACATTTCTTTTTGCATGAGATTAGTGAATTAACAGTCTAGTTACAGACTTGCAGAGCTAAGATATGTTCAATGCCACTTGTTCTGTATCTGCAAGCTGTGAGGCGTAGGACAAGCAGAAAGACTTGGGGGTTAACTGAGTCCTTGTATGAAAGAACCAGGGTTCAGTTACTAGTGGAAATGGAGAGAGAGATCACTGTGAGTTGGACCACAGAGAAAGTTGTGTGCTATTGCACAGGGGTTTAAGAAACAAGGTTGCTTTGATTAGGAAGTAGGGGAGCTGGGGGTGAATGGGTCCCAGAGGAAAAAATCTGAGGATGAAGTAAATGAGGTGGCAGGAGAAGACAGGTTCCTGCAAGTAGGGGCTTAGGTTTTAGATAGCCTCCAAGGAGGGCAGGGAAGTGTGACCTGATGGAATCATCTCTAGATAAAGGGCAGGCTTTCCGTATGACTGGGCCTTGTTCTGTCCAGACCATGAAACATGTGAGGCAGAGTCTGGGTACATGTGTTCACTTTTGCTCCTTCCCTCATCTTGTGCAGTGAAGCAGAACGTGAAGGAAAAATGAACAAATATCCTAAGTCTCTTGACACAGATCAAAACATATTGACGGTGTCTTGTAAGTCTGATAATTTCATTGAACTGTATGAAGCTTAAAATTGATACATAGGCATCCCCCCGATTAACGTTAAGTGCTGCTGTCACTCTGACATAGCTGGATAAACCAATATTGAATAATCTATTAAATATGTCACACTTGAACAAAGAGTGTAAATCATATTATATTATTTCAGCTGTAATTAGGTGGTAGATAAAATCACAAATAGACAAGTTTAGTGAATATTTCTTAGTGTGTACACAGCATCACTGGAATTTCTTTGCTTGCTCAATGGGGAGAAAGAAGTTGACTGCCTTCCAAGTATTGACTGCTGTCCAGGAAGTGGGAGCTTGAGGGGTGACTTATGTAATGTTCATAGAGTGGGTTCATTTATAAATTCAATGAGATTAGCTGCAATCTTCCTGAAGTTAATGGCAGTGGAAATGCACCATTCCACATTTAGCTGGAAATAGCTGGCTCTTCAACATGGAGACCTAATTTTTCCTCAGCTCATGATATGTTTGCCTTTGTATCTGCTGTCCCTCCCTTCCTTTCCTGGGAGCTGGCTACCTTCTTTATTGTCTGGGAATTAATGATGCATTGCTTAGTCCTTCGTGTTCCTCTCTCCTAACCTACAGAGTATAGTTGATTATTGAGAATAAATGAGGGATATAACCAAAGCAAAAAATACAAAGAAATTTAGGAGGGTCCAAATGAGCTGTAGCTCAGAAATGGAGATGATGTTAGGCATTCCTTCATAGGGCTGTCATGAAGAGTTAAACTTTCAGGACAGTGCTACCATGTAGCAAGTATTTCAGTGCTTACCAGTTGCTTTCATTATGATAAAAGTAGTTTTTTTGTGGTTGATGATCAAGTGGGTATGAATGTGAAATTCAAGAGCATAAACATGTATCTGGCCGGAATGGTGGTGTCTCCTTCTGAATGGCTGGTTTAGTGAAACAATAAGGTTTGGAAATTAGTTCTCATTTGGGACTGTTAACATGTCAGAGCATATTATAAGCAGTGTACTGGTCATCTCTTATTGAGAGGCTGTGGTTTTATTTTTTATCTTTTTTGGTTGATTTTTCAGATATTAGTTTGATCCATTTCAAGTCAGGTGATTCTGTTAATGTAGCCAAGCATCTTTTACACTTTTACATTATAAGTGAAGACCTTAGAACTTTGTGTGGGTGTTGTAATCATTCAGCTGACATTTAGCCAAGTCCTATGATGGTATATGTGTGTGATTATTTTTGTTTGAAAGGTTTATTTGAAGTTTTCTACACCTATGACACTATCCTCAGCCTTGAATTTGCAGGAATTTCCAGAAAAGTAGGTGGAAGAACCCCTGTGGCCACATTCCTGGCTGCCTGATGCATGTTTTGAGGTACCAGCCTCTTGGCTCCAACGTCATGGGGGCCAGTAGTCTGTCTTGAGCCAACTAGACTCTTGAACCTGAACTACATGGTGTGTAGAGTGTAGGCTGAGCCTCATGGGGTTAGAGGCAGTTGTCTTGCTCCCCTAAGTCAAGCTCTGCAGAATGCTACATAGAAGACTGTCGTGAATTTCAGAGAGTCTGCCTTATAAAGCAAGGACTTCTAAAGACCTTTTAGAGAATAGAAGGCTGACATTTTTCCATCTACGCCAATTGCTTGTCTCTGATTACTTTGCATAATAACTTTATTCCACTTTTTCTTTTCTTTTTTTTTTTTTTTTTTAGCTCAGCGGCACTATTTAAAGTTAGGGGATAAATGTAAAACCGATCTGTTCACGAATACTGATTAATTGTATTTCAAAAAAATGATTTCACATGAAGCAGAAATAGGTTGCTACTTGAAGGAGCTAATGGCCAGTTGGTTTTAAAGTAGATCACAGGAAGGAAATGTTGTTTTGCCTGCCGATCCCTCAGTCCTAGGAGATACATGTTCTGTGTTTGGAGAGCTGTTGCGGAGGTCTCAGAAACATGGAGGCAGTCACCCTGACCACAGTGCACTTGTGACTTCTGGGTATGAATGTGTAAATTCCCTCTCTCCCCTAAAATCTACTAAAGCATCCAGACATCTTTCAACATGTACCCATGAGTTTTTCTTTGATAATTTATTTGCCTTTCTGTTCTATGGCCTTTTTTCAAGAGTAATTTTTGAATTAACAGTTACCTGAAAAGAGTGTAGTAAGAATGTAGATTTGGGATTCCAAAGGGAAAAGCACTTGGCTTTAAGACACATAGTCAAAATCATGCATTGAGTGCTGCTAGATCCCAGGCACTGTGTTGAGCACTGGCGATACGGAAGTGAATAAGCAGCATGTCTGCTTTCAGGGAGGTCACAGTCTAGTGTGGACAATCTTACCCAAGTAGATGGTCTCCATGCAGCAATAGAAGGGGAACAAGGAGTACTGGAAGCGTGAAGCTGGGCAGGGGGTGAAGTTGTCCAGGAGGACTCCATAGTCCAGGTGGGTTTGGAGGACAGCAGAGAATTTGCCAAAAAGATAAGACGTGTCACCAGGGCAAGGGGCAGTATTGTCTTGGGAAGAATAGAAGCTGGGAGTCTAATCTACAGGTTGGAATTTTTTGTTTCAGTTCTACCTCATACCTGTATGCCATGTGACCTTGATATTTTACTGGAAAGAGAGAGAATCGGGGACCCCAAGACCCCCCTCCCGTTCGTTTGGCACAGGAAGCTGGATGGCATCCAAAATTGTGATCTTGTTCACCCTACAGAGCCTGAAGTGTACATAGCTAGTTAAGTCAGATCCAGGTTTAACTCAAATATTCATGGTAGTCCAGTGCTGTTTTGGCTGCCCTACATCCGAGTTGTTACTCTGTGGTTTATCTGCTTTTTGGATTCATTCCTTCTCTTAATCCTTCAATAAATGTTTTCTGAGTTGGTTATGAACAACTATACAGTTTGACAAAGGTATAAGGGCCTTCTTGTAAGGGAACTTGTAGTCTTAAGGTGGCAATTAACTTAGAAAATATAGGCTGGAATCAGATTATGACGAGCCAAACTAAAGGGTTAGAACTTAATAATTTACACCAGTCAACCCAGAGAGAATGCTAGTGAGTGTCTGAATTTATAGCCTAGAGCAAATCCTTCTTGATTCCTTGACTTTATTACTGTAGGATAATGTGTTAGCATGTTTGACTAAATTTTTAAAATACAGACATCAAAGTAGACTTTATAAGCCTTGCATTGTTTGTGAGAGAGAGAGAGTAAAGTATGTAAGGCTGTGGGCTCCGAGAGCCCAACAGCCTGGTTTTGAATCCCAGCTTACTGTGACCTTGGGCAATTTACTTAAACTCAGTGTCTCTTCCCTTGTATGGGAAATGATGCTTAAAGTAATACCCACATAAAAGCCGTTAAAGGATTAAATGAGCTAATGCAAATACAATGCTTAGTAAGTTGCCTGGTATATAGCATGCCTTAGTAGGTATTAGCTATAACTGGGGAGTTGCTTAATTGATCCCTGCAGTTGTTCAAATTTTTCTGTGATGCCCTAGTTCTGTGTTCTAATAGGGTGACAGTTCCTGAACCTTTTGGTGCGTCAGAATCATCTGGAGAGTGTTTTAAAATCAGACCAATGATTTCCAGTTCCGCTAAGATGAAGTAGCCCCATTTTCCCTTTGCACTAAAAATCTTGGCTATAACACAGCCAAGAAGCACATGAAGCCTCTGAAAGGTAGAAAGAAGAGAGCTGGCTGCTTATGACTTGGGGACTTGAGTAACGATGTGGTATGAGTCCCCTGGGTTTGCTTATTGATGCCTATATGTCTTGGACAGGGTGCTACAAAAAACTTCCAACCCAGAATCACCAGGAGGCACAGACCAAAAGAGTTCTAAGAAAAGCTTGTTTCCCCTAGCCAGAGGCTTGGAAAAAAGGTGGGCTCATAACAGACCCCTCACCTCTGTGCTCCGGTTCATCTGGGCCAAGCAGGAAGTTGATCTTCACCCTGCCCCTTGGAAGCATGGAGTTCACTTCAGTTCCCCTGCGGGGTGGTGTCAGCTGAGCAGTGTGTTGATCTTCCATTCACCTCTGGGCAGAACTAGGTAGTGCTCCTGGGCAGTGCCAGGGGAAAGCCCACAGGGTCCACCTTTAAGATGAGCTTTCCACCCCTACCTTGCAGCAATAAGGCATGAGTCAGACCTCTGCTTCTCCCTAGTGGTGGCAGTGAGGCTTACCCCTTGGGTGTGTGATCTCACACCCTCACTTGGAGGTAATAAGGAAGTGCCCCATTTTCCCTGGGAAGGTGTCAGTGGGCCAGGCAGGAAGCTGAACTTCTATCTCACCAATAGGCTAGGTGGTTCAGTGTTCTACTTCTGCCAGGATACTGTAGACATAATCTACATACCCACCTGGCCCTCCTGCTACATTTCAACAGGGTACTGCCTGCTAAATAAAGATGTCCAGGACACAATAAAAAATCTTAAGAATAAAGAAAAATCACAACATGAATGAGAATAGCCACTAACAGTGAGATGAATCAGTGGAATTCTGACAAGAAATTTAAAGCTGCCATCTCATCAAAAAGCTTCAATAAGCAATTATTGTTATCATTTAAAACAAATGAAAAAATGGGAAATATTAGCAAAAATCCATGGGCCCAAACATGAAGGAACTTTTTGGGGTGGTAGAGATGTTGTATATCTTCACTGTACACATTTGTTAGAGTCATCAAACTGTATACTTAGGGGGTACATTATATTCTAAGTAAATTACTCTTCAGTAAAGTTGATTTGTAATGGTGCATGGGCCAGTCTTCATCTCTGGAGATCCTAATTCTAGTTTAGTAGGTCTAAGTTGAAGTCCAGGAATTTTTTTTTTTTTTTTTTTTAATTAATGCCCCAGATGATTCTGATGCAGCTGGTAACTCTTGGGAACTCCTGATCTCTCCAGAGTAATCTAGGCTAGTTGTGAATTCTTCAGAATATAAATCTGTTAGCAATCTGTGCAAATAGAAACTTGTTCTGGTAAATTATGAATTACTAGATAAGTACTTGCAGAATAAACAGAATACATAATTAGAAACCATTAAGCGTATTATCCCCACATGGAAATAATTTCTTGTATGTTTTTTGTTGGGTAATGTTGTGAAGAATGTTACATGGCATCCTTAGAAGCTATAAATTGTGATGCTGCATCATAAAAAACTGCACTGTGGTGTTTTTACTTTTTTTCCCACTCTGCCCCACCTTTCCCTCTGTTCCTTTTCAGGGCATTATCTTCTTGTTGGCTAATGACAGGATGGATTCTACATCTGCTTGTGCGAGCTGCCACTGCCTTGACAATCATGGTTTTCATCAGTACCTCCCTGGGGTGTGCTTTCTGTCAACATCCTGCTCTCAGCAGAGGCTAGGAAATGATGCCTCACCCAGTCACTACAGCTTTTAGGCCTCTCTCATTGGCCTCACTTTAACCTAATGGATATCACATTGTCTTCTAGGGTGGGTTTTTTAATGCTGCCAAGGAAACCCATGGGTTCTCCCCAGCTGAGGGGCCACTTTCGACCCAGGGCCTGGGTGAGTCAGACCTCCTTACATTCTTTCATCTCCTCCTTGACATTAGCCTGGTCTGACTGGTACATCAAGATGAGAATAGCAGAGCGGCTAAAGATGGATGTGAGGGTATGGGGGATCTGTCTTTGGGGATCCTTCCATCCCGGGACATAACTTTCAAAGCAGCTGAGTTGTTTGTCTTGGAGAAGAATGAGTTAAAGCTGCATTGGAGGGTTGGCCACCTGTGTCTCCTGCCTATAACAGGTGAGCTGCCACTAGTGTATTCTGGGTGCTAGGAAGAAAGTCATTTTTTAAATCTAGGTGTCAGGATGTTATTTCTGATAGCTTTTCTGTTTTGACTCTGCACCCTGGGAAATAACCCTGGTCTCTGCTTTTAAGTAATAGATGCTTGAGATTGGGCCCTGGTAGGACACCCTCTCTCTGAAGTTCTCTGTGTGATGCTACTGGTCTAGCCAGAGTTGGATCTGGTCCTTGGGTTACTATCATGGTCTCCGGCCTTCCGAGGTAAGTTCTCAGTGCTTACTTAGCTGGTATTCATTTTCTATTGTGTGTGGGTTTTTTTTTTTTTTTTAATTTTTTTATGGCAATGTTACAGTTCTCAGATGCCTAATGTCAGAGGAGTCAGACCCAATTATAGCTTCTAATCTTGCTGATCTTTTGGTAAGGGGAAAAATACACATTAGGAATCTTCAGTCTGCATTACGGGGGGTTAACACTTGAAAATGAGCACATGATATCTGTCTCCAAATATTTATGTGGATTGTGGTTTCTAAGAGGGATTCATTTTTTTCTTTTCCTAGTATAAAACCAAGACCAGTAATAAGAAGGCATAGAGAAACTTATTATGGCTCTGTTTCAGGAAGAGCATTTTGACAAGGCTTTCCAAAATGAATATTTAGTCTCATGTCACTGAAGGTATTCCAGAAAGATTCTGGGTATGGTAGAGAAAAGGTGGGTATCAGGGAATATCTAAGAGTATTTTCGAATTGCATTCTCCTTTTTTCTTTAAAAAATATATATAAGCCATGAATGCAACGGTGGAATGATTCCTGGCTACAGGTCTAACTTGCTTGCTTGTTCTGTAAACCTGGGAGTTACTATCCAGGAGTTTCTCTGTTTCCTCAGGCAGTTTTGCCTGGACACTGAGATGGCAAGTCTGTATACGTGTCTTCTCCTGCCTGTTCTCTGAGTTGTCTTTGTTGGTAGTACCCTTCTGCACTGCTGTCTGTTCTTATTATGTGTAGTGTACACAGCCTTTTCTGACATCTCTGTTGTGTGACCTATGGAAGAAATCCTCCAGGTTAACTGACCATTAATTAGTCCTTCCTGGGACTGAGACAAGCAGCTTCCTCAAGAGTGGGCTCCCATTCCTCTTCATGATGAAGCCTCTTTCACTGAGACCAAAAATAAACTAAGAAAGTAGTTGTTTGAATAAGCATCATAACCTCTCCCTCTCTCCCCTTGCCTTTACTTGCCCTTCTGTGATTAAAACAACCCAGCGTATCTGGAGGCATGACAAAGGCACAGTCTCTAAAGGGAACTTTAGAGGTGCATGTCATCTTACTTTAGCTGGTGGGCATTTCTAGGTGACCCTTGCAGTGTGTCTGTAAGTGAAGCAGGTAAGGCTGCCAGCCTTAACATTTTAATAAGGGGAAGATCTTCTTCCCTGCCCCATACCATTTTCTAATTGGTCACTCAGAGGTTTCTAGTCCCAAATACTTAAGTTTTCTGGTTGTGTTTTGGTATGTGCATATATGGTGTTAATAGTCACTTATTGGAATAGTTGTGTTTATTTCAAACCCTGTTGCATGTCTTTCTAAAAGACCTTTGTCCACTTTATAGGTCAGTGGAAATACTTGAGTTTGATTGAAGATGTTGCTCCCAGGTCCTTATAGAAGCAGTAAACATTTCTTGAGCAATTTCTGTGAATATTTCCCTTTTATGTAGACCTTAACATTTTCCTGGGAAAGCTGGATTTTAGAATAAAGTCCTATAGGCACTACTTTAAAGGCTTTGAGGTTTGATGCCGAAGACATATTTGTATCCTTAATGATTCCCAGCAGAGTGCTTTGCATTTAATAGGTGATCAGTAAGTAAGTGTTGAATTTCATTCAATATTAATTGCTTTCAGATGATTTTGTTTTTTTCTGTTAATAAGTTAACTTTGGAGAAAACTTTCTACTTCAGGGTAATTGCTTCCAAATCTTCTTGTAACATTTGATGAAAGGAAGGTGATTTTGGATGGTGTGAGGAGCACTGACCAGTGTGGAGTGGGAGGCCATTTGCCTCATCAGGTTTCTGGGGATAGATCATTGATGCCAGTTATGTTGGTCCAGGGCTCTCCCCTTTCTATATGAAGGGTGTGGGTTGTGTTCCATGTGGAGGCTTGATGGATGATAAGCCAATAAATATTAATAAAGCACCTCTTTTGTAAGGCAGAGTGCTGGCTACAGAAATACATAGAAGTGCATACAGACTATAATTTCTGCCATTGAGAATCTTATCTGTTTGAAATGCAAGATGTAAATGCATTGAAGGTTAATAACAGTAAAGTAATTCTTTAGGATTCTTAGATTGTCTAACGTAGTGGTTCTTGCATATTAGTGTGCCTTAGATGACCTGGAGGGCTTGTTAAAATACAGATCGGCCAGACTCCACGCCCAGCTTTTCTGATTCATTTAGCCTGGGTCCTGATAAATTGCATTTCAAACAAGTTCCCAGATGATGCTGATGCTTGTAGTCCAGAGACCACACCTGGAGAAGTACTGGTCTTATACAGTGATTCTCAACCGTGGCTTTACATTAGAATCATGTGGGGACTTTCACACATGCTAGGTCACTAGACCAATTAAATCAGAATCTCTGTGGGGTAGGATCCAGGCTTTTTTTAAGCTTCTCAAGTGGTTGTAACTTGGTCAGGTTTGGGACTCACTGTTCTAACATGTATTTGGGATGTAGAACTTTGGATTCAGAGACAGTATTGTTACCTCGTTGGTACCAGTGATATGACTTTGGGCTATAGAAGTGTTGACAGACCAGGAGTTATTTAGCCTGATCTTAAAGAATGATAAGTGAAGAGAAAGGGATGCTTTGAGTTTTTATAAAAGTAATGCTATGAACAAGTTCAGCTTGTTTTCTAGTTATTTCTTGGCACAGGCTTGATGAGTTTATGGGCCCTTAGGAATAGTATGGATTCTCACTCAACAGTAGGCCAGTGAGTATGACTGAGGAGCTTGTCACCACCATCAATAATAAGCATTCACTGACCAGCCTCTTTTCTTCTTGATTTGGATGGAAATTTGTACTTACCTAAACAAGCTTATATGTGTGTATATTTGGATAGGGTGTGGCCAGGGGCTATGGGATAGCAATAGGCTAATCTTTGAAAAATGACTGCCATTTTTACATTTTCTCTCTTTAAGTCTCTGTTTATTCATATTTAAAATAAAGTACTACACATAGTTGTCAGTATTCAATGTATATGAATACTAGTAGACTTTCTAGGGACATTTTCTAGTCATCATGAGACCCCCAGAATTTACCAGTGGGCCTGACACATTGTGTCTGCTCAATAAATCCATGTTTGTTGACTGAATGATGAGCTTTTAAATCGAGTACCCATGCATTAGCAAGGACAGAGAGTGCTTGTTTCTGAGAAGTTTTACAAAAGATGCTATTGTTTTGTATTCCCCAACTTGGGCAAGAAATCTTTTATATTTAAAATACAAGAATATAAATGCAACAAATAAAACTGGAAATACATTGTGTTAATGGGTACTAGTCATAGCTACCCATGATATGAAAGTCTTTTTCCTTTTCAGTTCCAATTGATATTTAGCCACATCACATTTTAGATGTTATTGTTAAATTTAATTTTTTAAAGTTTAATTGAATATGAAATAACTTGCACATTAAGAATAAGCCTGTGTTTAATTTCTTGGAACTACTAGAGCTTTTGTTAAAATAAATTTCATAGGGCCCAGAAGTTATAAAATTAATATTAGAGATTGGTGCTTGTTAAAATTTTGATCACTTCTGTTACAGCCCATTGGAGTGATGTACAGTGAAATGGCTGTCCTGTGTTGGGTGATAGGGCTATTCTCCACCCACAGGTCCTGGGAAACTTGATGCAACTCTGGTCTAAGGGAATCATCTGGACTTTTGGCCCAGGTCAGAGGAGGAGTGGGTGGGTAAAGAACCTGATCAGACCATTGGATGCTAATTTCACAGGTGGCTGGTCACTGTGTGCCTGGCTGTTGTTATTTATAGAGCTAGAAGTGGAGGTAGCTGTACATTGGAGCCTGAAAGGATGGTTTGCATCAGGATGTCATGGTAAAAGCGTAAAAGTAGAATCTCAAGACAAATGGTCATTGGTGAGTGTCATTGATGAAGTTAAATGACATCATTGGTGGCTCTCATGATATCCACCCTCACCTCATTGCTTTTCCTGAATCCTTTTGAAAACAAACAAATCAGACCAAAACAACCACAGATAGTCTCTCATTTTTAATTGGCGTTGATAGGGTTTTTATTAGGTTGACTCAGATACTGATTTCAGCTACATTTAAAGAGCTATCTACAAGCTATACCTGAAATAATTAGAATTATATTTCTAGAGATAAAAAGACTTGATCATTTTCCCCTACTCTATCTTCTATTCTCCATCTTACAAAGAGAGAAATGAGATCTAGCAGGGTTACAGAAACAGCTTAATTTCACAGTGTTAAAGCTGAAGCTGGAATCTGGATTTTGAATCTCCCCCCTACCCCACCCCCCTGTTTAGCTCTTTCGATTTCCATCATATTAGTTCTGTAATTAAAGTATACTTTTCTTTCTTTAAATTCAAGACTTTGTCTTCATAGCTCAGATGAAGGTTATCCTTTGTCATGGTATTTTCTCAGTATTCCAGAGTTGTAAAATGGTTTGATTATTTTTATTTTTTAAAATAAAAAAATAGTATTAAAACAAATTCTTTCTATAGATAATATATCCATCTGCTACCACAAGCTTTAGGAATAATGACAGTGCCTCTTTGGAGAGAGTGGAAGTCTGTGTGGGTACTGGCACTAGCCAGGAGCACAAAGCAGCAACAGCAGCAGGCTTGGTTAGCTGCTGCGGGTGGGCTGGAAGCACCCACAGGTAACACCTGGAAGCTGCAGGTATTGTGAATCACAGCTTGGTCTTGGCATCAGCCCCAGAGACCAGCTCTCTTAAGGGGAATGCTCTTCTTCTGCCCGGCCCTCACTGGCCTGTTGGCAGAGGACTAGAATAATTGTTTGTTTAGTTTTACTAGCTAATTACACTGTGCACAATTGACAGGCATTTCTTTTAGCATATTCCCAGTCTCTTGGAGGTGCTTCACCACATTACTTGCAATCTAACCTCAGTGTAGACTGCAGTGCTGGGCTTTGTTTGTTTATTTTTCTCTCCTTCCCTTCCCACTTGTTTCAAAGGCCACACACCAAGCTCTGGAGAGAAGCTGCCTGTGGCCTGAGAATTGGCGGCCTTACTCTGGCCAGCCATGTGTGGCTGTTGGAACAAGTGCCCTTTGGGTCAGTCATTCTCAGGTTACCAAACCCTGGCATGAAGGCCTGCACTCTATGTTGGACACTGAACCTGGCTTTCTAGCCCGGAAAGACTCATTAATTCCCTATCTATAAGTGGAAGCAGGGAGATTAACTCAGTGTTTCTAAACCTTTGAAAGAACCTGGGGAAGATTGTTAAAAATAACAGCTCCTGGATGTTCTCTCTATGGGTCAGGTAGAGTAGGTCTGAAATAGAGGCCAGGTTTTAGAACCGTGCATTGTATTACTTTAAATCCTGGTAGTTTTGCATGGTCCCTACCAGAGGAAGATGAATTTCAGGCCATAGGGCATTTATTTGTAGCTACAATCAATTTTCAGTTTTTTGCTTTGTTTTCAAACCCAGAGACATTTCCTCTAGCAGGTTATGCACGTTCCCAAGTTATATTCCCAGGCTCTTTGCTTGGTATGCACCCAGGGACTTAAAGATAATTTTCCTCTTGATTTTAGGAAAGGCTAATAAGGAAGTCTGCCATTAATAAAAAGAAGAAGAATTCACACTTTATGTTACAACCAAGTCTAAGTAACTCTTTGAAAGCATCCTCTGTTGGGAATGAACAATGTATTATGTTGCCATGTCTTTTGACAGTTGGTTTGGATCAGCTATATTTTAGCTTTCATTCTTGGTGCCTACAGGAGTAATTTCCTTTTCTGAAAGGCTTTGTTGAGTTACTAAGAATTATTTAAATGGACTCTAAGTATGTTTAGCTTAGTAAAAAGATTCCAGTCGTATGGGTTTGTTATGTATCAGCATAGCTTAAAGTTGTTGTCTGCCCACCCCTGGACCTTACCTCCTAACGCATATCCAAATTCATGGTCAACATGATGAGATGCTCCCTCGGCGTGCCTAGCACTGCCACATGTGCTAGGTAATCCCTTTGACTCTCAAGAAGGCGCCGCTCATCTTTTTTTTTGCTTCACTTATCCCACTTGACATTGCTGAACCTGCTGTGACTTGAAGCACCACTGCCCCAGTGGCTCCATCCTTTGCCTCATTGAGAATCTGTTTGAGATACTTACCATCCGTTGGGGATTAGAACACTCACTTTAGAAGGAGGAATGATTTTATATTGGGACTATTAGAAGTCAGTTCGGGAGGGATCAGTTCGGTGGTGATTTTAGGAGGGGTTTCTACTCTGGTCCTTGTAACCACAAGGTTTGTGCTGAGCTGGAAACTGGCCATTTAAGTAGATATTTGTTCTCTAGTCACAGAGTGGAACCCAGCTGGCAGATTTCTCATTGGGTTTCAGTTATCTTTGCCATGGCTGTTTGTTGTGCTCACACTGATTTTTGCAGGATCTTTCCAAACTCTCGAGTCTTTTCCAAGCAGGGGAGATAGCAAAATGCTTTGGCTTTTCCTTCTTTTCTCTATTTGGATAATCCATGGCTATTAGGGAAGAACTTCCTGTGAACCAAAATGAGGGCAAAGGAAAGTAGTGTGCCGGTGGCATAAAAATGCTATTAGCAAGCTTGAGGCATATCAGAGAGATTGGTCCTGAGAGTAACATTTGCTGCCTCTCTGATTTTGAACCATTTCTTTTTCCTTTGCCTGTTTCTGAGGGCTGGGATTTATCTTGAATTTAAGAACGGACTGTTTTTGATCATTTGAATAGGTATCACCATTCAGCAGGGAATACATGTGCAGACTGAGATCTCTCTTAAAGCCAATTTGTAGTATAAGTCATCTGAAATGATTTCTTTAGTCAGTAATGCGTTTCTACTTCAAATTCTCTGCCCGGACTTATGCATTCATCTCTTTTACCAGGTGATTTGCTTTTATTATGCTCTATGATAGCTCCCTCCCACCTTTAACTAGTACCCTCAGACACTTGAGCATGTTCTCCAGTGTGAGTAGTCATCGAACTTCCCAATGACATCAAGTGCCAGCCACACAAGATTAGAAACAAGGAAAGCCTGGATTTTAGTAAAATTTCCCTGCCTGCTTGGTCAGGCTGTCTCTGTGGAAAAGATTATGTGGTCCTTTAACAGCTTAGAGCTACTCAGTTAGATTAATGAAGTACCCATGGGAAATCAGTAGTCAGCTCCCAGTTGGAAAAATCTAAAATTTTGGCATGGTCTTTCCTCTCACAACTTGGAGTACCCAGCAAGAGGAGAGCCTCTTTCTCAAGGTCCACCTATCTCTTTGAAGAAGAGGAGAAGAGGATAGATGAAGCTGTCTTCAGTTATGCTGGAACACATCAGTTCAGAGGGTTTTGATGTGCTTTTGCCCCTTTGCCTTTTGTCTTTTCCTACTTGGGGTTAGCTGCTGTTTTTTCTTTGGGGCGTGAGGGGCTCCTGACCTTGGCTGAAGGGCTTCTAACCTCGGATAGGCTTTCAAGGAGTGGCATTAGGAAAATACGTTTTGATTTCACATCTCTCTCCTTTAGTTAAGGCCGAAAGAGCAGCCAGTCCCCAGAACAGTGCCAAGGGGAGCTGGGGAGTTGTTGCTTGTAAATACAGAGGAAGGAACAGATAGATACTGGGAGGCAGTGCTTGTTGTGCAGCCGATCCTCTGGTGCTTATCTTTCTGTGGTTCTCTCACAAGCAGGAGGTGGGGAGGGAGAAGGCCCACAACTTGTTGGGATTGATCAACATTTTACTCTTTTAATTCACTAATTTATTAATTTCACATATGTCTCTTGTATTCCTCCTGTGTGCTAGGCACTGTTGTAGGTGCTAGGGATACAGCAGAAAACAAACAAACATAAAGGGTCTGCCCTCATGATACTTAAATTCTAGTGAGGGAGTGGTGGCAATAAATAGTGAGAAAGAAAAAACAAAAGGAAGAAATGGATTAGGGAGCTATTTTAGTAAGTGTGGTCCCGGAACGCCTTTTTAAAAATGACCATGAAATAAATAAATGATCATTAAAGAAAATAAGGATTTTTATTATCTAAAATATTTTAAATACTTTAGTTGTTAAAGTTATTATGGAATGGTAGCATGCATAGAAACCTAAACAGTTTTTTCTCTCAAGTTTTGAGGGTTTTCCAAAGACATACTTCCCTTCTTATCTCTGGACTTACGGCTTTACTTAGCTGGATGAGAGTTCATCACTGTAGTTAATTTTAGTGTAGGTTATATAAAGAGTCTTAGATTTAAGGGTATACTTTTTATAAAATTGTTCCATGTGATAGGCTCCTTCTCATGCCAAATTGACATTCAGCAGGTTTGTTGTTTTTGTTGTTTTGTTTTAAATGGTAATAAGTAACTTTTGAGAATCTGAAATATTAAAGTCCCCTCCACAAAACTGAAATGAATGATAACAGTACATAAAGAATCTTCTGTAGAGCAAAGTGCCAGCAGCCACAGGTGTAACTCAGTGGCTGTCTGACAGCCTAAACCACTGCAGTGACTTTTCACTGTCAGAGGATGGAATGGTGTAGCATGTTATCTGCACTGCCCTGATAAACAGGAGTTATGTTTTCTGTCCGTTCCTCTGAAAGGATGGTATTGTATGAACAGAGAACCCTCATTTGTTACAGCCCTACTGTGTGCTGGGCTCTTTGCTAGTGGATCACATCTAAATACATTTATTCCACAAGATACCCTATTACAGTGGTCTTAAAAACAGCATTTCTTAACTTATCAATTTCTTTAAAACTGGTTTTTAAAATAGCATTTTTAAAACCAGCATTTTTTAAAAAGTGAAATCAAATGGGTAATATCAGAATATATCATAGAATGTGTATTCTTTCAAAAAACTTTTGTTTCAGATGTATGTGTGTAGAGATGGGTGTGTGTGTGCATGCATGCATGTATCAGTCCTGACAGTAATGTATTTTTATGTTGTGCTTTAAAAAGTTTGAATAACATAAGCCTATCAGATGAGGTTTGATATCATTTTACAGATGAAGAAACTGAGACTGAAATTAAGGACATTCCCTGTAATCATAGTAAAATTTGAACTTGGCTCTTTCTGGCTTTCCATGTTTGAGCCAGGGAATGTCAATTAAGTCACAGGACTTCCATCTCTGATGATTTTCCAAGATTTTGGAGTTCACAGAGACACTGACTTGCCCCTGAACATTGTTTTAAAATCAGATTACCAGGCCCAAAGTTTGGTTTCTCAAAATGTCTGCATGTGGTCTGTTTCCAGAGGAGGGAGAAGAAAGATGACTCTAGTTACTTGTCTTTATTAACAAACAAGGAAAATCTGAAAGCTCCTTTTTTTTTTCCCACAGAAAGACAGTCTAGTATTCAAGAAGAGAAACTGTAAAGCATTCAAGAAAATTTTGAGTTGGTGAGACCCGTGTTGCTGTGGTGACTGGATAGACATAGCAAGAGTTATTGGCCACTTTGTGTAAAATGTTTTGGTTTTTGCTAGTCAGGCATACTCCTGAATAGATTTCACTAACATTAATTGTAGCAACTACTGCTACAACATTTGGCACCATCTTACCATCTTCCCCAGCCTCCTGGGACAGAGGTGGAACTTTCACCACTGTTTTAGGCAGCTATTTTGGCATTAAAAGGCAGACTTTTCAGAGAGGCATTATTTTCCTTAGAAATCCTTCCTTCTTGCTTGTGGTCATTCTCGAATGAATCCCTGAGTGATTCAGCTAGATTTTTTCTGTTTTGCACAGAAGGAATTGATGGCTGCTCTTGCTGAAGATGCCAAAAAATAAATAAATAAAAAATGCAGTGACAACCTATACTCGCTTCCTTATCGTCCTCTCTCTACTACTTTGTTACCCTACCCCTCCTCAATAAAAAAGTGACCTTTTGGCCCAAAGCCCTATCTGAGTGTTTTGTGTGGTAGAACTGTCTATGGCTGACTCCCAGGATTGTTAATGACTTCCTTCTGCTTCTCTAAATAATTGCTTGAAAAGACAGCTGTGGAGTGACATTGCCCCCACCCCCAGCTTGTAGGTTCATTAATTCCAGCCATATGGAAGAGAGTAGAAAGGAAGAAGGTGGAAGTTACTTTGCCAAGAGTGGCAGGTTGGGGGAAACAAAAATAGAGGCTTTAGGGGAAGGGCAGCACCACCATGCTGGAGAATATACTTGGAGTTTGTGAGGTCTGGGCATGTTTCAGTCTAATGAATCTTCATGCATTAAATCTCCATACAGAGAAACACACTAAGAAGTGATGATTCTGTTTTCAAAGTCCTTACAGTCAGGTTCTTCTAGTATTGTTTGAATTTAGCCTGTAGGATAGTTGGTTTTTGTGCAGCTCTTTAAGAACAGAAGCATCCAAGTAAAGTGAGAAGTGTGAGGAACTAAGAGGAAAGACACCCAAGAGATTCTGGAATCTAAAAGTCAGCCTTCATGGACTTTACTATTATTTGTAATTTCTGCTTTTGTCTGTTCCCCAAATGGCTTTGAAGCAAGTTTCAAAAAAGATACTTCTATACCATGCTCCTTAAAAAATAAAAAAAAAAAAAAAAAGGAAGAGTTAATCAAAACTTGCATAGACAGAAGGAAAATCAAATATAGCTATGGAACATATATTCTAATTAGCTATTCAGTTCAGCTCTAATACTTTTAGTACTCAGAGTTATAAAAGAAACAGGATCAGGCACTTAATTTTTTTTTCTCAAGGACAGGAAACATACCAGGTTTCTAAGGATTTGTATACTCTTTCCTAAAACCAATTTTTTTTTTTTTATTAAAGGAATTTATACAAATCTTTCGACAGGGAGCATTAACCAAATGAATGTATAATGCCATCAACAAAGGTTTTCAAGAAGATGCAGAACTCTTTCTGTGGGCAACTTTTTGGTGTCTACTCCACAAACATCAAGGGTGCAGCATTAAGGCCACTTTCACAAAGTGCAGTTAAGTGGTTCAAGTTTGCCTGTGATGCAACTTTCACTTGAAAAATAGAATAGGTGGGTAATTTCTGTTAAAGCAGTGGTTTGCATACTTTGATGCACATGAGAATTACTGAGGCACTTTAAAAAATATCCATACCCAGGCTGCGTCCCAGATCAGTTAGGTCAGAATATCTGGTGGTGGGCCTCAGCATCAATATTTTGTAAAAGTGATTCCAGAGATTAGTCTAGTTTGAGCACCAGTGCATTAGATGATCTTTACTTGAGGTTAATTTCCTCAGTTGGATTTCTTGAAAGGGTAGTTAAGTCATAGGATGCTCTAATTTCATTGTTGATTTGAGGACACCATGAAGTTCCTATTAACATTCCCTTAGTAACATTGAAACTTATATTTATACAGGACCCAAGGCCACTGACACCTTCCTTGGCCTATAGGAGTGTTTGAACCAGACTCAAAGTACTCATCAAGAAACAATTTAGGATTAGCCTTAGCTAATTCTGGATGTTGGAGAATATAGGAACCTTAGATGAAGGTAGGGATTAAGCCTTTTTCATAGCCATGGGTAATGTGTGTAAGAATACCTTACGATTACTCTTGGAGCTCAGATTTCTTTTTGGCCTTGAATAGTCCATTCTTAGGAGAATGTCAGCTGTCTCACCAGTGAGACAAGGGGATGTTTATGTATTCCCCAATTCCTTTTGGAAGTTAAGAACACCTGTCATTGTTAGATTTAATATCTGACCTCTCTGACCCTCATAGAGTTGATATGATAGACAGCGGGTGAGTATTTGTTTAAAAGAATTAATTTTTCTTTAATTTTGAACTTGGAAGATCTGAATATATCTCTAGGGGTTGAAATATCAGAGAATCATTGTTTTTATGTAATCTGGATTTTATCACAGGTCATTTTATGCCTCTTTTAATACACATTGCGTGGAAGAGGGATAGGGAAAGAGGGAGAGGGAAGCAGGCACTATGAAAATTATTTGAACCAAATCATAGTGAAAGCACATACTAGAAACCATATGGTAATAGTGTTCTGGTTAAGAGCCACTTCTTGATTTTGGTCTTGGGCAAGCTATAACCTCTGCTTTGTTCCTCAGTTTTCTCACCTGAAAAATTGTACTACCTGCCTCTTAGGATTGTTTTGAAGATTAAATGAGATTGTCCATAAAGCACTTTGAATAGTGCCTACCACATAGCCAGTCCTGGTGTTTCTTACAACATAATATCTATTTGTCGCACTAAGAATCTTCTAAAGCCATGAGATCCAGATGATGCTTTATCCTATAAAGGCCATTAATGGAGATGCTTTAGCATCCCTACATTATTTTTCCTTTTGTTTGCTCAGGACGTTTATCCTTTTAACCTAAATTCTTCATGCTGTGCTGCTTAGTCTCACATGGAATTGCTTGTACCTCGAGACCCATCTCGGTTCCATCCTCATAACAGAAATGCAGTTATTCCCTCTCTAGCCTTAATTCCTGTATTCTAACTCTCCAGTTGACTTCTTGGCTCTGCTAGTCTTAACCCACCCCAGTTTTTCCATCCTGTTGAGTAGAGATCTGTTTGGGGCTGATTATGATGGGAGGATGACCTCATAGTTTTTGATGCCATCTTCCAATTTATATAACCAAGCCCTAAGCATGCTTTTTAAAAATAATGGCCCTAAATTGCTGACAACTTGTCATCTGCTCAGACTCGTAAATCTTTCTGTGCTCCCTAGACTGAATGGGATCAGCTGGAGCAAGAAGCCTTTGTGCAGTCCTGCATTTACTGCACTTGGCGAGTGACCTCCGATAGAGCCGTGTGTTCCCTCCGAGCAACATGGGTAATGATTACAGTGACAATGCTGCTATTGTGTCTAGAGGTTTGGGGCTGTAATTTCATAATGAAATTGAAAAACATGACTTTAAAAACCTGAATATTGCACAGTAATTATGTTTAAGTATCACAAATCATCTCCCTGTATTTAGTTAGGTGTTTGAGATATGGCCTCTATTTGTGGAGTGCGGTCACGTTGTTTCATACGTCTGCAAAATGGAAGGCTTCTAATTTATGGCTAAAATGTGGGAATTGCTTTCTCTTAATGGGAAGGTGACAAGAATGGTATTGAATTTGAAGGAGCTGGTTTGCTTCGTTGACTAGTTTCAAGAAAGGTTGTAGAACAGCTGCCAAGGTAAAGAAATGCTTAGATCTTTTCATGGTTAAATTTCCAGGTACTTAGACAAGACTACAGGCTTTCTCATTAGAAATTGACTGACGTAGGCTTGCCTGGGAAATTCTCCAGGCCTTCAGAAAGCAGTGCAGTTACAAGGGTATGAATCTTTACCTAAGGTGGGATTTCTGGTATAGGTGAAAGACTTACCTCCGGTTTGTTTCCCACAGGTAAGTAGCATACTGGCTATACCTGGTCCATTCACTGACTGAGAATTTGCATGTATCTGTAGGGTCTTTAGTTTGGCTGAGCCCTGGTGAGGTGGGAGGATGGGGAAGGTATAGGTGGTGGCAGAAAGCTGGTAAGCATTCCTAGTGGGTGAGAAGGGGAGAGTTAGGCTCAGGGCTATTCCTTGATATGAAGTTAGAGGGGAAGGTGGTTTAAGACTAAAGATGTACTTGGTTTCTAGGAAACATCATGTGTAAAATGATCATAGCAGGAAGTTATAAAAGGGATAATTATTACTCAGTCGTTTACTGATTTTTCTACTATGAGCCAAGCAGTTTTTGTTACCATTTTTAAACTTCACAGTAGACACTGCTATAGAGGCCTACTGTCCCTATACTACCTCTCATCCTTAAATAATTTCTCTTTATATTGGCACTACAGAATATCCCTTTTTCCCAAAATCTTTCCTTCCAGATTTTCTTGGTCTATAAGGCTGAGTATTCAGAGTATCTGAAATGCTTTGAGCTACTGCTTGTTGATGAAAATGTAATCTGTCACCAGCATTGGAATCACCTTTGGAACTAGCTAACCTCTACATTCCCAGGTGTCATCCACATGCCCTTCCCACATATATTCTGGTTCATGAGGTGGTGTGAGAGAGTTTGTAGTCTAGAAATCTGCATTTTAAACAACCATCCCAGGGACCTTTATGTACGATAAATTCTGAGAATCACTGCCTTAGAACCCTCTCTTCCAGGAGCAGGGCTATCCCAATGCATATGTTCTGTTGAAATTTGCTCTGTGGAAACAGGGACCTATTCAGTCCCCTGCTTAAGCCTATTGACGTAGATATTTTGGGTGAAAATGCTTGCTTCAATTGATTCCATTTTCTCTGGATGTAAGGAAGGCTGGGCTTCTTTACAGCTTTATCCACCCTTGGAGATAGCACATAGAGGAGGAAGGTCCATATCTGATGTTTTCTCTCAAGGCCTGCTAGGGAAGAAGTGTCCTACTGCCAGCAGTAAACTTGTTACTATCTAGTATCTATGGTTGTTTCTGTTTCCACTGGACACTCACTGAAAATTCTAGCACTATTCATGTTTTTGGCAAAGTATATAAAAATAGCAATTCAATGAAATTCATCAAACATTTATTGAGTAGCTGCTGAGGCTGAAGTGTGGTGCCAAGGGGAACAACATAGAGAAGTAAAACAGTCTCTAGCCTCCAGCCTCCATCCAGGAGGCTGTGTTCTAATGATGTAGATAGACTTGACACAGAACTGTGGCAAACTTAGCTATAACTTGCCACATGATAGTGTCTTCTAAAAAGTGAAGTCAGACTGCTACAGGAATGTCAGGGTGGAAACAGTTCTTTTGGGTTAGGCAAATGGCTTCTTTAGGGAAATAGTCCAGCAATGGCTCTCAGTCTTGCCTGTGCTTTAGAATCACCTGGTATATTTTTAAAATTCCTCATGTTCAGGTCGCACCACATAGCAATCAGATCAGAATTTCTGAGTTGAGACATAGGCATCAGTATGTTTTAAGGTGCTCTACATGATTTTAACATGCAGCCAAGACTTAGAGCTACTGATATAGAAGATACGTAGGTTGTTACTGTGAAGAAGGGATAGGCAGAAAAGGAAAGGTATTTCAAGCATGAACAAAGGCCTAGAGGCAGCAAAATGGAAGCTCTAGTTGGAGAATGCTGCTTAATAGGGTGTGATTGGACCATAGGACTCCTGGAGTGAGTGTGTGTGGGGGGGATTATGCTGATTAGGTAGGATTGGATTAAAATATACCAAGGATTTGGGAGACTTCATGTTTTTGCAGTGTCTTTAGACTCCTTATCTCATTAAATGGAGAATGAGTCCCCTTGAAATTCTTATCACCCAAGGTACTGGTCATTTAGGGCAGGTCACAGGAGGTAAGCTCAGTTCCCTTTGCAAGGCTTCTTGCCTTAGACCTTCTATCTCAAGCTTGTGTCATGCTTAACACTTTCTCTTGGCATCTGCTCTTTGGCATTTTTCTTTTTTAAAAGCAAACTAAAGATAACTTAGGGTCAGAGTGGCAGGAAGGTATTGATGTTACACAAAAAATGTCAATATTTCTCATTTTTTTTTGCTGGATTCCTCCTGTGAGTATGATGTGGGAGAATTTTTGGACATACTTGGGGCAGATGTTTGTAAGTACAGTGTGTCTGTTTCTATGTTCTTGCAGCTGCATCCATTTTGTACGTGATTCCAATGAGGACTGGTACTTTATCTGCTTATTGCTGTTTCCAGGAAGTTAATTTGCAGGTGCTATAAATATGCATGGTTCATATACTTCATTTATTCTTTCTCCCTCAAAGCCTCTCCTCGTTATTAGGCACTTTTGATTTGTCTGTTTGATGCTTGTATTTTTTTTTTTTATGTCACTATTTTGATAGTAACAATAAAGGCAAAGCCACTCAATTATATGGGACTCTTTCTGTGCTTTGGGCAGGTGCAGCTGTGCAGCCCAGGGGTAAGTCCATATGTCAAGGTCTTGTCTTTGTTGTTACAAGTAGAAAAACAAAAATTCAGGAGAGAGCTAATTTTCTTCATTACTAGTATATAGACTATGTATTCACAAAAACAAATCTTAAAATCATGCCATCCATGTACCCACCCATTCATTCATCTCTTCACTCACCATCCATCCATTCATCCACCCACCCACCTGTTCATTCACCCAGCCATCTGCCTATCCCTTTAGAGAAGGAAACACAGCATAGGAGTTAAAGAGTACAGACTCTGGAGCCAGTCTGCTTGAGTGCAAATGATGACATCTCTATTTGTTTAATCTGATTTTCTTTCATCTTTAAAATGGGGGTAATAATAGTAACATCACAGAGTTGTGATGATTAAGGGATTAATATATATAAAGTGCTTAGAAAGTACCTGGACATAGGAAGTTTTAAGTTTGCTGCTGCTGTTGTTATTATGGTTGCTATTATTAGCTGTTGCAAAGAAATACATCAACAGATGAATTTGGTCTATTGGCTTCTAGTTTTTTGATCTTAGAATTTATAGGGAAATAAAAGGTTGAAAGGAAGGTTGGGCTGGATCTTGAAAGTCTCTTGATTTCAGATTTTAGGATCCGTAGACAGTGATAAATCCCTCAGATTTTGTTCTTGGTAAGAGATGTCCATCAGAAAGTTATTCTTGCAACTTTGCACAAAATAAATCATTAGGATTACAACAGTTAGGCTATTTTAATGGTCCAAAGCACAGTAAGTCAAGGAAATGAATGAGAATAGTGATGGAAAATAGACACCAGTAGTTGGATACAAAAGATTATTTCTGTAGGTAGATTCTACTTGGCTTGAGAAAGAGAGATAGGAAACTAATTTGGAACCAAAAATATTGGTGAACTAATGCTTTCAATTTTCATCTTTGATGAGAAGGGAACTTGTTATGTAGGTATCATTACTGGATCTAGGAGGCAGAGGTGCTGGTGCCAGAACACAGAGCTTAGGCTTTCCTTTTCTGTGCTTTTACGTGGCTCGTTACAAACAGGACCCAGTTAGCTCTTAAAGCCATGTCTGCCTGTTCTCCTTTCCACCTAATTACTGTGTGGACCTCGGGTTCATGCACAGAGTTGCCTTGATTAAACAGTAAATTTATGGAGCTGTAAATGTTCAAATACTGCTTTGAGAGGGTCCTTCAGATCTTAATATTCAAGGCTTCTGTGGGTGGGCTGAGAAAAGCCACTGTGGATGTTTTTCAGATTCTGGAGTGGACACCTTAAGTTCTCCATGCTGTTCACATCTTTTCTTCTTCAGTAAGCAGTAAACAGACAGTGTAGTTAAAAGATGTGACCTAACTGAAGATAGGTAAAGTGACCAAGTGTTGAAAATAGGGAAGAGACCACATAGTCCTACAGTCTTTCCCAGAATCAGACATTTTTGTGGTGTGATCTGGAAGAAGAAAAAAACATTTATGGCCAAATCTCACTAAATTGAATAATTGTGGGGATGGTGCAGACAGATTTGCAGGGTAGTTGGAAAGAAAGTCAGTTCTATTTTTTTAGTTATAGAGTAGTAACTTGAGCAGGGACAACGAAGTGTTGCCTAGCAGAGTTTTTGAGGGGATTTGGCCTTTATATTTAGGAATATCAATCATTAATATTAAATTAATATTTGATTTTTTTAAAACTTTTTTTGATGGTGTGATTGTATCTGTATGATTTCTTTTATGCTCTCATTTGCCCTGATTCTTGCGTCTGCCTAGCCTGAGTCCAGATTGCCCTAGAAGTTTTGAATTAACTCTGTGGAGGATGTTTATTGAGGGGATCCAATGGAGTCATATGTGCAAAGTTTCTAGTGTAGTGGAGATTAGTTCATTTTCCTCCCTCTTTTCACTTTGAATGAGGATGGCTAAGGTTTGAGTTTTGGGATACTGCTCCTACTTCCATCTTAGGGAAGAGATTCTGAGACCTAGGGATGGTTGAGGTAAGGGGGTGAGGAGGAGTGTTACTCAGAGCCCAGGTGTGCATCCTGACATTCTTGTCTTGAAATCAGTTGTTCTCAAACTGCCCTATTCCTGAAATCACCTGGGGGACTTTTTACAAGTTCAGCTTCCCCCCTCCCCCCTCCTCAAGGGATGGGGTCAGGCTCCATGGATCTGTGACGACTTGCTCTCTGGCAGAGATTAGGTGCAAATCCCAACACCAAACCCCTCCGGTACCTCCCACCCCAGATTGCTGTGCTCACAGTGTCCACTCAGCCTTCCTGGGCTGGCAAGAAGGCAGTGGTTTTCTCAGCAGAGATGTGAAGCTCATATCTCCTTTTTTTAGTCCTTTTAAATTCACTGTAAAGAACATTTTAGATATGCAGCAAATCAGGAAGGAAGACTGACTAACCTTGCCTGTCTCCAGAGTCTCACAGAGTTAAAAGGAAGTGCTTGCACTCGGAGGCACCTGGGGATTTGTGGTGTTCCAGAAGACCTCAGCTCTCAAATGGATTCTTGGCAGCCTCACTGATAATCACAGTGTGATTGCTACTGGGCTTCCTCATTTAAGATGCTCTTAAATTTTCTTTTCTAACAGTATAAGGTTATATCTTCACCAGCTCCTCAGATTTTAAAAAAAGATACACAGGAAGGCAAAACAAATCCCAGAACACTTTTCTTCTCTTTCTAAAGGTTACAAATATAAATCATATTTGAGAACAATGAATGGACCTTATTTTTTATTTTCAGAAAGCTGGGCCTCTGGCATCTTAACAAAAGTCTTATTTTAGAAAGGAAGGAGACTGGTGTAGTAGAAGGGCTATGCTCTGGGGATCAGGAGCAAACGCTGTCACCAGCTGCCTGGGGCCCCTTGGTCAGAACTAGTTTCCATTTTGAACCATTTTCTCTGTCTGCACAGTGTAGAAGCCCTGAAGCTATTGCAGCTCTAATGGTTTTATGATTCTTGTGATGGGCTCAATGCCTGCATGATAGGCATTTTCTAGATTTTCTTGCCCTATTTCAAATTTGTGAGAGATAGCATGTACCGTCCCTCTTTGCTACACTGCGTGTATCTCTTCATTAGTGTTTCATAAAACTTATGTTAGTGCTGGAGGGACCCTAAGAGAAAATGTGGTTCACCCCTTCACTCATTTTACACAGGAGACAGATGATACCCCAATTGACTTTCCCTAAGGG
Source organism: Eidolon dupreanum (assembly GCA_028627145.1). Classification (NCBI taxonomy): domain Eukaryota; kingdom Metazoa; phylum Chordata; class Mammalia; order Chiroptera; family Pteropodidae; genus Eidolon; species Eidolon dupreanum. The sequence goes on along the minus strand of CM053501.1, from coordinate 19,563,385 downwards.
TGGGCCATAATTTCATCTTTTCACTTTACTATTTGCCTTTCCCTTCAGTGTGTTTTTAAAGCATTACATTGCCCCCTTACCACACTCCTATAAGTTTCATGTATCTTCCATTTTTCCTGGGACACTGGAATATTCAGTTGCAGTTCTGGGCACAAGTGCTTCTGTAGCTTCCAGTTGTGTGTGGTGTTATTTTTTTTATTTTTTTTTATTTTTTGGTGATATACTCCTCGTAAGAAGAATTTGATCTTGCAATGCTGATATATTTATATACTGTACTGTAATATTTTTATTATATACATATTAGAAAGTACATAAGGATGACATGAGAAATAACTATAAATGAAAAATATAATTTTTTCTTCCCCTATCCCAGTGGATCAATTTATACCTTCACTGGTTTTGAGGATTACTGATCCTAGACAGTGGTGAGTTCAGAGTTTAGACTGCCAGCCTTAAAATTTCCTGTGGCACTTGTTATGCTAATTCAGGAACTTTAGCCCAGACCCACTGAATGAGAATGTGTCTTGGTGGGACCTGGAAGTCTGTATTTTCAACCAGTTCTCCTGGTGCTCCCGAGGCCCAGCCCATTTTGGGAACCATCATTTTAGACAGGCGGTAGGTGTCATTTGTAGGTACCTGAGCATGGGACTTCTTATATTGACATCAGAGTTTGCTCAGGGGCCACCACTAAATAGACAGAGACCCAGTTAACATGTGGAAAATCAGACTGGCAATTTTTATGAAAGTTACATAGGAGGGTTTTCTCAAAAACTCTACAGATTCTCTAGGTGGTTTTTTGATTTGTAACTCCAAGTGTTTGCTATTGTGCTTTGGTCTTTTTTTTTCTAATTGGAAATGAAATATTATTGAAAATCTAATAAAGATAATGAAAAATTAAGACAATCAACATTTACCAAAAGGGATTTAAGGGTTATTGTTTTTAATAATTTATGTATCTATAACCTGTGTTTGAAAGGATATTTCAGTCCTGGTTATTGGGTAGGTACTCTCTGAAGCATTCACATGAAATCAGTGTAAGTCAGACAAACATGTAACAGGAAATTTGTTTCTAACTATTCACTCCAGGTCAGCATGCTCCCAGCTGCCTTGTGGGTCAGGGTTATCTGTTCCTGTATCAGCTTTAGGAAGTCTCCTACTCAAAGCTCTAAGTAACAAGAATGCAGGCCATTTGAGAAAATGTGATAATTAAGATTCAGCCACTAAATGAAGGCTGAATAAATAGAAATCAGCAGCAGCAAAAGCAAGAGAAGCAGTTGAGCTGGTGGGAATGGGTGGGTAAGTCATAATTATATCTGGGATCACCAGATACATCTTGATGTAGAATTCCAGAGCAGCCCTTCCTTTTGGTATCTTCTCCTGTCCTTAGATTTGGCTAGGTCTCCCTAACATTAGGCACTCCACTGGGGTGATCTTGTGAAGCTACCCTTGCCCAGATACTTACTCTAGTTTGGGTTTTTTTTTTTTTTTAAACTCCTACAGCACCTGGTATTCCTAGGTGGTCTCCCACCCAAGTACTAAGCAGGCCCAACCCTGCTTAGCTCCTGTATTTTAAAAAACATGCTCACTTCCCTACCAGCCTTAGTTCATAGTTTTTCAGTTTCTCTGGCAGTGAGTGTGCCGAAGGTCAGGAGTTCTGGCAGAGTTTGATTCAGGTCTTCTCTCCCTATAGCAGCTAGCATAGGCCTTGGGGCACAGAGGCTCTTGACAGGAACTGATTCAAGTTTTCTGATTCAGAAGGCCAAAAGTGATGGGGTCCCTGCCCTCTTCTCTAGCCACAAACAGGTCTTGCAGCTCTCCCTGGCTCCTCCCTGCTCTGTTCCTGAAAAGGGCTCTGTTTTTGTTTCTGAGCCTTCTCATTTGTTTATATTCCATCTATTTGGAGGTCTCACCCCCTTACTTTTTTACTTGGCTAATTCCTACTCATCTTCAAATAAATATGTGTAAATGACACTTCTTTCACTCTTCCTAAACTAAGGTAGATATCCCTGCTTTCATGGTTTTTTCACTTCCCCAAGAATAACCTTTTTGTTATAGTTTTTGGCCCTTGCTTTATTGTTATCCCCCCATACTGTTTGTTCTACCAGGATAAGGATTCTAGTTATCCTGTTCATCATGATGTTTCCTCATTGCTAAGCATAACATGTGGGACATTTCTCAACTGAATAAAATAAATAATAATAAAATATGTGTCAGTTAATGGGGTGATTGGTAAGGATATACTTGCCAGTTTCAGTGGTGGTAATTAACATTGCTAGTATTAACTGCTAGGTTCTATGAGAAAGAATGATTAAAAATAAATGAGAAATGAAATTGATGATCAAAAAGCTTTTTTCCATAGGAGATTTTTGATTTTTTTAAATTTATTTTTATTTCCTTTTGTTTCTGATAGTTTTCTTTATTTTTTCTTTTCTTTTTTTAAATTTTGTTTATTATGGTGACATTGGTTAACAAAATCCAGTAAGTGTCAGGTGTACAAATCAAAATCTTTTATGTGCTTCTTGATTCCTAGTGCTGGGCAAAACTTTCTGCAAATTAAGCAACATGTTTTGATGAATTTATCAAATATAAAATATGTAAAATTAAAAAGACATTACTGTGCAGTAAAGCATTTACTACATTATATACAGTCTGTAAAAAACAACTAAAAAATGTCAATAAAAGCATGCATTCATTTATTCATTCACTTATCAGGTTTATTCTTTGTATAATGTGTGCCAGGCACTATTCTAGATGCTCAGGATCCAACAGTGAACAAAACATAAAATATATGACCCCAAGGAACATTCATTCTAGTGGTGGAGACAGTTAATAAAGGAGATAAGTGGAATATCTAGACTATTTAGAAGCTATCAGGTGCCAAGGAGAAAAATGAAGGAGGAAAGAGACACAGGAAGTGCTGTAGTGTATGTGTTGTAAGTGGTGGATGCAATTTTAGATTCAGTGACCAGAAAAGGAGTCACTGAGAAGACTCTTGCATAACCACCTGAAATGGGGTGAGCAGGACAGATTATCTGAGAGAGGGCGGGTAAGGAGGCCATGAGGTAGATGGTTTGCTTGGTTCTTTGGAATGTTTTCATGATCTTTCATGTTTGATACATTAACTAGACCAACAGGTGGGGATCAAAAGTGTTCTCTTTTATCAGAATCTGTACATGTTTTCTCTCTTTGGAAAGTTGCCCTGACTAAATCCTTAGCCTGAATATGTATGTTAAGCATAGCACATTTATTTTTTTCTTAAAGTTAGTTTGATGGAAAAGGCCCTAAAGAAGCTTTTATTTTTTCCTTTTTGTGGTCCAGAATTCATGCTTTGTTATCTGTGCTTACTCTCTAAGGTAGTGCTTACTCTCTAAGGTAGTCTGTGGTGAAACCACCTCTCAAATTTTGTATTCCTTAAAGGCAGGGTATATTTCTTGCTTAACTAGTTTATACAAGTCTTATTACCGTATCCCCTGCATTGGGACCTGATATCTTATTTTGGCTAGTAATGGAAGGGCTTTTCTATCTTCTTCTGTCCCTCCAGATGACTTATCTGTTCTCCTATAGCACTGACTGTGAACTCATTTCATTACTTAATGAAAATTTATCATATATAATTGCTTATTTTGTACACTGTGTTATCTGTCCAACTAGAGAGGAACTTGTGTTTTCTTTCTGAACTATAGACTGCTGGCTCATAGCAGGTGTGCTATAACCATCACTGATTTCTGTTGGTCAAAGTGCTTGTTTCTTTTGGGTGAGTGAACCAAAATCTTATTTTCCAGTGTTCTGTTTTTCTGGATTACAGTCTAGATCTTGGGTTCAGCTCTACTTAAGACTTGGCCCAGGCATGCCACTGGAGGGCCCAACAGAAACGTATAATTAGTGAGGTATGAATCTTTTATGAATTCTTAAATTTTAATAAATGCATGGATTTTTGTGAAAAATACTGGTTTTCTTCAGAGTGATAGTTCTTCAGAAATCCTGTGTTGACTGATCATGACATAAACATTATAAATTAATTGTCCTTTCAAATTTTATTGATATTTTCTTTCTTACCCGGTGGTCATTTCCTCAAAAATAGTTCCTTACTCTAAGACAATACCTTATGCCTAATAAAAGAGAATGACAAAGCCAGGTTCAGCTGTGGGTGCTAGACTAGCTCCTCCCACAATGTACAATAATCAGATCTGTGTCTCAGCAGAATTATAAATGGCTGCATTTCATGGCTCTCCTTAGGAATTGCTTTGCTTGGAGTCCTGTTGTTGAAACTGCTGATGTACTGAACAGTGTTTGCTATTTAGCCTTCGACTCTGGATGGCACCAATTGGAGATAACTCTTGGAATAAATGCTGCCCAACTTGTCACATGTGGTCACCTTCTGAGGACTGTGCATATGACTGTGAGGGGGCCATCCAGGAGGCTCTGATGCCCACCAATATACCACCACTCACTAGGTTTCCTTCCTTATAATGACTTTGCTTTTCTGGAAATCTTTCCTGTCTTGGTCCAACTCTGTGTCCCATTTTACACACCCACCCCCGCCCCAACAAAAATCCCTTTAATTGTGGACAGTTATGGAAAATACAACCTAAGAACTTGGAGTTGAAAAATAAACCCTGTCTTCCCAGGCAAAGTCAGTACCAGCTGTAAGCTAATTAAATGCAACAGTTCACAGGTGTTCCCGGGGAGGACTTTAACACAGTGGCACACACTCTTCTCTTTGGGACTTGTTAACATTTTTCAGAGCTCTTTAAATTTCATTTTCCAGTGACACCACACTTAACAGGGAAACAGAAGGGATGGAGATGGGAGTGCTGCTTATGGATGGAGGTGGAAACCATAACACAAACACAGGCGTGTGCACATGTGTGTGCACGTGTGCACACACACATACACACACCTGTAGTTGACTCTGAATTTTCACAAACCATAACTGTGTTGCAAGTGTCCCCATGGGGGGGCTAGAGCTTTGTGAAACTTCCCATACCTTTGATGTTGAATTAGAACTCATTATTTGCTTCTCTAGCATGTCAGAGAATTACCTAAGTTGGTTCCTGGTTTGGCTCTGAAATACTGAGTTTAGGGTAAATTTGAAATATCACTTTGTCCCTACTTTCCAAAAGTCAGTAAAGAGTTGCCATGATAACTAATCCTATAATATCTTTAATGAAGTGTTTTGTCATGAGGTCACTGCACAGAGGTAGGTGCATGTATACTTATTAGCCCAGACTGTTTTATCATTTTCCTCATCCATTAATTTTATTCCTTATTGAGAGCCAAAATGTAGCATCATGGGCTCATAGTTACATGGAGGATGGTAACAGACCTGGGTTGTTGTCTACAATCGTGTAAATTTCGTCATTACATTTCTCATGCCTCCAGTTGTGGCATCTCTGGGTTCCATCCATCCCTTTACAACAAAGTAATGCTTCTCAAAGTGTGGTCGTCAGATCAGCAATGTTGGCTTCAAACAGTGGAACTTGTTGGAAGTGCAGATTTTCAAGGCTCTATTTTGATTTCCTGAATCAGAAAACTTTGAGGGTGTGGGAGGTGGGAGGAAGCCAGCAATTTGTGTCTTAAGACTTCTCCAAATTCTGTTACATGCTCAAGTTTAAGAATCACTGCACAGACAGGAGTTGCTTTCCTTTTAGCCCCTTGAGCTTGCAGCGGTTGAAATTTTAACTTTTAGATGATGGTGGGCAGTTATGTCTTCCTTTAAACTCTTCCTCAGTGCTGTCAGTCATCAGATGCAGAATGCTGATGTGAGGATATTAAGGTGACCCACTGTGGCAGTGCTTGCAGCCTCAGCCCAGTGCCTTGTGGATTTAAACGGCAGCCTTGGTAATAGGTAGATACAACTGCAAAGATATTGTGAGATTACATGGCAAGGCTTTTAAATACACCAACTTTACATTTGCGTTAAGTATTTTCCTCAGTGTTGGCATTTTTGAAATCATCCTTTACCTCTGCCCCCTGGCCAGAAATTTCCTTGTGAGAACTGTATTTGCTTTGGAGAGACTGTCATGATGGAAAATGGTCAGAACAAGGAGATATGAAAAGGCAGACTTTCTTCATATTTCTCTTTCAGAAGAAATTCCAATGAGTTAAGGGTGCTTCAATTCCTTGGTGAGGCAAAGATCACAGTAGGACGTACAGGGATAGAGTGCAACGGTAAGAAAATACCAAATAACGTGTGTACAAGAAAATACGCAGGAAAAAAAAAAAGATCTAAGAAAGATGTAGAGGAAATTCTAATTCTTCTGGAAGATTTTATAAGTCTGTGTAAAGGTGAAAGGAAGTGTGGGTCCGAGGCCTATCTGTGATCCAGGCTTGCAGCTAGGAATAGGACCCCGGATTTGGAATGTCGCATTAGTGTAGGACACCTACAATATGTAAACATAATTCAGCTTACTGTATCACGCATGTGTGGCTGAATGCTACTATTGTACTCTGATATGTGTGGAGCCCATGCGATCACCCGGGGAGGGGAAAAAGAGCAGAAGCAGAAGCACACACTCCGCAATAGAAGTGCACTCCTCGGAGTAAAGTTGGTGCCTGCCGTTTCATTCGCATGTTGGCCTCTTGTGCATTCTTCCAACTGGGTGTCTCATCACCGAAACCTTCCCTTCTCGATCAGCTCGGCACTGACACCAAGCAACCTATATCAGTTCATCTCAGGTTTGGAGTATCCTAAAAATTGTAGTAGCAATGAACTGTTTCCTCCTGAGACAACTTTAAGAAGCAGAACCAACTTTTATTTTCCTTAGGAAGTGTGGATGTGACGCCTCCAGTAAGCACTAAGTTACTCTGGGATGATAGTATTTCAGCAGCAGGGATGGGTAGTTTTCTTTCTGCTGACAGAATCCCACCAGTCTTCTTCCTCCAGCTTCAAAACGACTGAAGACAAAATATGAATATGAGGACAAAATTGAAGATTTAGCTGCTTCTTAGGATATCCATCTAAAGGTTTAATAGGAGATGATGTTCAAAGAGGATAGATATATACCTTATATTTCTTAAGCGCTTCAGAAAATGAGGTATTGTTCTGAGGGATTTACATGTGTTGATCTGTTACTCCTTATATAGTCTTATGAGCTAGGTTTATTATTTTCATTTTATACTTGAGGAAATGGAGGCACAGAGATAGAGGTTAAGCCATCTGCCCAAGACCACACAGCTAGTAAATGGATTTTAAATCCAAGCATTTCATTCCAGAGTCCTTGGCTTTAACCATTATATTCTACTGAACTTATCCATAGGCTCCCTTTTGTGATTCCAAGTTAAAGAATTGTCATAGATTAGTTTTTTACTACAATAAAAGTGCTTATTTGTCAGACTCTTGTAACAAACTACCCTAAAACTTAACAGCTTAAAACAGCAAACATTTGCTATCTCAGTTTCTGTGAGTCAAGAATTCCTAGGTGGTTTTTGCTCAGATTATTTCATGAAATTACAGTCATGATGTTGGCTTGGACTGCTGTCATCTGAATGGTTGGCTGGAGCTGGACAATCCACTTCCAAGATGATGCACTCATATGGCTTTTGGCAAAAGGCCATGGTTTCTCACCACCTGGACCTCTCCACAGTGACCTCTTGACATCACAGATGGTTACTCGAGAGTGAATGATTCAAGAGAGAGACCAATGACCTGGTCTTACAAGTCATAACTGTCATTACTGCCACATTCTATTAGTCAGAAGCAAGTCACTAAGTACAGTCTACACTCAAGGGGAGGAGAATTAGGCTCCACCATGTAGTAAAGAATTTCTGGACATATTTTAACCACAGCACTAGGCCTCACTCCACACATACTAAATCAGACAAACTCTCTGGGTATGCTCAGTGCATTTTTAACAAATCCCCCCAAATTATTTTTTTTCACAACACGTCATGTGATATTTGTTGAGTGATTTAGTCTGGAAGTAAACGAATACTACAATGGTACTAACCCAGTTTATTTAAGAAGCTAGAATTTTTTTTCACCTATTTAGTGTTCTAAATATTTAAGGTTTATGCTTAGGCACTCCATCAGATGCTAACTAGATAATATAGTAGACTATTTTCTTAGACTTCATTTTTTCTGGGTAAGCCTTTAGCTTTTTTTCTGTAGCTCAGCCAGCCAGATGAGCCCCACCTCTTGCCTCTAATTTAGCTACTTTCAATATATATTGCCAAAATAGGAACTTTATCTTGCAGAAAGAAATTAAGTATATGGCTAGTCAGCGCAAGGCAAAAGGGTGTCCTGAGATTTTTGTCTTAAGATCCAGAGTGAGTGGAGGCAAATAGCTGATGAGCCTCTGGCTCATTGGCTTCTACAGCTGAATGCTTTCTGTTAGATGAGGGGTACAACACCAAGAGTTTGCAAATGATAATCAAGTGGCTTCTGGAGCCCCTCTAATCTGGACATTGCTCTACCTTAGATGTCAAAGGCTTTTGATAGGCAATCAGGACTCCTTCTCCATATAGCTATCATTTTCTTACTTTTCCATCAACATTACCTCTTAGTACTGACTTCTTGCCCATAAGGAATGCAGTTGGTTATTTCAGAGTGAAGGATGCACGTCATGGAAATGCATAACTCCTTTTCAAATTTGTATACCAACCACTGATTCACTTTCTTCCCTGTCCCGTATGAAAGAAGGCAGATAAATACAGATGCTCAGAAACATGGTCTTATATTTCACCTGAAATTCCTTGCTTAGTAGAAGCTCACAATTAGAGGATAAAAACTCCAGAGAGGAAATAACACAACATTGCCTGTGAAGAGATGCCTTTTCAGCATAAGAGAGCTTTGCACCAAGAATCTGTGATTACACACCGGAACAGCCATATGATAGAGCTGACATGCCCCAATAGGTGCAACAGATTGTTCTGCTTGTAACCAATCAATACCACAATTAACAGATATTTATTGAACACCAAGGAAACACCCTGATTCACAGTGCACTCATCAGCTATTTATTAGAGTAATATGAAACCTCCTGACCCCCCTGTCTGCCTTCACGCTTGCCCCTGCCCCCAATAAAATCAATTCTGTACATTGAAACCAGAATGGATTTTCCTAAATATACATACTTGACCAAGTCACTGACCTACTTAAAATGTTCTGGCTGATGATCAGCATCCAGCTGAAGCCTGCATTTCCTGGCATGACTTAAAGGGGTCATTCATAATCTGACCCCTCCTGACTGCTTCCCCACTGCTGCTGCTTCACACACATTCTGGATTCCTACATTCAGACACTTCCCACTTCCCCAATGTACTCACCTCTCTGGTGCTGCACAAGAGTGGCTAAGGGCACTGGCCTAAGAGCTCAGTAGGCTTTGATTCAAGCCCCAGTTCTGTAACTTAACTAATTTTATCATCTTGGTCAAGTTACTTGACATTTCTGAGCCACAGCCTCACATGATTCTTGTGAAGATTAACTGTGATAATATTTAAAATGCTTAGCACAATGCCTGGCCCATAATTAACACTGAATGAATATTGCTGTTCCTATTATTAATGATGTGTGGAAAGCCCCTGGCACACAGTAGATGTTTAATAAAGGAGAGAGCCTTTCCTCCCTGAGCCTCAGTCTCTTCTGAGTGGAGTGATCATGAGCAGCCCTAGCTCAAGAGTCTGATTTGGGGTAGGAGTGGCATCAGTGAAGGTAGAAAAGCAGAATGTTAAGAGACAGAAAAAGAGTGGAGGATTAGAGGAGAATAGACTTAGAAAGGGTTATGTGTTTCCACGTGATCTTTCCTCTGTGAGAATGATTAATGGCATTCTTTGTGAGGTAGAGAAAAATTGTGGTGGGCTGGGATTCAGAAGAAAGAGACAACCTGTCTTGGGAAAGTCACTACTTTCTGGCTTTTGTTAGTTCATCTGTAAAATGTTTTTTTTTTGTTTTTTGTTTTTTTTTTTTTGTTTTGTTTTTTTAGAATTAATGCAGCTATTTTGTTTAAAAGCTTTTCAAGGACTAGAATGCATACTGTGAAATAAGGTGATAATATTATACTCCTAATCGTACAATTCACAGCATTTTTAGAAAACATTTTTGAAAGCAACATTTTAGTATTTACATGCAGTTGATGCTGAAGCGTATAACCCCTAGTGATGGAGTTTGATAGGAGGCAAGTTACACATCTTGGAAGTGTCTCTAATCTTTCCCCTCATGCCACCTGAATCTCTCATTTGGGAGGAGCCCAACCAACTTTTGAAGTGGTTCTTTGGCCAGAGTGCTTTACTTCGTACCACTCAACATACTGTTGAATGAGTTACCTTCATAAACGAGAAATCTGAAGGGCCTCATGGAAAGGATACTTATCATAGACATATGGAACCAGGAAGAATTGTTTCAAACCTAAAACAGACTAAAACCTGACCCAACATTCAGTTTCCCCATCTGTGATCTGGGTTTCATAATGGCCACCCTGCTGCAACACTTTGAGGTTTCAAAGGCACATGTGGCTGTCTAACATATGTCTGGCCTGTAATCCACGTATGAGTCTTTTCTTACTCTTGTGTGCCCTAAATATCCAAATCCAGTCTTCAGTCAAGGAGCGGGTCTTGACAGATGGGATTTAAGGCCCCCCTTTCTGATCTTATTTGTACTCTATTACTTCTAAGTCCCCTCCTCCAATAAAGATTATCCTTCATACTCAAAGCCCTCCAGGTGATTTTAAAGTAAATCACAGCCTTAGCTTTTCCCTTCTCCTGTGCCTCTGGCCTTGCTGTACCTGCTCTTAGTAATGACTTTCTTAGGCCCATGGGTCTTGAACATCCTGTTGACATCATAGCTTTCACCCAAACCACCCCTCTCCACCTGGTGGAATCAGTACTTCATTCCCTGTGCTCCTATTGCTTGTTTTATTTCTACTCTCGTTCTTATCACATTCTACCTTGTACCATAGTCATTTCTATGTGTGTATTCCCTTCTGGAGTGAGAGCCTCTGGAGGGCAAAGGCTGTTGTTTTATTTTGTGCTATATTTTCCCACCCCCAGAGTGCTTGGCGCAGTTGGGGTTTAGTAAATACTGTTTGAATAAATGCATGAATGAAATTGTCTCTCCTAGTCCTGTTTGTAATACTGTACTGCAGACCAGGTGAATATAGAATTTTGGCTTAGTAGGTTTAGTTTAGCATAGGAGGGGAGTTTTCCAAGAAGCAGTAGTGGCTTTGTAAACAGAAATTGCCTTTAATCTTGTGGAAAACACATGCCATCCCTCTCCATAATAGTCTCAATTACAGGAGAGCATTGTGTTACTGTAAAAACACAAGTAAATAAACCTATGACAATACTGTGTTTGGGAGATAAAACCACATAAAAGGTATCTTTCCCCAACTCTCCAGCATGATAATTAGGGTGTTTCTGGGAGAAAAAAAAAGAGGCCAGCAAAGAACAAGTGATACCATGTTTAAAAACACTTATAACTGGGAAGGTGGGAGTAAGGGGTTGCATTTTCGATCCAGCACAAATATACAGGTTCTTAGCTTCTGCCAGACTGGATGCTGTATTGATTGCATTGTATGATAAATTTGGGCACCAGCGTTACCAAAGATGGGCTGGCTGTACCTAGATGGGCAGAAAGCATCACCCAGAAGGTGGTGCTGTAAAATTTATCTGCCACACTTTACCTAAACGTGTCATATTCTTCTAAGTGCTGGATCTCCATTGGCTCCAGGATTCCCTCAGTGAGTCCATTGCTGGGAGTTACAACTTTTCACTGGCTTTTGTTTACTGATGCCCATTTGAATGTCTGCCTAGCTCTTTTTAATTCTAGGGTTCTGGATCCAAGTTCTTTTGAGGACAGAGTAGGAACGATTTTGTCAGTCACTGAAACCAGACAGAATAGAACCCAGCCACTTTTCACCACCTCCTTTGCCACCACCCTGAGCTGAGCTGCCATCATATTTCGCTTAGATTGCCTCATTAGCCTCTCAGCTGTTTTTACCTCTGTTCTCCTGCAAGAGGTGTTCTTCTCTCAGCAGTGAGTCATCCTTTTAAAATGTACTTAGATCCTATGAATCAGTTCAGAATCCTCTAACTAGTCTCTCATTTTACTAAGAATTTAATTCAAAGATTGTACTTACCATGGTCTACAAGATCTCCTACCTCATTTCCTGCTGTCCTCTCCATTAATCCTGTCTGACCCTTGAACTTTCTTGCTGTTCTTAAACCAAACCAAGCATTCCCAATCTCAGAGCCTTTGCATTATTGTTCTTTTACCCTGGAACATTCTGTCCCCAACCGTACATGTAGCTCATGCCCTCACTTCATTCATCCTCTGTTTATATATCACCTTGTTGGGGATGGAAGGTCCTATCCACCTGTGTCCCCAGGGCTAGAACAGTATTTGGTATATGTCAGTCAGGCACTTAAGAAGTCTTTGTTGGAAGCAAGTGTAAGGACTGGCCAGAGAATCTAGCAGATTTGGGGGCAGTGTTGGTCTAGAAGGATAGTGGCTCTGGTGTCAAATGTCATGTCAGACACTGCTGGATTTGCCATCCCCTCCATTTGATATAGGTTCCACCTTGGGAAAATTATTTAACTTCTCTACTGTGTGGGAACATTATGAAGAGTAAGTCAGATAATATCTGTAAAGTGCCTGATATTGTGTCTGATGCACATATTGGAGGTTTCCTAAATTTTAACTCTCATACATCCTACTTCCTAGTTGTGGAGTTATGTTATATGGAATAAGGGGAGTGTCTAAAAATGATTTAATTCAGGTATGTAATCCTCAAGTACCTCTATGTCGTTGTGACTACATTTAAAGCACCTAACCTATGCTTGACATATGGTAGTCCTTAATAAATGTCCGGACCTTCCTGCTTTTAATCATCAGACTTAGACACTTCCTAAAGTCTGGGTGTTGGCTGGGGCAGGTCTTTGGGGACATAGGGATTTTAGTAAACAGAAAAAGGGAGAAGTCAGCAGCTGAGTGAGGGGTGGTTCACAGTCCTGCTTGTGGTTCAACAGGGACTGCATTTATGAAAATGGCAATTGAGTCCAGGGCAATTGAGACTTTGGGCTGTGCCAGCAAGTGGTATTTCCATTTATATCCTCAGAGTAAGTACAATTTCGCCATTATTCCATTGAGGTTCTCCTTGCCAAGAAAAACCCATTGTAAATTTCTAGTTTAAAGATTCTGCAGTTTTAGGGAGTCGTATTTTTTGTTGCTTTAACGTTTCTTGGCACCATAGGTTTTAAGCCCCACTGGTCTACCTTGTAAATACTATACAAATGTTGTAAAAAAGCCAAATTGCATCATTTGTTTTCCTACGATCCTTATAGGAAATGATGATGCTTCTGCCCCCACTCACTACTTCTGCTCAGGCAGTTTGGAGTGAGAGTGAGAAAAGAAGACAGATTGTCAGGAGATGATGGGAGCTGTATTTACAATTGCTTTGTGGACAGGGTTGACCTAGGCAGGAGAGAAAAGTACGTGGCTGGAAGGGTGTGTGTGTGACATGGGCCCATTGTGTGGACCCCTCCTGCTGTACCAGTGGCCAGCTCCCAGCCAGGCCACCTGGGTGATGGCCTCTGAGGCAGAAAGCCCTGCACAGTCTGGAGCCTCTCTAACCCAGTGTGTTGAATAGAGCTCTAAAGAATAGGAGCCATGTTCCCTTTGTCACCTATAGTTCTGCTTTCAGCCTGCACAGTGAATGTGCACTTAGGGGCTCAGTTGGCACTTGCAAAAATCTGCAGGAACTTTGTGTATGCACAGTGTGTGCCCAGCGGCATGGGATGGGAAGTGGATCGTGATTCTGGAGATGGCTAGGGCCTGGTGCTTGCAGAGGAGGGGCTGTTCTCTTTATGCTACAGGGTTTGCCAAGAATGCACCACCCTTAACAGTGTTGTGGCCAACAGGAAAAGCATTCATGGCATGTTAATGAAAGGCAGCAGTTCCTTTCTTCAAGAATAATAGGCATTCTTTTCTTGATCTAGGTCCCCTTTTAGAGATAGAGAAGCCAATTATTTTTCAGTTAAAATTAATTTTTTTAAATAGTAATACCTCAGTTGCAAATTATCTTGGCTTTGCCATAAAGACATTCACAACTAGTCTTCTGACATGGTTTTAAGCTGCCATCTTTTAGAATAATCAAATAATATGCCAAAATGTGATAAGGCATCAAAGACTTCCACATCCAATCTGTGCAGCTGATTTGCCTTCCTCTGTAGCTGGAAAATGGATATACTTTCTGAAAGGAAATGGGTCTGTTTACCTTTACCCTGCATCTTACACATAGTCTTAACAACATTTTTTATTGAAATTGGAGAGTTTTTTTCCTATGGACTTTTTAATACATCCTTAAAAAGGAGTTTGACAAGGTAGAAAGTTGTCAAATTGAAAGGATTAAGGTATTAGAAACAATAATCTAAAAGTCATCTTTGGGATGATAGATCTTTTTATTGTAAACAAACAAGATCAGGGCAAATGCTTTTTAGCAGATAGAGGAAATGCTCTGCTCTGTTTCACATCTTCTCCAGACCTCTTTCTGATTTTTTTTCTCTTTTAATACTTAAATGAAACTTGGAATGACCTACACATTTCAGCTGTGCATATGTTTTACATATAAATGGTGTAAGACAAGAGAGCCATCCCTGGCTATTTTTCACACTCTTAAGAGGCCCCTGTCAGTAAATGACTTCCTGTTGGAGGCAGTAATTTGTGTTTGGACTTGGGTGCCTGTCAATCTGAATCTAACTGAGAGAGATCATGCTATTTGCTTCACAGTTTCATAGTGGGAAGACAGGCCAAGCCTTATGCCTCTGAAATCCAAATACTACAGAGGATAGAAATGATGCCTCGTTTTGGGTACAGAGAGCTGTCAGTTTCTGAGTAAAGCTGTTAACTCTGGGGGCACGTTTTCTCCTTGGGATACAGGTAACCTGGATCCAAACATTTCTGACATCTGAAAGCTTTATTTCCTGATGGTCATAAAAGGGAGGAAGGAGCACTTTATGGTCATCCATATTTTAGGCATGGTGCTGAGTGCTTTAACATATACTAATTCATTTAAAATCCATTCATTACAGTGGAATTCAGGTCATTTCATCAACTCCTCGAAATTAACATATCTACTCATATTCTGCCTTCCCCAGACATATTAGAAGAATAATAGCAGAAATTAGTTTGGGGTTAGCACTTTATGTGTTATACTCAGTTTTTCTGGCTAAGATCAGATTGTTGAGTAGGTTTTTGGGTAGGCTGAGTGCTGAAAATTAAGATCACCTTCACACAAGTAGCTTCTCCACATTATTGGTGTGCTCCTATATTCCATGCATGATATTCCCAGCTGCTGTCAGTTGTGCCTTCTTGCTTTATCCTGGCAAGCGTCAGAAGTTCCATGTCTTGGATCTTTATAAAAGGCTCACTTTTGACCAGTTGACTGATAATTGTAGAGTGCCTCACAATGTACAAAGAGCTTTCACTACTATTTGCTGTTCACATCAGAATTATAAGATAGGTTTAATTGTCCCCATTCTTTTTGTAGATAAATAAAAAAGGGTCAGAGAGGTTATGAATCAGCTATGATCTCCTATCCAGTAAGTGGCAGAACCAAGGTTCTGGGCCAGGACGTGATTCCAAATCCACTGCTTATTTATACAGCATTTACCTTCCTGCTCAAAGTATGTCATTCACTCATTTATTAGGAAATTTTAGTTGGCTTTGGAGCCAGACAGCTTTGTGACCTTGGATAGCCTCCCAGAGCCTCAGTTACCTTATGGAAATGATGATAGTAATAGTAATGGTAATGGTAATGGTAGTGGTAATGGTAATGGTAGTGGTAATGGTAATGGTAATGGTAGTAGTAGTGGTAGTGGTAGTAGTAATGGTAATGGTAATAGTAATAGCAATAGTAATAGAACATTTTGGTAACGCTGTTGTGAAGTGCTTTGTAAATACATTGTAAATATTCAGTAAATGTTTGTCATTCTTCTTCTTTATCATCATCATTGTCATCATCAGAGGCTTACTCTGATCCATTGCCACAAGGGAGACAAACTAGGATGCAGCTGTGCTATTGAGAATCACTAGTTCTGATGGGAGAAGCAAATATGAAAATACAAAACCAACATTTGTATATAGTAAGTTGATAACTAAAGTATAAGCCAGGTGCTGAGGAAGCTTAGAGGAACGTTTATGTTAATTACCAAGAACCCAGCTCTCTAGCAGCTCATCCTCATTGCTTCCACCCCACCTACCTGTGTGCTTCCATTGGTAACATTCCCATCTTATTCATTCCTTGCTGAAGGCAGTATTTAAGGTACCAGGTCTTATGGGTGCGCACTTTGTGTACATCCTGTATGAGGGAGGAAGAAAAAAATAGAATATGACTAAAGGAACCTGGTGGTCATTTGGGGAAATAAGACCTATATTTAACAATTGGAGTACGATCCAAGAGAAAGTCGATTCTAGTGCTCTGGTGTTCAGTGTTCCATGCAAGCGCCTCAGGAAATCAGATGTGGGTGGGATCCTGTGGGTTGGTGGGTGTGGTTCCTGTGGATTTGTGGGGAAAGTGGGCCTTGAGTTGGACCTGAAAGAACTCAGAATTTGGAAAATTCTAGGAAAGGGTGGAGAGCCTGAGCAGAGGTGGAGTTGTGAGACTTAACCCACAGCCTTGCCTGGCTGGAGGGGGAGTCCTGCCTGGGGATGTGGGTGGTCCGTGAGGCAGTGCTACTCCATTCCTGCAGGAGAACCTGCCTCTGAACCCCAACAGCTCATCCCCATCCTCAGCGAAGCCCCGTAACAACATCTTTGTGTTCATCGTGATGTTTCTGTTAATTTGGTGAGAGGTTAAACCTAGAGAGACCCACAGCATGGACATTAGATCTGAGTGGGTCTATGAGCAGCATCCTAACTGCAGCCTCTTTGTTTGTGAGCTGTTCGCCTGCATTTAAATGCCATTTACATAAGGAGCTGTCAGAGTTGAGTTGGCCCATGATTATTCCTTGATGTATGTTGAAGAAAAGAAAAGAAAACCTTGGCTAATGAGGAGCTGGGTTCCTTTTCTCCACTGATGACAGCTTCCTTTCTGATCTGATTGTCCGTCAGAAACTAAGGTGGTGTGTGACTGTGGGGTTATGTCCCTGCTGAAGCTGTCTTTCCCTCAGAGCTGTAATTGATGGGGAGACCTGTCACTTGTTATGCTGATGCTTGTGCAGCTGCCAGCCAAGAGAGTTTTAGGACAGCATCTGATTGGGTGCAGGTTGTGGCGAAAGCGATAATAAATAGAGAGCTGGTGGGGGTAGATTTTGATTGACCCGAGATTGTATATTATTAAACTGAGTCTGCATGTACATGTCAGTTTATGAAGAACCAGACCCATAATCCAACTTAGGGCGGTGGCAGTTTGGGTTTATTAAATGTGCTTTATATCACTATTAATATTGAGGAGCAGAGAGGAATATCTGTAATCTTTTAATCTACGCAATAATGGTTTGGAGAAAGGTTAGCAGACACATCAGACTATTGTTTGTCTCCAGTTATATTCAGAATTCTTCAAATCATTGATTTGTTTCTGGCATACTGATTTGGTTCAACAGTCTCATAAAGCTCTTTTATAGTCTTCTTTGTTTTGGATTTTCCCCCCAAAATTGGAGAACAATAATGTAGCTGGTGATAAAGAAGAGAGTAATGTTGAAAGCAAATTTCTAGCCGAGTGGATAGCCATAAACATCTTCTGTGCTCATAAACACCTGGGTCTGTGACCTTTGTGTTTATAAGATATTTATTGCCTCATGGGCTCTCTGCTTGGGGGTTATCACTTCAGTGCCTTGTAAAATTTGATTGTGTTTAGTAAGTAGATTTTGAATTTTTGCTGAGTAGCAAAAAAGTATCCTTTGCCTTAGTTTTCCATGGGAACAACCAATCTTATTAGAAGGACAGAAGCAGAGAGCTTGGTTGTGTTTGAGTTCTGTGGAAGCAGTAGAGTGAGACCCAGCAAGTGTACTTTTTGTTCTTAATTAAGTGGCTTTTAATGGAAATTACTTTCAAATGGAATGGAGTGGTGCAACACACCAATAAACTCAAGCTGTGGTGATGGGTTTTCCTTTTTAAGTAGAAATGAAATTTTTGATCCAAATAAAGGAACATTTCTTGGCATTGTTGCCACTTTCTTACCCTTTCTTCCCACTTCCGAAACAGGCTTGAGGAAATGAGCCAGAGAAAGTCTCCAAGTTGTTTCACTGACTTTAATAGGAAGGTATGATTAAGTGCTTCAAAGGCACAGTTAGTTGCCTTCCATCTTCAGCGGTTCTTTAAACATTTCTTGAGGAAATGCTAGGTACTCTAGCAACCTGTATCATCCCCCTGCTGGTGTTATTTAACTGTTCCTGAAGGAAACAGTCAGATCCTTGTGAACTGACAGGTATGCTGGGCTGCTTGCATAAACTATTAATTACTGGTTTTTGGTGCACACAGTGGGTAGCAGGCACATGGGAGAAGTTGCCAAGAAATATGAATCTTCAGGGAGCTTTATTATAACTACATATGAACCAGTCTTGACGTGTATAGGACCCATATTTATCAAAGGAGACTATTCTACCTAAGACTTGGTTTCTTGTCCCACGAGGTTAATTGCCACTGCATTTCATGGAGTTTATGAGGTGTGTTTTCCTCTGCCCTGCTCCAATCACATGGCACTGCTTGGAAGTAATATAAAAGCATAGGATTGATACAGAGCTGCTTCTGCAATGGTGCTCCACAGCAGACCATGCTGTAAGTAGAGAGGAGAAACCCTACCTCAGTGGCATGAAGGAATGTGATAGAAAGGGAATCAGTCAGTCAAAGATACTTATGAAATACCTGTTCTGTGCCCAGCTTTGTGAAAAACAAAAGATGACATCCAGGCTCCAAAGGTTCATTCTGTCCATTTGGGGAAAGAGAACTTTAGGTCAGTGGTTCTACAAATATGGTCCCCAGATGAGCAGCATTCTTATCCTCTGGGAACTTGTTAGAACTGCAGATTCTGAGTTAACACCCCAGAACAAAGAATTAGAAACCATGGGAGGGTGGGACCTGTAGTCCGTTTCACAAACTCTGCAGGTGATCCATATTTATGTTAAAGTTTAAGAACCTCTGCTTTAGGTTGAGCACTTTCAGGAGAATAAATTAGTGAACAAGGCACATGGAATTAAGAGCTACTGACAGAAAAGGAGAGAACACGGTATTCTACAGCAGGATACTAAACTGAGCTGTCAGTTATGTGTGAAAGGGTGAGGAGAGGGAAGGAGTAGTGGATCATCAAAGCAGTATTTCCTGGGAGAAGGAATACTGAGCCAGGTTTTGAGGAATGAATAGGAGAGAAGGAGAGACTAGCCTAAATGAGTGCAGATGTGATGGTGAGGGTTCTTCAAAGTTCTTCAAAGAACTTTGTTAAGTATAGAGAGAGCATGCACTCATAACCTCTAGCAAAGAAAAATAAATGTAAAATGAAGTACAAAACTTAGGCAGTTTTGTGAGGAAGAAAAATATGTTCCTTACAAGTTGAATTCTAGTGTGAGTTCATCTCTTTTATCACCCCTGGCAGGGGTGCAGTTATTTAATTGGGGCCAAAGATCTTGTGCCTGGAGAGGCCTAATAAAGTGAGGCTCTGAGGAGGAGGATTTTATTTGCCTAAGGCTACTACTTTAAAAGTGGGAGGCCTGTGGCACTTGTGAAAAATAGGGACAAATGTATGGAAAAGGGGATGAGCTTCCCTACATGGCTAAAGTGGCCAGTATATATGAAGTGCTTTGTGTATGCTGGAATGAGGGAGCTGGGATCTAACTTAGCTCGGAGGAGTGGGGACGAGGAAATACAGATTTAAACCTAGTAAATTTTTGTGTTCTTTTAAAGGCAGAAAGGAGCCACTGAAGGTTATTTCGCAGGGAGGAAAAATTAGAGTTATATGTCATGAATCTAACTAAAGGAGAATCAGTTAGATTCCCCTACTGCAGGGAAGTAGGTGGGTTAGGAAGCTGTTCTAATCGTCACAGACTGACATGACAAAGGTCTAAACTAGTGCAGCTCTAGAAAAGTGGTGTTGTGAACGGCATAGGTTCATGGTGGTTGAAGTAGAAGGGAAGAAACAAGGGACTAGCCACTGTGCGAGTGTCTTCCATACGTTTGATAAAATCCTACCACAGCCAGCTGTAGATCTTAACCACCATCATTTTATGATATGGAGATTGATTTTTCAGACGGTCCAAACGCTACGTAGCTAGGAAGTGGCAAATTCAAGACTTGATGCAAATCTGCCTGCAAATCCTATACTCTTTCCGCTCTAGATGCTACAACTTTGGCAAATGGAATGCTACATTTGTTTAGAATTGGGCAATTGTTGATGTTGGCAGAAGTCTTCACTGCTGGGAGAAGGTGTTAAGAGAAAGAGAAGCAACAGCGTAGGGCATTAAAGTTTGTTGGGTGAAACTATTTGGAAGAGCTTGATAGTATAGTTTCAGCACTGGACAGGTAGGATCTCGCCCCACCCAAAGGTAGACACAAAGACTGCACTGTATTCTTTGTTGACCAGTGATTCAGCAATCAAGAGTTGAGAATGGAGCCCTTGATCAAACATGTCTGCATAGAGAATCCCTTAATCCTGGTCCTATAAGAATTTACATATGGCTCTTGTTTCTGTTGTGCTTTGGTGCTGAAGGTTGCAGTTTTAGAAGGTGAGGCTTTTTAAGGTTCTGTTTATTATTTCAGCACACTTACTTCAGAGATCCCCATTTTCTGCAAAGGAAAAATATAAGTTCAAAATGCAATACCAGAGAAGGGGAGAGGAAAAATTACAGCTAAACTGAGGACTTTGTGTTGTTCAGTCTAAGCTATTTATTTGTTTTTTTAATGTCTGCTTTCTACCAAGCATATTGAATAGTTAGCAAAGTTAGGAGGAAGGCAGAGCTATAAAACTGTAGAGATCGTCATTCTGTCTCTACACCTGAATCTCCTTTTCAGCAACTTGACTCTGTCTTTTCTCACACTTCTTCAGATGTGATGTGCTTTTACATCTGCCTTACTCCCCTCTCCTGGGTAGAAGCAGCAGATGCACATTTTTGAGTGTCAGAGTTGTATCTGAAATGAGACTGTGCAGGACAGTAGCTATCTAGCTGTGGGATAAAGCCTTAGACTGTGCAGCACAGTAGCTGTCTAGCCATGGGATGAGGCCTTATGCCTAATTAAGTCTGAACTCCACTCAATGTAGACTCTCATGGAGGCATGGGAATATTAGGTAAGGAGCCTTTGATAGGAACTTGCTTGTTGAACTGTATTTTAGCAGCAGCGATGAAAATATGCCTAAATGTATGTCCCACAGCAGCTAACGTCTATCAGCAAATTAGTAGATTTACTCCTGCTGTTAATACAAGTCATCTCACTTTACTGGTTTGTGTACTTAACTGTTGACTGCTGTATTAATTAAGGAAAACTAACACATCAAACTAATAATGCAGTGCCAGGCCAAGTGATCAGCAGGTTTCCCTTATATTCGAGATCACTTCAGCTCATCCTTAGCTCATGCCACACCATATCAAGACCTTTACTTTTTTGTGCACATAGAAGGAAGTGTTTGTTAAATACTGTAGAAATTTATGATTGCTAGATGGAAAAAAGGCAGGAAATTCTCAGTTACACAGAGTAAAATGTGTTTCATACGAACAGTGGCAAAGAGAAATAGGCATAATTGGGTTTGGGGTGATTTTTGTTAAGTACTTCTAACAAAAGTACTTAAAGGAATTGAGAATGATCTATTCTGATGAGACAGCCTGACTTCAGATCCTAGATGTGTGATTTTGACCAAGACCTTACTTCTCAGTTTCTCCATCTATATTATTAGGGATAATAATACATATCTCTTAGAAATATTGTAAGGATTTGGTGATATAATACATGTTTAATGCGTAATTTAGTCTCTGAATATAAATACTCAACAAATCAGTCACTAATAATTGTGACATGTAATTACATCATAAATCATCATTATTTTTTGTGGGAACTTGTACCCACAAAATGTCAGTTGTTGTAGCAGAAGTATAAATTCTATAGGAACAAAACCAGCAATAAATTTTTTTCTCCTTATCTTGGTTGGGCTGCAGTGTCTACTCTTTCCATTAGCTCCACCATACCTCTGATCTGAGAACCTGCTTTTCTGGACAAACCACTTGAGTAAACTCTCTTTTCTGTGGACATCGCCACCTTTTCCTTCATTTTAGTAAGACTGCAGAAAGGGAGCAGTCAGATAAGTATGTTAACATTAGGCACTTCTAGTAGCCATAGTTCTCACTCTGACACAACTTTGTAAGTTTGGGGCAGTTACTAGTGAAATTGAGCTTTGCAACTGCTTATGTATCTGCATATTTCCTGATCTGCTTGGAAAACAATTGAAGGCTGCATCTATTTTGGAGATTTTGAAATGACACTTTTGGTGGCTGGTTTAAAAGAAAAGGTTGGTGAGGTTGAGCCTTAAGCAGGAAAAGACTTCCACTACATTCTGTGGCTCCTTTACACTGGCGATTTTGTGTGGATAGTAATTTAAGTTCAGGAAATATGTTTACTGACATATTTCCTGGGCCTCTGTAGGAAGAAATTACTCTCTTTACTCAGTAAATGCAACTTTCTTTAGACTTCAGGCAGTTATCTTTTTAAACATATTTTTGTGATTCATATGAATGAAGCCTGTAACAGTTTTAGACCTCTTCTGTTAAATGAAGTACTACCATCTGTCATATAATAGACACCCTCCTGCAACAGAGGGACCTAAAACAGTGGTTCTCAACCCTGGGATCACATTAAAATCACTATGGGCACTTTTAAAAGTTGCAATGCCTGGGCCACAATTATATATATTATATAGTTGCTTTAGCATGGGGCCCAGACGTTGGTGTTTAAAAAAATTTCCTAGGTGATTCTACTATATAACTGAGTTGAGAACCACTGATCTGAAAGGTGTGCTTTTTGGTGAAAGAACCAGTGGAATGAGAGCCATTCTGGTTTTTCTCAGCAGTAATCCTGTTGTCTTCCATTGCAGTACCCGTGTTGGCAGTGGAGTGGATAGCAGTTCTGAGGGTAGCAGTTATGTCTTCTGTGTCTCTGAATCCTCTGCAGCCAACCCAGCACCTGTCATATACTAGGTGATCAATACCATCTACTCTACATTTTTTAGATGACTAAAATAATGGAATTGAGCCCAGATTTACCAGCTGGGCTCAATTGTTACTTAATCCTTGAAACTTGTCCCTTCTGTGGTCCATGAGGGAAGAGGTCCACGAGCAGATAACTTTTATTGTTCAAGGAGGAGAAAGACATCCAGCTTTGAAATGCTTAAGACATAAAACTGATCTTTGGTTAAAAACAAAAAAGCCTTGCTTTGTACAGCATATACTATGAGGTAAAGGGGTAAAAAGAGTCTTGCCATTTATCCCCTTTTTAAGCAGCTAGTTGTTACTGGTGTGGGTTCTGCACATCAAAAGGAAATGGTTCTTTGTTGTTGCTGTCGTTGTTTTTCCTCTCAAACGCAAATCATTTTTTTTTTTTGTTCAGGGGAATTAGGACCTCTTTTTACTTGCCCCTCTCTTTCTTCACTCCCCCCCCTTTTTTTTTTCCATTTTAGATATCCCAAATTGCATCAGGGCTTGCAGCTATAGTTATTCATAAAGGGAAAATTCTATGAACACAGAGGATCATGACCTGGGAGTTTAATAAGCTGTTATTTTTTGGTTTGTAGATTAAGCAGTGTGAAGCATATATTAAGAGTAGCCTTCTGCAGTCAGATAGCTCTTTAGATAATTTAGTGTTAATTTCCTTTGTAAAAGGTTGTTTTAATCTCCCACAAGGCTGTGAATTGGCAGGGCAAGTACTTATCGTCTCTAATTTATGAATATAAAAGTGTAAGACTTAGTGAGGTTGAGTGACCTGCCTTAGGTGTTGGAGCTGGGCCTTCAACCCATGGCTTTGGCTGTAAATCCCTTCAGGACACTGAGATTTGGGTATCACTTTCACCTGGCTTAGAACGCCTTATAAACATGGCTGACTAATGACATCTCAAGTTTCTGTTTGTCCTGTCACAGTTTGAATCCTTTTTTCGCATTTGTGTGTGCTGTCTTGAATACATGTGTGTATGTGTACCATTAATATTAAGCATCTTGCTGTTTGCCTCTGCAGAATACAGTTGGTAGATGGTAATGTACATTTGATGTAGTCAGGAGACTGTCGTATGTCTTAACAGTTGTGATTTTGTCTCAACAAGGGGCCTATTTTCACTTTTACTCTATTGTGAATGTGAATATTCATGTATAGAATTTTATTTCTAGGCAAAATATTTTTTCTAATCTATGTTGTTAGAATGATAATGTTGAAAGACTAAGATATTCAGTTTTAGAATATTAAATTTACCTGGGTAGTTCGTGGGTTGTTTTCATTTGTTTAACAAATTATTGAGTGTCTACCGTGTGCCAGGTGCTGTTTACCTTTACTTCCATCTTAAGGAAGTCTAGAATAAAAATAAAAATGTACATATATTAAGGGAGAAAGAGTCAACACTCATTTAGCTTCAGCTTTGTCTTTATCAGGCTAGTTTGGCTATTGAGCTTTATTGAATTCTTGACTTTAGGAAAATAGTTTTTCCTTAAGTCAGCTGATAGGCCCAGAGAGGGAATGCTTTCCTTGGTCTCCAGAAATATGTCATGGAGAGGTAGTTGAAGCTGGTGGGAATTTTGAAAAGAGCCACACTAGAGCTGTCTGTATTGTGTGCTCTTATCTTTCCATACTGCTAATTTCTTTCTTCCCTTTTATCCTCCACCCCTTACAAGCATAGCTTCTTTTTACTTCCTGGTTCCTATGTCCCAGAGAGATTGTTAATTATGCCTGAGGGTAAGGAAAGCAGTCAGGGTTGAAAATTTCAAATGCAGAAAAGTGATTTTTGTACTCAAGAGCTGCTTCCCTTATGTGTAAGTGCAGCACATTTATCTCCATCCAGTATGAACTTATCTTATGGAGAAAGATTGTAACCATTAAAGAAGACAAAAAAAGACAGAAAAAAACCCCTGGATTCTGAAGATGGCTGCAGTAGATGCTTCAGTAGAAATCTGAAGTATAAAGTGCATGTTAGAAAATCACATGAAGCTCTTCTCACTTAAAACATGAGGACTGAAAAAGGGGGAAATAAAAGCACTCCTTCCATTTCAAGAGAAGTAAGCATTTGACTTGTCACCTTGGTGAAGATAAACAAAGCTTATCTTTTTGGTTGGCATCGGAGGGGGCTTTTAAAATCTCATGGGAATAGGGAAGTGTTGTTCTGTCATTTATTTATAACACTTAAGCTAAGTTATTGAAATCCTTGGTGCAATGTCTCTGAGATTGTTCGCTCCAAGTTATTTGTTGCCCTGCGGTCATTGAGCATGCTTGTTCTCACTAAGGGAGCCCATGTCATGGTTTCCTTCCTCTTCTGTTTCTCTATTTTGTCTTGTCTCTTTTGTAGATAGGGACAGTCCGTAGTAATTGTTTTGTAGGAAATCCTCATGCCTCGAATCAAGTCACACAGCACAGGTTGTCATTATGCATCCCATGGAGACTGATCAATGGTCTGGGAAACAGGATTGATCTGTCAGCTCACCCCTCATTCTTGCTGGCAGAACCCCAATTTTATTTAGGTGTTCGCTTTCCATGCGGACTTGAGTTCTGGGGGATATATCATTCCAGTTAAATGTCCGGGTATGGTCAATTCGACATTAGGAAAAATCTTGTATGGCTCCTTCTGGAAAAACATTCCTTGCATTTGAAGAGAGATGAAAAGTATAGTTTTTGTTTCTGGGTTGCCTGTATGTGGTCCTTGGGACATGGAAGCAGCTGTCTTTGAACCATGAGCTGGCCTAAGAGGACAAACCAACATGTAGGGGACAGCAGAGCAGAAAGACAGAACAATAATACCTTTGATGGTACTGTTTAGCTACAGAATCACGCAGCCAGGACTCATTCTATCTCGGGACTTCTTTTTATGTATGAGATTAAACAATTCTTACTTAAGCTATTTTGGTTGAGTTTTTTGTTTCCTGTCGTCCAATATAGTCTAACTGATAAACTGTCTTACTGGTTTAAAATAAAACTAGGAAATGGTGAAAATGCTTTTGCATGTGTACTGCACATATGATTAACATGAGCATTGGTAATATTAAAACATTCCACACCATCTAGTGTTCTTGTACTTTTCTCTTACGTCACTTTGCTGGCATTTATCTCCATAGCAAGGGGGCAGGCCATTAGCGTGAAAAGCAACTATATAAAAAGGCTGTTTTGGGGGTTTTTCAGCATCCTTTCTATGACAATTGACACAATAAATAACTCCTAAAACTTAATGTGAGGCAAAAATTCCTAATAAACTTGTGTTTCTTATTGCTAGAAAGTAACAAAATAACCTGATATCTTTTCAATTTGTCTTACTTTGCTAAGAAGCATCAATCCAACTGTAGTGCTTAATGGTACTTCACCTAAAATTTCAAGCACATCTTTCTAATTTTTGCAGTTGGTCTTATTTATTTCAGTTATTTTAACAAGCCAGTAATCTATTACATCCTCATTGGAAGTAACTAGCTACCTTTGATTTCATTATCACTGAGGAAACATTTCTGATTTATTTAAACGAGTGTCCCAAATACCTTGTAATGGAACATATATATTTATTGTTTACTCATTCATTCATCTGTTCACTACACATTTATTGAACTCTTACTAAAAGCCAGCCAGGCACTTGAATTTTTTTTTTTTTTTTTTGGTTTGGTTATAGGGCACAAAAATAAGAAAGCACAAGGAACTCAGAGTTGTGAGTAAAAGAACATTAAGTGAGGAGAAAGTAATTTTTCATTGCTGGTCCTGAGGAGAGTTTTGAAGCAGACTTAAGAGTATTGATTTGAGGGATGCTGATGATTTTCATCTCCTTTTCCCATCTCTTAACTAAATGTAATCCCTTCAGAGGCTGAGGGTTGGAAAACCATCATTATCGTGAAGGGCCAGGAGAGGAAGACTTTCCTAGATGCCACAGTACTGAAATCAGTATTCCACAGAGAAATTCTGGGGTCAACTAAGTAGTTTATTTATATACTAAGTAGTTGAAATCCATTTTTCCATGCTTTTGCAATTTGCTACTTTGAAAAGTATACTTTTCTTCTCAAGGAAGGAATAAACAATCTCCTTGCGTAGTCCAATTACAATTTGGGAACAGTGTTTGTTCTATCAGTTTTCTGCCCTGATAGAGACTCAGGGCATCATTCCTGGAAATGAGATGCAGAACTCCAGAATTACTTCATCCTGAGGACTCCAGAATCCCAACTACTACCACCACTACCACCACCACCACCACCAGCCAGTTTGAACAGCTCCTTGATTGGCATATTCTTGCTGCCAGTCATGGTCAGGAAGCACCTACTCTTTCTGAACTTAGATTATTTCATCTTCCTAGGGGGACAGAGATTCTGGAAAGACCCAAGTTACTTTTTGTCTTTTGTCATTCTAAGCCTTGCCAAGAAGCCATTACTTGCCTTTTCTAAACCAGGACCCAAGTGACCTTTTTGAATTTTTTTTTTTTTTGAGTCATATGGCAGTGTTGTGCCTTTGTCTTAGGTATCCGTTGGATCCCGGGTAGCTCAGCTTTAAAGAGTAACTGCACTAAGTGAAAGGGAGAAAATAGAATAATTCATCTCAATGATGAAAAACAAATCTCAGGAGGCTTTCAGTTGTCTCCTAAATCTTTTCTGTTCGGGTATTGAGAGAGTGAGGTATAGAGTTTGAAAGTAAAATTCCTTACATCGTTTTACTCCATAAATGAAAGGTACTTGGCTTTGGCCCTTGACATGATTTTAAGTGGTGAAAGATTTAAGCGATGCTTTGTGATTTGCCTAATTTTCGGTGTTTTAACTTATTTGTTAAGTTAGCTCACCAGTCCTAAGCTAATGCTTTAATATGTTGCGTGACATTTTCAAAAGATTGTTTGGGCCAGTGGTAATCCCTAAGGTAGCCATTGTGCTAAAATTATGAGAAGGAATTCCAGGCACCTAAAATACATGTCTTCCTTTTTTTTCCCAGAGGAAGTCATGTGTTGAGGTTATGAGATCTGAATATAGATTTAACTTTTTTGGTGTTTCATATCTTTAATTTTCCCCATTTTTACTAACAATGTCTTCTGGTCTTTTACTGAGAAGTAGGTGGAAGTAAGTTGAATGGTGGTTTTGAATAAGGGAATGAGTCCTCTGGATCCATGTGTGTACTTCTTGGGACTGGAATATGGTCGGTGATTCCAGAATGGAATTGCAGTCACTGTCTTATATAACCTGTCACATGGAAGATCCTGACTTTAGCATGAGCTGAGCCTCTGATAGCATCAGGGAATAATATTGCCTATTGGCCAGAGGCTGGGTATTGCAGACTCCCCTGCCTTTCTCTCATGTGGATCAACTGCTGTTGGATAGCAGCGAGACTTCAATGCTATGGACCTTTTCACCTACTCAGGTTATCTCTCATATTGCTCCTCTAGAAGGCTAATAAATTTCAGTGCTGTAACTCAGTAAATTGACAATAAGGTAAAATGGCAGAGAGCTACTTAGGAAATCTAGTCCTTAGTTTTACCCAGAGATCCTTGCCAGAATTTTGTCTTGTAAGAGAGCTACAAGAAGCACCTGCTACCCACAACAAAAAAGTCACTAACTAATATACACTGCCCCCTGTTGCCTGAAGGTAAAGTGGTAGAGATCAAAAAGGGGTTTTGAGGAGAAAGTCTAAGTGACAATGAATACTAATTAGTTGGCCTTGTTGTGAGATGTTGCCTGTGAGTATCTAAGCTTCAGGTGATATGTAATTTCCCTGTTGGATGTCCACAGGAGCTCCTAGGATGCTTTATTAACAAGTTAGTAAGCAGTCATTACTGTGCCTCAGCAGTTCTCAAACTTTAGCTTGCAACAGAATTACCTGGAGGACTTATTACATAGTATGCTAGATTTCACACCTAGCCATTTCGTCTGTTTGGAATAGGGTCTGAGGATTTTAATTACTGAGTTCTCAAGTGATGCCAGGCTGTTGGTCAAAGAACCATCTATTGAGAACCATTGTTCTATCTGATCCTCTGTCTTTTTCTGCTCATCTCACATCCATGCAATAGGTATGGAATTGCACCACCCCCCACCCTGAAACATTCACCTTCATTGTTGACCTGATTATTCTATAATTATAATTAGATTTTGACTTTATAAAAGGTCAGTCACATATGAACTTCAAATTAATTGTAAATCTTAGTGAAAGCTCTACCATATTATCTGGAATCTTGATCTTGAAATATCTTGGTTGAAATTGAAACTTGTCTTAGAATGTTTTTGAAAAATACAGATTCTAGTAAGTGTGTTATAATCCGCAGTAATTGTATTAAAAATTATATCACAAATAATTATATATGCTCTCAAAATTGAATCAGAATCTTAAAAAAGTCACTCTTGGGCCCTATCCCAGACTGATAGAATCTGAATCTCTGAAAGCACCAAGAAAAGTACAATTTGAAAGTTTCTCAAGGGATTCTAAATGGCAACTCAGTTGAGAACCACTGCTCTAGGCCCTTGGAGAGAGATAGGGGAGCAAGAGAACTTTAATAAGTCCTTTGCAGTTGCTTTTATCTTCTCTGCTTTCTTTTCACTGTTAAACCAGTTCCCCTGTAATTGTACCCTGTTATGCCCCTACTTTACCCTTCTTCTCAGGCTGGCTAGCCTCTTCTTATTATAGGTCATTTTCTCTATACTTCAGAAAACAGTCCAATAAATTGTTTACCTAAATGTGTGCAATGAAAGGCTATTATTCTTAGGGTTCAAATTATCTAAAATGAGGTCCTTTATTTCAGGGTCTAGCCAGTCACCTCTTTTATACTCCACTTTGAGCTTCTGTTTTAGGTGGAGTTCCCCACTCTCCCTCCTCACCTGAATAAAGGAAACAGTCTGGCAATATTTCCAAAGCTTTCTGAGCCAAGCCTTAATGCTGGAGGGTGGTTTAGGGAAGAGTCAGGCGCCCTCCCTCATCACCAGCAGAATGAATGCTGTTGAATCACTTGATCCCGGCTCTGTGAAATAATACACAGGAGGAATTTCTGCTTTATGACTTTAATCTGATAAACTCTGCTTGCTCTGGCGTGTTAGATTCTCTGTGTGTTCCTCTGCTACTGCCAGCATAATCCCAGCCTTATGTGTAGCAGCCAGCATGCAGGGCCCAAAACGCAAACCAAGCCTTGATGCAGACTTCAAACAAGAACTACTTTAGAAAGCTCTGTGATAATGCTGGGCACTTAACATCACTGCTTCTGGGCTCCAAAAAGGAGCCAAGAAGTGGCAGAGAATCCCATACTATTGAGCTTGGGCCTGGAGCAACCAACTGCAATAACCAAATAAAGCAAAGCCAGTTTAACTCTTTCTTTTCTTACAACTTTTTCTGTTCTCATCTTATAAATTAGATTGTCACTTTTTTTTTTTCTCTCCCTATGTACTCATTTGGTCCATTTACATCTTACCTCTGTTTTTCTTTGTAATCCTTCCCTTTCTCTCTTGCCACTTCATTTTTTTCTTTTTCTCTGTGTTCTCTCAGTTCTCGCTTTTGAAGAGCCAGGAATCCTGTATAATTTGAGAATTAGCCAGACATTGAGGTATTTATACAAAGTGGACTTTGGATGGTTTCCTTTATGCTCACTTGGAGTCTCAGTAATTTCTAGAACCATTTGGCTGCAGAGCAAGCCAAAAGAGCACCTGTGGCTTAGGACTCATCAAAGGCAATCAGAAACAAGAGGAAGAGAATTAAAACAGTGTCCTTAACTCATCTCTAGCCCAAGTGATACAAAGATGTCAAAATTGACAGCATGCCTGTGACAGTTTTCCTTTTCCACGCTCATGGCAAATATCATAAATAGAGCTCAGAACTCTGATCTTGTGATTTTTCTTTAACACAATACTCCAGGGCAGGGGTCCCCAACAGCCCTCCCAGTCCATGGGTCTGTGTCCGGTTAGGAACTGGGTTGTACAGCAAGTGAGTGGTGGGCAAGCAAGCAAAGCCCGAAGACTGATTTGGAGTGAATAGTACCTGTCCTTCCAGTTTTCAGTGCAAGTTGCAGCTTTTATTGGTAGGTCAGTGGTTGGAGAAGTACATTTTATAGAATCTATTAGGGCACTTAAAGTGTTAAAAGCACCCCAGAGTGAAGGTATTTATCAGTTCAGGCATACAGGTGGCAGTTTGATTATTGGAAAGAGGGTGAAGATTTGACAATATCAGAGTATGGGCACATTTGAGCAGCAGCTGCTCATTGTCCTAGAACGAATTGCCTTCTGGTCAGGATTTATTCATATCCCAGATGGAAGGATTCAGCACAAACCATCATTTATCTGTTTATTCAGTTGATGGTCAGAAAGCCTTAAATAATTGTACATGTAAGAAATGTGACAGACTTGGGCTCAAAGGACTGTACATTTTTGTTCATCCACCCTTGCCCTTCTTTGATTTGAAAGTTTTAGACAAAACTACCATTTTCTTGTATGTAGTATAAGTAGATTCATATTCAGTCTAGCTTAGAAGGCGTGTACCATGTTATAGTTTTATGGATGAATGGCAAGTGTGACATCTCTGTCAAATAGGAATCACCCTTTGTGTTGTGTGTTTGGGAAGATGTTTGAAAACAATTAGCTGTGGCTAAATTCACAGAAAGTAGTACCTGGACATGAAACAAAATGTAGAATAGTTTTATCTTTATGCAGTGAAGATAATGCATTCTAAAGAGTTTATGTAAATTGAATTATTTAAACTGGATTTAGGAACATTCATTGTGAAGGTAATCTGGTAATTGC
Organism: Eidolon dupreanum; assembly: GCA_028627145.1. NCBI lineage: Eukaryota > Metazoa > Chordata > Mammalia > Chiroptera > Pteropodidae > Eidolon > Eidolon dupreanum. Next base: position 19,531,564 of record CM053501.1, on the reverse strand, counting down.
TTTTGTGGTAATTTCCCTTCCTCTTTTGCATCCCTGTTTCAAAGCCTGCAGTTTAATCTGTTTGGAGAAGGTAGATTCTTGTATGGTTAAATCACTCCAGTTTATACCTATCGAGGAATGAATTATCAGACTAAGCTCCTTAGGGGCAATGACAAAGAGCCTTGCCACAGGGGCTCAGGAAAACTGCATTTACCTTCTGCACACATGAGCTCTGTTTCAGTTAGTCCAAGTACTTGGAATCCTAGGAAAAAAGTAAAAATTGAAACAATACCAATGATATTAACATTCATTCATTGCTCAAAAGAGGTATTAAGCACTGTGGTGAGCTTGGCAGTGAAGGTGGGCAACAATTTTAGGATGATAGCCACAGTTTCTACTTTGAGCTCACTCTGGTGCGGGGAACATACAGAAAAACCAATGATTAGTGCACAGTGTTAGGTGTCATTGCTCTTGTGTCGATAACTGCTCTAATAGAGGATGCTGTGAGATGCACCTATAAGAGACCCTGACTGTACTTGGGAAGGTTTCGTGAACTAGAGACAATGCAAGATCAGCACATGACCTGGGATGATGGCTAAAAGGACTAACAGGGCTCAGTTTTTCACCTGAAAATGGGGATAATTACAATCTAGGTCTGTAAGTTGTTATGAGGGTTTCATGAGACTAATGCATGTAGATAGTGTGGCAGTTTTGGTAATTGAGAAGCCATCAGTAATGATAACTATCCATTTCACTTGTCTTTTGTTCCTTACAACAGCAATTTGAAGAGAGTAGCATTTTTCTCTATTTTGCAGATACTCAGAGAGGTTAATTTGCCCAAGGTTATCCAGCTAGCACTTGGTAGGGCCAGGCTTTGAGTCTAGATGTCTCTCTCCTGGTTACCTTTTGTTCTCTTTATGCTGCTCTGGAGGCCCAAGATGATTCCAGCTGCTTCCTGCTTCATTATCCTGCTAAGTGCCCTACTGAGAGGAGTCTGCAATTGCCTGCCCCTCCTCTCTGCCTCCTGGTTCTGCCATGAGTCACTGCGGAGCCATTTGTGTCAGAGAGGGAAATGGGGGCTTGCTTATCGCATGTAGCAATTTGCTCTGTGTTCTTGCTTATTTGCTGTGGACACCAGCAGAGAAGTATTCATCAAGAGGCATCATGTTTGTTAAGGGACCACATGGTGTATTTTAAAAGCTCTTAGCTCTCTCTGGCATCATCGATTGTGCTTTAGCATAAGAAATAAAGCGAAACTGAGCCTTTTATTAATACTATACATGTTTTCCATTTAACTTTGACTGGTTAAATCTGGCATAAAATGGAAACTTGCAAACTAGCTTCCCTGGGATGTATAGCTTCTGTTACGCTATTTATGAAGAGGATCTTTATTGGACAGGGGGCTCATATAGTCTCTGCCTGTAGCTAGGGCCCTAGACTAGATTTTCTCTTTTCTTTTCTCTCTTGAGGGCATGGGTCGCTTTGTTTTATAAAGCTTGTGGACATAGATACTTACTGGAAGGAAGCTGGTATGTGACAACTGGAGAGGATATGTATATGGTCCCTTATTGTGAATTAAACTTTTGTAATTTGTGCATTTGATGAAACTTGGTGGCCACTATTTGAAATTTACATGAAGTTTGAGGAATTTGGGGGTGATTCTTAGAGATCATGTATTTACTTTGTGAATGAAACAAATCTAAAGGGATGCTGATGATGATGACAATGATGACATTGAAGGGATGACAGCACTAACAATTTTTAAGCCAGACACTGTCCAAGGCATTACCTTATTTGATCCTTGCAGTGACTTTTTGAAGGAGGCATTATTATTATATCCATTTTACAGAGGAAACTGAGGCACAGAGAAGTTTAATCATTTGCCCAAGTCACATAGTGCCAAATGGTAGAGCTGGGATTTGCACCCAGGCCCAAGCTCTCTGGCTCTATCAGATCCTATGATCTTAGTCACTACACTGTCACTTGTATGTGACTTGCCCTGAGTCACATAGCTGGGAGAAATAATCCAAGACCAGAATCCCATTCTTTTGATGGTAAACTACATCAGTGATTTATAAAATTCTTTTAGCTGTGGAACTCATCCTTAAACAAAAACCCAGCTGCTATGGTTGAAGTGGAGGTGAGGAGGGGGCATTAACCATGTGTTCTATTTATTCAGCCCTTTCTGTGGCTTCTGAGAAACCCACATGGAGCATAATTTTAAACCCTAACTTTAGTTAGGGATGTGTGCTTCAGTTTGATGTCTTTTTGGCCACAATTAAAATCATAACAGGGGTTAACGGGCAGATCTGTTAGATCTGTCCCATTCTTTAGCAAACTCTGAGCTTTCGTATTTGCATTATTATCGGTTTGCAGTGTCACTGAGGGTAATCAGAATCAGTAGTGTGTTGGAGAAAGACATTCTATGAGTCTGAAAAGGGCATCAATCCCCTCGTCTGCTGAAAATCTCTGGGCTAGAGTCTTGGCATTCTGATCTGCATATCTAGTGGGCAGTGAATTGCTGTCTTTCACTGTCCATTTCTTTGTTTAGACATCATATAATGCCCCATGAACATTATTCTGAGCATTACTTGTGTTGTAATGACCTGATTTTGGCTCTGTCTCACTCACTAGACTATGATCTAGTTTTCTCTCTGTGTCTGCAGTGCTGAGCACTATTTAGCAGTTGCTCAATAAATGTTGGTTAAATTTTTGAATCACTTTTTAGGATTCCAGATTACAGACATAGATTAGAGGTCAAACAGGTGGATCATGACTTGACCCCAGAATGTCTTCTATAACATGTTGTCTGTCTCCAAGTAATTCAATAAATCTGGTTTACTTGGGATTCTAGTGTGGCAAAAAGAAATGACATCAGTTTGAAGCTCATCTCTCTTTTGAAAGTTATGGAAAAACCAAAGATTTTGTTTTTAGATTCCTTTCCCCCCAGGTTAAATAGTTTCTTCCTTTGTAAAGATATTATGGAGACCCTGAACAAGCCCAATTCCGTCAGATCTCGGAAGCTAAGCAGAGTTGGGCCTGGTTAGTACTTGGGTGGGAGACCACCTTGGAATACCAGGTGCTGTAGATGTTTAAAAAAAAAAGACGGTATGGAGATACTCAGTAGAAGCAGGCCTCAAGCCAGAAGAGTCTCTTCAAGGTCTCAGGTCTGTTTTTCTTTGGCTTACTAGTGGTCTACTAACCACTCATACATGTCTTTTGTCTGTCTCTTTCTTTCTGTCTTTCTGTCTGTCTGTCTTACTTTCTTTCTTTCTTTCTTTCTTTCTTTTTTTTTTCTTTTTTTTTCTTTTTTTTTTGTAGGTGAAGGAAGTGAAGCAGGAGAGTGAAGTATATGAGCTCTAGGAGTTTGACAAGAGATGGGGGAGGATGGGGAGATAAACAGAGGGGATAAGAAATAAGAATCAGTGTAGGCCAGTGGTTCTTAAAATGTGGTCCCTGGACCAACAGCTTCAACATCATCTGGGAGCTTGTTAGAAATGCAAATTCTTAGATTCCACCCCAGACCTACTGAATCAGAAACTGTGTGTCGGGCCCAGTAATTGTGGTTTTGAAAACTACTACTCTACTACTCCTTCCCCTCCTAACTTGAATATTCCCAACTGTTACTAGTTTTCAGTTGATCTCTCTAATATACTTTGATTATGTGTTAGTGAGTAGGTAGGTATTAAAGGACTGTTGAGGAAACATAAAAAAATCTCCTTGTATTCCATTGGCATTTCCCAGAGTTAAATTACATGTGTTGTTTGTGTCTATTGCTTTTGTTCAGATTAAGCTCTGAAACAAAATTAAGATTCTCATCAAGCCTCGAGCTTATTAATAGCTGTTTCGTTTGTTTAGAACTAATGTTAAATGTCTGATATCTGTAGTGCTTCAGAGGAAGTGCTTCATAAAAACACTTTAAGTGCTCCACTAGGAGAAGCATTGTGAAGCCCACAGGGTGCTAAGATTAAGCAAATAAATGTAGTTTTGTTGTGTTCTCCTCAGTGTAATGAGTGTGGTGGTTAGAACACTGGACTCAGCTTGATGAGGCCTCCACTGGTCAGATTTCATACAATTTGGACATTAAAAAGAATGACTGCAATTGAATTTAAAATAATGAAGAAATAAAATTTATTCATTTGTAGTGATGAGAGAAAGAGAGAAATTCTTGGCACCATTGAAAATGACTACTATGCATACTCATTCTGAAAATTATAAATTTATTTTTAAGGAGAATAATTAAGCATATACTTTACCTTTAAATGAGAAACTATAGCTCTTTTATGGTTGATGATGGAAATCTCTGCTTTACAAAAGGATGCTAGCAAAGAAAATATAAAGGGAAACATGGAATTAGAATATCAGCATTTGCAACCTGGAGTGGAATACTTGATACGGGCACAGGCTATCAATGAAAGGCAAAATGGTTAGGTGAAATGATGTCGGGGAACAGAATAATCTTATAGTTTCAAGGAATACTCCACAGATCACTCGCAAAGGAGGAAGGTGTGCTTTTGCAGTGGTGGTCACCACCTTATCTAAGTGATTGAACTCAGCATCATGAAGGTGGGTTAGCCTGACAATATGAGACTCCTGATGTCATGTAATGTGAAGTACACAGCATTATCAAATAGTAGTTTTGCCAAAAATGTTTACCTGAATCAGTTCAGGTTTACAGGAAACATAGGGGATAGAGAGACAAATTAGTTCACACTAGGGGGAAACAATTAGGCAAAATGTGGGATAGTCTCAAGATAACTGGTCTGTCTGATCTCTTCAAAAAGTCAGTGTCATAGAAAAAAATTAGTTGCTGGTAGGCATTACTGAGCATTATATGAGATGGAGGCAACATAACAAATGCAACACATAAACATTGATTGAATCTGTCTTGAAAATAGTAACTGCTATAAAAGATATTTGGGGCCATTTGTTGAAATTTGAATATGATCCGGATATCAGGTTACATTAGGAACTTATTGTTAATGTATCAGGTATGATAATGGTATTTTTGTTTTTAGAAGAATACCTTTATTCTTAGGAAATGTTAAGTTTCAGCATGGAATTGTCAATATCTGCTAATTGCTTTCACATGGGTCCATCAGAAATAAAAATGAGTATATAGATTAAGCAAATTTGGCAAAATATTAACAATTTTGAATCTAAATAGTAGGCATATGGGTGTTTGTTTCATATTTTCAATATATTTGAAAATTTTCTCAACAAAAACAGGCTTCCTAGATTCAGATGTTGACTATGTCATTCATAATGGTATAGCCTTTAGTAAGTTCCTTATTTAATGTTTCTCTGGGTTCATATCTGTAAATTGGGTATAATAGTATTAATAATAATACCACTACAAAGTGTTGTTGAGGTTTTATATTTAGCATATAAAACACATTGCTGTAATGTGTAGCATATAAGTGCCTTACGCAAACTAAATGCTCAACAAATACTAGTTTTTTGATGATGATAAGGACTGTAAGAGTCAATATACCAGTTTAATGTTATTGATTCAGCATAGAGATCAGTGTGACTAGTTCTTAACATTTTGGATGATAACTTGGCTCACGAACCTATGGATTCCCAGAAAATTTTACATGTAATTTCCAAGATTTCTAATTATCTAGACTTTCTTATCTAGAAACCCAGGTGATATTTAACAATACTTTATGTAGAAATTTGTTGGTATCGCAATATTATGCTTTGATTTGGAGAAAAGTTCACTGGATTTAAAGAAAAACTTGCAGGGAAATGAATAAAATGCTGGTATGATAGAGTTTGGTACTATAACAAACATGTAACTAGATGAACATGTCCCACTTACTTTGGTTCTCTTCAGAGGAGATACTTTAGAACATTATGTATGTATTGAGGCTGTTATTGTTCAGAACTACATAAATTAGCTTTTAGAAACATCCATAGTTTTCTGTAGCTAATGTTATAAAGTGAATGATTAAAATGGATAATTAATTTTTGATCACTGAAGTGTGTGACAAGATGGTGGTGGAATTTCTTTGCCCCTTTTGTGGCCTGTGATGCTATTGGAAATTTCAAAGGAAGAGTTTCAAAAGTACTTTGTTCAAACTCTCTAATCCCAAACCATTGGTAATACCAATGAGTATTCCTTATTTTAGCTATTTGTGTGTATTTTCACGGGAATATACCTTTAGTCAGTGACCCTATGTTAAGTGTTTGAGTGTGTGGTCCTGTGGATTTGTTTTGACTCAAAAGTGCAGTAGCATTTGTTAGCATTACTAAAAATAGATTAGTAACAGTAAATTCCTAATGGCTAGTCTGGCCCTCTGCTGGCTACCTGTCCCAGCTCAGGACTTCACTGATATGATAGCTAGGCATAATTGTGAGGTCTCCTCAGAGCTGGTCCCTAGGGTGGGTGGAGGCCTGATTGTAGTGTTGCTCTGTGTGTTGGCTGATAATGGAAGATGTATCAGATGGGGGCAAGGTGGTTTCTAGTCAGAGTCTGGTAAAGGGCTGCATTTGGTACTCTTGTCACACTCAGTAACATGTGACTCTAAATTGTTTGGGGGTGGGACAAGGCTATGATTTAATAGATTGCAGGCCTGGAAGAGAGGCATTTTGAATGACACTGTTGGACTTTAAATCTTCTAACTGACCTGTAAGTGGTGGGCAGTAAATATATGTGGGTCAGTGAAGGAGTGTTAGATGAAAGTTAAGGGGTGAACCAAATAAATTTGATTCCTTCAGTCACAGGATTAGTGGAGGAGCATTCATGCTGGATCAGACAGTAAGAATTTGAGGAGGGATTGCATAGGGGTCTGTTCCCAGAGCAGCATTAACAACAGGTGTATACAGGAGATTGAAATCAATGAGGTCTGTTGGAGACCATAAATCCCATGGGGGCAGGAGACATGTTTATATTGTTCAACACTAAGTACTTGATGTGGTGCCTAGTAGGTCCACAAGAAGTATTCATTGAATGAGGGAGAGTGTCGAGTAAGTAAATAAAAGAATAAATGGGGTTGGTGATACAGGACAAAGCAGATCTGTGGTGTTTGTTGCTGACCTAGTTGCAGAGTAACAGAAGGAATGTGAATAATGTTGGATTCGCTCAGGGCTTGTTCCAAGATGTTTCACTTATCAGCGAGGTAACCTTCTGATGGCTTAGTTCAAATGATAATTTGTGCACAAAGCTGCAAAGTAAACATGTGTGTCCATTTTAGAGATAAGGAAACTGAGATTCAGAGATTTGAAGTAATTTGCTCATTGGTCTGCAATCAAGAAGGTCATAACATTCAACCTAGGTTTTTTAGTCTTGAATACAATCTTCCCTTCTGTTTCAGCAATCAGTGCTAGAGACAGTTTTGCTTTGGAAGTGGTTTATTAAGTAGTATCTTTGTATCATATTAGAATGATTAGTTAGTAAGCATGAAGAAATAAATAAATTCACATATTGGCCATCCCTGTTGCTCTACTTGATCTGCTAGTCAGTATTCGACTGATTAAATAATGAAGATGATAAAGCTGAATGAGTGGAACAATTTGTGATTTAAAAAAAGAAAAACCCTCCATTCTACTTAATGGGCTGCAGTTATTGGAAAGAAATAGAAACCCCAGTTAATCTTAATATAGGCTACTTATTTAGGAAAGGAGATATTTCAAATTAAATTAGACTTTCCTTTGCTTCGTATTACTGGAGATAGTTTTCACTTTGTCCATGCATCCCATAAATGACTATTGCTATAAGGAAACCAATCTTACTGATAACTGAATGAAAGAAATTAAACAGATACACATAGACAAATCCAAAATGACTCTGAGAAGGGTGTGCTCTTCCAGCTTTCAGTCATTCTGTGAGGTATTTGGCAGAGATGGGTTCTGCAGATAAAACTGTCATGGTTTTCGGCAGTCATCCCAAGACAGAGGAAACATGACAGACACTGGAAAGAGACCCTCTCTCAGATGACGAGTAATATATATTTTATACTCATATTAATATTTCATTGGAGAGAAGGTCAAAATCTACATTTAAATGGAAATATTTAAAAAGCAGAAGCATAATATTTGACCAAGTGAAACACTCAGGGTTTTTTAAGAACACAAGCTGCACCCCTGGGATCTCAGCCCTCCAGATCTGTTGTTTGTTAGAGCATGCTGGAATGTTTGAATTGCTTTAGTCTTGTGAGTAGATCTTAGCCCTGGCATTTGAGGATCCCAGGACCCCCACTCCTCTTCCATTTGACCTTGAATTGGGTTACACATTACCAAACATTATGTCCTATACATACGGCCTCATTCAGTCTTGTAAACTCATTTAAATCTCTAGAAACTCATTTTGTCCATCTTGTGAAATGGATATATTAGAATTGTGGAAATGAGCATAAACAGGATGCTTTTAGTTGTAAGTAATGGAAAACTCAACTAAAAATGTCTTGACAGAAAGTAACAAGGGATCCCAGTGTCGATTCAGAGACTCAAAGATCTCAGACCACACGTGACAGTGGCAAGTTTTGTGAATAACAGTATGCCTGCTGTCATTCATGGTGTATTAGATTTCATCCAAGAAATCTAATCCTTGGATGAAGGAGCAAAAGAATCTTCCTGGTACTTGCCCCTCTCCTATTACAAGGTGGAAGATTTTCCTCAAAAGTCTGCACAGACTTGCCCTTACATCTCACTGACCATATGTAGGTCACATTTACCCCCACCCTCACCCCCACCAGCCATTTACTTGTAAGGAGAATATCAAGATGACTATGATTGACTAAGAGCGCTCATGCTTGATTCCCTAGGCTGGTCATACTGCTTCTCTCATGAAGTGAGATCTCTGTTATTATTAGCAAAGAAAAAGGGGAAATGGGTGTTGTCTGCCATGCCGATATTCTTGTGCAAGCTTCTGAATGTGAAGTAAAGGTGCACACAAATCTATTTTCACTGCATGTTTAATGCTTCCTTGGTTCGTAAAGTGGCCACAGTGACATGAATCAGAAACAATCTGGAAAAGGAAAGTTGATAATTTTTGCTACTCTTAGAGAAATCATGGCTGGGAAGAATGTGTTTATAAATAAAGGGAGAGTCCAGTTCTCTAAAGCTGTTCTGGTGAAGTAGCACCACATTGGGTGGATCAGTGCTGACCATGGGCATAACTGGAAGTGAGCCAAGTTCATCCAGACCTCCCAAGTTCTTTCTTCCATATGCCTTTTTCTTCTCCATTTTCCACCGGTCCAATCAGAGGTAGCTGCTGATGTAGTTGACACAACTGCTCAGGTTAAGGAGGCTGGGGTTGTGATTTCAGTCAGCTGCGAACTTCTAAGTCAGCTGAAATATCTGAGAACAGTATTTGGAAGGTGACTTTGCAGAGACTTGGGACACTGGACTTCTCTTATCATTTTCTTTCTTTTGTTAATTCCTTCTTGATGTTGTACCTGGCAGTGGGCCCAGAATTCATGATATTGATAATAAATAGTAATGGTTTTTGAGCTTTCTCTGTATACCAGGTACTATCTTAAGCACTTTACAGGTGTTGTTTTATTTAATCCCCACAGCAGCTTTCTGATGTAGGCTTTATAAATTCCCATTTTACAGTTATGGAGAAAGGCTGTGAAATTTGAGCAGTATCATATAGTTAGCTAGTGGTTAAGGTAAGACTAGAATCTAGGCAGTTGGGTGGCAGAGCTCAAATTCTTAACCTTGCTGTGAAACTTAGTAATTTTGTATTTCTCTTGCTTCCTCTGATTTCTCTCCTCTTTCCCACCTACTACTTGAATAGCCACTTTCAACTACTATTACCTGTTTTATTCAAATTGGCTTACTAGAATAAACTATATAGAGATGAAAAAGTTATAAAATACTGGACCCATAGAACAAGAGATTTATTTGTTCATTCCTTTCTGTGTTCGTTCATTCTTTTTAAAAAAATTTTATTTTATTAGTTTCAAGTATACAATACTTTGGTTAGACATTTATATAGTTTATAAAACAATCTCCCTAATTGCTCTTTCTCTCCTCTGGTTCTCCACCTAGCCATTATATTAATGCTGAGTCCCTGAGGTGTCAGATTGAGTGTTGGGGGTCCAGAGAGGAACAAGAACTAGTGTACTGCCTTTGAGGAATTCACAAAGCCATGTGGTAAAGGCTGGGCCCCAGCAGCTTCTATCATTCCTTATAGGTCATAGTGAAGTCTACATTTCACTGTAAATGTGTTGATTTCAGAGTATAGCATCTACTTGCCTCCACTATACACTCTAAAGCGGGACCTGTCTTGGGCATCAGCACCAATACATCTCTGGGGGTTCACTAGGCCTTCCTCTGACCTACCTTTTAATCTCCTTCAGATTGATTTATTTTTCAGAAGGCTGGTGCCACTAGGAATGGGGACCTTTGAGCTTTCTTTGATATAAGAGAATAAAAGATTAGAATCAAACCTTTGCTCAGATTATGCTTTACAAGGGGGCAAGGGTAGAAAGCTGAGCAAAAGACACATGAGCGTGAGAGCAAGGAGGGAGCCGTAGATGAAGGGGGAAGACAGAGAAAGGGAAACTGGGCACTCTTAACTTAGAGGCCTGACCCAGCGCTTCATGTCTAGTGTTTGAAAACAGCTCTGCTCTTCCCCTATTCCCACCCAATACCTTGAGATCCTCTTCCCAGTTCCATTCCTCAGTTTCCTCCAAGGACCTGCCTCCTTGATTTATTTTAAAGAGTGGAGGTTGGGGTGAGGGAAGGAAGTTTCTGGTTCTACAGAGAGAGAAACTGAGGTACAAGACAGAGCAGCCATTTGTATTTTGTCATATAGGCATTTAGGGACTGTCAGAATCTTGTCATAGATTCCATGGTTTGTTGTAAGCCACAGATGGCCCCGATTCCCCCACAGGCATGGGCTCCTGCCCCTTTCCTCATCATGCTTGGTTGGGTCTTTTTACCTGAGAACAGCAGCTCTCATCCAAGGGAAGCAGCTCCTCCTAACAGAAGGGAAGCCGTTTGCAGTCTGTACTGCATTGCCCCTACCCGTAACCCCATTAAGGGGTTGTAAATAGTACTATAATGATGTCTCAGTCATTTGTTTTGATGTATCTGAGCTTTTAATAAATCAGCCACAGCTTGCTTAATAGGAATATGAGAGCAGAGCGCGTTGCTGCCAGCAGCTGCTAGTAAATTATAAAGCATTCATCTGTTTTACAAGGGAATTAAATGTTTGTTCTCTTTTAAGAGCTTGTGACTAAACAAGGGTGGGGAGAAGAGTATATTGTCTTGCCTGATGCCCATGCCCTCCCAGTTGCAGTAACGGCCCCAGGTACCTGGGGAAACACCTGTAAACAGAGCTATTTGAATTACAGTGCCCCCAGGTAAACCCTGTATTTATTGGTTGCTACTCCATGTGTAGCTCCAAAGCAATATTTATTGGATTACATTTTTCTTCCACTTCAAAGGAGTCTGTGAAATACAAGTCTCATTCCCTCCCTCCTCCTTTTTTTCCTTAAGACTGTTTAGGGAAGGCGCATTAGATAAACCAGATATCCAGGATGACTAATGTTCAATTGTCTGAAAAATTGAGTTAGCCTGTTTTATTTGACTTTTATGTTTACATTTGAAGTAGACTTTTCTCCCCCTTTTTTCAACACCATTGGCTCTATTTATTAAATCATTTTGAGAGGGAAGACATCAGAGTTAGTGCTATTGGTAGATGAAAATATTGGAGCCAGGTAACCAGGATTCAAGAGCTGCTGACTTACTTTGTGACACCTTTGACAAGTTGTGTAGGCTATTCGAATCTGTTTCCTTGTGTTTTGTTATTTTTAAATTTTGAAACAATTACAAATTCATCAGAAGTTGCATAGTATAGAGAGATAGTATAGAGAGATCCGAGGGTATGTTTCCCCCAGTACAGTGTGTGTATAGCTCTATGTCCTTTTGTAAATGTGCAGTTTGTGTAACCACCACTGCAGTCAAGATACAGAGGTTTTACTCCTTGAAAATAAAACCCACCCTAATTTCCCTGCCCATCCTTGGCAACTACAAATCTACTTTTCATTTCTATAATTTTGTTATTTCAAGGATGTTATCTAAATGAAATCATACAGTATGTGACGTTTTGAAATTGTTCTTTTCACTCAGCGTAATGTCCTTGAGATCCATCCAAATTGTTATTTGTACCAACAGTTCATTCCTTTTTATTGCTAAGTAGTATTCCATGGTATGGTTGTATTGTAATTTGTTTAATCATTCCTTTTAAGGGAAATTTTGGTTGTTTCCAGTTTGGGGCTATTACAAACAAAGCTGCTCAGAGCAGTCATTTATAGATTTTTGTGTGGACATAAGTTTTTGTTTCTCTGTGATAAATGCCCAGAATTGCAATTGCTGGGTAATACGGTAAGTATGTTTAATTTTTAAGAAATGCCCAACTTTTCTAGAGTGATTATACCATTGCCCACCAGTAGTGTAAGAGAAAATCAGTGTCCTCGCCAGGATTTGATATTTTTACTATTTTTTATTTAGCATTTGTGATAGGTATATAACGATATGTTGTCATAATTAGTTTGTATTTCCCTAATGGCTAGTGATGTTGAACATCTTTTAATGAGCTTATTTGCCATTTGTATATCCTCTTTGATGAAATGTTTATTCATGTCTTTTGCCTATATCTTTTGGCTTTTTTTTTTTTTTTAATGTTAAAGATTTGAGTGTTCTTTATGTATTTTAGATATGAATACTTTGTCAGACTTCTGGTTCACAGATGGAGCTTGTTTTTTTCAATCTCTTAATAAGGTCCTTTGCAGAGTAAATGTTTTTAATTTTGATGAAATCAAATTTATCAACTTTTTTGTATGGTCTGTGCTTTTGGTGTCATGTCTAAGGACTCTTCACCAAATCTTAGGACCTGATGATTTGCTTTCATGTGTTCTTGAATTTTATGGTTTTACATTTTACATTTAAATACATAATACATTTTGAGTTCATTTTTCTATAAGGTTTAGGTTGAGTTTTATTTTTATTTATTTTTTCCTATGAACATCCAGTGTGCTAGAGCCACTGGATATTTAAAAGGCTTTTCTTCCTTCATTGAATTGTTTTCGCAACATTTTCAAATTATACATCTGATTAGGGGTTAATATCTAAAATTTATAAAGAACTTACACAACTTATATCAAAAATGAACAACCAGTTAAAAAATAGGCAGAGGACTTGAATAGACATTTTTTCCAGGGAAGACATACAGATGGCCAACAGGCAAATGAAAAGATGTTCAGCATCACTAATCAGTGGGGAAATTCAAATCAAAACCACAATGAGATACTACCTCGCCCCTGTCAGTAAAATAAGTGTCAGACAAAAATAAATGTTGGTGAGGGTGTGAAGAAAAGGTAACATTTGTACACTGTGGGTGAGAATGAAAATTGGTACCATGGAAAACAGTATGGAGGTTTCACAAAAAGTTGGAAATAGAAACAGCAGTTCTACTTTTGGGTATTTACCTCACCTGAAGAAAACAAAAACACTAATTTGATGTGATATATGTACTCCTGTGTTCATTGCAGCACTATTTACAATAGCCAAGATATGGTAGCAACATGAGTGTCCATTGATAGATGTGTAGCTAAAGAAGATGTGTATATATGTGTGTGTATCTGTGTGTATCTGTGTGTGTGTGTGTGTGTGTGTGTATTTGTGTGTATATATGTTTGTGTGTGTGTGTGTATAATGAAATATTATTCAACCATAAAAAAGAATGAAATCTTGCCATTTGTGATAACATAAATGGACCTAGAGGGTATAATACTAAATGAAATAAGTTGCATAGAAGAAGCTAAATACCTTATGATTTCACTTATATTTGGAATCTTAAAAAACAAAACAAAACCAAAAGAGTAACAGATACAGAAAATAAAATGATGGCTACCAGTGGGGATAGGGGTTGGGGGTAAGCAAAATAGGTAAAGAGGATTAAGAGAAACAAACTTCCAGTTATAAAATAAATAAGTAGTATGAATATAATATACAATATACGGAATATAGCCAATATTATAACAACTTTGTATAGTGGTAGATAGTAACTAGACTTATTGTAGTGATCATTTTGTAATGTATATACATTTGAATCACAATGATGTACACTTAAAACTAATAGGATATTGTATACCAATTATACTTCAACTAAACACATTAGCTACACTTGTGTCTGGCAGTTTTCAATTCTGTATTCTCTTCCATTGATCTGTATGTCTCTCCTTTTGCTAGTACCTTATATTATTGATTTCTATAGCTATATAGGTAATTGTGTAGAGTGATTCCTCCTTCTTTATTCTTTTTCAAAATAGTTTTACCCTTTGTAGTTTCTTTTCACATAAATTTTAGAATCATCTTGTTATACAAAAATCTTGATGGGATTTTGATAGGAGGTATGTTAAACCTGTACGCTAATTTTGGGAGGCTTGCCAGCTGCTCTGTTGAGCTTTCCAGTCCATAACCACTGTATGCTTTTCCATTTAACTGGATTGTTTTTGATATCTTTCTATCACCATTTTGTAGTTTTCAGCACATAAGTCCTGTACAAGTTTTATTAGATTTATACCTAAATATTTCATGTTTTTTTCTGAGAGATTACAAATGACATTATAATTTCAACTTTGGTTTCCATTATTAGTATATAGAAAGATAGTTTATTTTTGTTTGTTGCTCTTAAACCTTTAGATTTCTTGAACTCACTTATTAGTTCTAGAAGTTTCTTGGTGGATTCCGTAGGATTTTGTACATAATCATGTCATCTACAAATAGGGCCAATTTTATCAATTTCTCTCAGATCTCAGTGATAGTTGTTTCCTTAACTTGCCTTTATGTGCTGACTTGAACTTACACTGCTGTGTTGGAAGGCGATGGTGAGAGTAGAAATCCTTGCCTCACTCCCAAATGAGGCGGGTGAGCATTCAGTCTCCCCACACTAAGTATGGTATTAGCTTTTGGGTTTTTGGTAAATGTTTTTTATCAGGTTGAGAAAATTTTCATCTATTCTTGGTTTTCATAAATGCATACTGAATTTTGTCAAGTGATTTTTTTTTTTTGTATCAATTGATATACAATGTGATTCTTTTCCTATAGCCTCTTATTATGTGGCTTATATTGATTTATTTTTTGAATACTGAACCAGGCTTGCATCCTTGGAATAAACTCCACTTGTTTATAATGTATAATTCTTTTTATATATTGGTGAATTTGTTTTGCTAATATTTTGTTTAGAACTTTTGTGTCTATATTCATGAAAGATAGTGGTCAATGACTTTTTTTTTTTGGTACTATTTTCTTTGGATTTGGTATCAGGGTAATTCTAGCTTCACGGAATAAAATAGAAAGTCTTTGCTTTCTGACTTTTTTTTTTAATTAATTTTTTATGGTGGCATTGGTTAATGAAATCCAGTAAGTTTCAGCTGAATATTTTAACAGTAATATGTATATATAATATATATATATTATATATATTATATATACGTATATATATATACGTATTATATATATTATATATACGTATATATAATATATATAATATATATATATTATATATACACATATAATGTTTTTGACTGTTTCTCTTTGTATAGATTTTTAAATAGTTGCTCTGTGTATATTACACACCCGTAACTTATTGCAAACTATTTGATTTGACATTTAACCAGTTTATGTGAAGTATAGAAATCCTGCCTTCTTTTACCTTCTCTCATTTAATAGATAATTTGTTTTAATATGTTGTTTATATACATTGAGAACCACATTTTTCAGTGTTTTGTTTCAGTAGTCAAACATAATATAGAAAACTGAAGAACGGAGGAAAGTCTATTATATTTACTCATATTTTTGCTTTTTCTGTGTCTTTTTCTTCCTAATGTTTTAAGATTTTCTCTTTCATCATTTTCTGTGTAGAGAATTTACATATGCTATTCTTGAAGGGCAGGCTTGCTCATGAAAAATTTTCTTATCTGTCGTTATTCTAAGAATGTCCTGGTTTCCCACAGGCTATTTTTCTGGATATAGAATTTTGGATTGTAGTTCTTTTCTTTCAGCCACTGAAAAATTCTGTGGCACTTCCTTCTTACGTCGATCATTTCTGATGGGGAAAAATTTTTTTTCTCATTTAAATTGTTTTCTCTGTAGTATGAGCAATGCATTATTTCCCTCTGGATGTTTTCAGGATATCTCTCTTTGTCTTTTAGTTTTTGAAAGTTGATCTATGATGTGTCTTGGTGTGAATTTATTTGAGTTCATCCTGTTAGCAGTGCTCTCATTCTTGAATCTGTAGATTTATGTCTTTAGCCAAATTTGGGGAATTTTCAGCCATAATTTTTTTGAAAACTTTTTAGGCCTACCCTCTTTCACTTCTCTTTCTAAGGGACTCAGAAGACAAGAATGTTAGATCTTTTGTTTATAGTCCTAATATTCCTGAGGCTCTGTTCATTTTTTATTCAAATTTAATCTTTTTAGTTTTATTTTATTACTGTGATTTTATTTTTTAGTTAGAAAACCATATTTAACATAAAATTTACCATTTTTATTATTTCTAAATGCACAGGTCAGTGGCATTAAATATGTTTATGTTGTGTAACCATCACTATTATTTATTTTCCAAACATTTTCATCTCTCCAAACAGAAACTCTGTACCTTGTAATCAATAATTCCCCATTTTGCTTCCCCTCAGCTCCTGGGATTTTATAATAATCTACTTTCTGTTTCTATGATTTACCTATTCTAGGTGTTTTATATAAGTGGAATCATACAAAATTTGTCTTCTTATGACTGGCTTATTTCACTTAGCATAATGTTTTCAAGGTTCATCCATGTTACAGTATTAATAGACATTTATTCCTTTTTAAGGCTAAATAGTAGTCTTTTGTATGTGTGAACCACATTTTGTTTATCCATTTATCTGTTAATATACACTTGGATTATTCCACCTTTTGGCTACTGTGAATAATACCACTAAGAACATGAGTATACAAATATCTGTTTATTTTTTTGCTTTGTTTCTTTTAGGTATATACCTAGGAGTGGAATTGCTGGCATATGGTAATTCTAAGTTTAACTTTTTGAATAACTGATGAACTTTTTTCTTTTTTTTTATTAAGTCTGTTTTCTTCCTTTTATTCATATGGGGTAATTTCTGTTGTTCTACCAGCCAGTTCATTGATTCAGTTCTTTCCTTTGTCCTCTCCATTCTGTTGAGCTTGTCCTTTGGGTATTTGTTTTGCTTATTATATTTTTCAGTTCTAAAATTTCGATTTGGCTTTTTTTTATATTTTCTCTTTTATGAGACTTTTTACTTTCTCATTTATTTCAAGTGTGTTTGTTATTGCTATTGGGAACACATTTATGATGGCTGCTTATAAATCCTTATGTAATTCTAAAATCTTCATCATCTCACTGTTAGCATCTGTTGATTGTCTTTTCTTATTTATATTGAGATTTTTTATTTTTCAATGGAATGAGTGATTTTTTTATGAAATGTGGACATTTTGTGAATTATGAGACTCTGGATCATATTTAAATCTTGTGTTTTAGCAGACATTTTTCTGGCACTGCTCAGTTTGGGTAAGTGGGCAACTTCTCATTACTACTTGGTGTGGGTAGAAGTTCAGGCCTGTCATTTGGCTCTTGCTGATACCACCTTGGGTGGGGAAGGTAGAGTGTCTTGTTGCTCCTCTTCACGTGGTCTCCAGATACCTCGGGAATGGTGATGTTCAAAAACTGGTGACTAGGTGGTGAACATACTGACTTTCCAGTAGGCTTTTTCTAATACCACCCCAATGAGGGAGAGGGCTGCTTCATTTTCTCTAGTTAGGGTAGAAGTCTAAACTCCACTGACTTGCAGAATGGGATGTTAGTGGCTTTTTACTGCTAGGGAGAGATAAAAGTCTTGGCTCCCCATGCAGCATTCTCTGACACCACCTTGATATTACCCTTGGAGGTAGGAGGGACAGATGGAAGTCTCGGCTCTCCTAGTAGATATAGCTAGATCCAGGATTTTCCAATGGTGGTTGGCTGCTGTAGGGCAGTTTACTGAAAGTTTTTTATGTTGCTAATCTGTATCTTTCATGGAACTTTGACTAGATACAGTAGGCTTTTCTTGGGACTTATTTTGTCTGAGCCAGTTGATGTTCCAAGTTCTCATTTTCTTGTGCTCAGTTGGGAGTTTATGGTGCAAAGAGAAAACTCAGGAAATTCATTACTTTGATATTTCTTGTGTCCCAAGTTTTCTAGCCATTTTGCCACTTCTCTTTATGTTCCAGAATCATCTTGTGTTTATTTAAATATAATAACTAGGAGTTTTCACTGTACTTATCAGAAATAATAGGGAAAATTACATCTATTTCCTTTTTTTGGAACTATTTCTTTATTTTAAAAATATTAATACTAATTATTGATATACCTACATCACAATGTTGCTTTGATATTTAAGTGAGATAAAATTGAACATCAGTTATTCCAAAGTGGAATATGGAAGTCATGTTGCTCTAAAGCAAGAGTTACATGTTTTATGAGATTCCCACGAAGAAATGAAAATCCATACATACTCTTTTTTTTCTCTCTGACACTACCATACCCATTTTTCACTCCCTCTTTAGCATATTCCATAAAGCAATTTTACTCCAACTTGTGGTTTGCTCATGAAACACCCCAAAAACAATTTTAAGTACGGAACTATTAATTAACCACCTTGTAATTGCCAGGCACTGTGCAAGTCCTATCATTGATTTTCTAAATTCACCTTGTTAGATTGCTGTTATCCTGTTTTGTAGTTGAGGAAGTAGAGGCTTAGAGAAGTCAAGTAATTTACTAAGGTCACTTAGCTAGTAAATGGGAAAGCTGAGATTTGACACAGGTGTTAGAGTTTAAAGCTCATCCTCTTAACCTCTACATTCTACTTCTTACCTCCATCCTCTCTTGTACTTCATCAAGCCAAACTCTTTAGAGCTTTCTGTTCCATTGGTTAGGATATCTAGTCAGAATTATTAAGTATTTTATTGTTTTGTTTGTTTGATTCAGTAAAAGGTAAAAGATATTATCCAGTGTTATATTCTCAAAGTGCCATAATGGTTTTATCTGCAAGTGTATTTGTGTGGTTTTTAATGTTTCTGGTAAAATTTAAGATGTGACCAAGTGACTGTATTCTCCCAATTGACTCATTTTTAGTGCCACTTTAATTTTATTTCCAAAAGATGAAGTAGTTATTTTTTGTCACTTCTCTATTGCAGAGTGATTGAGTGAATCATTCAGTAATTATTTATTGAGCCACTACTGTGTGGTAATCACTGTGCTGGGATTTTCAATAACGTATTTCTTTGTTATTGAGATTGTTCTGTGACCTCAGTTATATCTTTCTTAGGAATCTTTTAATTCACGAGTCACTAATAAGTTATTCTTTTTTCTTTTTTTTTAATTTCAAAAGGGTAGTTCTCTAGAAAGCACATGTGTTTTGTAAGAAAGAGTTAGGTTTCATTTTTAGGAAGATACTGATTCTCCTCAAATTAGGTACACCAGTGTCTACAGCTTATTTTTCAATGCAAATAGAGACTTTGTAGATGGATGTTTTGCTGCTTAAGCCATGAGTGTTTTGAGATGGGAGAGTCAATATGCAGAAACAAATCACTTAAACTCTAAAGTTGAATGCTGAGAAAAGTTCTTGGTAGGAACATGACCTGACAATGTGCCTGGTAGACTTTGTCTGTATAAAATAAAGCTTCCAAAACTAGAGGAAAATGGTTTCTATAACAAATCAAAGCTTAATGTTAATGGGTACACTAAGTACTAACCTTACTGTTGTGAAATTAATACTTTCTACTTTATTGGGGTGGAATTGTAGAATTTTATTATTGGATAGGTCCTTAGAGGGCATTTGCCCAACCTACTCATTTTACAGATAAGAAACCTGTAACCTGTAGAGACGAAGTGATTTCTACTGCCTTTTTATGATGAAAGCAGGGCTGGCAGTCAGCCTCCTAATGAAGTCCTGGGCCCTTTTTATTGTATCACTTGGAACATATGTAAATCATATTTTTTGTTGAACTCTGACATGATGGCATAAATAATAGCAGTATTGATTTTCTGTAAATGCTTCATTCTAGTCTCATATGTACCCAGGATTCTTCCATTACAGAATTTCAGTTTTCTCAACTAGGGATTGTAGATAAGTCACTTTACATAGTTCATCCTGTTTGAACTCTATATAGGTTTATGTGTTGTTTTATTAATCTACATCATTGTTTATTAGCTTTCTGGACTTCAGTTGTTGGTCATAGTCCCTCTGCCTTTTCACTCTTAGGAACTTGTCAACCAATTGATGCTTAAAGTCTTCAGGGATAGAGAGTCCTGTGGACCCTAGTTTGGTTCATTTCACTGTGGGATGGCTTTCATTAAAAAAAAAAAATTGTGTGTGTGTGTGTGTGTGTGTGTGTGTGTGTGTTTGTGTTTGTGTGTTTATTTATTTCCTTGGGTTGAAACACAATTAGCTTGCTTATAGCTTCCTCAGAGTGATTCTTCTGAGTGGATGGGATGGAATAAATCAAATTTCTTTGTTTTCTGCCTAGATGTTCCAGGTTGTTTGAGCCATTCCTTCCAGATTTTAGATGATTTACTATTCTATATGCTTTGTTTTCTTGACATCCCTCCTAATGTGAGCCCCAGTACTTAAATGGGCACTTGAGAAATAGCCCAGGTCTTAAGGGAGCAGGCCAGTCTCTCTTTTTCAGCAGTCATCCCTGGGACCTCTTCCCTCAACCTGGACCTCACCAAGCGATCCCCATGGCTTGGGGCCTGGGAGTTGGGCTTTGGGAAGCAAACTGTAATAATACATTTCCTGTGTCCTCACCTGTTAATCTTTTCCTGAAGTCCCTCTCCTTGTGTATCACCTCAGCATTGGTCATTCCTTTTGTATTGTGTAGGAGGAAACTCTATAGAACTGAGCTGGATGTACTACTATAGTTGTATGTCCCTTAAGTACTCTCAGCTTAAGCGTTTTCAGTTGGTTAATGAGTTGCATCAAACCTACTCATGTAGAAAATAAGTGAAATAATGCATATGAGAATTCTTTGTGAACAGTAAAATGTCCTGTAAATATAATATCTCAATGTTGCTGTAACCCTTGTTTCTACAGATTTTATAGTTCAATCAGCCAAGTGAGTGCTAGCCTGGAATCTTCCATAGGTTCCCTTGGTGGTGGTTGCTTTTGACTTGT
Source organism: Eidolon dupreanum (assembly GCA_028627145.1). Lineage (NCBI taxonomy): Eukaryota > Metazoa > Chordata > Mammalia > Chiroptera > Pteropodidae > Eidolon > Eidolon dupreanum. Next base: position 19,510,397 of record CM053501.1, on the reverse strand, counting down.
GATGTATTGGGACATCTATACACAGTGGACATAGACTAAGAGGCATTTGAAATGCCCACATTTATTATTTTTCAAGAAACTAGAATTTCTCTTTTGAAAGCTAGGACTTCCACAGCCCCAGAGGAAAGGACTCATGAGCTCTTTTTATTTATTTTTTTCCTGTGAAATCAGTTTAGTGAGAGACTCTATGTACATTGTAACCTTTAAGTCCTTTGCCTAGTTCCTTTGGCCCTAGGTGCTTTGGAGTGATGAATTTGTTAAGAGTCAGACATGTGCAGTCTATTCAGACATGCACAGGGCTCTTCCTCTCCTCCCGCAAGCTAAGCAGCCCCTTTGGAATATCTAATGAAATCCATGCTCTTGCACGTGGCATTAAAACTAAGCAGGAAGCCCTGGAAATGAGCCCGAAGAGGTATTATTGCTATATGTTGGTTTTTATTTGCCTATTTTGACAGTGTTGTGCAAATGAGGGCCTTGCTGATACAACTGAATCACAGTGAGCTATCTTTGCTGTCTAACTATACTTCACAGGTCTGGCACTAGACCTGCCTGCCAAACCCACTTTGAGACAATGAAAAGACAGAACATTGTCTTCTTGCTGATAAAAGGGCAGGTTATAATTGTTTTTACTTAGTTCTTTGAAGGGAGGAAAGTAAGGTCTTAATGAGTGCTTGAAATTTTATTTATTGTCCTGGAGATATAGATCATTAGTTTATTTTACAAAAGTTCACCTATCAGCCTCTGAGATGAAGGATGTAGTAGCTGAAATTGATTTGATTTTAAGATAGCCATAAAGGTGGTCTATATGCTACCAATAATATAAGTAGATGTTGTTTCCCAATGGTTGGAATTTAATTTGTAGTTTCAGACGACTTACTTTGATAAGACATTTCTCCTGGGTAATGAATAGCACTGATGTGCTAAAGGATTTTTCTGTTTGTCTCTGGTTAGGGGAAATCAAACTGCTAACTGCAGCAAGCTCAGGAGTGAATTCTTGGCAACCCCAGGACCCCATACTTTGCCTTGTGGATAGTCTGATGGTACCATGGGCATTTTCTTGATGCCATGAGCACAAGTATTAGAAATGTAGGATCTGCTGAGCCATGCCCTGTTTTCTATTCATAGTCTCCTCCCCAGACCCCCAACAAAGATCTAGGGTATGGCTAGTTCAGTGCAAATTTGTCACCACTTCTGGAGAGATAGCACAGAGTGCATATCTTGCATGTTGTTGATCTAAAATATCTTTATACGTTCAGGGTAACAGAAGCTTTAGTTTTTGCTGTTGTCAGGACAATCGCCTGGATGTCAGTGCATTGGGGTGAGTTTTACAATAATGGTAAAAAAAAAAACTATGTGTGTGTACACACACACACACGCGCGCGCGTGCGCGCATGCGCGCGCTCACACCAATATATATATAATTGGAGCTTAAAAGTTCCAAGACTTGTTGGCCATGCACTGCTTTTCAAGTTAAGCTGGAGTTGAAACTCCCACAACCTGGCTATTGATGTTATTACTTCCTCTGGGTCTTCCTCAACTGTTAAATGAAGAAGTTGACTCGGTGGCCTTTAAGTCTATTCTCTCTGCCTTTCTAACTCCAAGGTAAGTCCTAAATCCTATTTCAGGCATTAGTTTTAAATGCCTCCCCTGCTTAGCTCTGTTATGCTGAGAATAGGATGGATGGAATTGTACCTTCTGTCTCTTCCCTTACCACAGGGTGCTCTGATTGAGTGCTAATAGAAGAGATGGTGGCCAGAAGGCAAAATAGCCTTTGGAGGAAGAAGAGGAGTGAAGGCACTAAAGAAAATGAATACCTGGAGTGCAGCCCTTGATTAAAAAAAGATTTCACAGAGTAGTTACCAGTCCTGTTTTACTCTTTGAGGTCCAGAAGAATTGGTCTTGGTACCTATTTTGAGCCTTTTGTGGCCAGAGACTGAATCTTAGATATATTCTCCTTGCCCTTATATAGGTCAATGCCCTATATAGGACTGGGCATCATGTAGGTACTAATTATTTCTGCTTTGCTTTAACTTCCAAGAAATCACTGCACTTGTCAAGTGAATAAGACAATTATATTAAATATTATATAGAAAGGGTCCAAGCTTGTAGCTTCATCATCATTCTAAATATTGTGTTCATTGAAGCAGAGAACCTTGTCAAGACAATCATTACCAACACTTACAGAAGGAAAGCAAGAGCTGTTAATGCTGGATAAAAGTTAAGGATTTTGTACTTTCAAAAGAAACAAAGAGGGTTTAAAAATATTTCATTGGGAAATCTCTTCAGTGGAAGTAAGTCTCAAGACTTACTTAAATATTTTTTAACAGAGGTAGATATAAAGAAGTTAGTAGAGGTGAAAAGACAGTAGAGGGAAGAGCTTTATGTCATGGTCATATTAAGGTTCATTTTTAAGTTAAAACAAGAAATCGTTAGCTTCCATGTATCCTGTTTTGCACGATAATTCTCTTTCAATGCATCCTGAAAACTGACCTGAGAATTTGATGAAATGTCAGACAAGATGACAGACTTGAATCTTATTGACTGGAAGAGGTCCTTGTACTTAGATGCATATTCATCTATTTGTGGCTGTTGATTCTAGTCACCTCCATCCTCATCTTCATCCAAAAACAGGCATTAAATCTTAATCTTGTGTACATGTCTGCTTGGTGGATTTAGGAGAACAAGAACATGTAACCATGCCTGGTTAACCAGCTAAAGAGTTTGTCACCAGCTAGTTGACTTCAAGAGCCAGCAAACTGGGTTTCACACAATAGTTGTTTGTTACTGGATAATGTCACATCAATACATGCTCTAATGTTACTCTGTTAAATTCTTATACTCTGTTAAGCCTGTCAGGGCCAGAGTGAAAAAAAATCCAAGTAGAGTATCTGAACTTTAAATCGTGGAGTCTTGGGGTGGGAATGACTTTGACGGTCTAAAGCAGGGCTCCCAAATTTACATATTTCTTGAGATTAGGCAGGAAGCATAAGTGAATGAATTGGGCAGGGGTAGCAACAGGAAGCAATGCAGGGCTCTGGGAGACTGCATAGATGTTCAAATTCAGAAATTTTGCAGGACATTATTCCTGCCTGACAAACAGTTCTGAGAGCCGATTCTGATGCCTTTTTGGGGACCCTGGGCCCTATGTTTGAGGTCATCTATCTTCTTTTTCAGTGTGATGTCCTGATTACAGATAGGAAAAGGCACTTACCCACAGACAGACAGCCAGTGAGGTCCAGAGCCTGATGCTCGCTCGGAGTCTCAGTGTGACAGTTTTCGTACTACATCATGATGATATCTAAATGGTAAGACAGGAGCATCCTAATTTAAATTAGGGATTAGAAAATTATTTCTGAACCATTTTTTTAAGAGAGATAACGTAATAAAATGTACTAATCTTAAGGGATAGCTTGATAAAATTTTATATATATACCTGCAGGTCACTACCACCCAGGTCACCCCAGGAGTTCTCATAGCCCTTTCCACCCATCCCTCCCCCACAACACACTCACTGTAATCACAGTTTAGCATAGAACCAAGGCACTACTACTTGGAGAGCTGATCCATCTGTCACTGGCCTGGTTCCTCCCCACACTGCCCCCTCTCACTGTTTCCTGCTTTAGATTCAATTGTAAAGAGCTATAGCATACACAAGGGTGTATGTTGCTGAAATTTTTCCCACGTAAACTCAACAGAATGTTGGGTTTCTTTAAAGTGAGCACTCTGTCCACTGCCTCACCAGGAACTAGGTGCCAACTCCCACAGGATGTTCCTTTTCAGAGGGTTCTTTTGCAATGTCAGCTGCTTTTATACAAAAGCATATTTTAGCTACATGACATATGCCGCGATATTAATTATTCGGATGCCACTTTTCCTCTGAAAGATATTGAGTTTTTTTTTTTTAAATTTCATGATTTTATTAAATCAGAGGCCAATATTTCATTGTAATGGGCATAGCACTCCAAACCATAGTGATTGACTCACTGAAATATAACTAAAACAACACTCAAAACAGATCCACCTCACAGGCAATGCATTTAAAAAACAAAACAAAACACAACAAAACTGGTTCTCAGGCTGGAGCTGTTAAGCAGATTTTTTGCAGGGCTTCAAGTTACTGAAAAAGGATTCAGTCTGTCATTTCCTTTGATTTGTAGGAGGGGGTGAGAAGTAATGCTGCTGCTCCCCCGCCACCCTGCCACCCCCTTTCTGGATTTTACCATATTCTGAAAGCAATGCGTTAAGGACCTATAAATGGATTTTGGCTGTGTCCTAGTGCAGGGATTAACATAGAATTATAGGAGTGCTCTGCATGGTAGTTGAGAAAATAGGGACGATGCTGATCTCTTTTGGATGGACATGGTGCTTCTTTCTCTTATCTGCGGATGTTCCCTATAAAGCAGCCTGTCACTTTGAAAAATGCATACGCTGTACCATCTTGCAGTTATAAAGGTTAAGTAAGCATCTTGAACAGTGCCCCATTGCTTTTGTACTTTCCTTAATGTCAGCTGATAAAGGATTATTGAAAAAAGCTTGCCAGGAGATAAAAAGCTTGCAGGTTGAGGTTGAACAATTGAAATTTTCTGTTCCCAGTGTAGTAAATTACCAAAGGCAGATTTAGCATTTGTTAATTATCAGAGCAGAGTACTAAGGATTGTTTTCTTTTGCCTAATTAATTACCTCATCTGGAGTGGAATGTTAATTCAGATAAATGATTATTTCTTAACACCTCTGAAGGTTCCCTTGGAGTCTCCTAGAATTGCCAGTCTTAAAGTATGGCTTACTCACATCCAGAGGAAGATGTGCGTGAAGAGACCATCATGGCTGCTCTTCTGGCCTTTTTCAGTCTTGGAAGGTGGCTGGATAACTTACTCAGACTTCTGGTGATAGAATTGGTTTGCTGTGTGCCATTTAGTGGAACATGAGTCAACTTCCTTGAAATGTTTGCCTTATGACCAAATTTTTTACTTTGTCTCTGAATTTAGTATTGGACACTCTTCCTAAAAAGACCTTTGGGAAAACTCATTCTGGGGCTCCTGTCATGAACATTAAAGATGGTGTCCTTTGGAGGGACGTTCTAGTTTCCTTACTTCACTTCATCTTCAAGTCATTTTATCCCCTCATGTTTACTGTTGGGGAAAAAATGTATTTTTAGAATTCAGAATCCTAGGGAAATGCTTTTATTCTTTCTTGGGTCCAAGTTGTAGCACTCTTAATAGTTAAAAGAATAATATTCAGAAAAGGTAAAATTATGACTTTCATACGGATATTAAATGCACATATGTCAAAGGGTGTATTTAACTTATTAAATGAGGGAACCAGGCATATGTTACTTCAGGTTCAAAGGAAAAATCAAAGGGTCACAAATTTATATGGAGTAAAGGAATGTTGAAAAGAATGTCAAATGAACATAAAACTGACTTTTTCAGGGAAAGGGGTAGGATCATTCTTCCTAAGGACAGAAGTTTTTTTGCATATCTATAAATCATTTACAGAGTTGTAAATAGTTTAGTCAAAGACAGAGGTAGTTTTCCCTATCTAATGAGATGCTCCCCAGTGGCTCCAGCTTTCCTTGAAAGGAGATCCAGTAATCACTTTTGCTTAATTTCAGGGTCAGAGGTTTCCCCTTCCACAGTTTTGTGTAAGATTTTGGTCCAGTTATTTAGCACAGAGATTCCCAACCTTTTTGGCACCAGGGACTGGTGCTCCTATGAGAATCTAATGCCTGATGGATCTGAGATGAAGCTGAGGCGGTGATACTAGTACTAGGGGAGGGGCTGCAAATATAGGCAAAGCTTCAGTCCCTTGCCGTTCACCTCCTGCCATGTGGCCCGGTTCCTTATAGGCCACAGACCAGTACCTGTCAGTGGCCCAGGAGTTGGGGACCCCTGCATTAGAATGATACTGTCTCTTCAAAGTAGATTAGAGATAAATTATGTGACTTATTTTTATTTCTAGTAGAGAGCTTAAAGATCAATGGGGAGAAGGGCTGGTAGATCCAGGCCACTGGAGATGAGCTTTAGCTGCATGTGACCAGTCACCTTGCACTGTCTTATTCCTGATAGGCAGGCACTTAGGTTATGAGCACTCTTTTCATAAAGATGTGAAAAGGCTGCAGGATTTTTTCTAAGATTATCTAGGGGGCAAAGTCTGGAGCCTGTCATTAAATGGATAGTCCCCTTTTCTTCTGGTATGGCCAAGCTGAGCTTTTTAAAGGATGTTGGAAAAATGCTTTCTGAGCCGGAAAGTTGTCTGATTGATTAGTGAGGGTCTTTTGAGACAGTCTGTTCAGGGACCACCCAGACCTTACCGCACATAGTCACCTGAGTCTTCCAAAGATATTAGAGTTCTAGAGGTGTGGTGGTGGGGTGCTTCTGGATATATATGTATATGAATGTATGTGTGTATGTATGTATATACACATTCATACACACATATATGTATTTATGTAAATATGTATTCATATGCCATATAAGCTAGAGGTTGGCTTTCGGGGGTCTGAAAAGTTCAGTAACTACATGCAGTTTTATGAGGTCTATTAGATTCTCGTATTCTCAAAGAGTTTTATGATTCTCTAAAAGTTTAAGAGCCACTTATTGGAAATTATGTTCTCAGTAATTATTCAGAATCTATGTGTTTCTATGTGCATGACTTAAAAAAGAAGTCTAGATTGAGATCCTGCCTAATTATAGAGTCTACTGCGGTAGCCACAGCTGGATTGGGTAGTGTTACAGCCTTACCCCAGAGCTGGAAGGCTCTGTGAATGCACCTCCGCACCAGCAAGCCTGTGTGCATTGTGGGTACATTGAAATAAAGCCACAGAGAAACAAAGAGCACCATATTACCATTAAGTCCAGCAGCCTCCTGGGGAGAGACTGACCCAGAGGCCTCTGCCTTCTGTGTTTGGTACTCAGGAACCTACGGGTCACTCAGGTTTGCAGTCTTTGGTCCTAATGCCAGGAAGTAGTGTGGTGGTGGTGGTGGTGGTGGGGTGGTGGAGGGTGGGGGAGGACAAGAGTCTTAGTCCCAGAGAAAACAAATTACTCCCCCTACTAGGCATTATAGTTTTTAAACCCAAATATGTCTTTTTGCCTTCAAAACTATGGTTTAAAGCATGTCAAGTGAGTGCCATGTGTCCAATAACACCTACTTTGTTCCAATATTGGATAGATTACTGTGGGGTTATATATTCGAATATTCCCACATTCACTTTGTTTAGGAAATAACTATAATAAAGCAAATTGTTTTTTTTATTATTATTATTATTATTATTATTATTATTATTATTATTATTTCCATAGTGCAGCCAAGTGAGAGCAAATCAATTCACAGTTTTTTTTTGTTGCTCTTTTCCTCCATGCTAGAGAAGAGAAGATGCAGCTCTCCTTCGCTGCATGCAGCCTTTTGCTGGGGTGTGGCTCCATCTCCTTAATTCATCATCTGAAAGCAATTTTGTTCAATTAAAGATTAGAATTAAATTTCAGTTGTAGGGCTTCTGTGCAGAGGAAATGATGCATTAATGAACACACAGATGTCATCTTGCATCCGTGCTGTTTGCAAAATAGTTTCTTCAGTATTCAAATAATAAAAAGAGCCCCAGCAGCAGGAACATTGTTTATTCCTTGGCATACTAAGTGGAGACTCTTGCATTTATTTGCAAACTATTTTTCATTTTCTATACTGAGAGGAAAAACATATTTTATCTAAAATATTTGAAATAATGACTGCTAAAATCAGATAACAGGAGCATTAATGCCAGGTACCATGCAGTAAATTGCATAATGCTTTCAGGTTGGCACTGAAGCCATGATTTGTGATGATGATAATGCTCTATCCAAATAGATGGGAGTTGAGTATAGAAAGAGAATATTCCTGAAAATAGACAAGGCGACTAGTGAATTAAAAGTATAGTGGGAGAATGAGAAAATGTGCAAGATCATATTTAATTTATTGGAAGACCCATCTGCTCTTCTGTATACACATTATGTAAGTTTTACTCTCTGTATTACAAATATCCTGCAGGGTGGATAGGAAGTTCATATTTCTGCCTTCAACTATTTTTTCACTCACAGTCAGACATGAATGAACAGAAAGATTTATGTCTCATTTGTGGAATATTATAAGATGGTAGGCTTCTTTTTTCTTTTTAAAGAGATTTATATATTTAGATTGTGATATTTTCTGCACAGCTTTGCTTGATGTCTGTGACTTCTATGGAGGAGAAAATATGAAGTTGAGAGTGAGATTTTGAGGAGGTGGAAAAGGATTTCTGTGAGACACCATTGATTAGTATGCTCTTTGCGCCCATGCTCTTTGCATGTTTCCAGCTGGTATCCAGACCGGTGTCCAGTGTGTCTGGAGTCGATGTTAGGTTTTCGATGTTGTATTCTCTATGCTGTGCAGAATTTCTTAAATGAGTTTCGAGTGCAGAGGGCTCTTAATATCAGGTGGCATCTACCCTGGTCATTGATGTCAATATGGATGAAATCTCACTTGAGGCCTTCTAATCTTCTAGTTCAAGGACCCTTTCTCATTCCTCTTCCCCTGTTACAAAAAGTCTCTGAAATGTGTAACAGGGGTTAATGGTTCTCTCCTTGAAATGTTTTCTTTGCTGTGGCTTCTATGACATCACATTTTTCTTTTTCTTTATCCATATCTCATGCCAAGGCCATTTCTCTTCCGGTCTCATTTCCTTTCCTAACCCCTAACTATGCATACTGCCCTGAGTTCTATTTTGCTGACTCTTCTGATTTGCAGACCTCATCAGTGCACATTATCCATAATCAAAATGCCATTATTGCTCAATTTTTATTTCCAGTCAAAATTTTCCTTCCCAACTACTTTGTGTCTTGCTCTCTCTCTGGATATTTCATTAGAAGCTTGATATATTTAGGGTAAAATGTACCCTATCTTCAACTCTTTTTCATTCTTTCAATTCAATAGTGGCTCCTAAATTCTTTATGCCTTTTTGGCTAAAAAAATTATTGGTGTTTGTAGCCTTCTCTCCTTCTTTGCCTCTTATTAGTTCTTCCCGCTCCTTGTCATTTGTAAGTCCTTTCCTCCTCCCCCCTTTTTTTCACTACTTGCTTTGTTCAGATCCTCATTACACATCATCTGCACAGTTTCAGTAGCCTCTTAATTGGACTTGTAATTATGTTATCTCTTTCCCCCAAACCTTCCCGTAGTCCTCCATTTGTCTACTTATTTCAGCATACTGTTCAAAAGCCTACCATGGCTCCCTGTTGCCTGACAGGTGAAATCCAAACTTCCTAGGCCTGGTGATTAGACAGCCCTTTCCCTGTCGCAGCAATCCAGCCCTATCTTTTACTAATTTTTCCTTATAGGTGCTTGTTTTATTCTCCTAATTCTCCCATGTCTGCCTTTCTAAATCCTGCCCTTTCTAAAGCCCAGCTCAAATGCCTCTTCCAGGAAACCTTCCATGACTACCCACTGGAGTGTACTCTCCGTTCTGCAGAAGCAAATGACCACTACACTTCTATTTGGCCACCTGCCACATACTGCAGGTATTTATTTAAAGACTTTATCTCCCTACTGGAGTATAATGGCAGAGATAGCATGGATCATCTTATTCTTTTTGTATTTTCGGTAGAGCTTGGTCTGTTAACTTAATTCAAAATGTTGGATGTACTTGTTGGGAGAATAAATTGTAGAGCAAGCTCTTTCACATAACAGTTGATGCTTCATGTGACAGGGCTCCTGTCAGCCTGTTAAAGGGACTCATGGGGGGTCATTCAATGTTTCTTCAGCAGACATGAGCTAGATAAAGAAGTCCAGGAGACAGGGATTTTCTGCCAGGTTTAGCCTTCACCATATTCTGAAGGGAGTCTGGAGCCTAGTCTGGTCTGTCTTTAAAAGAGGAGGAAGGAGCAATGGGAGCTGTGTTGACCAGCAGGAGCTGTGTTGATCAGCGACATCTTTCATGTGCTTTGTTATGGACCAGTTTAGGTGATCTGAGGGTCAGGACACATTTCTCAGATATAAAGAATCCTGATTCCTTGAGCTTATTGTTGAGCTGGAGTCTAGGAGGCAGGCAGGCCTAAGGATTTGGTGGAAGATTGTAATCTGGAGCCATTGTCCCTGGGCTGCCTGCCTGAGTTAATCAGTAGGATAGATCTTTAAATGGCCTCCCTTTTTCAACTACTTAAACTGAGCTTGAGCAGTTTCCATGTAATGCTTTTATAAGTAGATTATATTGACTCCCATTTAATATGAGCAAACTTGGTGACTAAGAGGAGGGAGTTGTTTCATCTTAAAAAGAACGGCCTGCATTCTTGCATTATATCTATTTGTTATGTGATTGTATGTGGTTGTTTGTGTATGTGGTTGTAGATATTTTTCCCTTTTTGTTTTCTCCAGGGCAGTAATGTTCTGGTTGTGAATTCTGGTATAGCATTTCCTCCTTTTCCTCTTTCCCTTGCTTTTAGAACTGTGGTTCTAAAACCAGATAAACATTTTATCTTTGTTCACCTCACTTAAGACTGCATGGCAGAAAAATTTTTTTTGTTGTTCTTAGGTAACTTAATGACATGCATTTTTCTATGTTTCACCCTCTCCCCCTACCCAACATCTTTTTTTTATTTCCTAATTAAAGCAACAGGAACGATTCGAAATTGGCAGCATTGCTAGGATTAGCAAATGAAAATATAGCATATCAGTTAAACTTGATATAAACAAAGAATTATTATTTTTTTTAGTATAAGTATGTCCCATGTAATATTTGAGAATATTTAAACTAGAAATTTATGTCTGAAATTCAAATTTAGTTGTGCATCCTATATTTTATCTAACAACCCTACATAGGCACATATTTGAAATAAAATTTCACTTTTAAGAAAATGTTTTGAAGAAGTAAATCTGAGTTTACCATATGTTAAATACCCCTAAAGTTCCCTTGCTATGCACAAATTGTGAAACAGTTTATGTTTCCTAAGTTTGGTAGATACTATATTATATGCTATTTAAGTATAAGCTGCTACTGGCTATGGGAATTGTTCATTTATTCTAAGATTCAGCTTTGTCTTTTTGTTCTCTGAGAAGATGTTGCTCATTTTGGGATGACAATATCTGGCTCAAGCAGTAAATATATCACAAATATCTACTTGTTGCACGTGATAGATCATAAGCGTGTTTCAAAGATGAATGTTAAAATTCTTGAGTAGAATTATTCTTCCTCCAAATTATGACCAGTTCTCATATTCAATGCAATTTCTTCCTTCATGAAGATCCTTAACACAAACATAGAGATGATGAAGACAGTCAATTCTTGATTGACTGAGGTTTTTATCCATGGCTAGTTTCCTTCCCTCTGCCACCTAGCTTATATGCAGGAATACAGGCTAATTATGAAGCTAAATATTGTTATGACTACTCCACAACCTAATAATGATACTGTAGCATTTGTTCCATGCTTTGCTTTTTTGCACATTCTGATTTGATTCTCATGATAACCTATGAGGGAACAGCAGTGGTTTGTCTTCCTATTTTATAAATGAGAAATTTGAATTGTTGGTAAGTGAAATGACTTGTATAAGATAAAGCAAAACTTAAATCTTGATCTTGGGTCTTCTGAGCCAGTGCTCTTTTCACTACCTGTATTGACTTTTAAATGTGAGTGATATGAGGATGACACAGTTTAGGAGTAATTGCACCAGTGTTCCCCTCTGCTAACTTGGAGAATGAAGAGCTGTCTTCATACCTGTGCATCATGCTGGAAGAGGTATTTGCCTTTGGTTCAGGGCATGCTTATAATAATACACCTCGGTTCTTCTTGTAATAATCATTGTGCCTGTACTACCACTTGAAGCAGATCAGCCACTATTGACATGTGAGTTTGAAGCAGTGTGCTGTTAATACTTGGGAAGATGTTAGAAAATGCGGTTTGACCCCTGGATTATACAAGCAAAAGATTCTGGAAGATGATATTCTGCACAATTATAGGGTAAATTATGGAGGGATTCCACCAGCTTTTAGTAAGCATCTATAATGTGTTTTTTCTTGGGGGGTGGGGTGAGGAGGGAGTTGTACTAGATAATGTGATGTCAAAAAGTTTGTTGAGTCCTACTCGAGAACTCTTTCCACCCTGATAGCTTTGCTAGTCACCCACCTCTAAGCACTTTTGATTGCTGTCTCATTTTTGGATATATTTTGATTCTGACTTGAAACATTGCTTCTTTTATTTTGAAAATTTCCCATTTGTATGTATTTTTCTCCAAGTGTGTGAGGTCAGAGTTCTTAGAACACCATTGCCTCCTTTCTATGTTCTAAGTCAAGTTCTGGTCTTGAAGACTGTCAGTGTCTCTTACTCAGTCATAGGTGTAATATGCTTACCTTGTACTCTGAGTCTTACTGAACTCTCACATTAATGGAATTTTGTGTTCATTGGGCGTCGTGAATACTGTGGGCAAATGGGCAGCAAAGAGTGGCAGATGTGCCTGTTTCGTAAATTTACTCACACACATACTCCACCCTCTCATCAGACTTCACTTAGAAAATACAAGCTCAAAGATAAAATTATAGAGCATTAAAGCAAATGCTGAGCCCTTCTGAGTATAGAGCCCTGGGTGATTGCATGGATTACACCCCAGGAAGCTGGCTCTGAACTTATTAATAGGTAAGAAAGCATGTCAGAGACATATATGTCAATCCTAATGTCCTCTTCTGTTTTTACATTGAGGAAAGCATGGATAATTTTTTCTTTCTTTGTTTGAAGCTTAGGCTTCAGAAGTAGGAAAGATAAGAACAAAAATATATTTCAACTTTTGTTCCTTTATCTATAAATTGTTTAAATGTTTCCTTCATTTTTTGTCATGTTGGGGTTCCTTAATATATCTGTGTCAAATATTATGTACTGTGATCCTGAATTCTTTTCTGAGCACTGAAATTAAAATCAAATACTTCTATGGTTGGTTTCTAATGCATTTGGAATACTGGAGTATCTAAAACATCATTTTAAGATAAGCTTTAAAAATTTTAGCCCCTCCCACTCCAGTTAAAAACTTATTTTTTTTTCTTCTGACCTGTCATTTCCAGTGAAAATTCTGGTCTTCTAGTGCCTCCTGAGAAAATAGGTTCTCTTTTTTTAATTAAATGATGGCATATTAACATTCTGTGTGGTCCTTTGCAAACCCACAGTGCCTAGTGAGAAGTAGAAGTTATAGTTAGAATTACTATTAAATTAGCAGAGCCCTCTTTACTGTCTCAGATGAGAATCATGAAGTTGACTTACACATTCAGGGTGGTACTTGACATAATCTATATTGTAAAGACACCCTCCTTTTGCTAGTCAAGAAACTGTCATCTGTTCAGACTTTGAAGGCAGAGAATAAGTGTTCCAGGACTTAGAAGTTCAGAGAAGTAGTTTAAGAGAACATAGTACTTTAACAGATTTGTCTGGGTTGGCTCTGGAATCAGACAAACTTCAGGTTGTTTGTAGCATAGAAATGGGAATTTTAGGCACATCACCTTATTCAGTGGTTGCCAATCCTGATGATACAATTAAGGAACTTAAAAAAAAAAAATGCCCAGAGATAGGGATTTAGTTGCTTTTGGGTGGAGTTCAGGCATTATTATTTTTCCAAGCTTCCTGGAAGATCCAGTTAGTAGCCAGTATTGAGAACAACCGCCTTGACATCTCTAAACCTCAACTCCCTTATCTATATTGTGGGAAGAACAGAGTTCCTAATGTCTAGGGTGGAGTAAGGTCTAGGCAAATGAGCACAGCACCTGGCCACTGGTAAGTATGTAGTAAATGTGAGCTACCATTATTATTACCACCCTTACTGATTCTTTGCTGAGATTGGAAGCTAAATTGGCATATATTTCTTAAGCTTAAAATATAGACTGATTTGTTAGGAATACTGAAGAGGATAGAAATGGTGCCTATTTTAAGGGAATGATTTGGATCTGATTAGAATACTCTATCATGAATAGCTTCTTGTACCCTGCTTCCCAGGGAGAGTGTGTGAGAGAAGGGCTGGAACCACCTACTTTACGTAAAAGCATCATCCCTAGAGATACTTCTTTGAGGAGAAATTTGATTTGTTCGTTCATCTAATATTTTTGACACTAATACCTATCAGTCCCTCTCCTAGATGTTGGGAATATTATAGCAAACAAGGCTCCAACCCTTCCCCCATAGGAATCTATAGATTGGTAAAGGGATGGAAAAGTAAATGGGAATTATAATCCAAAAGGAATGAGTATTTTGTTAAAGATAGTGGAGACCTTAAAGCTAAGTAGGAGATAGCCAAGCTGAGGAGGTTGAGTGGGCTAAAGAGGAATAATATTAGTGACAGAGGTAATTATAGTTTCAAAGAGACCTGAGTTAAGAGACAGTTGGCACAATTAGAGAACTTACAGTACTTTAATGTGTAGGGGGTGTAAATGTGTATTGGGAAGGAGGTGCAGGAGATGGTGACAAGAAATGAGGGTAGAGTCATAAGCAGGGCCTAGATCATAGAAGGCTTTGTGTACCCTGGCCAAGAAGATAGATTGGAATTAATCAATGAATAGCGATTGAAGGTTTCAAACAAGAAGGTAACATGCTTAGACTTGGACTTTAGGAATGTCACCAATCTTGCAACAGGGTGAAAGCCTGGAGATATGGACACCAATTAGGATGTTGGTAATAGAAGTCCAGGTGAGAAGGTCTGATTTAAGATAGTGACAGTGTAGTCAGAGAGAGGTGGACAAATGGCAGATTAAGAAAGTGGAATAGATTGGAGTCAACCCCAGGCCTGATTCTATTTGATGGTAAGTATGTATGATGGACATACTGCACGTCCACTCTCAACATGTGATACCCCTTTAAAAACCTCCAGTGGCTCTCTGTTGACTATAATCTTCCCCAACCCTTTTCATTTTATCTTTCACTAGACTGCTCTATAAATTCATTGTGATCAGTGCTTTGCATTTTTATTCCTCCTACTTTCTCCTCTTCCCCTTCCCCTCCCCCTAATTCTCCCTGGATGAATGTTTTGCTCTCCTTGACTAGGCATTTGGCAGTATATCAAGTAAATATATGCTTTTGAAAGTCTAAGTCAGCTTTTCTCATACCACTGGAGAGAATCCTGATGCCCAGACTAAGGAATCTTTGTGTATAAGGAATTAGCTTCTCTCTATTTGTGTGAACGGTGCTGGTTTGGTACTTCATTGAAGATAGTCATGTCAATCATTTTTTGTTCTGTGGTTTGGAATAGAAATTATTTGTTTCTTCTGTTGCAGCAAGATGGCAAACTCAGTGCTAAGGTTTATGGCATTACTATGATTATTATAATTGCTAAACCAACTATGATTACCCTTATTAGGTTATCATGAGATCTAGGGGCTAAAAAAGTTTATTATGTCCAGTCTTGGTTTGTTTTTGTGTAGGGCTTGTGGATTGAAAATGGTTTACAGATCTCTGTGTGACACACATAGCTTGATAGATGCCCTATGGGTTAAGTGTAGAAAATATTTGGAGACTTTGGGCTTGTTTTATTAAATATTGGATATTAGACTTATTTATTAAATATTGTATTTTAAGTTTTAAAAATACTTTTGTTCAGTATTTATACAACAGATTTCTCCTGAGTGACTACCATGGACCAGACATGATGTTGTAGGAGATTTGGTAGAATGACAGTCTTCTCCCACAGTGGGCTCATATTCTAGGTTTATATTCTAGCAGTGATATGATTGCACAGGCCACCTAGTTTGATCTGGAATTGCAGGAAACTTTTACTACAGGGATTGAAATAAGGATATAGGCCTTTTTCCAGTAAGCATCTACCCAGTATCCATGAGGATATTAAACGTTTTGCTTCCCTAACGAAATGCCAGGTTACACAGACCTGTCTGACTATAGGTGTTGCGTGATGGGAGGAAGTTGGATTATTTTATCTCCTGAGAAAAACATGTGTTGGTGAGCAAGTATTATCACCTCTTCCCTTGATTTCTTGTTTCAATACAGTATCCTATTCAAATAGGCAAATCCCTGATGTTTTGTTAAAAGAAATCTATGGGCCAGTCACATAATCCTGGGTATGTTTGATGGCTGCCCACTAATTAGCTTGAGACTTGTTACCTAGAGGTCTCATAAACCTCTGAAGTTGTCATTACATTGTTAATACCAAAAGATGATCCTCTGACCTTTGTTCTAAGTGTGGTTATTTCTTGCAGCTTAATGGTTTATTTATTTGCCCAATGCAAATAAATTTGGTTTCAAAGAGGACCCTTTTCTAAACCTCCCTGGATGTGTAGGCTGTGATTTGTAATGTCTAGTTACTATATCAATAAATCACTTAGTGACATTTTGAGTGTTAAGAGCTTTGAGCATTCAAAGAAGTATAGGAAAAGGTTGCTGCTACCAAGATGCTTGCTTCCCTCTGCAGGGCCTAAACCGAAGTCTCCATACTTTTTGATTGTTTATGCCTATTGGCAAAAGCACTTAGAATAAACACGCATATTTTATTTATATATATATATATTTAATTCACTTGAGTTTTATGTATGTACTACATAAAACATATACAAAATTAGAAGCTTTGAGATGAAAAGTACATACAAACAAACATTTTAATGTAGTTTCACGTCATTCCAATGGAATGTCTTGCAGACACACTGTAGATAGAAAGTGCTAAAGGTGCTTGGGAGGGAGAAATCATCCTTAAGACACATGGATGGAGAGGGAGTTATGTGTGAGGCATGACCAGTGAGTTGTGGCAGACCATTGGGGAAGAGAGAGTTTATCCCATCAGTTTGGTGCAAGCAGTAGGAAGCCATGGATTTCTGACAGGGAATTATGAGATAGAAGTGGACTTGCCTAAGTATGGACTGGGTTAGAGGATGCAGAGGGCAGGACGGGGTGGTGTATGTATGGAGAGAATGTGAAGAAACAGGTTAGGGTCCTATTCCCAAAGAGGAATTGCAAGGAGAGAAAGGCAAACAGCAGGGTGGTGTCAGATAGAGTGAAGAACTAGTGAATGTTTAGGAACTTCCAGGTGGCTAGTAACTTTCTTTTGCTAAGGAGGAAGTGAGTCTTGTAGACAGCTATAGTTTGTAGATGGGGGAGGCAGAAGGGAAGAACTTGCCTTATTATGTTCAGTTCCACTTCACTTTTTTTTAGGACTATAACAGTGTTTTTCAGGAAATGGTTTATTTTCTCCCACCCCCTCATCTTTTAGACTAAATAACAGGAACCAGTGCTCACATCCAGGTCAAAGCTAATTTTTCAGGAGGTGGGAAATACTTTCCCTGGCCTATTATTTACTTTCAGACTTTTGCCCTTTCACTCTCCTGCTGGAGAAGATAGATGTATAGCTGCTGCCTGCACAGCTCCTATGAGAGTGATGGTTCTTGAAGCTTCCAGAGATCAATCTGGCATACAAAGTAAAGAAGCAGCCACATGGCTCTGTCTGAGAGACAGAATTTCTTCCCTTGGTCAGGATAGAACTTTAATTGAATCCAAATCACATCTCATCATATGAATGCTGGAGAGCAGTACATTTTTAACTAGGAAGAGCATCAATTATTTATTAGCCATGATACTAATTTACCCTGAGTGTGCGTCTTAGAGCTGACTGTTCATCCCAGTGCGGCCACTGATGTAATGCCATCATGCTCCTGTACTCAACCAAGAGCTCTGAAGATTTCCTAGCCTTGTGTTTTCATGAAGCTATTATTTTTTTTTAATGTGTACTAAAATATTTAGTCACAGTTATCGTATTGTATTGCCACTGAAAACAGGAAGAGAAAGTGGGGATTCCTCTTGCTGTGCGGTTCTTTTTTGTTCTTACACTTGAGGACCCTTTGGAATATCCCCTCTGGGAGTGCCATTCACTCAGTGTTGTGCTTTGGGAAACAGAGTAGGCCTTGTCCTGTTGTGCTTTGATGCTGCTACTTTATCTCTTATTTGCTACTGTTGTGTTTCTGGAACTCCCAGTTATAGATGTTTGAGACTTTGAATGTTTGTCTCTAGAAAATGTGGGCAGGTTTTAGTGTGTCCCTTCCAGTGTCTTCCCCCTTGCCAGAATATTCATATTCTACCTGTTTCTAGAGTAGTAATTGTAATGATGGCCAGTGTAGACTAAGCATTACTTAGGTCCTGACACTATTCTAAGCACTTTACACGAATTAACTTATTTAACTCTCACAACACTCTTATAAGGTAAATGCTGTTATTATCCCAATGTTACAGACAAGGAAATCCTTAAGTAACTTGCTTGATGAGTTTAGTACAGGCTCTGGAGTGAAAAGCTGAACTGAAACACCTGCCTTGCCACTTACCGATCATGACCTTCAGTCTCTTCTTCTGAAAATGGATTGTCAATAGTATATGCTCACTGGATTATGGAAGTTGTACAACACTGGCATGTAGTAAACTCCTTAAGCATCAGCCATCACCACCATGGCAACCATCACTGTGACCACTACTACTATCCCTACCACCCTCATCATCATCATAATCATCTATCCATAAAATCATATGAGATGCTTTATGAGATGCTTCAAACCCCTAAGGCAGTCATGCTCAAAGGATAGTTTGCTTTCGATGTCAAAGAATTGCTGAGCTCTACTTCCCTTTTCTTGAAAATATAATAGCAAGGAAAGAGGAAATATTGGAAATGATGAACTTTTTTTCATAGCTGGAAGTCCTGTAGTATATTTTCGGATAGAAAAATAATTTTCCCCCCTGTACTCTCCCTGCCACCCTTCCTTCCTCCCTCCCTCCCTCCCCAGCCCCCTCTAAGGGTCAGGGGTAAGGGTAGGTGGAGTGGAGGAGAGGCTGAAGAGAGTGGTGGCAAAAGGAAAAGTAACCACCAAACGTGTGTAGAGAACCACTCCAGCTTTTAATTAAGGCCTGCACTCCTTTGTTAGCCAGACATTCTTCTCATGGTGAGAGAGGCAGAGAGCCTTGTCAGTGTCTCTAGAATTATTTGTATAATTTAGCAGCTGTTTCCCTCAGATGCTTACCACACAGGGTTGGGTTATAAAGACATACGAGTAGAATTGCTGAGGTTCAGACACTTGTGTTCACTGTTCAGCTGAGAGCCACTTAGGCTGTTCTTGTACAAATGCATTAGATTATGGTTAAGCAGCTTATGGACATAAAAACACATTAGAACTTTACAGCACTCTATAAATTATAGTTTTTGCAGCATTCACAGCCACAATGCTAGGTAATTACATTCATTAATCTACTACTAAGAGCACATAAAGTTGCCTCCCAAACGGTACTGTATGTGTCAGTGCTCAGCTGGGAAGGAGAGCTTTCCCCCCCTCCTTTTTCCCATCTCCCCCTGTTCCATTAAGCCTGTGTTAGGATGGCTTTGGATGGTACATTGAGGGATTCCCTAATAGAGTCCAAGAAACCCATTTCTTTCAAGGTTAGTCTCTGGCAGGCAGCCTTGTAGGTAATCTTTTCATGTTGAATTGCATCTAGTAACTATTTTGTATGCATTTATTTTCTTTTTGGAAATGGACAGATGTCTCATTTGGAAAACCAGCAGGGGTAAAGCAGTTGAAAGAGATTTATGATGGAATCAGTGGCAAATGCTTTTTCAGGCTTTCTTTTTACCTGTCTCTAAGAATGGTTTACATGGTGGTCTTTCTAATGTTGGATGTATCATGAATATAGAGCATTGCTCTCTTCCCAGGCCAAACTCTTCTGAAGCTGTCCATCTTCTCATTGCATGTGAGGATATGAAATGCATTTCTCTTTCATTTTCAGGCAACTTTTTCTCATTTGTACTTATTGTAAATTAAAGAAGGCAGATTTGGGAGAAAATGATGGAAATTTATATGGTGTTGTTATTCCAAAGAGAAAATTGTACTTTCTTTGCATTATTTCACAGGTTAGATAGACCAAGTGATATTTTTATTAAAAAAAAAAAAAGTAATAGAGAAATGTGGAAAGATTGAGTCCCAAACCACAATATGTTGTGGAAAGCCCCCAGACACATCCCAGGCTTCTGCATTCAATTCCACTCAGTTGTTATGATGGCATAAGCTCTAGGGCTGTGCAGATTTGCACTGAGTCCTGGTGCTGTCTTCAGGCTATGTGACTTTGTTTAAGTTAGTTCATAGTAATAAATAATCAACCCTAATATAGTCCAGAAAATATATTAGCTTATTTAGTTCTAATAATTGCTTTGTAAGTTAGGTGCCATAATTAGCCCCCCATTTTATAGAAATGAGAAAATGGAGGCTTTCACAGGGTATTGTGGTCATTTAAATAGATGTTATAAATAAAACATACAGTACATCACTTGATACACTGAAAGATATTCAGTAACCACAGTTTTGAGGATATATGGAGAATAGATCCCACCATTAATCCTCAGTGCCAAATATAATCTTTTATACTGACTGTTTCTTTTTGTAATGAGTGAGAACATGAATGAATTAGTCAGGAAGAGGAATTCCTGATTTACTTATTTATTGCCTACTTTATGCTAGGAAACATCTCGTGCACTTTCCTTAGATTTCATTAACTCTGTTCCTATATCCCAGGGATAGAAATAGTGGTTTAAACATGCTGGGAGATTTGCTTAAAGTCACAAAGTCACAAAGAAGCAACACTAGTCCTCAAATCCATATCTAACTGCCACCAGAGCATCTACTTGTATCAGAGTAGATTGATCCAAGACACAGAGGAGGAAATAGGAAATGAATAGACTATGGACAGCAGTGAAGTGCTATGGTTTTCTTGAAGCGAAATTTCTATTGTGAGAAATAATCTAAGAAACTGATAGGATCTCTGTGAATAAAGGAGTCTGAAGTAAGAAGCTTTAACCTGCTGTACTTCAAAGCAGCCCCAGCTTTTAGAGTGGGGTGCAGAGTCCCTTTCTTCAGCAGGCTGGATTGCATTCTTTTCCCTTGAGGAATTGAGAAATATTTGGGACTACCCATAGCTCTTAATGCTGTTGTAAGGTTCAATAACTGCTGAGAAAAGCAGTTGCCGTGGTGTAAATCAGTATGCAGACCAGGAGATGGTAGAATTGCAGGGTCGTATCAAGCCTCAGCATCTTGTTTCCAACCCAGCTGTTCCCCCTCTTAACAAAGTAGCTGCCATATTGGATTACTATTGAAATCACTGGAGCCTGCTGGCCATCAGAGCAGAACCGATGCCATTTGTAGAATGAACTATACTAGCATTATGATAGTAGGTGGACAGAGAGAAAATAAAAAGTCCCTATACATACCACCATCCGAGGTGTAGTTTAAACCACAGGCTCAATTTTTGCCCCAGAACTGATTTCTCTACCAACCCATTTGGCTCATGTACATACCCTCCCAACCTCACACAGCAGGCCTGGTCTTTATCATTTCAGGCCTTGCCAAGCTCTCCTCTCTCAATTGATATTAGTTCTAACAGCCATCATGTATATCGAGTCCTCTAATGATTATGAGTGTATATGCTGTTGTGAGTTTGTTTAGCCATTGGTTAGCTTTCGTAGGCTGTGATGGTGAGTTCACTTTTATGCATGTAATTTGCTGAGCTTGTTGTGGCATCAGTAAATCCTCCCTGAGTGAGGAAGAGTTGATTTTCTTACATCAAGATGACATTTTCCAGCCCCCTTTCCTCATGTGACCAAGGGCCAGTGTCACTTTATGCTTCTGTGTGAAAGAAGAGAAGGAAATTGTTTAAAGTGTGTAATTTGCAGAGTTTTTGAGATACATGCCTGTGAGGATGTATAGGCCTGTGTTAGGGATGGGTAGAATGTGGTATGCACTTAGAAACTCAAAACATGTTAACTATACAGCTCTCACAGATAAATTAAAATGCTGCTGCTTAAAAATGAGAGAACATTTTCGGAAGGGACTCTTGATTCTGTCAGCAAATCTCTGTGGCATATGTTTTTATATAGCAGTCATTTTCTCAAATCAGACATCCCTATTGCCTGTTAGGTAAACACAGAAAGCATAGATTGTGAGTTAAAAGTATTGACAGCATTTCAAGTGCTATCAGAGAACATTTAATTCAGTTTAATTTTGTGATAAATCTCATGTTTAATCCTCTGGTTACTCTGTAATCATGTCTCTATTGATCTTTTCTGAATGACTGCCTGCAGTTTAATAAACTTTGCCATTAACCCAGAGCTTCTAAAGGGAGAGATTGATTCCATTATCAAATCTGATAGACTCAATAAGTACCTAAACATCACTAAATCTATCTATAGGTATACAGACATGCCTGTGGCTTGTTCGAGAAACTGGGTAAAAAGCTGAACATCTCTGCATGACATAATTACCTCAGAATTAGCTTCTGATTCCCTTATGGAAACTGACACTGCCTTTCATCTTTCAAATAAATGTAGTAGCCAATAGAAAGGACAGTCTCTTTTCCTCCCTCAACTATAATTGTAGGGTCAAATTGCTCCTGCTGCAGAAATAGCTTGAGGTATTTATTTGGTCTTTGTCTCAGGTCAGTGGGTGCATCTTAAGCACTTTTCTGTGTTCTGTGTTAACCTGCAAAATGGTTCATTTTATTTGCACACATATGAGGCTAAAGGAAGGAAAATCCTTCTGGGTAAATCCTGAAATGGAGGACCAGGGGTGACAGGAAAGAGAAGGGCATGTGCAGAGTCATAGGATGGAGCTGTGTGAAAAAGCTCCAAGACTTGGAAAACTTTCCATGAATCCCATATAAGTGTCTCATTTAGTGAAAGAGTATTTGCAATATGCACTAAACAGGAATTTTTGCTTCTTGCACCTGTAGGTATTTATAGCTGCTGTCATTGTTCATTAATGTGTATTGAGCCACATAGGCAGAATGTGGAATTCAGGGTCTGCAGCGTTTGTATAGCTTCTTATTTTTATAAGGCCAGAAAAGTGTCTGCCACTTTTCACCCCTGAAATAAAATGGTAAAGATTGTCAGTTTTAGAGAGAAAAGCTGAAGCTTTTATTTCTGTCTAGGTTTTTATTTCCAATTTAAATCCTTCAGAAAGAGTTCAGATGTTTGACATAAGAGGCATGGCTTTTCTCTAATTATGCTTTGGAGGGGAAATGGAGGTGAATAAGGGATTTTATAAGGAGATAATACTAAACTATAATTAAAATTTTTTTTTTCGCAACAAAAGATCATAATCCTGACACTTACAAATAAAGCTGTAATGACCTGGCGTTAGGGAATAAGAGCAGAATTAGAGCCATGGGGCTCCAGGTGTGTATCAATTGCTGATTGTCTGACTTTGGGAAGCCACTTGTTTATCAAGCCTCAGTTTCCTCATTTAGGAAAAGAAAATGATGGCACTGGCTGTATAGAGTTATTAGGAAATCAAATGAGATAATGATTTAAAAAGTTACTATAAACTCTCAACACTAAGTTACTATACAAATATTAGTGATTATGAAAAATCATAAGTTAGTCTTTGCTTTATATTCAGAAATGGTCTCACCCTTCAGTAAATGTCTAGTTCTCAAAGCCAAACCAAGTTGAGGCAAAAGAACTTGAAGGATGCTTACATATGAGAAATCTCACAGAGATATCTAAAGGTCTGGAAATTATGATCTGGAAGAAAACTACTGAATCAGTGAACTCTAAGCTACATTTGTTGAGGATTTTGTATGTACTAAATAGTTGAAAGGTTGAAGGAACTGAAGAGATCATCCCATAGAGGACCCTGAATTTATAACTATTGATCCCGAATTTATAACTATTGAAATAGATTGGTCTCTGTCTTTGAGAAGCCAATTAAAATTAGCTTGAGAAGAGATGTAGCAATTATTTATGGAGTGCAGGGAGGTGTTTGAACATGGGCATGCTAGTTCTCTGCATCACTACTCTGTAAGTGAAGGTATGCTTTCTTGTCTCTAATGGGAAGTTGACTATAGTTTCTGGAAAGTTGGGAGAAAGTTATAGAATTATTACTAAAGTAATAATTATTTCATAGGTCTCTAGAAACCTATCTGTACCACTTGAAAAACATGAGCCATAAAGGGACTGTCTCTTATCTATATACCCTTCCCAATATGCTCTATAAAACTGTATTAAGATTCAGAACCACATAAGGTGAATTTTGACAGAAGTTGCTTTTCCTGTCACTGAATAGTCCTAAACATTAAATTACCTTTCATAAAATTATTTTCTGTTGGCTGAGTGAATAGAATGTGCCTTTGTTTTGTGTGTGTGTGTGTGTGTGAGGGGGGGGGAGATTTTTGTCTTCTCACATGGGCTTTTCCAAGAAGTAGTCCCTCACTCCCAGCTATTACTTCTGCTTCTATGACAGCACAGTCAGCCCTAACTGAAGTCAGTCATTAAGGTGTTCTCTGCTGCCCGTTAATGCAGGTTTGACTTCTTAACAACCAGAGCTAGAAGTACCTATTAGCGGTCTTCCCTTTTGCCTCCCTTTGTAAGATTCTGAAATCACAACAGAATTTTCATCCCTCTCTTCTGGGGAAGATTAAGGGAAAGAATGAAGATCAGAACTGGTATAGCATGGCAGAGAAGAATGGGGATGACTCTTCCATGACTCAGAATTCCAATCTTTATCTTCTGTGGTTAATTTATTTCACTCTGTTAGAAAAGTGAAATGAATGGATGCACTGTAACTTTTCTCAAGTAAATTAAAGATTCCCTTAGAGCCAGATATCCATATTATATGTTAGATTCCTGGTGCATACATCATCTTTTCTAGTTTTACCCTTAGTGGTAATGCAAGCCCAGAGGAGGCCGCCATTCACAAATGAAAGCTAGAATATCTATTTCTTCCAGGACTTCTCCAGGATAGGGAAGTAACTATTCAACACATACCACTTACAGTACCTACAACAGTATCAGTAAGCTAATTGCTGAATACTTCTAGAGACAATGGTCATTTAAAATGAAGGTGTGATTGTGTGTGAGAGGAGAAGTTGGGAACATTTTAAGGGAAGAAAAGCAGTCTGTGCCTTATTACTAATTTGGATCAAATATCTGGATATGAAGAGGTTTTCAAATACTGGCCAATATTGTTCTAGACAATATTCTTGTCTAGAACATCTGGATGATAGTATCAGCTACTCTTGATTTTTCTGTGAATAGGGAAGTATTAAGACCCAGTAAATGGTACTTTGGCCTTGATGTCAAGCCATGAAAAATGATAGCAAGACTTGACATTTTCTAAATTAGTTCCCATGATTGTTTTGTCTTCTCTTGGACTTAATAAAGTGAATTATGGTATCTCCTGAAGCATCTGTTCTCCCCATCTTTTGTATCTAGTGAATAGTAATGGTTCACCAGGATGAATGTGGGACTATAATTAGATACACTTGAGAGTTCTTGGGTGGCAATCCAAGAAAGGAAGAGAGATGGAATAATATGATTCATAATGTGGTGGAATGACTTCTAGAGTGAGGAAAACATGGTATTCTCATTTCTCTATTTGTTCAAAACCGGCTTACTGTGTGCCTCATACAGTGTTCTCTGTTTGGAATTTAAGGATGATGAAGAAGTCATAGCCACCATCACTGTGAAGCTAAACCTGTGTATAATGGGGGAAGATCCAATTACTAATTATTTTGCTACAGTGTAATAAGTACCTTAATTAACTCTTTTCCCATCTTTTGTGTGGAATATCTACTCAATAATGAATAATGGCCAGTTAAAAGGGGATATCATTAGAATTGCACATCTTCTCAAGTGTATGTGTGACTTTAGTGGATTAGATTTGAGTGGATGAAAAGCAATAGACATTTTTACGCTCTGCTTGCCTCTCATGAAGTAGCAAACTAGGCTTCTGCCCTCTGAAAGGCCTGAGAATTGCATGGTGCTCACTTTCTCTCTTGGCTATCATTGTGCTGTCCTCTTGTGTGGATCTCTTTCCCTTTTTTGTCTCACCCTTTGTGTACGTTACTGCCCTTAAGCTGATGAGATTTTCTGCCTCAGTCATGCTGTGCTCAGCTTTCAGAATGTTGCCGTTCTGGAGGAGTTAATTTTTTTAAGGTTTCCTTCTCGTCATGCTGTATTTCTCAGATCATCTGGAAGGGCTGTAATCCAATTTTAGGAATCCTTCAGGGCTAAGAGCCTAAACTGTTTTAAGCAGTAGCATCTGGTTGCTAGAGACTCAACCACTTTGAGTGTTAAAGTCTAAGAGCAGTCAGCACTCGATTATCTATGGGAATGGGAGACTGCTGGGGTGTGTTCAGTTCACAAAGTGCAAAAGTCTCCTTTAAGCTGATAGTTTTGATCTCATCTCATAAACGCATTTAGGAGATCTTCTCAGTGGCCAATTTTGTGTTCCCTTTTTTCCGCTCCTCACCTCTGACAGTGGCACCACAACTTTGACAGATGCTCTTATGTACAGAATTTGTCTGTACTTGACCTTTCCCCCTCTGCTCCTTCCCTCTCTTTCTCTCCTTTTTTATTCTCTCCATTTGAATTCACTTATATGTAGCAGGTATTATGTATATTTTAATGTATATTTTGTATATTTTAAGATTATGTATATTTTAATTTTAAGCTTCCTCAAGTTTTTACATTTATGAACTATAAATAATTGTTTTCTTTCTTTGATTTTTGATTAAAGTGTTCGTGAGAGAGGATGTGACCAAGCACTAACCAGGTTACTTGAAAGAAAGATAGGAAAGCTTTGTAAAAGGTTAACTGAGAATTGACTGTTAGAAGTGATGAAAATAAGGCACCAGTGTGAACTCCTCCTTGCCGCTGGAAATGACGTGATGACCGGACACTGCTCCTCAATGTGACCAAGAAATTAGTGTTCATAGCTGAGTTGTTTCCAGTGGAAAATTCATTGCTACAATAGAAGCTAAAACCAGTCCTTCCAGAATGTGGTCATACATTCATTTTAGGAATCTGAAAGATTAGTTTCTTTTGATGGACACTGAATGTAATCTTGTTACTGGTAATGATGATATGCCAGTTGTACATGGTGGCAAGGGTTGCTATTTAAAAAAAAATAGCTAGCTCTGTTGATGCATAATTGACATATCAGTGAATTGCATAAATTAAAAGTGTAAAAGTTGATCAGTTTTGACATGTGTATACACGTATGTAACCATTGCCACAATCAAAAAAATGAACATGTCCATCATCCCAAAAGATTCCTCACATCCCTCTATAATCTCTTCCTGTCTCACCCTGGGAACCATTAATCTGCTTTTTGTTATTATTGATTATTGTATATTTTTTAGAATTTTATATAAATTGAATCATACAGAATATATTATTTTTGTATGATTTACTCAGCATAATTATTTTGATATTTATTCATGTTACATTGTGTATCAATTGGTCATTCCTTTTTCTTGCTGAATAATACTCTGTTGAATGGTTATTCATCTGTTGGTGCACATTTAAGTTGTTCCCAGTTTTAGGCTATAATAAATAAAGCTGGCATGAACATTCATGTGCAAATTTTATGTGGACATGTGCTTTTGTTTCTTTGAGGAACTATGTAGCAGTAGAATGGATGGATCATATGGTTGGTGTACTTAGAACTTTTAAAGCAATGGCCATACTTTTTAAAAGTGGCTGCACCATTTTACATTCCTACAAGTAGTGTATGAAAGTTCCTCCACATCAGTGTCCTCACTTGGGGTGGTCATTCTTTTTCACTTTAGCGATATCTCATTGTATTTAATTTGTGTTTCCCTAATTACTATTGATGTTAAGCATCTTTTCATGGGTTTATTTGCCATCCATATGTCTTTTTTAGTTAAATGTCTGTTTAAATCTCTTGCCTATTTAAAAAATTGTTTTTTAATGTAGTTTTTAGAATTTTAAAAATATATTCTAGATACAAAACTTTTATTAGATAT
The DNA here is from genome assembly GCA_028627145.1 of Eidolon dupreanum. Lineage (NCBI taxonomy): Eukaryota > Metazoa > Chordata > Mammalia > Chiroptera > Pteropodidae > Eidolon > Eidolon dupreanum. The sequence goes on along the minus strand of CM053501.1, from coordinate 19,482,637 downwards.
ACACTTTGCAAACTTTTTTTTTTTTTCAATTCTGTGGCTTCTCTTCATTTTCATAACAGTGTCTTTTGAAGAGAAGTTTTAATTTTTAATAAAGTGTAATTTATCAATTTGTGCTTTTATGGATTGTACATTTGATATCACATCTAAGAACCCAAGGTTACAAAACTTTTCTCCTACGTTTTTCTTCTACAGGTTTTATAGTTTTAGGTTTTACAGTTAGGTTTATGATATAATTTGAGTTTTTTTTTTTTTTTTTGAAATTAGATTGGAATGTGGATAAATTAAATTTCTTTTCCATATGAATATCTACTTGTTTCATCAACAGTTGTTAAAAAGATTATTATTTCTCTACAGAATTGCTTTTGCACTTTTGCTGAAAACCAGTTCTTATGTATGTGGATCTGTTTCTAGATTCTCTATTTTGTTGCACTGATCTTTTTGCTGTCTTAATGCCAGTACAGGGCTGCCTGAGTAAGCAGCCCGATTTCAGGGATCCTTCCTCAGATATTTCTAACAGGTGGCAAAGTGAGTGGCACACAGTAGGTGTTTTTAAACAATATGAACATGAAGAATTATCTTTTCAATGCCACATTGGTTATTTTGCTTGGAAATTTCTGTAGTCTCTTCTACTTTCTAAAAAGCTTCAGTTGTGAAAGCTGGTTTCTAAATTTGTTCAAAAATCCAGGTGGGGGACCAATGTGAATATATCCATAGAGAGTCAAGTTTTGTTTCTTTGCTAATTTTTCACTTCTTATTATCACTGTAAACCCTTTCACTTCTTTTGCACTTAAGAGAAATGATTGAATCAATGTTTGTAGAACCATTCTAAAGCAAGTAAAAATGCAGTAAACCAACAAAGGACTTGACAGATGAAAATGACAGCACACAACCATTAATGTCTTTTGATGGTGACACGCAAAGCACTTTTGTTTCCCCTCCCCTGGCTTCTTTGTTATTTTCTTGCTAGTCCCTAAGATCAAATAACTAACAGAACAGATTCTATTTGAATTGCACCCCTCTTTCACAATATATGTACACGTGGGCACATGCAGGCACACATACCACAGATGCTTTGTTAGTGATGGGCTGCCCTCAGATGAGTTTGGTAGGAAAATCAGATGGAGACTCTAAAACCTGTTTCATGCAAGACGGGCAAATTGTGCTCTCATTTTCTGTTGTCTCTGGCTTCATCTGTAATCAGCAAATGGAGCCCTGCAGCTCATGTAGAATTTCATCTGTAATTTGTTGCTCTCCCCTAGTTTGCACAACACTGAACCATCTCATTTTGAGATTCAGGAGCGGCAGAGGAAACCTTTGGTAGAAGATTGTAATTTGGGAGAAGGGAAAGTCGAGAGCAAGATCATCTATTTTGGAGACGGCTGAGTGTTGAAGGAAATTGCTTTGGTTAGTCTATCTCTGAGCCTCTCAGCATATGCGCTGCTGTGACCCTGCCCTCCATCACCAGTGACCTAAAAATCACATAATTTCAACTGTTCACGAAACCTATTCCCATCTGTTGTGCATGGTTTGTGCACTTACCGCCTCTGTTGCCAGCAAATATGTCTAAATCTTCTTACCTCACAGCCAGCCTTCTGTTGGCTGGCTGGCTTTCTTGTTTTCTTTCTTGCTTCTTCTGTGATTGTTAAATGAATGCCTTAAAGCATTTTTCCAGATCTCTTTCTTATCCTTGCGCCCTCCTCTCCTTTTCCTCTCAGTGCTTGTTTGAAAAATGTTTCCCTTTTCAAATATGGTGCATAGTCCTCTTATTTTCAAAAAGCACTGTAGATAATTCTGATGGAATTATGAATCACTAGCCTGGGCCTTGGATAATCATCATTCATTGATCCTAAAAAGTTATTTTGTAAACCACACAATTTTCCTCCTTATGTTGTAGCAGTGTTTTATAGACTGTTGGTGTTTCTTTAAGGAAATGCTCAAATTAGTTATTAATAGTTTATTGGTGCTGGGTTAGTGGATGGATATATACACATATACACTTATATGTAATCATATGCACAACTCTTTAGAATATTATGTGTCTTTAATCCTTATTGCTTGTAGTGGATAGTTTTTGTCATTTTCCCCCCAAGACAGCCACTGAAAAGTAAAAATGACTATTTTACTGTATATATACTAAGCAATCAGTAAATGTTTACACAGGGAATGAATAAATAGTGGCCTGGTTTATTTAGAAATTGTATTGAAATTGTATTGAAATTGTATAGTAGTTTATAAATAAAATTATACCTTTAAAAGTAATCTGTAGTCTTTGCAAATATGAACGTCTTACATAATAGAAAACTTTTAAAACACTGTTTATTTCTTCTTTACCTCTAAAGCCACCACCTCTACACACACTTTGATCCTGTCTCTCTTCCCCTCTTCCCCCCATATACCCTCCAGAGTTGAAAATTTCAATATTAATTGGTGCTAAGATGATTGTACTGCTGCTGCTAAGACTTCAGCAGGTCTCTTACAAGCTAATGTCACGGCATGGGGTCCATTTGCTCTGTGTAGCTATTCTGCAGTGCAGTGAGAATGCCTTGATTAATATGCTACATGAAAATAAAATGGATTTGGAAAAAATTATACCATACTCTCATAAATATTAATTCACATTTGTATGGAATTGCACATAATTTTCAATATACTTTGGAGCACCTTCAGTATGAAAGATTTGGTCTCCGAAGAGAACGGCATAATTTTTTTAAAAGCACAATCGATACATTATTAAATGTCATTTGTTTATTAATCCAATTCTCTACACGTATATGATGCAGGGTAGTAGGTGGGTTGGGTTGTATGACAAAGAAAGAATTTTATTTTTTTACCATATTGGGGAGCTTATATATTATTCTTAGAAGTAGTGCAATTTAATCATATTATATAGAAGCAGTCTATGACGAACTCACCTGGCTGCTTCTGGTAGCATTGCCATTATACCTGAATGTCTTTTCATGATAGCTGACTGTCATGATTACATGTGAGGCTAAGCACTGAATAGTTTGAGCTGAGCAGATGTCTGACATAGCTGACTGTGGTAGTGGACACTAGACAAAGGATTAAATATAGCAGACTTTATTAAACATTTACCATGTGTTAGGCATAGTGTATAAGGTTCTGAGACTGGAATCAATAGCCATATACACTTTGATCTCTGCTTGTCCCCTAAACACTTCTCACCACATCCTCATTGCCTCAGGAGAGCTACCTTTCTGGTGGTAGAGGGTAAATTATCTGCAGTGATAGAAGCTAGAAGTTAGACCAGAGGCACTCATTTGCATTATAAGATTATTATCTTTGATATCTTTTTGCTCCAAGAATGACAAGGCCTTTTTCCTTTTCTGGGGCTTCCTCCTATTTGCTGTGGTCCTTCTTGTGTGCCAGTAGTGCCTGCTAGGTTTCTTGGTTTCCTGCTTCAAGTAGCTTTTCTAGTTTGCTTCACTCTGTGTTAGAGAAGGCTTGGGATATTATTAAATCACTATTATGGTTTTTAGGTTTGGATAATTTAACTAGTTGTCTTATTTATTTGTTTATCTAGCAAGTGTGTGTGTATGTATTTGTGTGTATCTATATCTATCTATCTATCTATCTATCTATCTCACCTATTATTTGCCCAATTATAAATGAAGCTCTGGGGTTACTAAGAGGAATGATACTTAGTCCCTGCCCTCATTCTCTCAAGGGTTCGTGCTACTAACTGCCTCAGGGACTTTGTACAAGCTGTTTTCTCTGCTCAGACTTTCAAATCTAGGTCAGATGGCAGTCATCTCTTCAGCCACAGCCCCCTCCTCTGGACTACACCATTTCTCCCAGTTTTTAGCACCCTTAGCCTTTCCTTAAGAGCAGTTCACAATTATACATTTGTGTGATTTGATTAATATATGTCCCCTAATTCTAAGCAACATGAGGTGGGGATTTTTTTCCCCCACACAGTTTTCTGAGCACTATAGGACAGTGCTAAGTTTGTATTTGGCATATTCTGGGTACATGAAAAATATTTGTTGAATGAACGAAGGCCTGAGGACATTACTTTTGCATTGTAGAAAGGTCTCCTTGAGCAGGTAGTACTGTTAAGAGTCCTTGAAATAGAAAAGGGAGAGTTGTTAAAGGGAGGGCTTTTGAGGCCAAAGCAAATAGACATAAAAATCCAAGGTCTCAAACTAATGGCCTTGGCTGATTTGGGGAAAGACATCAAGGAGTACTGTGTATGTCAAGTGGGAAGTGTTGGGATATTAGGAAGCAGTAGAAATAGATAACAGCCTCAAGAATACTGGCTATAAAAGAGAAGAAAGAGTGGTATGTTGAAAAGAAGAAATGGGTAAAGGGAAATTTTTGTTCTGGTTTTATATTATTTTAAAATGTGCATTTAGGACCATAGACACTGAGAAATTATGTGGAGGTGAGTGAGGCTCCATAAAGGAGCATTTTCAGTGGAAGGAGGGTCATATCCACTCATTTGCATGACTGAGTGCCAGATCCTTTTAATTTTAGTGCTTATTGTGTACTACAATTCTCAGGGGTCAAAGGATATTCACATGTTTGGAATCAGGTCATATCTAAGCCCATTTTGCACGTGAGCTCAGTTGCAGTGACTTATTCCAGGTCTCATAATGAATAATGTCAGTGTCAGGGCTCAGACCCAAGTATTTTGGGATCTCAGTATGTCCTGAGCTGCCTGCAGGTACATAACTCCACTAGGTTGTGGCCTGAAATGCTTGCCTGGGGTTTCTATAGATGCTGCTTCCTATTCCAGTACATTCATTGCCTTTCTCCTACTCTTTTCCACCACCCCCAACCTCACACAGGAATAAATGAAAAATTGCTTTTGATCTTGGTGATAATATTGTTACATTTTGCAGAGAAGATGGGAATTAAGGATGCTCAGAGGAACTTGTGGTAAAAATATAATGCATTAAGGAAACATTTTAATCGTGTGAATTGACAGTTTCTTTCTTGCTGGCTCACATCCACCTGGCCCTGGTACTTTTAGTCTTGTACTGCTTTTTTGAATTGTGTATGCATTTAGTACCCTTTTTCCGAAACGTAATTGATGTACAATATTGAGAAGTGAATGTATTGAGCCTCCTTGGGGAATATTGTGTGCTGGACCCAGCACAGAATCAGATGGAAAGCCACTGTCCCAGGCAGCAGTGAAATAATTTTTAATGGACAGATACTTTGTGCTTAGTTGAGTTTTTCGCTCAACAAGAGTAGAAAGGATCTGTTTGTGGTAGCATTAGGAATTCAGAAAAATGGAGAGCCATGCTTCTTAGTGTTAGGTATTCTTATATCCCACATTCCTGCCCAATTCTCTCCTCCCTTTTAGTAACCCCATTTAGCCTGCATTTTGATAGTGACCCTAGATAGCTATGTAACCACTACTTCCCTTTTGTTCTCTTCTTTTCTATAGAAAGATGTAGCACTTAAGCCTCAGGAACGTGTGGAGAAACGCCAGACTCCTCTGACCAAGAAGAAACGAGAAGCACTTACCAACGGCTTGTCTTTTCACTCCAAGAAGAGCCGACTCAGCCACCCACACCACTACAGCTCAGATCGAGAAAATGACCGCAATCTCTGCCAGCACCTCGGAAAGAGAAAGAAAATGCCAAAGGGACTCAGACAGGTGAGGAAGCTTGGGTTTGTTCTCTTTTATGGCTGCACAATCCTTTCCTCAGGTGCCTTTTCCTCTGTGGTTCTTCCTAACAGGTGGAAAGCTTTGTGCTTGCTTCTAAAAGAGTATACCAAACCAAGCTCAGCATTTTTATTATGATTTGAAACTTCAGCAACGTACCATTTTAGTCAATGGGTTCTGTGTAACAAAGCTTGCTGCTGCTGCTACTGGAGTTTAGGGCAGGCTGACTCAAGTCTTGATTAGAGTCCAGGCAGACTGGCTGGTATGGGAGAGATTCTCATAATTAGAACATGCAGAACAGGCAGATTTGATCACATACACTGTGTATTTAAAGATTCTGAGGTGCTAAACATGGTTATATGCATGTGAGCAGTGTCTTGCACAAGATTTATGTCTTCCAGGGAAGCTCAAATATTGTGGCATGTGGGAGAACAGTGATGAAGAAATGAATTTGCCTTTCAGTTTTTTAGTTCTCCATAACCCATAATTCATGACTATCTTTGTGATCTGCTGATTGTATGAAAGTCTGATAGTGGGGCTTACTGGTCTGTTAATAATTAAGTTTCAATGATCCACAAGAAAATATAGCTCTTGGCATTCAGGGAGCCTTTCTGCCTTTGGAAATCCCCACATGAGACGGATTAATAATGAGAAATGAAGCTACTTATAGCAGTTTTTCTGCACAAATCCAGAGGCTTTAATGCCTGCTCAGTTACCTGTGTTTTGTTTGTTTTTGGAGGGACTTCTGGGTGGGGTTAACTATCATTTGAAGGAGGCAGAGCAGGTGCTCTAATTAGAAGCTGAACAGGTAATTTCTAGTTTGTAGATGTTTCTGCAGTAGGAGAATACCTGGGATTATACAAAGCAGTGGTTCCTAAACGTTGAGATCATTAGAGTCATATGAGTAAAACACACATTCTTAGCCCTTCCCTAGGACCTAATGAACCAGATTCTCTAGGGGGCAAGGCACAGACATTTGTAATCTTAGAAATTTCCAATTTGATAATGGTCAGGCCACTTTAAAAATCATTCTTGTAAAGCATCAAGAGTGTATTTTTGGCGATGATTTTCAGTTAAAAGATTGGAAGGGCCAAAAACCTCAGTAAGATCTAGTGGACAGTTTTGGGCCAGAGTTCAACCTGCTGGATCATAAAGGATATACTCTTGAGACGACATCTAGAGTGATGGGTTTCATCATGAACTCAGAAGGTCTCAAGGGAGTGTCCTCAAATGTGACTCTCAGGGCAGTTTTTCTAAAGATATATTTCTGTCCTAAAATAAAATGCCAGATCGAAGTTATAATAGTAATTATTAACATTTATCTAATGTGTTCATGTTATAGTCATTCAATGAGGGAGTTTGTAGTATAATCAATAATTCTCATAAGAACCCTAGCTAATGGATAATATGGTTACTTTACAGATGGAGAAACTGGGGTTCCAAGAGATAAAGTGACTCGTCTCAGGCCACTTAGCAGGGAGGGATAGAACTAGGGTTTAGATCCAGATTTCTCTGGATTGCTCTGTTATCCCTGTATGTTCTGCTTCTTGATTGGGATAAGAATTGGGCATGAAGAAAAAGAGAACTCCAAGTCATTAGATATAGGGCATCTATATGTATTTCTAGAAACTACATGAGTAGTTGGGTCAGAGGAAGTGATTTTGGTCATAGAAATGGCCTATGTAGGCACAAGAAGAAACAGGATGAAATACCAAGTTCAGAGAGTAGAGAAAGAAAGAGCTGGGAAGTTTGGAAGCAATCACATTTGGATGAAGGTTTATTTTTATTAATTTTTTTTTTTTCCAGACAGAGAGTGGGATGAAGGAGGAAGGGCTGGGTCCCATAAAGGGTGATGTTCCTGTGGTATTTGTGACTCCCAACTCATGCCTCTTGGTATGAGATAATGTGAGAAAAATAATTATTCCAAGTGGAGAGAAGTTGCAGCGTAACCACCACTTCTCCCCTCAGGCCCTTTCTCCCAACAGGGTAAGCTGCTTACCTTTCAGGCAAGAAACCTGAAATTTAATTCTGAGCCCATGTTGAGTCATTGTTCCTCATCCTTGACTTTTACTCCCAGAGCTGATCTGACCTTTCTATTCTCTGCCCTCAAGATTCTTCTTTCTACTTTTCCTCTGGTGAAAGAATTTATAGTCGTAAAAGAAGGCTGGGACCCTATGTCTCGTCTTTGCATAGCTTTTGGTTCTAATGTCAGCCTTCTGATCCTAGTGATATTTGAAATCATAGCTATCCTTGTTTTAGGTAAAATATTTGAAAAGTAGTTATATTGATGCATGAAACATGGAGAAGGAAAGATTAAATCGTATCTTTGGTCTGTGTAAGAGTTTTTAAAACAAGTGTTGTTTTCTTGTCTTCATTGTTGATGCCCAAATATGCTATCCAAATCAAGTGTTACCTTTCTAATAGGAAGGGAAGCAAAGGTTGATAATAGACATAAAGCTCTAATACTTTTATTTGCAATATTCTTAGAATCACATGTGCTATTATGAAACCCTGAACAAATCACTTTTGCTACCCTTATATAGTGTGAGAGGTTTAGACTAGAAGATTTCTCAGGCCCCTTCCTCTGAGTTCCATGAGTCTTTAAATTTATTAATAATACAGAGATATATAGTGTTGTTGAGTTCTGTAAAGGAAGACCATATTTTGGTCTGAAAGTAATTTAGTTTTGGAGTCATATTTACTGGCTTTGTGAAAACATTTAAAGGAGAGGAGCTGCATTACTAGTGGGAGGGAGAGGCAAGGTTAGTTATGTGTCAGCCCAGACAAGTGTCATTTATTGTGTGATCATTGGTAAAAGGTGACACATGATGTTTAATGGCCACAGTTGATGTTCAAAAACTTGTGTTAAGAATATTTCCGATTGCTTTCCTATCATGATAGATGCCTGTATACATCACAATTACTTTTCCCCCTGCCCTTGCTTTTTATCAGATAAAGTAACTGAATCTGACCATCATAGCTGGGAAGGGACCTTGAGATGAGAGTGGGCTTTGAGGAAAATTTCTAAATTAATGGATTATTGTTGAGTGCCTGTTATTGAGGGAATTAAAATCACAAGAACTACAGATGAAAGAAGGCAATATGAGTTGAGAAGTAAGTTTTTATTTTTGACTTGGTGAGAGTGGATTAGGTTTGCATTTTATTAGGAAATGGTACTTCCTGAGCAGGCAACTTAATGCACAGCTTTCCTGTAATTATGGGAAGATGTTACTGCTTAGTGGAGAGGAAATAATAGGATTTTTTTTTTCTGAGAATCTGTTGACGACTAATCTTTTTACTGTGAGAGTACAATTAAATAGTTTTACAAGAGAGATGTATAGTTCTAAAACCAAACTGCTTTTTTTCTTTTCTTGCCTGATTAGAAAACTTCAGTTCTCATGTTTTTTTATACTGTTAAAAGAAAGCTTTTAACTGGTACTTCACTATCCCAATGGAAATTATTCATTGAATTATATTTTTAAGTATAAATACATACTGACTTAGAAGATGCTGAGCTGGCAACTGTCTTGTAAAGTGGTTGCATTTTTTATATGGCAAATTTGAACAGTCCTTAATTTCCAAAGGAGTTTGAAATAATGAAGAAAGGAACAAATTAACTGTTACACAAAAGAATGCATACCTTTCTAACTCCCCCACCCCCCAGGCTTATATTTGTTCTACACAAAACTATTTGCTCATTATGTGAGCATTTGGCCCTTATGTAAAAAAAAAATTAAGCTCTTACTAATAAGGATATGGTAGTTTCTTTTTCTTCTTTAGACTTGGGAGTGGGACAATCAAAACAGGTTGCACAGGTCCTCTCAGAAGGAGCTTTTTTCCCCTAATTGGGAGACTGATTTCCCCTAATGAAATCACTGAGAACACAATGAAGTGATATGTTGCCAAATCTTTTAGCTAAAGTATGACTTCCTCAGAAGCATTTTGGGGAAATTCAGTTCGTCCTAGGGCTTTGAGTTTAGTTTTCTAACTTCTAGACCATAGGGAATGCTTTAAAAATTTAATACTTTATAGTTTAAAACACTGAGAGAACAAAGCAGTTTTAAAAATAGCGAAGCAATGAGGAAAAGTTGGTGAGAGCTCAGAGAACTCTCAGATTTGATTCTTAATGGATGTTTCTAAATCTCCATTTAGTTCATCAGTCTGTACTTTCTCTCTAGTATTTCTCTAGAGGAAATAGGCTGAAGTGAACTTAGGAGGAACTTTTAGGTTATATGAACTCTTCTAACTAAGAGACAACAGGATGGATCATCAAAACAAATCCTAGAGTCTCCATTCTGATTGAATTTTTGGTGACAAAAGGCCGTCCATTTAAGGGCAGAATTTCACAGAGAAAGAGACAACCTACTGAAATTGCTTCTAGCCATAGGGGAATACCATTTGAGAGGAAAATATAGGAATTTGGGACTATTTCAGAAATTCAGCAGGTGGACTCTAACCTTGCTGGTGAGAATGGCTTATGTGGGAATGTCTCATGTGGTTTAAAAATTTTCATATAAGTTGAGCTGGGTAGCTATTGCTTGTAAGTAATGGAAATTTGCTTTCTCTCTGAAAATCTAGTATGGTGGAATCAAACTCAGTGGAGGATTTTGAGCTGACACTGAAGATAAAAATTGTAAATTGTAGATATCAAAAATGTATACTGATTGATAGGAAGAAAAGGGATGAATCACAGTGCCAGGTCTTTAAAATTAGAGCTATTGTTAGAGCTATGCCTGGTGGTTACATCTGCTTTGCATGGCCTTCTTATTTGGAGTAAGTGGTTGTGTTGGTACAGAAGGGCCCATATGACTAAGCCACTAGCTATGCTTCCACTTATCCTGATGGAACAGTTTATCTCACACAGGCTTTCCCATTGAGAGCATTTACTACCAGAGGCTGATCCTTTATTTCATTGGGACTTTCTCAGGTTGTCTGAGGTCTTCTCTGTGACATTTATTGCTAGTATAAATTAACTTGCAAAGGAGGATTTATAATGGAAAACTTTGATTAAACTGATCCAGTTCAAGTCACATTTCTGAAGAACTGCTAATTAGTTTTGAGTGGAAATCCAGCCTGAAATCACACAGGTATTTATCCAGCTTGACTCCAGAGCCTACAGGTGTCTGGAAATCAGAGCATTTGAAACACTAATGTAATTGGAGATTATACTTTAGTAATAAAAAGATATATGAACTTTGCTCTGTGCTCTTTCATAGATACATTTGTTATAATGGTTAAATAACTGAAGGTACCTTGAGCTAGTATCAAGAAATGTAAGCTGCAGTTAAATCATTTTTATTTTATACTTCAGAGTTTCAAGTTTAATGTGTTAATTGGGAATTTGTTTTTCAAAAATTGTGTAGTCATGTGAAAATTACAAACTGAGATATTAAATAAAATTCTGTATTTTTCCTTCTTATGAATTTAAGTTGCACACTACTTTTTCCCTTTTGCTCAAATTACAGAAATAAGAATAAAATATTTAAGAAAATATTGGTGGGGGGATGAGAAAATTGACTTATTGCTCTTAGAATCTTAGTTGACTTGAAATGGGGATAGAGATGCCAGTTTTTAACATCTGGTATTGAGGAAACCCCAATACAGGCTTGTCTCTGTTTAGAATTAGTTGTGCATTTTATTGGAGGTATTTGCTTGGTATTGCAAAACCTGGAACTTTAATATGGTAAATTATGTGAAGTGTGTTTTGTCTTATTTTAACTTAGGTATTTGAAAGGAAGAATAGTTTATTTTTGAGTTCTAGAATTTTTGATTGCACGTCCCCTGACGCCTTGCATTATCTGGGATATATTCCGTCAGCCCTAAATGGTGGTAAGAGTAGGCAAACATTGCTTGACTTTTGTGTGACATGTTTGGAGTGATGGTGTCTGGTAACAAACTTAATCTCAAGTGACATATGCAATTTTTAATTAAAATATAGTAAAAGTTGACTAAAAAAGGACATAGCACATTGACTGCCACCTTATAAAATAAAATCTGCAGAGAGAAAATAGGCTGAATTGGAAAAGTAACTACAATTAAAAGAACAGCTAGTAACTCAGCTTGAGTGATCCTGAGGACTATAGAAATTGTCCATAAAACAGTCATGTTCACTAAATCCTAAAGTAAGAACTTGTTATATGTATGTGTGTAAAGAACTTTATTATAAAGGGCCATTTAAATCCCATATATTGTTAGAAGAGTAAGAAGGACGAAGTGACAGAAATGATTCCCATCCTCACCAGCTGTAAATTTCTATAATACTGGTGATTAAAGGGTAAGAGCACGTTTTTCTCTTTAGGAGATTTAGCCACTACACCTTTGATAGTTGATGAGGGTAAACAGAACTCCCTTTCTTTATTAAAGTCTGCATTTTTGTGTTAATTTTACATTTTTCCCTCTTCTGATGGTACAATGTTATCTGAATGTGGCCAGATCTTAGCTATAGAATAAAACAAGCCTCCCTGCTTCTGCATTCTAATCTCAGCTCACAGCAATTCCATCTCCACACAAGTCTGTACATGACAGGTATTGAGTGGGAGGTGGGAGTGGGTAGGTGGCTGTGGTTTGCAGTGGTATTGGTGGGAGCTGAGCAGATGGTTATGATAGCCACGTGTTGCGAGATTCCCGTGGGAGTTGATGGTGGTGACAGGCAACTCATAATGTGCTATTTACAGTTTGGGTTTGCAGTCTTTCAGTGACATCTGAATGCTCTTTAGCAACTGCTTTCATTACTGCCTTTCCAGGAGCTGCTAATTGAAAATGAAATTGTGGGTGGGCTTTAAGGCAGGCACAGGCAACTCTGTGTGGTAAATGTTACTTGAGATCTGTTGTATGTCTTGATGCCTATTTTGTAATTATTTTTCCAAGGAGGAAAAGCTAAAGGTACATTTTAAGATTCAGTATGTGCACATAGGCAAAGCTGAATGTCTCATCCTGCCCAGAGAGCCAACTGTGTACTCACTGGGCTGGAAACAAAGCCATCTGCCCACAACTCACCTTTGTGTGGTTTTCTTTAAATGTGTACAACTGTGTAAGGCTCTCATTTTAAATCTGCTATCATCTTGTAGTTGTCTCCATTAGTTCTTTGTAGAATATCATCCTTTTTTCTTCATATGTTGTTCATATAGTTACTCTGTAGAAGAAAATGATTATCTGATCTCTTGAACTTTGAGAGATTATATTTAAGTTCTTGCATATAACTTTTCTTCTTCAAAACCTTTTTCTGTGATACAGTTCTGTTGAAGGCAATTGGAGCCTCCAGGCACTATGAGGAGAGAGATGAAGATGGTATATTTGATTGGGCTTTGAAAGTGGATGATGTTCTTAATTCTCCTATGGCTGCCTCCAGCTGCAGGATTGTCATTTGTTACCTCATCTTCAGAATTGTTAGCTAAAGCATCAGTAACATTTCTGAAATGGTAGCTTTTGTAAGTATGTTGACTTGTTTTATTGTCCTTTCTCAAAATAGCTTTGCACAGAGAAATCTTGTACTGAACAAGGAATACCCTCCCTTTTGGAAGTACTGTTAGCTCTCTTTTTAATTAAATATGAAGATAGATATAGCATTACTGCATTCTTTTTAACATTCCCTTGAACATTTCAGTGAATGGTATCTGAGATGAAATTATAATGATTATATGCTTTGAGTAGGACCGATATTTGCTTTTAGAGAGTCCCTGAGGCTTGGGCTGAGGGGACCTTGATGACACGCCCCTTGCTGTACTTACACCTCGGTCCCATTAGACCTGCTTTACCACAGGAACCCAACTGTTTTAATTGAGCTACTGCTGGGCCCTAATGATGTCTAAAAGAACCTATTTAGATATTCTAAATGAATTTTGGAGCATCGCCTATTGATGCAAGTGTTGATAATTTTATACCAAGCAGATATAACAGAGCTCTTGCAGGAGTTTTGAGTATTTTCACACCTAGGGGTGTACACCCTCACACTAATGCTGACAAACACATACACAGAAGCAGAAACCAAATGGCTCACAAATGCAGGCAAGTCCTGTCAAGGGCCCACCTGGTGTCTTTCCGGGAGCCTGATGAGCTCTGCCATGTGGCCTGCTGAAACACTTTACCTGCATTCATTGATCATAGCTCTGCAGAAGCTCCCTTGTGTCTGCCTACAGTGATGCTGTTATAGCGGGTCATTCTGTGATCACTGTTTGCACCTGCGTTTGCTCATGAAGTGCTTGGTCATATGACTTGAAATTATGTAGTACAAACTGTACACCTTCTAATTGCCAGTGATGGTTCTGAGTGGCTGAGATCAGCTATTGTTAGATTGGGAAATAGCTCCATTTTCTAGACAGGGAACATACAGAAGAATGTTTCTCAAAGGGTGGTCTTTGGACCACCTATGTCAGAAAAACTCTGGGGCTTCTGTGAACATGCAGATTCCCAGGCCTCACCTTTTACTTGTAGAGGCAAAGTCGCTTGGGTGGGGGTCAGCATGTGGCACCAAGGTCCTTAGTTGACTTCAGTGCAGGTGCTGCAGTAGTCATACTTTTAAATAAATGAATTGTACTCATTTTTATTTTTAGAAAAGAGAAAGGAATATTACTATGTTGTTTGCAAAACTTAATTTTTTTTAAGTTTTAAAAACCTTAAAAATTTTGAATCACATCTTGTGTGAAAATAATTTTATGAATACTGCGATTATATTCTTATTCTGTATATTTACTAATTGAGTTTTTTTGAAAATACTATTGGCAAAAGTGAAATGTTTTTCTCAAATGTTATAGATATTACAGAAAATAATGTTTTAAAAATGGCTGCTTTTTAGTAGGAGCTTACTGGCATATAGCCTTTGTAGAATAATTGTGTTTTATTCTCTCCTTAAACTTACCAGCTCCCTTAAATAACACAGTTTTTTTATACATATGGTAACTGAGTTTTCATTATTCTTTCTTTTAGGTTCTACTTATTTATTTCTCTTTATAACACCACAGTGGTGTTGAGCTCTTAACATTTATAAGTTTTATTTCCATATTTCAAAAATTGGTATTATTTGGTGGCAGTATTGGGGGCCAGGCATGAATGAAATCTGAAAATATTGCCTGTATTTCTGGGGGCTAAAGACCATTTACTGTTTATTACCAAGAAAGCTTCAATTTAATAAAATATTATACTTGAATTTTTGGTTTGGGTTCCACAAATTCAAAAGAAAGTATTTTCCTTTCTAAAACCAAACAGAATGAAAACCCTCAGAAGAATTTTTGTTTGAGTAGCAAAACCTATACTTATAATTTAACAATTGCCTGAGGCATGTCAACAGTAGGTACCATTCATTTTTAATACATTGTTATGAGACCAGAAAAGCTGTTCCCCGGGAGATGAGTACGGAATGATTTACTGAACAGAACAGTTGCTAATGAAATTATCTCACTGTATGAATAAGACTATTAATAATGATTTTTGATTAAAAAAATACTATCATCAAATTTCCCTAAGAAATAATCGGGATAATGGGAAATGTCTTGACCTGTTAGGTGAAATACAAAGTTGGGTAATGGACCCAGCACTCATCACTGGAAGGTCGAATGGTGCTTTTTGAAACTTAAGGAACCTACTTGGATAATTATCACTTTTCTCCTACTTCCTTGTATTAAAACTCTAAGTCTGTATTTCTCAAATGAATATGGCAGTAGGGAGGCTAGGGAGAGGCACTATAGGGTTGTGATTGTGGAGTTCTGTGTGAAGGAGAATATGTTGGGATAACTTAGGGGGTGTATGCCGACTGCTCCCTTGGATCTCCAGGTAGAGTGAGCAGACAAATTGACATAACATTATTGAAAGGGAAGGGTGTAGAGTTAAAAACATTTCCCTGGCGATTCTGACCTAGTTCTTTTCTGTCTCCTTTTCAAACCTGACAGCCCATCTTTCTCCTTTCCTTCCTGTCTTTGAGCTTGCCTCAGGCTATACCTTCAGCTCTTTGGCTCTCACTGTCTTCTCACTTCTCTTCTTCCATCCATTGTCTTTTCTTGACCCAGCCAGGATTGCACGGGAAACCACTTAGATTAGCTTTCAAAGTTACAAAATGCCTTTACCTGGTTCCTTGCTCCCTTGATCATTCTGGACATTTTCACTCAATATATTATCAGTCCTTACCAATGTAGTATTTACCATATATGGATTCTTAGTATACATAATTCAGCATTGTTTCACTCATTGTTATTGTTCTCTCTTATTTAAATTATCAGCACCTTCCATAGCCAACTACATAAATTTGAAGCGCCTTAGTGAGGACCTTTTAGGTTCTCAGTTTGCTCCAGCATACCTTTCCAGCTGCCTCCCCATATTCCTGCTCTCCATAAACACCACACTGTAGGTCTGGTTGTTGTTATTTGTATGAGCCTCATGCTTTCTCCATGCTGTTCTGCCTGTGCTTATGCTATTCCCTTTGTTTGGAATGGCCTTCTTCAGTAGTCATATTTGTCCTTCAGTGACTACTTCAAATCTACTTCTCCCTTGGAGCTTTTATGATCTTCCTTCATAGAATTAAGTGTATTTTCTTTAGAGTTCTCATGATCCTTTGTTTATAACTGGGTGACTCCAGAATTTATCATCTAATGTAGGACATTGCTGAGAGTGAAAGGAGGCACTATTAATAATTATGTTGGAGTAATAAGCATAAATCATGACTTCCTGGAAAACTGGGATATATGGTCACCCTATGTATAATTCAATTTTGATCATTTTCATTTTGTACCCTCTTTTAGAATTGGCTGATACATGTCCTTCTCCCCAGCTACAGTAAAGCTCCCTGAGGACATTACTCTGTGAGATCAGGGCCCAGGGCTGTGTTGCGTATAGCGGGGTAAACATTGGTGGCTGTTGGCTATCCCTGCCTTGAAAAACCGAGACCTTTCTCGTGTTGCCCATTTTCATTTTTGAGTCCTTTCAGTCCACTCTCCATACTGCATTCAGTTCAACCTCTAAATATATGTATTTGATCATATTATTCCTGGATGCAAATCCTCTCAGTGGCTTCTCAATGTATTCAAATTGAAATTCACACTCCTGTGAGCTGTCGTGCTCAGTTATCCAACTCCCTGGTTCTTCAGCTTCGCCTTGCTGCCTTCTCTTGCTCACTGCCTCCTCTCATCTGACCTTCCTTCAAGTCCTCCAACATGTCAAGTTCTTTCCTGTCTCAGATACCTTACACATGCTGTTCTCTCCACCTGAAGTGCTCCTTCCTCTGCTCTTTGCCTGATAGCTTCCTTCCAGTCCTTTAGGCCAGCCGGAGCTGAAATGTCATCTTCTCCAAGAGGCTTTTCCTGACCATATTGTTCACCCAAGCATCTGCTTTTAGTCCTTTCTCCTTTGCACCTACCTTTTTTGTTTCCTAACGTTTAACACAGTTTTTAATTATAGACTTTTCTGTACCCTTCTTTAATGTCTGCCCCTTTTGCTAGACTCCAAATTCTCCTAAAGTTAAATACCATATTCGTTTCTCTACCATAGCGTTTATAGCACATAGAAGAATGTACTCAATAATTAAAGTTACATGATTGAAGGTTGGAATAATTATTTTTCCAATTGATGACATTGTTAATCATGTACTCTTGTTGCATTCCAATGTTAATTGCTTACAGAAAAAAAAAGCCAATACAATATGACCTTTGTTTTCCTTCTCTGGGAATATGAATGTAAAATGAGATACTGATCAGCACATACAAACCAAGTAAAAATTTATTCCAAGAATATGGCGTCTGCTGTTCCTCATGGACTGTATGAGCAGTCTGTCTTCCCTGTGCATCCTAGCCTCCCAGGATAGTAAAATTGATAGTGCTGCCAGGAACGCTGGCCTGGTGAAACTGCAGCCTTCCATTTTTCAGAGGTAATCCAAAAGAGACAAGGCAGGCAGCAGAGACAGACAGGAAGGTGGGTGGGAGTGAGGTGGAATTTACTGAGCACTCTTATACATGCAAATATTTGTGTGAGGCTCCACTTTTATTTTTAACCATAAAAATACAAACTATATTTAGTATCAAAGCATGAATAGCATGTCTTTGCACTATAAAATTACTGTCCCACATGCCCTCTGTATTTAAAATATTTTGACTTTAAAAAACAGGTTTTTTTTTTTTAAAGTGGAGTAATTAATTCATTCTCCCCATATTTGCTGGTTCAGCAAACATTTACTGAGCATCCTTTGTGTGCAAACCTTATACACAAGACTCTGACATAATAGAGAGGATGTATACCAGGAAAACTCTGCTCTGGATGTATTTACAACTTGGTAGAGCCATCCTGACCTTGTGGAAAACTCAACATAGGTGAGGCTGAGATGGGCAGATTAAGTGCAATTCAAAGGGAGACACTGCTTAGCATCTCTTAGAGAGTGAATATTTTCAGATATTTGTACTAAAGTTCTTTAAAATTCTGTCTTTCCCAACCATTTTTCTTTCTTCTCTTTGCCTTAAAAAACAAAACAAAACAAAACAAAACACACACATTTGATAATGCTGTATTCTACTGAAAGCATCAGTAACTTAGAATCAGTACTGTGTTGCTTATCCGTTCTCTTGGATTCTTAGTTTTACAAATAAAGGCTTTGGCATTCTCCCAGTTTTATCTCAGTTACGATTTACTAGGAGTTACCTGGAGAAATAATTTTATGAAAATCTTAATGGTTCTCCAGTGTTTCCGTGACATTTTTTGACATGGACCCCCAAAATAGGTATATTTTCTAGAAATGATTTTGCTGTGGTTATAAAACCAGTTGTACCCACTTACTCTTGGAACTCTTGGTATAAGAAAGTCACATTTCTAAAGAGCTTTTCATGCCAATCTACATAGCAGAGACCAAAAATACCTATCACTTTCTGTGATTTCTGTTTACTTGGATGTAGACAATTATTTTCAATGCAAGTAGAACTTCACATATTCTAAAATATTCTAAAGGAGTATTTGAATAAAAATTTAGGCCTCAAATTTATAGTGAGATTACTGATGGAAGAATGTATAGTTAATGATTCCAGAAGTAGATTAAAGAAGAATTCCTAGTTTGCTAGCAAGTTATTTTTCTTGTAAAATGTAATTTGTAATTTTTTTAAAATTCTTTCTTAGAATGTGTTGGAAATGGTGGTTTCCCAGTGAATTTCTCAAAAAAGTATTCTATAAAGCTAACTCCTCTTCTCACACTACTCTTTTTTTTCTTGGTATCCGTTCATTAAATTTTATTGAATTTTATTGAATTTTTTATTAAATTTTATTAAATTTTACTGCTAGGGAAAACATAATTTTATGTGTATATAGCAAATAAAATGACAAAGATCTCTGCCTTGGTGGATTCAGTCCCTTTAGCTGCAGATAGCTATCATTTAATTGTCCAGTCCAGATCTTTCTCAGCTTTCAAGTCCATAAATCTAGCTGGGTATCACAATTTTTTTTTTAACCCAGGTCATCCATAAGCATTTCAAACTTAGCATATTTCACATTGAACTCCGTAAGAGTTGTCCTAAATGTGCTCTTCTCTTAAGTTTCTCCCCTTAGTTAATCAGCTAAAGATCTAAGACATAAATCATGATAGAAACCTTGAAGTCATACTCCTCTTCCCCTTACTCCACATTTTTGCATATCTTGTAGATTTATGTCCTCTGTATTTCTTGTCTATGCATCTCCATTTATTACTTTCCACCCTTTCCGCCACTGTATTGTTTCAGGTCCTCCTCTAATCTTGCTGTTCTTCAATCCATTCTCCAAATTCCTTCTAGTATAATTTTGATGGCATGCAAATTGAGTCATGTTATTTGCTTGAAGAGTTTCCATTGACTTTTTTTTACTTTGAAGCTAAACCACAACTTCTTTATATAGTATAGAATACACATATTTTTGTGCCTTTGGGAACTTCCCCATCTTCCTCTTGATACTACCTGACCCTAAACCCTTATCACATCAGCCTTATTTATTTTTTAAAATGTCATTTTCCATCTACGCCCACAATCTAAGTTCCCTTTGCCTTTGTGAGTCTGATCTTGGTTATATATGAGAAGCACAGCCCTCCTAAGTCAGGAATGGCAAATTCTACCTGTTAAAAACTTTTATTTTGAAAAGGACGCTTTTTTAACTGTGAAAATTTTTAGTTATGTAGAATTTAATGTGGTACAGGGAAATTAAAAATTTTAGAGGAGCATGGGAATAAATTTTGGGGGGTAGTCCCAAAGAATTAAAAAGACAAGATATTTTTTCTTGATGGTTGTTGCTAGACACTTATATTGGGGTGGCAGTTGGAGGTTACAGAAGGCTGTTGTTAGTAGAAATGTTTTTCAGGCTTAGGAGTTGTAAGTCAAGGACGGGCTCTACTGAGCTCTTTAGGGGCTTTTCATCGCTAGAAGAGGTGACTTTGCTTCTGTGTGAGTGAATTCTTTAGGGATTCAAATCCACGAAACACTAGACATGATCTGAACCTTTTCATTCTGTTCAGTTAATATGGAAATGAAGACTCTGATACAAGAGCATTTCTGTTACCAATCTGTTATATAAATGTTGCGGGGATTTTAGGATGTGCTTTACAGTGGCTTTTATTTTTAAATACGGTACTTGAAAAAGTGACCATAAATGTGCTAAAGGTTTATTTGAAGTAAAGACAGTGCTGTAACACCCCTGCACAGTTATTCTATATTTTGTTTGAAGGCACAAACAAGATAATCATAATGTTTGTAGAAAATAGCAGATAGAGCTGGGATCCTAGAATTTTAATTTTGGGGTATTTTACTTGCTTCAGCTTCCTCATTCCTTTTTATAAAGCTTTGATGGAAATGCTGTTTTATTTTAGCAACCTATTGCTTTTATTATTTCTTACCAAAGTTGCAATATTCCAGGCCAAAATGGTTTTTAAAATATTTTTTATGGCACAGGTGAACTGTTTTTGTTTGTTTGTTTTTTAGCAGATTAAAGCAATAACTTAAGAAAGCTTTATTTTCCTGCCCATTTCCACATTTGCTCTGAAAGGCTGCTCTTGGAAGTAGAAATACGCTGTTGAGTTTGAGATCGAGGTAGGGCATACTTTTTTCATACTCTTGAGGTATAGTCCTTAACTATTCTTGTCCATGTCAACCCAGCTCATCTTTCTTCCTCGACAACCAGGTAAAGGACAAGGTGTAAAACTGTGATTCAGAGGATGGGAAATAACCAAAAAGAGTACTGAACACTTTATATTAGTCAAGCCCCTTCTATACCTTTTCTTTGTTTGTTTAGACTGTATGAAGTATTGTGTTTATTATGTAAGTAATTGAGGACAAATGGTGACTACTGATATGAGAAATGATTTTTAGGTTCCTCTTTCAACAATTATGGGGATCTTCATTCAGGGCAGTAAAATTATTCTTCCTGAATGTCACATGTTCGCAGCCAGAAGACAAGGAAGCTGTCTTTATAAACATTGTTTTTTGGCCATGTCTCTGAACTCACAAAGATATTTTAAGCATACAGTTAATAATAAGGAAAACGAGCAGTTTTGTTTTGAATATATTCAATGAAGAATAGGAAGTCAGTGTTTGCTGTTGTGCTGTTCAAGTTATATGAGTATTTCATCAGAGTGCTTGGAAATCAGGAGTCTAGGGTTTACAGGGTCTGCCTTGCTACTGGCAAGTTGTCAGTCCTTCACCAAGTTACTGGCTCTTTTTGATCCTCAGTTTCCATAGTTGAACTAGAATGTAAATGCTACATGATTCTAACACTGGGAAGCTGTGATATGTGTGAAGAAGTTATAAGTACTGGAATGCTTAAAATTCCCTTTTCCCTAAAAGTGTTAAAAAGTAGATTTTAGAAAACGTGAATTACCTGGACTTTGGTAGTATTAGTAGTTTAAATAAAGCTGCACTTAATACAAAGAACAACATCTTAGAGTTTCTGTTTTGCAATAATGGCTCACTTTGGTAAAGTTATGCTGTGCATATGGTTATTAGACTACTGTAGATCCCAGTGGATACATTAGATTGAAAAACCTCAAATGGAGTGGGCTTGTGCATACTGTTTTTAGCAAATGATAAAAGCTTCTCTTCTGAGAAGAGGGTTTGGGGGCCATACCTGTTGGCAGCTATCTGAGAATTGTAATTTTAGATCTTTTAACTTGAAATCATGGAAATCTGCTTCACATGAATAATTTATGGTGAAAGAATGTAACAAAATTATTTCTAAATTTTTTAACCATTAACCCATGTCTTTGGAGGTGTCAGTTTTTAGTTTACTTTAGTTTTTTAATTTTGCAGAAAGTAAATTTTGAAGGGAATGTCTTGGTTCTTCTGGTTTTGGAAAATCTTTCCCTCTGCCTCATTATGTAGAATGTATGGAATTTATAAGCTATGGAATTTATAACAGCGTTACCTCACTGGAACTGTTCAACAATCATTTGGATAAAATGGTCACTGTACTGGGTTTCCTGCCCTCTTGCAGATGAATTCTTGTCCTTCAGTTAATGTTTTATGTGCATTCTGTATGTCCCAAACCCTGTTGTTATAGGGACACAAGAGAAATACGAATGAGATCGATCTGTTTTCTAGGGCTTCAACCTTGGATTTCTAACTACTTTGGAACAGTTTAAAGTAAATAAGCTGCGAAAAATACTCTGAAAAGTTATTGAATGATAGATGCTCTCTTAGTTTCTCACTAATCTCCCTTGTGATTTTTCTCATGCCATATATTTTTCTTAGGAGAGTTTTCTTACAGCTGTATTTGTGATCTTGGGCTAGGATTTATGAATTGCCACCATTAAGGTCTCCCTCTGGCTTTGTCCTCAGAGATGGTGGGTGTTTGTGGTTTGTTTTCTTATTGCTAATATGTGAGAATTTTTCCAAATCAAAATGAATGCACAAATGTTTTTCTTGACTTTGTCCTTTTGGATTGATTTATTATGAGAAATGTATGAATTGTGAAAATTCTTCCTGAAATTAAAGACAAAGTTTTCAAAGCAATATGTAGTTGTCTGAAGAGATACGTCTTCTGATTAAGCATTAGACTTGGGATTAAAAAAAAAATTATCTGTTATAACTAGGGCAAATGGAAAAGTTAAATGAAGCAAAAAATTGTGGTAGGAAGTAGAAGGAAAAAACTCTGGACATGTAAGAAAACCATTCTGAATCTTACTGACAATGTTAACATGATAGGTAGGTGTTGCTTGACACCCAGTATATTTGAGTGGCACTCTGCAGGCTATACTGCACTTGCAGAATTCACATTCATCAAACTGCATCATCTTTGGCTTTTTGACCTTACACACTTAGTCTGTGAGATGCTTGGATCTCTGGCTAAGCCTTCAGTGGGGCAGTTCAAATCTGTTTGTATTACTATTCACCTAGCTTATGCTGACCCTTTACTGTTCTTAAGAAAGATGCTTTTGTATCTGGTAACACAAGTAGAACAAGATTGACTTAAGTATTAACTCAGC
Source organism: Eidolon dupreanum (assembly GCA_028627145.1). Classification (NCBI taxonomy): domain Eukaryota; kingdom Metazoa; phylum Chordata; class Mammalia; order Chiroptera; family Pteropodidae; genus Eidolon; species Eidolon dupreanum. The sequence goes on along the minus strand of CM053501.1, from coordinate 19,459,604 downwards.
TTCCTCTAATACTTTAGAAATGTCTTATTTGAGCTTGCCTCTTTCTTAGCACTGGTATGCAATATTGACATGTACAATGAGCATTAAGGTGGGAAGAAAAACCACATTTTATGCTCTTACATGACCCTTGTTTCACTTCTCAGGATGATTTTGGGTTGCGGCCAGCTTGGAAACTCCCGATTTAATTAAGATTGTAATGTTATATGCCAGAAAAAGTGCTTCTCTCCTTATAGATTTCCCCAGTTCTTAAGACTATTTACTTATAGAGTGGATACTTTATATTAGAATATGATCTGGGTAACCCCAGGCTTTTGGGAAAGGGTATTGGCTGTGTGGGGTGGTAGTATATTATCTCTCAATTGATTTTGTACAGCATTTTAAATATTTTTTATATATTCACTTCTCTCAGGTGTTGGTTTCTTATTTTTGTAGTAAAAGGAAACCAGTGTTGATATTGTTTCCCTGAGGATTTATGTAACAAGCAAAAAAAGAAATGAGAGAAGTAAACTTTTATTTTCTTAAAGAATAATGAACATGTTTGAAAGTGCTTAACCAGTTGTTTGATTATCACTTATCACAGATTGGTACACATTGGGCCCACACTAAGTATTTGCCTGAATCAACTGTATGAATAACTGTCTAAGCCACTTTCTTTTCTAGCATTTTTTTTAAAGTGGTATAATTGACATAAACTAGGTGGTGAATGTTTCATTTTGAGTGAAATTTATGTAAATTAATTTATTTTGTATATGGACATCCAGTTTTTACAAAATGAATTTTGAAAAAGCTATCCATTCTTCACTGCATTGCCTTTGTACTTTTGTGGGGGAAAAATCAGTCGTCCATGTATGTGTGGATTTGTTTATGTGTTGTCTGTTGTATTCCAGTTTTTTATTTGTTTTTTGCCAATACTGTAGCTTTATAGTAAGTCTTGAAATTGAGTAGTGTTAGTTCTTCATCTTTGTTCTTTTTCAAAGGCTTTTCTAGGTTTTTTTATTTGCATATGAATTTTAGAGTCAGCTTTTCAGTTTCTACAAAGTATCCTGCTAGGATGTTAGTTAAGATTATATTGACACTACAGATTAAATTGGATACAATTAACAGTTTAAAATTATTGAGTGTCCAACTCTTATATAATATATATCTCTTTGTTTATTTAGGTCTTATTTAATTTTTCTTAGCAATATTTGTAGTTTTCAGTATGAAAGTCTTTCACATCCTTTGTCAGGTTTTTTCCTAAGTATTTAATATTTTTAATGCACTAGTAAATGGTATTGTTTTTAAATTTCAGTTTCCATTTGTTCATTGTTAATATATACATTGACTTTTGTATATTCACCCTGTACCCTGCAACTTTACTAACTCTCATTTATTAGTTCTAGTAGGTTTTTTTTTTCTTCTTGTAGGTTCCATCTGATTTTCTACATGGATGATCGTATTTTTAGTGAATAGAGAGAGTTTGTTTTTTTTCTTCCCAATTTGGATGTCTTCTTTTTCTATCTTGAATGCACTGGCTAGAACCTCCAGTATCATGTTTATTAGAAGTAGTAAGAGCCCACTTGTTCCTGATTTGGGGGAATGGGTGAAAGTATCTAGTCCTTCACCATGAAGTATGATATTAGCTGTAGGTTTTTCATAGATGCTTGAGAATGTTTATTCTATTCTTAGTTTATAAGAGGTTTTATCAGGAATGGATGTCAGATTTTGTCAAATGCCTATTCTGTGTCTATCAAGATAATTATGTGATTTTTCTCTTAATTTGTTAATATGGTGATTTACACTGATTGACTATTTTTTTTGTGTTAAACCTTATATTCCTGAGTAAAATCCAACTGGATACTTTTTAAATATATTGTTGGATTTGATTTACTGTAGTTTTGTAAATGAATCTTTGCATCTGTGTTCATGACAAAAAATTGATCTGTAGTTTTCTTTCCTTGTAATGTTTTTGTCTGGTTTTGGTGTCAGGGTAATGTTGGCTTCATCAGATGAATAGGGAAATATTCCCTCTCTTCAGTTTCTTGGAAGAGTTTCTGTTAAATTGTTATTATTTATTCCTTAAATGTTAGGTAGACTTTATTAGTGAAGTTATTGGGGCCTGGAGTTTTCTTTTTGTGGGAAGATTTTTAATTAACTATTTGATTTCTTTACTTGATATTGGACAATTCATGTTATCTGTTTCTTCTTTAATCAGCTTTGAAAATTTATGTATTTTCAAGGAATTTTTTCATTTTATCTAACTTGTTGAATTTATTGGCATAAAGTTATTTATATAATGTTTTCTTATTATTCCTTTAACATTTGCAGAATCTGTGGTGATTCTTCATCCATTATTGGTAGTCTTTCTTTCTCAATTTCTCTCTTTCTCTCTCATGTGAATGTAACTTGGAATTTATGAATTTTGTCAACTTACTTAACCAATTTTAGTTGCAATGCTTTTTACTGTTGCTTTCTGCATTATATTTCACAGATTTTCTTCTTTCAGCTTACTGGGTTTACTTTGCCTTTTTTTTTTTTTTTTTTTTTGGTTTTTAAGGTGGAAACTGATGTCATTGGTTTAAGATTTTTTTCTTTTATACTATAGGCATTTAATGCTATTTACCTAAAAATGCTTCTTTAGCAGCACCTCATCTATGCTAATATGTGTTTTCATTTAGTTCAAAATACTTTCTAATTTTCCTTGTGATTTCTTTTTTGATTCATGGTTCATTTAGAAAAATGTTATTTACTTTTCAAATATTTGAGAATTTTCCAGAGATCTTTCTGATATTGATTTCTAATTTAACTTCACTATGATAAAAAAAAAAAATCTTTATATGACTTAAATCCTCTAAAAATTTTTTGACACTTGTTTTATGGACTGGAATGTGATCTGTGTTTGTAGATGTTATGATCCCTTCACTTGAGAAGAATGTGGTTTTCCTCTGTAGTTGGATGGAGTGCTCTGTGAGTCAGGTCAGATTGGTTTATAAGATTTTTATTTTTATCCTCCCGCTGACTTTTTGCCTACTTGTTTTATCTAGAGAGGTTGAGATCTCTTACTATAATTATGGTTTTGTCTTTTTGTCATTATTTTAAAGCTCTGTTTTAAATGAATAAGTATTTTAGATTTATATATATTTTTGGCTGATTATTATTATGAAATGACCATTTCTATCTCTGATAATAGTCTTTGCTCTGAAACCTACTTTGTCTGCTATTAATGTATATATTTAAGTTTGCTTTTGATTAGTGTTAGGACACTTTATTTTACTTTTTTTTTTTAAATCCATTTACATCTAACGTATCTGTGTCTTTAAAGTGCATTTCTTGTAGGCTACATGTCAGTGGGTCTTGCTTTTTAAATCCAGTCTTATTATCTCTGACTTTTAATTGGTATGTTTACCATTGACATTTAATAAGGTTAGTCATATGGTTTAGGTTTGAGTCTATCATGTTGCGATTTCTATTTGTCATGTCTTGTTCCTTTTTCCTCTTTTCCTGCCTTTTGGATTAATAAGGTATTTTTAAGATTTCATTTTTATCTTTTTTGTTAGATTTTTAGCTCTAATTATTCATTATATTTTTTAGTAGTTGCTTTAGAGTTAATACTAAATATCTTCAAGTTATCACAGTCTACCTTCAAGTGATATAATGTCATTTCATATTTACTATAAGCATGTTATAAATACTATTCCATGTACTTCATTCTCCCTTTTCAGCCTTTATACTATTGACATGAATTTTACTTTTACATATGTTAAAAATGCTATTATTTCTGTTGCAACAATGAATTGTGTTTTGAAGAGGTTTAAATAGTAAGAAAAGATCTTATATGTTTCTGTTGGTGGTTACCATTTCTGGTGGTTACCATTCCTGGTACTTTTTATTCCTTGGTATATAGATCTAATTTACATTTCAACATTTTCCTTTTGCCTGAAGGATTTCCTTTAGCATTTCCTGCAGAGGGAATTCTGCTGGTAATGAACTCTTTCAGCTTTCCTGCCTGAAAACATCTTTCTGTTGCCTTTGTTTTCTAAGGATTTTCTTTTCTTTTCTTTTCTTTGCTGGCTATAGAATTTTAGGTGTACAGTTCCCCTCAACCTCAGTACTTTAAAGGTGTTGCTCTACTACATTCTCTCGTTGTTTGCTATCAGAAATATAATGTCATTCTTATTTCCTATTGCAATGTAATAAGTCATTTTTTGAGTGCTTTTAAGATTTTCTTTTTATCACTGAAATAAAATGAGCATTTTGTTTTGTTGTACCTTGTTATAGGTTTCTTCATATTTCTTTTGCTTTAAATTTGTTGGGTTTCTTTTATCTGTTGGTTCATAGTTTCCATCAGGTTTCAAAATTTTTGGTCATTGTTTCTTCAGAGGTTTTTTTTTTTCTTTTTTTTGGTCTCTCTTCCTTCTTTTAGGGGGATTCCAGTTTCCTGGATATTAGGTTGTCTGAAGCTTTCCTACAGTTCACTGGTACTCTTTTCATTTTTATTCATTCTTTTTCATCTTCGTGTTTTATTTTGGATAGTTGCTAATGCTGTGTCTTCAAGTTAATCTATCTTCTGCTATGTTGAATCTATTATCAATCCTATCTAGTATATTTTTTATCTCAGATGTGGTTTCACTTTTAGAAGTTTGATTTGGAATACAGATATAATAACTGTTTTAATGTCCTTTTTTTCAGTTATCCTCTGTACCAATTCTGGGTGGGTTTTAATTTATTGACTCTTCTACCCTTTGTAGATCATGCTTTCTTGTCTGTCTCTGTGTGTGGTAAGTTTTGAATGGATGGCAGACATTGTGAATGCTACCTTGGTGGGTTCTAGATATTTTTGCATTTCTTGAGCTTTATTCTGGGGTGCGGTAAAATTACTTGGAAACAGTTTGATCCTATTGCATTTTTCTATTATGATTTGTTAAGGAGGAGCTGGAATAGAGCTCAGTATAGGGGTTCATTATTCCTTATTACTCTTGCAAGACTTTCCAGTATTCTCTTCAATACTCTGAAGTATGAGCTTTCTAGTGTTGCTTATAGGAGCTGGCACTGGTCACAGTCTGTGTAAGTACCAGAGAATGTTTCTTCTAATCTTTTTGTGTGTCCCCTGTCCTCCCAACTTTTAGTTTTCTCCTACTTAAGCATTCATCTTTGCTGCATGCTCAGGGGTACTCTCTGTAGATCTCTGGGGTACTTGCTCTGTGTAATTTTCTGTCCTGTGACCTCTAGCTGCTGGCCTCTTCAAACTCTCAACTCTGCCTCAACTCAAGGAGTCTGCCTGATTCCGTCTCAGTTCTTCCTCCTTGCACTGTACCCAAGAAACTCTAGACAGTGGGTTGAGGCAGTCATAGGGCTCTCCTCATTTGGTTCCTGTATCTGAAGTCAAATCCTTGTTCTTAGTTGCCTACTGGCCAATGTCTTGAAAACTATTGTTTTATTTATTTTAGATTTTTTGGTTGTGTCAGGCAAGAGGGTATATCTGGTCTCTCTTACAACATCTTTACCAGAAATGTGCAGTCCCCTATTTGCATGTTGATAGAGCAGAACTATTTCTTTAATTGACACCACCTTCTTTTCTTTTCAGCCCAGCTCAAGACCATAATTCATTCTTCCCTGCCTTCTCGTTTCATCCAATGATTCTTTCTCCAAGTCCTTTCTTATTTCCTAATATATTTGACATTTCTTTTTTACTTGATACTAACAGTGTTCAGAGAAATATCATCATCATTAACTTATACCAAAAAATAAGAAAAATCATTGGAATGGAGGGAGTATTATAAGAATAGTTTAAAGTCCTGGTACCCTGGTACTGTATTCAAGGAATATTTCTTAATACATTTTAACTCAGTGTAAAATGTGTATGTCTTGTATGTTGATAGAGCAGAACTATTTCATGATATGTATATTTGCTTAAATATTTTATTCGCATTTCCCTAATGGCTAATGAGGTTGATCATCTTTTCATATGCCTGTTGGCCATTTGTATGTCTTCTTGGAAGAAATGTCTGTTCAGGTCCTCTGCCCATTTTTAATTGGATTATTTTTTTATTGTTGAGTTTTATGAGTTCTTTATATATTTTGGATATTAGGCCCTTATCAGAGGCATTGTTTGCAAATATCTTCTCCCATTCAGATGGTTGCCTCTTTGTCTTGCTGATGGTTTCTTTTGCTGTGCAGAAGCTTATACCACTTCATACCTGTTGTAATGGCTATCTATCATCAACAAGACAAGTAATAACAAGCATTGAAGAGGTTGTGGGGAGGAAGGAACCCTTATATACTGCTGTTGGGAATGTATATTTATGTAACCACTATGGAAAACAGTATGGAGTTTCCTCAAAATATTAAAAATAGAATTACCATATGACCCAGATATTTTTCTTCTGGGTATCTACCTTTAAAATTTGAAAACATTTATTCATAAAGATATATGCACGCCAGTGTTCATAGCAGCATTATTTACAGTGGCCAAGACATGGAAACAACCGAAGTATCCTTCAATAGATGTTTGGGTAAAGATGTGGTACATATATACAATAGAATATTACTCAGCCATAAGAAAAGATGAAATACTGCCATTTATAATACATGGATGGATAATGAGATTATCATGCTTAGCAAAATAAGCCAGACAGAAAGAGTTGAGAACCATTTGATCTCACTGATATGTGGAATATAAAACTGAAAGCAACAAATGAACATGACAAGCTGAGACTCATGGACACGGACAGTAGTTTAGTGGTTACCAGAGGGAAGTGGGGTGGGGTGGGGGGCAGGTAGATAGAGGTAGAGGAATTTAAATATATGGTGGTGGAAGGAAATTTAACTTTGGGTGGTGAACATACAATGCAATTCACATAGCACATATTATTGAATTGTATGCTTGAAACCTATATGATTTTATTAACCAATGTCACCCAATAAATTTAATAAAAATTTTTAAAGAAAATGATATATTTGGGCAGGTTTGTCCTTTTCAAGACTGAGCCTTAATGCCTCTGCTGCATTTTGGATTTTGGTTTTAACCTTGTAATTACCATCTTCCTCACTATATATATGCAGTAGAGGCATTAAGGCTCAATCTGCCCAAATAAAGAAATATGTATGTATGTATGTATGTATGTATGTATGTATGTATGTATGTATATGTATGTATGTATGTATGTAAGTAAGTAATATGAAGTTTTCCTATTTTCCCACCACCACTTAGTATACTGCTTGAAACCACACTTGTCTTCTTGGGTCTGTAGAACCTGGCATAGAAGTGCTCAGTTAATGTTTGATGGTTTGGACTAAGTACATTAGAGTTTTCGGCGTTTAATGCACTGTTAAGGATTTACCTAGAATCTCTACATTAAAATTTCTTAACTGTCTGCATATTACAGCAAAAAGCACATCTATATCATTGTAGCTTGTTATTATATGTCTTTGGTATATTGTGAAAGAGCTGTCAGAAAACAAGCTCTTTATTACCTGGAATTACTAGTTAACTGTGTTTTTCCATTGATCACAATGTCTTTTTCATTTTACTTTATTCATTTTGGTTTTATAATCAGAAGTAATCTTGAGATGCAAGGCTTGCTGGATTTCCCTTTGTGACCTTGTTGCAATATTATGAATTTGGTGGGGATCAATCAAGTATTTCTTTCTTCTGTTATTGCCAGTCTTTTTGTAAACATTTCCCACCCTCTGTGCCCCATCTCCTGCTCCTCCCCATCTGTACCGTGACCCATAGAGGGGAAAAGAACATAGAGGTCAGCTTCTCTTAAACTCTATTCCAGAAAAATCGCAAAAAGAGGTCTCCAAAAAAAAAAAAAAAAAAAAAAAAAAAGACATTCCCTTCCCCTGTTGTCAGACAGCCTGCCAGTTTGAGAGTCTCGACTACTTACCTTGGCTAGGGAATCTTGGAATCAATGACTACCTTTAAAATTCATTCTCCTTTCACTTGATAGAACAAAATAGCTTTATTTTCCTTTTATTACTCATCTCCTCACAAAATAAATTGTATGATGTTTCTTCTCTGAACACACAAAGTGTTCTCTCAGAATCTCCCCAGGCCTGGGTCTGCATGGCTGTGTGTGTGCCTTGTGTGTGTAGATCTGTGATGTGTGAGTGTTTATATTTTTCAAGATCATTGGATTCATCCAGTTCTATGAAGACTTACAACTTACTTGCATTGCAGGGTTTTGGCTCCCTCTGCAGCCCTAGGTGGAAAAGTGCTTTGTTCTCTTTTGTTGTTGAAAAATCCAGCTCTGGGTCTTCTTTCTTGAAGAGCATCCCAGCTAGTATGCAAGTTCAGACTGAGATTTCAGATTTAGGAATGCAATTTTTTTTTTGGCGGGAAGGTACGGCAAGGCTTATTGAAGACTGAAGTCACATTTCAGGAGAGCTTCAAGAGATGAAAAAATGGTGAAGAGGGTGGGGAGAAAAGGCAGAAGGGGCAAGCACAATTGCAAAATTAATTTAGTAAGTAGAAGGTTAATTTACTTACAGGTATTTACTGTAAACTTTTGTTAAGAAATTAGAGTTGCAGAGGAGAAGCCTAGTGCTATTGTAGCATTTCCAGGCCTGTTTTATTGGATTACATGCCTAAAACCTTAATGCACATCTCACTTTGATGAGTTGGTGTGATCTGGCCTTCAGTGTTGGCTTAGTTGTTGAACATTCAGAGTAACTTTGGATAGGGCTTGACTTCTTAGCTTGAAATTATTGATTTTTAAGATATTGAGAATTTGATTTTCCTCTCTAAATCTAGAGCTGCTATTAAATGCAGCAAAATGGTCCCTATGTTCCAGAATAGATGTTCTATGAGCAGAAGTCAACCAAGTTGACCTGTAATGATTCCATGATAAGTAAGGGTGGAATTTCTAGACACATTTTTTCCTAGTGAAGTAAAACTGTGTATATTCAAGGGTGACTTTTAAGGTGCTGATATGATCTATTTGTTCATCTGGGTACTCCTTCCATGTGTAACTTTTTGTACTTTATATATCAATAAAAAGTTTATTTTAAAAATCTCACACATTAAATACTTCTTAAGAGCATTCATCAAAGTACTGTTTATATAAGTAATGGCACATATGGGTGCACAGATGCTTACTCTGTGAAATTGTCCTTGTTTTAAGTCATATCACATTAAATCTTGTCTCCTTTAAAGGGATAAGTACACATACATATCTACATATGTAAGATGACTTTTATTTGATAGATAATTAGAATGTTTATGTAATAAATTCATGCTTTTGGAGTAATTTTATATTCATAAAGTAAGTTTTAGATCTTTGAGACATGGCTTTTCTCATTTATTAGGTCAGCATCATTTGGTTTGTTTGTTTTTCAGTATAATCCTTTCTAGAACATAGGGTTCCTATGAATTGCTAATCCTGTGTTCTTTATGAAACCAGATAACATGCATTAACTTTCTTGGAAGGTCATGGTGATGTTGGTTCTGTTTGAAATTAAGTATTATAAACTCTTAGAATCTGATAGGTAGGAAAGTATTATGGGCAATTTTATCATCCACTCCTCACTTTCCTTTCCCATCTTCTGTGTTTTACTTGTATAAATCTAATATTTCTTAAAACTTTCATACCTTCTCCCCTGTATTGTCACTAAACTTTTTCTATATGTAGAAGAATAAAGCTAGATATTTCTTTTTTGAAAATATAGTGAATAATTGTTAAAATTCAACACTAGTGTATATTACTCTCTGATTTGACTGTAAAGGTCTAGTTTGGAGATTTATTATTTTCACTGTTTAGACTTAAAAAGAAAAATAATTAGCTGCAGAATCTAGTTTTTATCCTGGAATAAAACTCATGTAACCTTGTTCATTTTAGTGGAAATTAGAAAGCTCAACCTTTTCTCTAGAGGCTCGTAAAGTGTTTTCCTTGACTTTATGTCGAAAGGACTGCAATCTGCAGAAGTGGGTGTGATAGTGAGAAGGGCAGGAGATTCTCAGAGGAGTGTCTGGTTTAGAGCTAGTAGAGAGTGCGAGAATTTGTGTTGGTGGGCTTCTGTCATAACTCTTGTGTAGCAGCCTCAGATCCTGAACCCAAGGACTGTATTTCTATTTGGAACCGACATTGACCTCTTTTTTTTTGGTCTGAAAACAGTGAAGTGTATCAGTTTTAGTTGCTTAGGTTATAAGAAACCTAAATTAGTTTGAAGTGGAATTATCCTGATGAAAGGGCAGTTGAAAGCCCTTGACACTGGACAGAGGATTGTCTAGTGTCTAATCTTGGCTCAAAATGCACCAGACATAATGAGAGTCATTATGAACTGCTGATCTCTTACCCCTCCCCTCAGAAACCCCTATTAGACTTGCAAAAATAGCAAACACTGTGTGTGTTTGGCATGGTGCCCACTGTGTTCTAGAGGAAGAAAGCATACCTTGTTTGCACTCCAACCAGATACTGGTGCATCATGTTACAGCTCTGCTTGGTTCAGAGCTCCACTGTTCAATCTCGTCCTGACAGATGCTGTCATTGCCACTCCTTAGCAAGACAAATGCAGCCACTCTGTGGGAGTTGGCTTTTGCCCAGCTGTGCTTGCCAGTGCCCTAAAATGATGTACTTGTGTACCTGTGGAAAGTAACAGCCTGTGGGCCTGTTACCTTCTGCTATTGTGTGCATTACCTTTTGAGTTTTTGCCATTTCTGAAGGAGAAGTTTTAGTTTTTTTTTTTTTTTTGATCAGGTAAATATGTGAGCCCTGAGCTTCTCTTCTTGCTTTTCAAACCAACAGATGTTTGTGAAGCACCCACTACAGATGCCCAAGAAGGGTGCTTGCCTTCTAGGAGCCCACTGTCTCTGTAGAGAGAAAAATATGCAATCACATAATCATGACCCGAACAGCTATGTGCCTAAAGGACTATGGGAACAAAGAGGAAGGAGGGGATTTCTGGGTATGTGTGTCAGGGAGAGAGTCCTCTCACATGGGCTTCGAGGTTAAGTAGAACTTAGAATGTATGATATTATGTGTTGCTGGGGTCCAAGGTGAAAGAGGAGAAGTGACTTGAAATGAGTTTGACGAACCTAGGCTGAGCCTGGTTTTGAAGATTGCAGGCAATACGGAATCATCATAGAATTTAACGACAGATGAGTAGCCTCTTAAAATTATTATTATTTTTGAAGAAGCATTACTTGAGGCAGTGTGGAGACTGGGATTATACAAAAAGTGGTACAAAATTAGTTGTGAGAGTAGTAGGCTCTTAAGTTGGGACATGGGAGGCATGGAGAAGTTTCTGAACTAAAAAAATAAAAAAGATGAGGTCCCGAGTCCAGGTAGAGGGAGAAGTTAAGGGCAGGAAGGGACTGAGAGATATTTTGGAATCTTAAAGATAGGACTTGGCTAACAACCGTATATTAAGAGAGTGGGAAGAGAAGATAAAAGGAAGTAAGGACAGAATATCTTAGTTTTCAGCTAAGACTCCTGAGAGACTTTATAAATACTTTGGAGGATGCATGATGCTTCAGCTTAGGGAAGCTGAATTTAAAGTACCTGTAGAATGTGTAGGTTTCAATTAGTAAATTTCAGTGTTGGATCCAGAGTCCAGAACAGAACAGGGCTGCATACATGGATGTCCTGGATAATTAGAGCATTATGAATTTTAGTCTGACTTAGCCATTAGAGTCATGAGACCCTCTAATCCAAGTTTGAGTAAGTCTTTGTCCCATGGTGGCATTGATGCAGGAGAAGACTAAAATTATAGAGCAGCTGTTACCTGCTAAAAAGAAACTGTATTTTAGCTCTTGTGTTCAGAAAACCATTTACCAAGAGGCTTTCCGAATTTGCGTAGTAGGGAATAATAATAATTAAATGGGTTCTGTGTGTTGACTATTTGGGGACCATTCTGCAGGACCATTGGTTGGACATTTTTGTTCTTTACTGAGACTGGACCTTTCTGGAAAGAGCTTACACCTGGATTTTCTGCATCTCAGTAGATGGAGTAGTTAGTATTTCTTCCGTATATTCAGCCAGCAGCATAACTTTTGTAGAAAGCAACAGAAGTTTTTCCCCTCTGTAAGCCTCAGGACCATCTTGGTCAGTCTACTTTTTCCACTGGACTTGCGCCCTCTGTAACACTGTTCTTTGGGACCCACGAATATTTTTTTGGCTGTTAGGTAAAATGTTTTCTGGTGCTTGATATGACTGACGCCACCTTCAGAAGCAAGTTACTCTCAGTGATCGCCAGTTCACCCTAGGGGGGGTGAGCCCATATAGCCTGAGAGAATGTTCTTATGTAGATAAGGAGGCCCATTATGTTGTTTACTGATTTGGAATATAAGGCTCTTACCAAATATGTGCCAGTGGCTGCAAGCCACCTATGTTCCTAGCGGCTGTGTATATCAAGCCTTGATCCCCCTTCTGGTGTGGATATCCACTATCTTGCTGCCACCCAAGACTATACTTCTGTCCTGAAGTTCCCTTAATAAACTCTGTTTAATTCTGGAGTTGTCAGCCTCTTTCTTGGGTCTCTCGACCCCATCCTCCTTGGAGGTCAGTTCCACTACACCTTGGGAAATTTTCTCAACAGACAACTTGCAGTTTTTGTTTTTCTAGGGGATTTCTGAGTCAGTTTAAATATTATTATATCTAACAGTGAATTGGCAATCTATAGAATGGGTATCAGTGGTAAAATACTAATATGAGAGTCTAATAGGTGAATCAAAGTTTCATTTAAAAGATGTAAATGTAGATTAGTTAACTTGAGAATTATTGATCTTCTTTCATCTTTTCCTTCCCTTCTATCCTTTCTCCTTCTCTCTTCCCTTTTCTCTTTACCTTTTCTTTTCCTTTTGCTGTTCCCTTCATTCATTTCTTTCCTTTCCTTCTTCCCTTTCTCCTTTCCCCTTTACCCCATTTCGTTTTCCCTGCTTCCATTCACTTCTTCCACCCCCATTAGCTATAACTGAGCATTGAGGAGAATTCGGAGGCTCTTAGGAGCTGTATGTGATGTAGGCTAACCAGATTGCATTATGCAAGAAGACATAAGAAAGCATGTGGAGATTCTTAATAGACTGGTCTCTGTAAAGTTGTTCCTGACACTGGAACGAATGTTATTTCTGTCACAGATTTCGGAAGAAGTCTCAAAGTTGGAAATTGAAGGCAGATCATTAACCTACTTTGCCCACAGACTGAGATTAAAAAGTGGATATATCTGAAGGAGAGGTTTGGTCTGGGACTTAGGGCCCTGTTGGCCCAGGCTTTTTCTTGCTATTGGGCCCAGAGATTTCCTTGGTTCCATTGTGCTGATCCATGGAATGGTGTGGCTGAGCTGCCTTCCAAATCTATCTGGACAAGGATGTTTGCAAGGAGTCATAACAGGGTCCATCTGGAGGGAAAGGAAAAGAAAGTACATATTAAATCTGGATACTTCAAACTGTATCATAGTTGATATAATCTTGGAATTTGAAGAAACTCTTGAGGCCACTTTAATGATAGAATTCTGGAAGTTCTTTCATTGGAGGACCCAAGAATGTGGATTTCTTCTGCAATGAGAAGAGAAGAGGGCTCAGTCATCATTTTTCATGACCCTGAATACAATTCTAAGTTTCATCTCTTTCTCTCCCACTTTTTCCCCTTCCCCTTCTCCTTCTCTCCACTCTCCTCCACCTTTTTCTTTGAGTATTTCTGCCAGGAAGTAACTTTAACTCTCTAAAGAGAATGCTATGATGCTATCAGTTTGCAAAATGCTTCAGGATCCCCTCATACCTGCTGTTTCTGTGTCCTTTCCATGTGTCATGGTAAAGCGCCACCTCCCCAGCCATGGGGCTTTGTTTTCCATATTTGTTCCATCTTTAGGAACTGAGTTTGGGTGTGGCAAGGAGAGGCAGTATGCACTAGAGGAATCTGGTACCATAATACACTGGGAAGGAGCATGATAAGGAGATGTTTCATGGTGAGAAGTCCATAATACACATCTCAAAGACTTCAGAAACTTCTTTGATGAATTCTGTGCCTTTAGGGTTCTCCTGCTTAATGAATATATTTTTCACTGCTTTAGGAATAATTTTCTTAAAGCCCTTCCTTGAATTTTTGAACCCATAATAACTACCCATTACCTATTGATTGTATTTCTAGAATGCAAGACCTAATTAGTCTAATCATGAAAGACCTTTTAGTCTCATCAAATAAGTCATTCTCCCCAACATTCTTCTTCCGAGGTGCTGCCTCCTTCTCATTTTCCCGTATTCCTCTTCTCCTACTGCTCTTTCTCTCTCCAGTAAAGCTACAAAATCAGTGCTTACACTTTACCATGCTCCAGCAAGCTTCCTTACCTCTTGTGGGCCATATAGATATCTTCTCATTTTTGTTTCCACTGTTACAGAAGGAAAATACGATTTTTAAAAAACCATTGACCTTTTGTACCTCAGAAGAATATGGGTTAGCAAGCCATACATTTGATGCATTTGATGTACTTAACATTGTGGGAATATAAATAAATCTTACGATATGACCTTGACCTGAAATAGTCTATGGTTATAGTGATTAACCCAAAACCAGACATGATGGAAACAGTGAATAACTGAATAACCTCTGTGACTGGGAGGAGGTGGTCTTTCAGAGAGTAACAATGCAGGCTAACCCAGGGAAATGCAATGAGTATGGAGTGTGAGGACCAGAGTGGGTGGGGTATGGTGTGGGAAATAGGAAGGCTCGCCAGAGTATAGGGAATATGTGGGTGGAGGAGTGTCTTACAGGGGGTGGAAGCAAATTGTGTCCGGTATGAAGGCCAGTGAAAGGAGTTGAAGCTAAGAAATGGAGTTTGATTAGAAATAGTAAAGTAGTTGAGTAAGAAGGTAATGTGTGGGATGGTTAGAAGGGAGAGTTACAAAAGACCAGCCAAAAGACACTGCTGAGATAAGCCAGGCTTGCTCACAATGGGAAGGATGGGGAATGGTGACTTGGGAAAATGTATCAAAGAAAGAAATGACAGGTTTACTGACAGATCAGTGCAAGCCTTGTGGGAACTGCAGTTCCTGTTTTAAACTGGAGTGTTATAGTGTCATAGATATGTGTGATTTAAGTAAATCCAATTTGTAAAGATTTAGATTTCATAGTGATATCTTATACTGTATTTGCACAGCAAAAGGAGCTTTTAAATACACTTGTGTAAATATCACATTTTATCTTTAACATCAAATCAACTTTCTTTCCTATAAATGCAGGTCACACCTACCAACTCTTTAGGCTTAATTTGTTGAATACTAAGCTTGTGAGCAGAGATTTTGGTGGACAATTCAGGGACTAAATGAAATCATCTTATCTCCCATTCATTTTGAAGGACAGGAATCTGCTTTACAGAAATATTTTGAAAGGAGCTCCCTTAAATGTCAAATCCTCTTTAGTTAAACTATTCTTATTTTCAAAAATAATCAATGTAAGAATACACTTGGGGTACGTTTCCTACCTAGTTAGGTCCCATCTTTGCCTGAGTCTCCAGTCTTGCTGTAGCTGCTGGGCCAGGCTCAGACCACTTACATCCTGCCAGGGAATAAACTTGATACCTTTTCCTTTCATGAAACACTATCCATATGAAGTCAGCTCTTTGATCCATAGTCTTCCCTGCTGAAGTTAAGGGATGATTAAGAAACAGCTTTGAGTAGATCAATACTGGATGAAGTTTATATAATTTAAACTCACGCCCCTGTCACTCTGCGGAGAGACAGTAGAAACTTTTATAGTCGTGGTTCCCGCTAAGACATAAGGTGCTGTGTCTTCTCCAGGTACATTCTTCTCATTTATGTAGGGCAGTGCTTGGGAATTAAGTAAATGTTAATTATTTTCATTTCTCATAGCTTTATAAAGATAACTAATCATATATTGAATTACATATGCTGAAATAGAATTGAGGTCAGTTAATATCTGTGCATTAGGTATTAGGGATTTATATTGAACAAAGCTGATATTCCACTTGTTATAAACAATATGATGATGATAATAATAATACCAACTAACGTTCCCTGAATGCTTATTATATGCAAAGTTCTATTCTAAACATTTTTCATCTACTTTCTCATAATAAACATGTGAAGTAAGTATTATTTTTATCCCCATTTTAGAGATAAGGAAACTGAGGCACAGACAGGTTAAGTAACTTGCCCAGGGTCTCACAGCTTATAAATAGTAGAGCCAGGATTTAAACCTGGGCAGCAAGCAAGCCCCAGGTTTCTAACTTCTTCTGTGCTATACTCCTCATGGTGAGAAAGGCAGACAGTTAATAAGTCCTTTCAAGTGTGGGAGTTTGTAACAGGATAAATTAAACAAGAGAAGGGGAAGGCTGGGAATGCTTTCCAGAGAAAATGCCCTTTAGGATGAAACATAAAACATGAGTGGATATCTCTAAAAGACGTATAGTGCATAAGAATATTCCAGCATGTGTGCTGGCCACATGGCTGGAGAAAATATTGCAGTATAGAGGAACTGAAAGAAGACCATTCAAAGACGTGGAGAGAATGAGAGAGTATCATTGAGTGAGGCTGGCAGGGACCAGATCAAGAAGGGCTCTTCAGGTTCTACTTTAAGGATACTGGGCATGGAAAAGCAAAGGATGAAGGACAGTTGTGGTTGTAACGATTTATAAGATTTGTAATTGTGATTTATAATAAGAAATATACATTCCTGACATAGAACTCTTAAAACACTTGAAATTTCCTAAGTGATGAGAACAATAAAGATGTATTTTGTTATATTAATGAGGTAATTTGGAAGGCCCTCAGGTAACCTAAGGGTGGGGGCTCTTGCTAGGGGAACCACCATGTGATTAGAGGGTTAGAACTTTCAGTCCTACACCAGGACTTGGGATGGAGAGAGAGGGGCTGGAGATTGAATTCAGCACCAATGGCCAATGATTTCATCAATCATGTAGCTATAGTGAAGCCTTCCTAAAAACTCAAAAGATTGGGGATTCAGAGAGCTGCTGGGTTGGTGAACACATGGAGATACAGGGAGATTGGTGTGCCTAGAGGAAGCATGGAAGCTCTATGCCCCTTCCCACATACCTTGCCCTGTGTGCCTCTTCATTGGGCTCTCATCTGTATCTTTTATAATACCCTTTAAAATAAACTTGATAAATGTAAAGAAATGTTTCCTTGAGTTCTGTGAGCCTCTCTAGCAAATTAATTAAACCTGAGGGAGGGGATCGTGGGAACCTCTGATTTATAGCCATTCAGTCAGAAGCACAGGTAACAACCTGGAGTTGAGATTAGCATCTAAAGTTTTGAGGGACTGAGCTCTTAACCTGTGGGATCTGATGCTATCTCCAAGTAGATAGTGTCAGAATTAACTGCTCTGCAGTGTTGGAAAAATCACATATTAGAGGGAACATTATCAATTAAGGGAGAGGCAAGCATTAAAGGGATGGAAATGTAAGAGTGACATGAGAGGTGAGTTTTGAAAAGGTGTGTCTCATGAATCATAGAGGTAAGAGTGGACTAGAGGGTGTAGTCAGGAGGTACTTGCTCTGGTCTAGGTGAGAAATGATGGTGGTCTGGACCCAGGGTAGTACCAGTGACGATAGAGAAGCTCAGGAGCTTCTTAGGAAGCAGAGAATAGGTGGTTTGGATATGGAAGATGAGGATAAAGATGGAACTGACAACAATGCCTGAGTTAAGAGTTAAACTTCACAGAATGAATCTTGAAGAAACTATCTACAATGGATCTTATTTGGTTAAGAGAATAATTATGCAGGAGAAAATAGATGACTTGTGTCATACACCAATTAGAGAATGACTGCTGAGGGCATGGACACACACGTGCACATATGTATGTGTATATTTATGTTTATTTTTGTGTGTATGTATATACATACGCACACGTATATACATACCAGGCTTTGTTGTTGTGGAGGTTAGGCCTCCCAACTTAAGGTAATTTCACGACTGAGGTTGCCTCTTTGGTGCCTACTGTCTACTGGGTGTGGTGTTATCCATAACAGCAGTATTGTGGTTCAGCCACCAACACTGGGTTTCCCTTTGAGTCAATGTGGAGAGTGATCTAAAAGTGTCTGGCAACAAGGCACAACAGTGGGAGAGAGAGATGGATGCCTCATCTGTACCAGACTCCTGGCGGATTTAAGGGGAAAGGTATCCACATGGGTACCAATTCCAGTTTTCTCTCTCCCTTGAGCTAATGCTGTTCACCTTAAAACATCTTCCTATCTCTGCTAGAGAACCTCCAAAAGCTTCATTCTTATTGTTACTATTTCTGACTCAGTGTTTTCTGCTGAGCATTTGGAACTGGGTAGGGTGAGATAAATTCAAAGCAGATGGGAAGTTTTTATATTGCAGTCTATACAATAGCAGCAGCTCCGCTCTGCCCTATAGACCTTCCAGGAAATTTCTCTGCTGCATGGCAGATACCTGAGGAATTTGTTTCAACAAATCTTTCAAACCTTGGTTGGTGGCAGCCATTTTAGTGGTTATACTTGAGAGTATATACTTGCCAGTGGTATGGGGTTAACCTCAGTTACAAGGATTATTATTTCAGGAGGAGTTAAATATAGTATTTGAAAACTTGGGACATGAAGGTCTTCTACCACACTGGCATTTCTGAAGGAAAAACAATCGGGCCCGACTGGATAAACTGGTTTAAATGCTTTGTTTTACTTCTGACTCAGGGTTATTATTTGTGGTTGCTTATTTTATTTTTATTATTAAAATGTTTTATATACAGTACCGAACTTTGCACAAGACAGTGTAAAACATTTATGGAAAGACATAAAAGAAACAGGAATCATGAACTAACTTTCATCAGCGACCTGAAAACCTGATGGTTATTGAGAATACATAGAAAATTTATACCTTATAATCATATTGTGCTTCTCACTTTTCTGAGTGCTCCCATAACTGATACATTATTTTATTCTAGCATCCTCAGATCAGGACCTGCAGTTGTTTTCTTTACCCATTTATGGTCTGCCTCTTCTGCTGAAACATATGGTCTTGAGAACAAACACTTGCTCTCTGCAGTATCCCCAGCACCTAGAGCAACACCTGGCACATAGTAGGCACTCAGTAAATTTTAGTTGAATAAATGAACAAAAAGATTTGATCTTCCAAATATTAGTACTCACTATATAAAACAGGCTTGGCATGTTGCTGATTATGTACATCTGATTTAGTTTTGTGCCAGGTTTCACCCAAGTTTTACAGTAGTTGGTTGTCCTGGGAGAAGCTTGTAGGTTCAGTTTAAAGAGAGTGAATATTGTCATAATTAAGTCAACTGTAGGGGTACTCATATATTTGTCCTGCATCTATAATGATTTTTTCTATTAGAAAGGAAGTTCACTAGTAAATAATTACTATTCCCATGTCTCAGGGAGACTCTCTGGCACCTGAAAGGGTTTGGCTGGGATGCTGGGCTCCCCTGCCAGGAGAAGGGCTTTATCTCCCCAGGCTGGGACTCCAGCAGTAGAATAAACTGAACTGTGGTAGCAAGTCATTTTGGCAGTGGCAAGTACAACACATTTCAACTGGCGATTTCTGCACAATTTGTATGAATTTCTGTGTGACAGGAGGCACAACTAAACTATTATGTGACTTGTGTCTAAAGCTATCAGTCATTTGGAGGTGTGAAAATCAGTTTGCATATGTCAACAATTTAATCTTCTAATATATTCACCAATGGAAAACTGACACTAAAATTATTTTTTTCTATTATTTAGTGGCTAGAAAGATGTGGTTATCAAATGTACTGATTGAAACATTTTTAAAATCCCAGGCTTTAAATTGGAACCATGTGTGTGTTTTTTTCCCCAGCCAGATCTATTTGTACATTTCCTACACATGTGTATGCATACACACAGCATACAATTACATTGATATGTGTTTGTGTTATATGTGTATGTATTCACACAGAGCACACATGTACTTCATACATATGCATGAGCTTAAAGATTGAAGTGTAAGGATGTTGGGTAAGTTTTCTTATCTCTTAACTGAGAATAATACAATTGCCTATCTTCTAGTCTACTAGTAGTATTAGGAGGTTGGTTAGTATGTTTATAGTCCTTAGAACAGTGTCTAGTAACATGTCTTCCATAAATACTAGCTTTCATTATTTTAGAGTATATCTTCATCCATCAGCTTCAGCAGAGGATTGTTGGTTTTTCTATCACTTTTTATAACAATATAGCTTCAAAGGCAGGCTGGCATAGCCTCAAAATTATTGTGCAATCAGCAGGTACTTTGAGTGAATTTACTATTATTCTAAAATGCCTGTAACAGATTTTTCTGCCCATAGGAAATAATAGAATTTGTATTTTTAAATCAAAGACATTTATTAAATACCTTAGTAATATTGATTCTTATTACATTAAAATATTTCTCCAAAATTGTCATCATTCTCTAGAGTCTATCAGTGTTTTCAGTGTCATTTTCATTGTCAAACTAACATCAGCTTGACTGAGGATTTTAATTACAGGTTTGAGAGAGAACAAACTACTTATTAAGAAAAAATTAGGTGAGGTATTCGCTAAGGTCTAGAATGTTTGTATCCTTCCTAAATTCATATGGTAAAATCCCAACTCCAAATAGACTGTATAATAGACTGTATAATTCATGAGTGTGGGACCTTCTTCTATGGGATTAGTACCTTATAAAAGAGACTCCAGTGAGATCCTTAACTCTTTCCACTATGTAAATTTGCAGTTAGAAGTGTGAGACCTAGAAGAGGGCCCTCGCCAAAACACAACCATGCTGGTGCCTTGATCTTGGACTTCCCAGCTTCCAGAACTGTGAGAAGTAAATGTTTGTTATTTCTAAGCTACCCAGTAGCAGCATGAACATACTAAGGCAGTATTTATGTGACTAAGTGGAGAGAAAACAATGGAAAGGAATATAGAAGAATTTAGGAATATAGTTAACATACAGGAAGAAATAGGAAGTAAGTTAATATATAGGAAACATACACTCATATCTAGAAAGATAATGACAAGGTCACACATTCTTTTGAGACAGGTTTCTTTAATAATGCTGGCATTCACTAGAGGAAAAAGGTATGAATTGTCAGAATGAGTGTATGACTGGCGATGTAAAGGTGCTGATTAACAGTTGTTTTGAATAATTGGATTTTTGTTGGAATAGCTCCTTCTGGACAAAAGTACAAGGGATTCTACAGCTCATGTAATTTTATTGATTAAAAATGAAGGCCCAGACAGTCAAATAAGGACCATAGAGTTAGTCGGTGGGAGGGAGTGCAAGTACTAAAACCAGATTCTGATGTGAGGGAAAATAATGCCCCCATAACAGTTCTTTAACAGTGATAGCATGGAATGGAGCATATCAGCTTGAAATGTTAACCTCAGCTCTCTAAGAATAATTCCAGCCCTGAGCTACACTATATACAGAGTCTGTAGACTATTATTAATAAAATGCTTTTCTTGTTTTATTGTGAGTGAAGAAACTCTACATAACTATTTTGGGTCAAGTTTGTTTGGGCATGTTCAAAAAAGGTAGCATGTTATTAGATCCAGACAACTGGATTGTATTCTGGGCATTTTTCAGCATGGCTGCTTCTGTGATTTGACTCATGTGCATTATAATGAAGTATTTTATCTTTGTAGACTATAGAAGGCATTTGCACTTAGGATATTGATTTTTAAAAACTATATGGGTAGGCTATATTGTCTTTGAATTTTGCGACAGTACCTGAGTTATAAAAAGGGAGCACTGGGGCTGCTGGGCGAAGAACCACTGAACTTGATGGCCACCACCTTTCTTTATGCTGCATCTTTTTTTTTTTTTTTAAATCAGGAAAGATAATCTTTTGATGGCTTTTTATGCTTTCACTTTGAGATTCAGAGAGGTAGTGTTTTGCTGGGTACATTTTTTTTTCTTTTTCTTTTTTTTTTGTATGGAGGCGTGCTTTTTTTTTTAAGGTTTTTGAGTGTGCTATGTTTTAATCCTTAGAGGTCAGATTTCATGGTATCCATGTAGAAATAAGTATTGAACAGAATAGATATTGATGGCAATGGGAAAGTTTGAAGACAGCAAAGCAAACTACTTTTATGAAAGGGTCAGATGCACCCTATTTTTTTTTTTTAGCATCCTGACTGTTCTGAGAATCATTGGGGTATAGTAAAAACAAACAAACAAACTAACCGTCTTTGGGGTCAGCCAATCTAGTTTTCTGAATCTCTGCTCTACTAGCTGTGTGTCTCTGAGGTTTGCTTCCTTGTCTATAAAATAAAGCTAATGGTGACTGCTTTATATTTTTTTAATTGAGATGTAATTGACATAACATTATATTAGTTTTAAGTGTACAGCATAATAATATGATATTTGTATGTATTGTGAAAGGATCACTACAAAAGGTCTAGTTAACATCCATCACCACACATAGTTAAAAAATTTTTTTCTTGTGAAGAGAACTTTCAAGATCCACTTGCCTAGCTACTTGCAAGTATGCTATACAGTATTATTAACTATTGTCACCATACTGTATGTTATTATATACCAACAACTTATTCATTATTTATTTATTTATTTTTGGTGGAGTCTTTAAGATTTTCTTTATGTAATATCATGTTATCTGCAAATTGTAACAGTTCTACGTATTCCTTTTCAATTTGGATGCCTTTTATTTATTTTTCTTGCCTAATTGCTCTGTCTAGGACTTCTTGTACTGTGTTCAATAAAAATGGTGAGAGTGGGCATCCTTGTCTTGTTCCTGATCTTAGAGGAAGAGCTTTCAGCTTTTAACCATTGAGTATAATGTTAGCTGTTGGCTTGTCTCTGAAGTATGCTTCTTTTGTCTGTGAAATAAAGCTAATGATACCTGCTTCACAATTTTTAACAGTTTATTGTTATATTTATATATTTATACCATAAAATTCACCAATTTAAAGTGCATAGTTCAGTGGTTTTAGTATATTCACAGTCAGCTATCACCCGATCAATTTTAGGCCTTTATATCACCCTAGAAAGAAACCCTGAACCCATACCACTCACTTCCCATTTCTTCCCTAATTTCCTCAGCTCTAGGCAGCCCCTAATCTACTTTCCTTCTTTATAGGTTTGCCTATTCTGGACATTAGATGTAAATGGAATCATATTATATATCATGCTTTGTAACTGCCTTCTTTCATTTAGCAGAATGTCTTCAAGGTTCATCCATGTTGTGGCATGTAGTAATAATTCATTCTTCTTTATTGCCAAATTATACTCCACTGTATGGATATACCACATTTTGTTTATACATTCATCAGTTGATAGACACTGATGTTTTTGTGAAAACCGAGTGAGAAAGTAAACTGCATAATGATAGCTTTCATATAGAAGCAATATATGCTTTGTTGTTTATTTTTATCTGGTTTGGACAGGCTTTTCATGTGAATTATAGCAGCTCCTCTGGTCTTATGAGGCAAGGAAAGCAATCTTATTGAGTAGATCATCTGTCTGCCAGTTGTCTCATGTTGGTTCTTTGTTCATTGAATATCCTGGGTGGGCACTCTAGTTTAATACTAGAAATCACACTGCTTTTCTCAGCAGCCAGAGTGTTCAAGTGTTATCAGCAGTGCTCATTGTCATTACGGATGCTCTGTAAATAACTGTAAACTCCAGGTTGAAGGGATCGAAAGAGGAAGTCTTTCATCTTCTACAGATGTCAGCTAATCTAGTGCTGATCTTCATTCTGAACCTGAGCATTGATATCACTATCAAGTCGAGGGTTAGTTATGTTGTGTGCTGGTTCTGTGCTTTGCTGACTTTACAAAACACAGAAAATTGCTGAGGGCTTTCATAACATCAGAAAGGAAGTTCATGTTATACATGTGGGCCTCTTGCCAAGAAAAGTCACTGATTGTCTCAGTTTAAGAATTTGGGATTGTGAGATTCTAATTCATTACTAAATGACAAGTAAAATTCAAATTGGGGTCGATTATTGCCAAAGGCTGAAGAGATTATCTGAAAGCATTGATTTGTTTTATTGGCTGTGGAAATACCATGGACCTCAATTATTAAAAGTAGTATTTCTGAATTTCTACTTAAGATAATTTAAAAATAAAATTCTAAATAAGGCCCAATTATTGTTATTTACTAAGCAAATATAGTTAGCCCTTTGTATCTGAGGGTTCTACATCCTTGAATTCAACCAACTGTAGATTGAAAATATTTTTTAAAAAATGTTGCAGTGTTGCTTACTTGTACTATGTAGTTAGCCCTATGATGGTTGTGTCTGCACTGAACTTGTACAGACTTTTTTCTTATAATTATTTCCCAAGTAATATAGTATAACAATTATTTACGTAGCATTTACATTGTATTAAGTATTATAAGTAATCTAGAGATTATTAAAGTATATCGGAAGATGTCTATAGGTTATATGCAAATACTATATAAGGGATTTGGGCATCCTTGGATTCGGGTGTCCATGGGGTCCTGGAACCAATCCCCTGCAGATACTAAGGGACAGCCATATTATTTTAGTACCTACTATTGCCCTACTACTGTTAGCACTACAGAAAAACAGAATAAATGTTTTCTCACTAATAAGTACTCTTCTGCCAAAGTTTCCATTTAAAGTCATGAAACAAGTTTTAAAATTGAAATCTCTGGTGATTGCCTTTTTAAAGATAAATTTGTTATATAAGCTTTTTAAGCTTGTTTGCCTT
The DNA here is from genome assembly GCA_028627145.1 of Eidolon dupreanum. NCBI lineage: Eukaryota > Metazoa > Chordata > Mammalia > Chiroptera > Pteropodidae > Eidolon > Eidolon dupreanum. The sequence continues at coordinate 19,435,010 of CM053501.1, read as the reverse complement.
GCTCTGCAAAGATAAAACATTATTAATAGCTTGCATATATTGAACAGTTAATTTGTACTAGGCCCTATGCTAACAACTTTATTTGGATTATCTTATTGATCAAACATAGGTACAGTTATCCATTTTTTATAGATGAGGAAACTGAGGCATAGAGAGATTAAGTAACTGTTCTAAGATTACACAGCTGGTAAGTGGTCCTTATCTTCATAGATTCCTGTTTTGTAAAGTTCTTAAAAGTGATTTAGATTTTCAGGTTTTACACTTATTTTTTCTCCAATTTTCTACATATAAATTGAAACATGTCTGTGGTTTATTTTTTAGGAAATTATATATAAATAATATACTGTAATTACATTATGAATGACATTTTTTTAATAGAGACTTCCAATAAATTCAGCTGCTAATCTTTAGTCCTTGAGTAGTGAAGTAGATAAGGAATAGATAAGCAAGCAGAGTGGTGGCCACTCAAGCAGGTCCCTCTCACGATAATTCCAAATAACTTCTTGGAGTGAATCTCAAAGGACTCAATCCCACTTCACCAGATAACCTTGTTCAAAAGAGATTTTTTTTACTTCTTTACCTACCCTTCTGGCAAGTATTCCCAAGAAAGCTTATGCCTGTGGATCAAATATATTTTCTCAAAGACTAGGAACTTATTGACAGTTGGAATTAAGCAAGTAGAAAATATGCCTCTAGAATGTAAGCAAACTAGTTTCAAATATTCCAACTGTAGTATTATTTGTGCTTTTTAAAGGTTCCCTAAGAAACTTTGTCATATAGACATTTGATGATCAGGAAAGGGATAGAATTATTATTTTCCATCTCTCTGAAGGACTGGTTTTTTTTTTTTTACCTGTGCTGTCCCTTAGCCTAAGATGTCTTCACTACCTCTGGGTTCTTATTTCCATTTAAAAACAAAGAAATTGAGGCTCAGTGAGACGAAATGCTTTACATCAACACATTATTAAATTGTGATAATATCATTTGAAAAGGAAAAGTCAAAATCTTATATTTGTTGATATTATTTTTTTATTGATCACCTAGCCTTATTGTAATTTGAATTTGCCTACCATTAGAACATCACAAACCAAGTGAAAAACAGAATAGTGTATGTATGTAATGTATGTAGCACAATATATGTAAACATGAATGAAAAATGCCTGAAAGATTCTTTCCCTGTTGTCTCATGCCTTAGAAGTAATAAAATATGATGAGTACTTATTGTGGTCCAGTTACTGTGTCAACTGTTTTTCATGTTTCATCTCACATCATTCTCACAACCACCCTATCAGATAGGTGCTATTTTAATCCACATATTTCTAGATGAGGCAGCTGAGACTTAGAAAGTTAAAGATCACTTGCTTGTGATCATGGAGCTACAATTAACAAAGCCATTGCTTTTAACTACTGTGCAATTTTCCTTACTCACTAAACTACTTAAAAAGGTTGGCTGTAGTTTTTCTCCCTCTCTATTCAAGCCATCATCAGATATATATTCTAAACCCAGCTATGATTCTGTATAAAAATATTTAATTGCTCCCCATATTATTAGGAAAGTTGCTATTAATTTTTCAAGACCTGAGTTGGATGTCATGTTCTCTGTGAACCTTCCCTGATGTTCTTCTAGTGTCCTTGTAGCACCTTGTAGCCTAGCCCTTAGGGTTTCCCCTGCCTATCCTCAGGACTTCTTTAGGAGTAAGTTGTCTGGTTCAGTTATTAGGCCTTTATTTGTATTGGTAGCACCTTGTTGGGGCTTGGTGCATAGCAGATGATAAATAGATGTTCGTTGAATTGAATGTTTAATAAATGTTCAAATCTAATTATGATCTTTACTTTCTGGTACATTTCAGGCACTTTGGGAAGGTCAGTGTACACATCATTAGGTACCTATGAAGACCCTCAGTTTTTTTAGGCTGGGAATTGATGACTTATCATTCCTATAAGAGATCAATTGAATGCATGATTGAAGTTAAATTTTTCTAAATATTGCTCAGAGCACATGGTATTATTTTTCTCTTTAAAGAGTATCAATGATACAGCCACACTGAACCATATAAAAACTTTTTATTGTAATGAAATATTAAAAAAATGTGTCACAGTTTATACTGTATACTTTATGAGCAGCTGTAGGCATCCCGGTGTTTAGAAAGTTAGATTTTCAAAGCTATACTTTATTGATTCATATCTTACTGAAAGTAGCATGAGCATATGGAATGAACATGGATTTTGAAATTAGGTACTTGAGTCAAATTTTGGTTCAGCCATTTTTTAGCTTTTGACTTTGGTCAAAATACTTTTTTCATCATAGTTTTCTTATTCTTAAAATAGGAAAGGTATACATTGGCAGATGTGTACTAGGACTCCCCCTCAAATATCAGCAAAGTTTTGACAATTTGGAGGGAGAGGATTAATTCTTGAATAGTCAGCTTTTTTATTTACCTCTATGTACTATTTAAAACCTAAGTCCAGAGAAGAACTGCATATTAGTGAAAAGTACACTACACTTAACTAGTAGTTATAACACTGGCTTCAGTATCCAACTCATGTAACTTTGGGCATGAGTTTTGGCCTCCCTAGGTCATAGTTTACTAACTATCAAAATTGTAGTTTACCAACTATCAAAATTATAGCCTTCGTTCTGTGTTATGTGTTTTCATGGGTATTGTGGCAGTGTGCTAGGAGCTGTGTAAAGTCATAGTGTAAACCCAGCAGGTTATCCTCCTACTTTCTTTCCAGATCTGTTGTACCTGAGGTTTTGGCAAAATACTAATTTATATTTAGACAAACATATATTGAGGACTAAAGGGAATTCGAATGTATTCTTATGGTGTTAAATATGTAAAACATCAAAACTGAATGAAATACTATGCTAACAGCAGGCCACCAAAAGATGCCTCTTGTTTTGTATTCACCCTGTTCTCCCATTAAGGGGACTTTGGTGAACAAATTTGAGGAACACTGCATTAGATAACAGTTAAAGTCTTTCTATTTTAAAGTTATATAACTATGAAAACATTTACTTTTGAATTATTCTCCTCTTCTGTATCAGTGGCATTTTCTAAAGAAGAGTCATATATTTTATTTACATGAAACCTATCTCAGGGTTGTTTGATAACAACAACTCTGTGATGAGATAGTCCCCTGAAAAGAAAGGTGCTTAGTGTTGGAACTGGAGGAGTAAAGAGTAGTGCCATTGGCACAGTAGACACATCCAATGCTCTTTTCAAACCCCTCTGCTTCCAGAAGGTGATTCTGTATTTCTAATGCCCATTATAGTTGTGTTCCTTGTTGTTTCCTTTTATTTTAGCCTGGATTTTAGCAGAATGGAAATCTATGTTTCTGATTTTATATATGTGTGTGTGTGTGTGTGTGTGTGTGTGTGTGTGTGTGTGTGTGTACAAATATATATATATATATATATATATATATTTTTTTTTTTTTTCCCCTCTTATCTTAGCAACAATATAAGTACTCTTGATGGTAGCTGCTAGTATTAAGCCCAAGAGCTTAAAAGATTAAAGAAACCACTAACAGCAGTCAGGAGGAAGTTTAAGGGTCTGTTTTTTCTGAAGGTTGAAATTTTTATTCTGGTGGTTAAGTAGAAAATTGCAAACAGGTTGTGTTCAGCAGCTGGAATGCTCTTCAACATCTGGGGAGACCCAGCCTTCTGTTCATTTCCCATTCATTGGAAGGGTACCCGGTCTGAGGTGGAAACTGCAGGCAGAGTTATTAGAATTCTTTGTGTATAGTCATTAGAATTTCTTTTTTGTAGGATTTTTTTTTTTTCACAGAAATGTCTATTTGTTCTCCATTCTTCCACTAGCTTTAGAGAGCTCTTCACTTTAGATCAGTTACTAAAGAGGGCACGAATGAGATTATTCAGTACCTCCCAAAGACTTGCCCCCTGAAAGAAATTGTTTATACTCAGTGAATTCTGGCTTTGGAGTCAAGCGCTGGCCTGCTCCTTGATCTCTGGCTGCGTGTATCTCACAGGTTTTTATACTTGAGGGTTTAGTTTGTGCCTGCTAGAGAGCCAAGGGGGCCGTGTCTCAATAATGCATGATTGTGCCAGTGTCATACATTTGTTGCTTCTTCCTTTTGATAGCTGTTTTCACAGAGTGAGTCTGAGGAAATCTATAACATCAGCTTATTTTTGGTGGATCCTTAAGCATAATTAGACAATGTTCATAATAAAATCAAAGTTTTTAAAGTTAGACCTATTTTACTGCAAACTTCCTCTTTCTTTCACCTTTGAATTTTTCCCCATTGCAATTAGAATTTTAGAGCTAGATAAGGAACCCCCACAATGCCTTCAGGTGCTGAGCAGATAACATAAATTGTGTGGCTATTCCCTTATAATGTAATAGAGAGGTGAAGACTATGGAAAGCTGTACAGCGCTTGTTTCTTGAGATAATCAAAACCATTTTTTTTTTTTTTTTTTTTTTTAGTAACATGCTAGCCAAATAAGATAGGCCTGCCAGTTTAATTGCTATTTTTGGACAACTTCATTATTTTATAGATGGGAAAAAAGAAACAGATGAGTTTTGCTTTATTCAAGCCCTCAAAGCTGGTCAGTGACCCAGCAAGATCTAGAATGTGTTCCTTTGGGGCTATTTGAAAAAATTAAGTGTTCCAAGTTCAATCATTAGTGTCACTTGTGGTCCCCAGTATGCAATGAGCAAGGGTTTCATGTTTTGGACTAATATTTTTGTATTATCAAAGCAAATCTAGCTTTTGGATAAACCAAATGGATTTTGGAAGTTGTTTGCAAGAACGCATTTTGATGGTTGGAACAGCTTGTGATTGTCCTGTAACATCATGTGAGTTCTTCTGGATTTCCAAGTTAATACATTTTGTTTATTGCTTACAAATTGCTTAGATTGTCTTCATGAATAATGAAGTCTGTGCTATGGGAAGCTAGAGATTTTGAGAGACTTTTTTAAATTAAAGAAACCTCTCTATTTCCTTTGTTCCTTTTGCTTTTATTTTCTGTAGCCTCAAGGGTATGTATCTGCGCTGGAGGGAGGGTGCTGTTATAGGTTTCTCAATATCTGTGTTCCTTTACAGAACATTTGTTATGCTGCTAAAGGACCTGCCTGTGAGAATACAGTACTCTTTGGACAGTGCTTTTACCTGTGCTCATCTTTGCTGTTTGTTTCATGTCATGTTTAACAAAGCTTCCTGAAGGTGCTGTGCTTCTGTACTTTAGGGGGAAACCATTCTCTGTTGTTAATACCTATTGTGTGCCAAGTACAATCTAGGTACCTCCATGATTTCCACAGACAACCTTATAAGATGGGTATCACTATCTCCACTTTTTAGGTAAAGAAAGCAGAGGCTTGAGATTGTGTCTTTCCTAATTACATACCTGGAAAGTATAGAATGTCATTCAGCTGCAAATCTAATTTAAGCCTAGTGGCCTTTCCGAAATGCCACAGCTGCTTCTCTGCCTTCTCTCCCTTCCTTCATCTAGTGTTGTAACTGGCATCTCATCTCAAGGAGTTTCCACATTCTTTTATCTAGAATATGGCTTTCAAAACTTTTTGTCCTAATCCACATAGTTAGAAATACAGTTTATATCATGATCAAGTGTATATACATAGGCACATGTAGAAATGCACATACACACCCATGCTTACATATACACATATAAAAATGAAACAGTTTCATTAAGTGATACCTTACCACATGCAACACACTCTTACATGCAATGTCATCTACTATTTTTTTTTTCTGTTCTCTTTCATTAACACACATACACACATTGATATGTGTATGGTGGTGATTACCCACTAAATTGATTTTTTGACTAAGGTCCCCTGTCGTTGAGAAACACTGACCTAGAGTAGAGCTCTCTATGGTAGAGTATGTGCCCCCCAACCCCCCTACAGGGATTTGTAAGATAATCCATTGGAGCACAGGACAAAACAGTAGAAATTATGTTTAGATTTATTGTTTTCTTTAAGAAAGACTCATTGGGTGTTACTGAGTTAACAGTAAACTATCACTCAGTCTATGGTACTGTTACTTTTAACTAAATTAATCCTCATAAAAAGGACAAGTGATTTTTAAAATTTCTTCAAAGAAACAGTGGAATGAGGAAACATTAAAACATGGAATAGGAAAATGACAGAGCTGGTACTTTTATTGTCTTTATGAGCTTATCAACCATGTTACTAGTTAAAAACAGCAACTATATAATCATATGTGATAAGAAGTTGGTCAGAAAATAGAAATTATAAAGAAAAATTGGAAACTTAGGTTTATATTCATGATCAAGAATGATTTACCTTGCCCTAAATGGAAGTTGTACCTTGAGATATTAGAAATTGTATTCATTTATTCTTTATCACCTCTAACTTATTATTTTGAATATCTTGGAATATGCAGAGTCCATCAGTGCCATGTAAACAGTTAACATATATATCAGGAATATACCAACATTTTTTTTCTTTATTTTAATAAAAATTCATAATCAAAATCATGTGGAGACTATTCCCGGTCTGAAGAACTAACCAGTAAAAGTGTCCAGTAATTGTTAATGGTGTTGTGGGGTCTCGATGAAGAGAAGAGTGAAAAGCCTAGTTGGAGACACAAGATAATTGTGTACAAATTAAAGCACAGACCTCCCTTGGTAGGTTCAATTGCAAGACTGCATGGCTGGGTAAGCAGCCTGTGTTTTGTGCATATCACAAAAGTCTCCCCTTTCTCCTGCCAAAGTGGCCCTGCGTTATAGCACATGACCTGGCCAGTGAGTGTGGGTGGGATTTTAGCCCCGCTCAGTCCTTCATCCTTCTGCAGGTGTAGCCTACACAAGTGAAAGCATGGAACAGTGCTGATGATGAGGTGTTAAAAAAGAAGAACGTTGGACAGGAGTTATTGATGAATGTAGGAAGCAGCAGAAAGTAGTCCCCACTCTTTTATTTATTGATTCATTGAACTAGTTATTTATTGAAGACCTATTCTGTGTCACCCATCTTTACAACAGGAGTCAGCAACCATGACCCACTGGCCAAACTCAACCTGGTGTTTAATTTGTAAATAAAATTTTATTTGGAACATAGCTACACTCCTTTGTTTACATATTTTCTGTGGCAGCTTCTGAGCTATAATGACAGAGTTGAATAATTGCTGCAGAGATATGTCCTGCAAAGCTTGAAGTATTTTCTATCTGCCTTTTATTGAAAAAGGTTTTGGACTTCTGTTCTAGAAGATGAATCAGTAGTTGTTTCTGGTGCCACCCCATGGTAATTAAGCTGTTTGGCTTCTTTCTCCTGTGCCCTTCTTGCCAGAAGAACACCTCCATTTGGGCCAAATTAGGGCATATTCAGGCAGAGAGGCATAGATAAAAGCATTCAGCCAAGGTACATCCCTTGCTTAGGTGTCTTCAAAGCAATGTTGTGCAGAGAAGAGAGAAAAAGTCTAGGAGTCTGGAGACTTTGGGTCTAAAATCTAGTTGTTCTGTGACCTTCTTCCTGGTCCTCAGTTGCCCTTACTCTATAAGTAGGAAATCACACTGGATCAGTAATTCTCAGACTTTAAACTGTATCAGAATCACTTAGAAGGCTCATTGAACAAATTGCTGGGCCTCACCCCACCCACCCAAGGTTTCTGATTCAGTAAGTCTGGGGAGGGCCTGAGAACTTATACTTTTAACAGATTGTCAGGGGATGCTGATGCTGGTGGTCTGGGGACCTGCATGTGGAGAACCACTGCATGAGATCATCTGTCAGGAATTCCTGGAAGAGTAATTTGTCATCTACAGTTAGTCAGTGTGACTAGATTGTGTTTTGGTAGTCTGCCTCTATTTGACATTGGGGAAAAGTAGGCTGGGATGTACATTGTGAGAAATGACATTTGGAGAGGACCCATGTTCTTTATGCCTCTGTGATATGTAAACCAGAGTTATCCTAATCTAAATTGTAAATCATTACATTCCATCTATACAAAGGGAGCTGCAGGCCTCCTCATCCCACATTTTGCCTGTTGCCTCTGAAATTTTAGACTCTGAAGTGGTCAGTCTTTTAGGGAGTGTGGAAGAACAAAACCCATTATGACAGATTATTTTTCATGGTCTCTTCCCCATCCCTTCTATTATGACTGCTATCCCTTACCTTTCTCCTTTTTTAAAACTCTTGTATTGTTCCTGTTACTTTTGTCCTAAATGATCATTTTCTCAGTTGCAATAAAGTAGTAATGTTTGAAGAGCTATTGGTAGCCTATTGGTGTCAGAAGGGATGCAAGTTGCTTGGAGAATAACCTTATCAGTACTCTCAAAAATTCTTGGTAGCATTCTATTTTCCTCATTTCACAAATGAGTAGTAATTAAAAATTAGGAGTCAAAGCAGCTAAGTAATAAGTGACCTGGAAAATTTTAAGATCTATGTAGATGACCATCAAAAATCAATCTTCCATGGTATATGGCCTCCTCCCCTCTGGCCCTTCCCTTCACTTCTTCCTAACTGTCCATTCTCGTGTTTGGATCTTGGACTTTGTTGTCACCTAGGATTATTCCTTGTTGAAATCCTGAACTCCGGTGTCATTCAGTCACTGCAGCTCAGCAGTTTAGACTTCAGTAAATTTATCTCTTACCTCTTTTCTCTGCCAACAGAAATAATTTTCTTCTTTGAACTATTGTATATCTTAAAAAATCTGTACACTTTTTACTAAATCCCATTGATTTGTGCTTCTAGTTCCCTTAATACAAGGTAAGCTTCTTGAGAAAAAATATTTTGTATTATTCATTTAGGGTTCTACAGAAGTAGGTACTATATCAGGTATATTAGTAGACACTCAATAAATAACTGTTTAACTGAGCTAGGGAATAGTAAGGCAGGGGTTTGAATCCAGGTCTGTCTTCCCTTATGGTACTATATTCAGGATTCCTATGGCGTGTTCATTTCTAGTTTGATCTGGATGAAGAAGGAATTGTTCAAAAGGTGATGTTATTTGAGAGATGCTTTGTCTGTTTTTCCATACCCAGTATGCTATTAGGGTTGATTTTTCATTTTGTCAAAATATAATATCTCTTTTTCAACTAGAGTTCAAACAGTAATTTTAGATAACAGGCTAAGAACATTTGGAAACATGACATTTCAGGTCTATTTTCCCCCTTTGCTTTAAAGAAGTATATACAACTATAATTACTAATTGCTGCACTTTAACTAGAGGCAGATGATACATATGTGTGTGACAATTTTCCAGAGGGAGAGCCAAGTAACCAGGCTGATTTTTCCATATTGTGAATGTTATTCACAAACTATTACCATAATTGATGCACCAAGCCACTGTAGGGTAAATAATGTGTCGTGTGTGGGAAACAAGCTAGTAGTCAGTGAATATTAAAGAACAAAACCTCATTTTAAAAGAGAAACTAAATTTTAATCATTCTGATTCATACTACAAAACCAGTTAAAATAATTTGGCTGCCATTTATCTTTGTAATTCTATGTATTAAGGAAGTAGGTATATGAATAGAGTTATAGAGAAGTATGTATACATATAACACACATATTTTATAAAAAGACATAATGCCAAACTTCAGTATTAGTCATTTTTCAAAGACATTTGATGCATGATGAGGTGAACATAAGTAAAATTGTGAAATTTATATTGATGAGAAAGAGCACAATTTTAGTGTTCTTGTGTTTTGTCTTTGTTGGTATTTTATGTTTACCTGCAATGTCTTGTTCCTTTCTTTGACCAAATCAGCTTTGCTTTTTCAAGGCACCTTTTTCGTAGCAAGTCTTTCTCGTCTACCTCTAATCCCTATCTGATTGCCTGCTAATGCTCATCAACTTCTGCGTGTGTAGTGTATTGATTTGCACTTTGGGGACTTGCTGTTTTGTAATAGGAAGTCATAAGTCATTTCTTATGTGTATCATTAGTTTCCCCAATGAGACTGCCATGTCATTTCAGGAAGGGATTGTTCTGTTTTGTGTGTGTATATGTAGTTCCTTCTTGTATTCCTCATGGAGCATGGTAATGCTCTCTCCATGCATGTGCTGATTCCTCAGTAAATACTGTTGGTAATCTTTTTTTTTTTTTTTTGTATGTCAGATGTTGCCTTAATTAAAATCTTTTAAGTTTTGTGCTTGCTCACCAGTGCCTCTATAAAGTGCTCTGATAAAACCGGAAATAATTAGGTCCCACTGGTGTTCAGTTTTTGTCAAAGTTCCCTTATCTTTATCAAGTTCTGAAATCAAAGGGAAAATGCTGCTTTTGTCTCTTAGTATTGAATGTTTTCGATACGTACATTTTTAGCTAGAGAAAAGGTGATTGGATCAGAGCCTAGATATTTTTATATTTTAAAGTAAGTCGTAGTATATCTACTTTTAGGAACCTTTTAGAAAAATCTCATCAACATTGGTTCTATTCTTAGTTGTAAACTCAGTATATTCTTATAATTTCCTTCCTGTATATACCTGTTCCTTCTGTGTGGGTGTCTGTCATCTTTTCCTTTTACATCAATGAAAATTTGGACAGCTTCCAATATATTTTTTTAGCTCAAATTTCCCTGGCCCTTAATGTCAGGCAAAGGCAATATATTCAGCTAGTTTAACCAACCGGACACATTTCATTCTAGAAAAATGAGTAAATAGAATGCTTCTTAACATATCAGTTGAATAGCGAGCACACATGTCATAAGGCTGTGTTGCTCTTCCTCTCCTGCCTTTAATCTAAAACTTGACTTTTCTGAGGGCTTTTTGGAAAGTTCTGAGGGGGAAAAAGTCATACAACCTCAAGGAATTCTAAGTATCAAAGATCACTTCTATGAAGATAATTGGTTCCAAAATCAAGCATTATTTGCTAGATATATTTCAGTACATGATAGGGCCTATCGATGTGTCTAATGCTTGAGATAGCTTGAGCTTGCTCACTCAGATCATAATTATAAGCAGGGAGGAATGACATCCAGGAGTGGATTATTTAGAGGGGCAAGGAGCCCTGGAGCCAACTCTTGCAGAGGCCGTTCTCATCCTGCAGTCTCCATACAGGATGGCTTGGTGTCTTGTTGAAACCTTTCTCCCACCTTGAGAATCCTAGATGGGACTTTGGCCTGGTTCTTTCAAGGACTCTGGAAACTACTTAGCTTGGAGTGGTGCCATTTGAGTCTCTTTTTGGCAATAGGCCCTGGCTCTTGTCTTGCTTAGCCTGTGCTTCTTAGAAGCAGATTGGAGGTCAGATGTAGATAACACAGGCATGATTTCTGCCTTCTGAAATGCTCAGCTGATGTGCACTTATTCCTCCCCCTGAGAGTTTCAGGGAGAACACATTTATCGTGGAGTGTAAGCAGTAGGAAAGAACATGCAGCTTTCTTTTCTGCTGAATAGCAGAGTGTAGGATAAAAATCTTTCTGTTTACAATTCAGCTGGTATTTTTGTACTTTTCATTCAAGTCATTTTAAACTTTGTTGTTAAGCTAAACTAATGAGCAGTTTAATTGGCAAACTCTTCCTCAGAGGGTCCAGGGAAACTTTTGTAAGGAGTTAAAAGTCCCAGATGAGCACTGTGAGTTAAGCAAAGGTGTGTGTGTGTATATGCGTGTTTGCATGCAAAGCATGTGCATAAATGTGTGTGCTTGGTTGGGCAGGGACTAGGATTGAAGAGGAGAGGAAAAGTCATTCCCAGGAGAGGAAGCACCACTTATAAAGGCTGGAAGACTACTGTAGTATTTGACAGATAAATTAATCCTTCTGAAGGTTTTACAAGAACTGTGCCCAGTCCTTTTTGCTGAGGAAAGGGAAAGCCCTTGAGCGCCTATCATACCTCTTCAGCCTCTCTTAACAAGCATTCAGATGCTCTGCCAGTGGAAATGGTGTGTTCCAAGCACAGCTGCAATGGAAATGGGGTTCTTTTAGTGCAGCTGAAGCAATTCTTCCACATAGATTGTTCCATTTTAACAGTAAACTATCTGTTTAAAACAAAACACAACAAAAGGCTGGTGGGAGTTGGAAGAAGCTTATGCCAGGAGATGAAAATGAGTTGCTGCAGAAGCCTATCTTGGTTGTGTTTTGTTATTAAAAGGGTTCAATTGTAGTGTGTTATATCACTGTATATGTTTTTGTGAACTTTTAATTCTCCAGTAAACATTAAAGAAAATAGCAGTCATATTTTTATTAGAGAACACTCTTATTCTCAGAAATGACTGCCTTGCAACTCATGAGTCATGCATTTTCTCCACTGCTTAGGTTCCCCTAGGAGCTGGGTAACTTATGATATTCTCACTAGTCTTCCTTCCTTCCCTCCTTCCTTCTTTCCTTCCCTCCTTCTCTCCCTCCCTCCCTCCTTCCCTCCCTCCCTCCCTTCATGTGCTCTAGAGAAGAATGTAAAAGCAACTGTTTCGGGATGGAAGTCTCTGTAAATGTCAGTTATGTCTACTTGGTCTAATGCATCATTTAAGATTTTATTTCCTTGTTGATTTTCTTTTTGGATGATCTATCCACATCTGATCATAAACTTTGAAAATCCTTCCCCAGGTAGAATATTCACTAAGCCTATTAATGAGTCTAACTGCGTGATTACCCACATTCTAGCTTTTTGGAATCTTTCATTATCTTCCTTTCCATGAGAATTTGGATTTACTATAACGAGGAAAAATCACAAGGGAAATGAACTGACTTTTAATAAAACTGATCTTTCATAATCTGTCCCAAAGACAGGATGTTTTGCTGTCATGTCTGTAAGTACAAAATTGGTCAGTGGTCACCCTGTCATCTTCCCCTCCTCATTTCTTCTTTTCCGTGAAACCCTGTATACCTCACTATTCTGTCAGACCACAAGTCCCTCTGGCCTTACTCTAATAACTTACTCAGCCTGCATTACACATGTAATCCCCTCAACACCCCTCTCACCAGTGTTCTTAGTTCCTTGAAGCTCTTGTCCTTCTGCCCATTTCCTCCCAAAAGCATGTAAGCTCTCTACCCTCTCTTGAGCTTTTATGTGCCACTTGAGAGAATTAAAACTGTCTGGACTGTTATAGATCGGTGGGGCTCAATATCTGATGGATTTTTTCAGTATTGCTCATCAGTGCATTTACCAGGTTATTTTCTGTGTTCCCTTGGCGGCAATTCCAAACTCTCCCCATCCAAGGCTATAATGATAGCTAACATTTAGCAAGAACTTAACTGTGTTTGAGAAAATGCACTGAGGACTTTACATGCATTGTCTCAACCCCATTCTTGCTATATGATCCAACTTTTCCTCCCATCCACCAAGCCATTCATCCATCTATCCAGCAGATACTAAATGAGCAACATGTCCAGGCATAGTGATGAGCCATGTGCTATAATTGTGATTGAGGCAGATTGGTGACTTTCTCTCAAAAGGCCTCCAATTCAGAAAGAGAGACAGAGAAGTAAATAAGACAACAAAGAATATTATATGGTACATGTTAAAAAGGGGAGAAGTTAAGTGTGCTGTAGATGTACTCAACCCAGACTTGAGGATGAGGAGAAGGAAGACTTCTTGGAGGAAGTGACAGCTAAGTGCCAAACTAAAAAATGAGAGAATATGAATTATATGATGTGATGGGGGAATATAAATCTGTTCTAGAAAGAACACCTGGATGCTGGAAAGACTTCAGGGATTTGATAGGGCCCAGTAAGAATAAAGCCATTTTCTCTGAGAAATTAGGGGTCTTCAGATGTGAACTTCATTGACCTCCTTTTCTACCTCCTAAGTGATTTATACCCTCATTTATTAACTCAAATTAGAAATCACTGACATTCTTTAGTAGACATTGGTCTTAGGAGATGAGTTTGACACATTCGCTGCCAGTCTCAACATGAACTTTTAATATGCACTTCTCTAACTGCTTTGCTGAAATAGTAATTGCATGTTAGGGTCAGTATAGAGGAAAATGCTTCTTTAAAAATGTGATGGGAAGGTTTATAACTATTGTGGTGTAGGGGTGTTTTTTAGGAGGTCTTCTTAGGTGATAATCAGCCTAAATTTTTGAATGAGAAAATGAAGCTCTAGCTTAGTCTGTAACAGCAGCTTAAGAAGTGGAAGCATATCCATTTTCCATAAAGACATTAAGTAAATGACATTTATATGTCAGCAAACGTTATGCCCTCAAACACCTTGACTGAGCCTCAGATGAAGCATCTATAGGGATGAAAGGTTGGTCCTTTTATGACACGAAGGTAAGAAATGAAATAATGGTCCACAGATGCTCCAGGTCATTTGCAGATGTGACAGGATGTGAGCCCTCATGCAGACTTTGACCCTTCTGATTGGCAAACAAAGTTGCTTTTTCAAACAGCATATTGGCCTCATTGCTCCATTCAGTTTTAGGAATAATAGTCCACTCAAAGCAACTGAGTGGCAAAATACTTCAAACTCTTTATTCAAACCATTTTAAAAGGTGGAGGCTGATAATATCAGTCATTCAAACTTACCTATTTCTCTCTCTTCTCTTTGCAGATGGGGATTGTTTATAGCATCCTATAGAGTTTACTTTTAAATCCAATGATTTTTTTTCAACTGCCGCAGCAAACTTTTATTTTAATTATAGTTGAAATACAGTATTATATTTATTTTAGGTATATAACAGTGATTCAGAATTTATATACCTCATGAATCGATCACCACAAGTCTAGTTTACTATTTTATTTATTGTATTTCCTATGCTGTTCATCACATTACAACTGGATGTTTGTATTTCTTGATTCCCTTCCCCCTTTTGGCCCATCCTTCATCCATCCCCCTTCTGTGGCAACCGCCAGTTTGTTCTTTGTATCTGTGGGTTTGTTTTTGTTTGTTTGTTTGTTTTTTGTTTGTTTATTATTATTATTATTATTATTTTAGATTTAACATAAAATGAAATCATATGATATTTGTCTTTTTCTGGCTATTTCGCTTAGCATGATACCCTTCAAGTCCATCCATGTTGTCATAAATGGCAAGATTTCATTCTTTATGGCTGAGTAATATTTCGTTGTGTTCATGTATAACATATCTTCTTTATCCGTTCATGTATCGATGGATACGAGATTGCTTCTATATTTTGCCTATTGTAAACAATGATGCAGTGAACATAGAGGTGCAGATCTTTTCAAATTATTGTTTTTGTTTTCTTCAGATACATTCCCAGAAGTGGCATTACGGGGTCATATTGTGCTTCTATTTTTAATTTTTTGAGGAAACTTCATACTATTTTCCATAGTGGCTGCACTAATTTACAATTCTACCAACAGTGCAAGACAAGAGGGTTCCTCTCTCCACATCCTCGCCAGAACTTGTTATTTATTGGCTTTTTGATAATAGCCATTCTAATAAGTGTGAAGTGATATCTCATTGTGGTTTTAATTTGCATTTCTCTGATGATTAGTGATGCTTAGCATATTTTCATGTGAAAATGCAGGTTATTACTAATTATATTATATTTGATTAATAAATATTTATTACTTGGGTGTAAGGATGTGTGGGTAGTAGGGATGAGAGATATGTCATCATATTAAATATTTTGAGAATCACTTTTTCATGTCCTTGGTTGTCTCTCGCATTTCATCCTTACTGCAGTAGTGATAGGTGCCTCACATTCACATATGCTAAAGCCATGCTTTAGACTTTACCTCTTTTTCTCCACTTTATCTTTTTCTTGCATCTTGTAAAGAGGGTGCTGATGCTGTTTCACAATATTTCTTGATATCTTGGAAGTTAAATGAGTTAGTAGTAGTAAAACAAAAATAAAAACATTTTCTTTACATTTTTGAAAAAAAATATATGTATAAAGTGTCGATCATTTTTCCAAGCTACTAGCTCCTGAGGCTGAATACCAGGAGCTGTTTCGGCAGCTAGTAGATATAAAAGGGAATAGCAAAAGAAAGCTGTCCCAGTTTTTCTTTCTCTGGCTACAAGAGGTTGAAAGATGTTGTTTCAGCTGGAGAATTTAAAATGGATTCTTGTTCACTTTCTGCTAAAGAGACTGGGCTGATTTTTGTGTTGTAATCTTCTGTAGGTGTAGAGAAAGGTCACCTCCTGGTCTTGTTTTTGAGATCATGGGGTTACAGCTGTGGCAGAGTCCTTTTTCTAGACACAGGCTCTTGTCAGAATAATGTTTGGCCAGGTGTTAATCTGTATCCTGAGGGGAAGTGCTGGAATTCATTATTCATCCCATGGGGGTAGTAGTGGGAGGAGGAGGCTATCCTGGGAGGGTACAGGGCCAGGGCCTGCCTCCTGCCTTTACTGACATGTGCCATTTGTGATGAAGGCAGCTAAAGTCCATTTGAGGAATTCTCTTGTCAGCCAGCCAAGACGACAACATGAAGGGAGAGGGAGGGTGAAGGAGGGAGAGGGAGGGAGAGAGAGGGAGAGGCAGACAGCTCAGCAAGGCAGTTCTGGAGTACAGTTTCCGGAGCAAGATCACACACAGTGTTTTAGGCGCTAAGGGAAGGTGTACAGGAACACAAAGGAGAAGGAGGCTAGGTTGGAAATAGTGCATTTTCCTATTTCTTTCCCCTTTGCCCCTCCTGCCTTTGAATACATGTCATCCTTTGGAAAACTCAACATCTGAAAGGAGCCTTTGCCGAAACACCGCTTTTTCTTCAGCAGTGTACTTTTTTTTTTTTTCCTACTTTTTCTTTTTTCTTTTTTTCATCATCTTTTCCTCTGAGGGCAGGAGGTGAGACAATGATCAAGTCAAGCTGGTTCTATGTTAAGTTCAAGTATGCAGAGAAGGTAAGTCAATATGTTTCCCCCGCTCCCCCCAAGGGAAATATTCCACTTCCTCCAGCCTTCTCATTTGATGGGCTACTCTGGCTACTGGGGGAAGCAAATGAGCTTGGAAATTTTATTTGTGAATGTGTTTCCTCTGGTTTAATGATTCTTGGATGAAACATAGGCTCTGTGCTTGCATTCTGACATTGCTACATTGCCACCAACCAAGAGGAAGGAACTTTCAAACCCTATTCCAGAGGCATTATTTAGAGTTTAAAGAAAAAAAATAATGGAACTGCACTAATAGGAAAGATAGTCCATGCCGCTTTAGGCTGAGTAGAGAATTTTCAAGAGGAATATTTGTTATGAGGCTTGATTCATTTTTGGTTCTGAAATAAATTGACAATCACTTCCTATTACCTGTAGTTTGCTTAGTCATTTCATTTTTGATTTTTCTTTCAGTGGACTGACTGCTCATTCATGTATAAAGAGCTTTGTGGTGTTATTTGGGTATAGAAAAAATTCTCATCGTTTTGGCTGACCACATATGAGACTATCTCTTCACTGTCTGTTGGGGAATTGTATTTTAGGTTTTAGGGAAGCAATGAATTTTGGTTATATCTGATATTTTGATGTTACAGTTCTGTGTTTTAATATACCATTACTAGGATTTGGAGAAAGAAGTATGTACTTTCTAACACGTTTTCTCTTACCTGGGGCTGTTGGCCATCTTTTTGGTTTGAGATTCAAATGTGTCACCTGTTAGGAATGTATAGTATTAGTAGTGGGGTTTCCAGGAGGATTCTAAAATGCTCCCCTTTTGAAATCCTTCCTTCCTTGATTTGCTTGTTGAAAACATTGACATATTAACAGTATACTTAAGCCGAGGTCCTAGAGAACGGAATCATGATGTAGCAAGATGGAAAATTGAGATGACTCTCTTCATGCTTCTTATGATTATATGCATAAGCACAACAAATAATCCCTCCTCCATTCCTCTAGTTTAAAAAAGAAGTTGGTACACTTTGGGCTCATTTTTCCTGCATCATTTTTTCTGTATGGATTTGTTTCTGCTATGTTTTTATGTCAGCAAAATTATTTGTTCTTTACACATAATGAAAATAGAGGATTTTTTAAAGATTTATCCTCCTTTTTAAACCCATTTGCTTTGTTAACTACTAAAGCTATTAAAATTAAAATATTATCTCTTTGTTTACAGGTTGGGAAAGGTTATCATCTTGTTTGGAGATTTACTTTTTTCCTCAGTAGATTACTTTCCTTTGAGCAGCCTAATACCCATTGTTTGCTGTTAGAAATTTTGATAAATTAACACTGTATTCCACTTCTTAACCTTTTCTTTTCGCCTTGAATGTCCTGCCATAGAAACCTGAAACTCAGAATTAAGGAATGAGAGGAAACTAATGTTAAAAGAGGAAAAACATTTTAAGAAATGATCTTCATAAAAAGAAGTAGGGGATATTAAATTAACTGCTTCATTTGAATGACTGTATAACAACCTAACAAGGAGAGTATGCATTCATATACCAAGACATGGGTGTAATATAAAGCTAAATAATGTAAGGCTCCTAGCTAATTAAAGAATATTTTTCTTTTATTGCTATAAGGGGAAAATGAGAAATAAAAATCTCAGTCTTTTATATATATAAAAGCATATACATATATGCTTATGGTATTCAATCTCTCCATGATTCTCAGCAGAACTTTTTTTCCTTTTGTTTCTTCACAATGATTTATTTTTAAAACTTATATTGGAGATTTTTTTTTCCTAAACTTTGTCAAAATGAGTTTAGTTTAGTTTCATCTCGAGAGATAAAAAGACTTTGCGTACACCCAGGGACAGAGATGCTTAAAAAACACATTTAAATAATCTTTTTCCATCTTTTTCCAAAGAGCCGTTCTTTTCAAGAGTTGCTAATTTGGAGTTTCTGCTATTATCTTAAAAACAGCAAAAAAAGAAAAAAAAAAGAAAAGAAAAAAAGAAACCCCTCTGTTTTCTAAGACTGACCACATGTTTTAATAGAAACTTGTAATTATTGGAAAGATATTTCTTCTGCAAGCTTTGTCTAAAGCTATAAGAAAATACATTATGTGATATATTCAATAGCTAGCCATTTCCTAGTTGTACATTTAAGAAAATAATTTAATCAACTTTAAATAGTGAGCAAGATAAACTAAATCAATACATTACCAAAAACATTGTCACTGAGAGTATTATTTCCTTGTGATTATCAGGATTCTGATACCTTTCCAAAATTAAACTGTATATGTGTGTATTTGTATGTATAAACAAACTTCTTTCTTACCACCACCATACACACATGCATACTCCATTGTATTTTGATTTAAATTATTGATGGGCTCTTTCTTTAATTAGGTTGTTACTCAGGCATCATTTCTTCTAAAATACTGCTTATTTGAATTAAGTTTATCATACCCCATTTCACCCTTCTCATTCTACATAATTTTTCTGAGCAGTTTCCTATTTCCATGTCTTTTACTATGTCCTATAACTGATAAATCCAAAATCTCTATCACTAATCTCTTTCTTGAGTTGCAGAGACATTTATTTAGTTGATTAATTAGATATCTGTCTTGAAGTTCAATAGATACCTCAAATACAACATTTTAAAGTGCAGTTAGAGGACTGGTCAAGATGGCATACAACAGCGGTCCCCAACCTTTTTGGCACCAGGTACCTGTGCTCCTATGAAGATCTAATGCTTGATGATCTGAGCCAGAGCTGAGGCACTTATGCTAATGCTAGGGAGCAGCTGCAAATACAGGTGAAGCTTCGCTTGCTTGCCTGCCATTCACCTCTTGCTGTGTGGCCATACCAGTTCGTAGCCCGGGGGCTGCGAACCGCTGGGATAGAAGGTATAAGCTGTGTACACCTCTTCTTATGACCACACTCAAATTATAATGAAACTACAGAGCAACCAACATGCGGAGTTGCCTGATGTCTAGCTGAACAGAAGCCATACAACTAGGGACAAAAATAACAAGGTCACCTTAAACTAGTAGGAGGAGTAGAGAAGCAAAACAGTCTGGTCCCAAAACCGTATGTGGAGATCAAGAATCAGGACGGCTATCTTGGCTGAAGAGCCCCCTTCCCCACCTGAAGAGCGAGGGGACCCTACCCCACTCTGGGCTCCCCAGCCCAGAGTTCCAGTGGTGGGAAGGGAAGTCCCCACAACCTCTGGCTCTGAAAACCATCAGAGATTGTAGGCGAGTGAGACGAAGGGCTATGGCAGTCACAGATATTCTTCTTAAAGGGCTGGTTCCTGGACTTACTTGCTTATGAACTTGCTCCCTCTAAGCTCCAGCACTGGGGCAGCTGCTTGAGGAGTGCTGGGTACATGTGGGGAGACACTGAGTTGTTGAGCTTCAGGGCAAGGGCTAGGGGAGCGGTGTCTTCCCCGACAGAAGTGCTGGCAGTGTCCACTGTTCCTTTCTTGAGCCCTCCCTCCTCCCAGTGTGCAGATGCAGGCACCACCATAGCTGAATCACCACCAAAAGGAATAACAGCTCGCTCCACTTAGATAATTCCCTGAGAGTCTGCCTCTCCCAACTTGTGGGACCACCCAAGCTGCTTCTAATGGTTTATTCCATATAAATGGCCTGTCTTGGCTCTTGCTGTGGACTTTTCTAAAATCTCTCAAAAGCTCACAATACCCTAAGAAGCAGCATCTGGCCCCGGCATGTGTCTTACCTCTTGCTGAGCAGTCTCAAGTCCTGCACTAGTGGCAACCAGTTTCGATTTCTGGCATGGCTTCTTGAGGCACCTATAAGCCCAGCACAAGTGGCAGCCATCTGTGGATTGCTTGGTGACTCTTACCAGGTGTCCTTGGAGGTGCACAGGCTGCAGCTGAACTTGGCCTCTAGCTAGACCCCTCTTAGGACTGTGCCATGGGGCCCCACAGGACACCTACTTCATAAAGCCACTGTACTAAGACTGGGACACTTAGGAGCCCTACATAATACATAGAAACAGACATAGAGAAGCAGCCAAAATGGAGAGACAAAGAAACATGCCCCACATGAAACCTCCAGGAAAAGAAATTAACAAAATGGAGATAAGCCATCTACCAGATAGAGAGTTCAAAACACTAGTTATAAGACTACTCAATGAACTTAGGAGAAGTGTAGATGAACTCATTGAGAACTTTAACAAAGAGATAAAAAACATAAAAACAGAGATGGGCAATATAAAAGATAACCAGTCAGAAATGAAGACTACAGTATCTGAGATGAAGAGTACATTAGAGGGAATCAACAGAGTTCATGAAGCAGAGGATCGAATCAGCAATAGAAGATAGGATAGCCAAGGTCACCCAATCAGAATAGCAGCAAGAAAAGAGAATCCAAAAAATGAAGATAGTTTAAGGAGCCTTTGGGACAACATCAAATGTAACAATATTCACATCATGGGAGTACTAGAAGGAGAAGAGAGAGAGCAAGAAATTGAAAACCTATTTGAAGGAATTAGACATACAAGTCCAGGAAGCACAGGGAGTACCAAACAAGATGAACCCAAAGAGGCTCACACCAGAACACATCATAATTAAAATGGCAAAGATTAAATACAAGGGAAAAACCTTTAAAGCAGCAAGAGAAGAGCAATTAGTTACCCATAAGATTGTCAGCCAATTTCTCAAAATAAACTTTGCAGGAAAGAAAGGCTTGGCACAAAATATTCAAAATAATGAAAACTCAGAACCTACAACCAAGATTACCCTACCTAGCAAAGCTATCATTTAGAATTGAAGGAGGACGGATAAAGGGCTTCACAGACAAGAAAAAGCTAAAGGAGTTCATCACCACCAAGCCAGTATTACAGGAAATGTTGGAGGGACTTCTTTAAGAAGGAGAAAAAAATATTTATTCATATCTAAAATATGAATAAAGAATGTTAATAACTACATATCTGTCAACAAGAACTTCAGATAAAAAAGAATTAAGAACTCCAATCAAAAGATAGGATGGCCGAATGGATAAGAAGACAGGACCTTTATATAGGCTGCCTACAAGAGACTCACTTCAGATTAAAAGACACACAGACTAAAAGTAAAGGGATGGAAAAAGGTAATTCATGATGGACTTAGAGAGGATTGTGCTGAGTGGATAAATGCCATATGATTTCACGTACATGTGGAATCTGAAAAATAAAATCAACAACAACAAAAAAACAAATTCATAGATACAGAGAACATTTTGAGGGTTACCAAAGGTGAGGGGGATTGGAGGGGTTGGTGAAAAAGAGTAAAGGGATTAAGAAGTACAAATTGGTAGTACAAAATAATCATGAAGGTATAAAATATAGCATAAGGAATGTAGTAAGTAATATAATAACTATGTATGGTGTCAGAGGGGTACTAGATTTATTGGGGGTGATCATTTTGTGAGTTATATAGATGTCTAATCACTATGTTGTACATCTGACACTAATATAATATTGTATGCCAACTATAATTGAAAAATAAATAAAATATTACTAATAAAAAATACAGTTAATGTCTTCTTCCTTAACCAAACATTTTCTTGCTTGTGTGTTTCCTACCTATCACTATCCAGCTGGTCATGTGCATTCCCAAAGGACCTGCTTTAGTTCTCTTCTTACTATCTCCCTCATTAGAAAAGTCTCCTAATTTATCTCCATTCTACTGTTATGGTACTTTCCAGTGCTCTAAGATACTTCTAGAATGATCTTGTTAAAAGGTCAATCTGAGTCCCTTCATCCTCTGCTTGTTAATGGCTGCTTTCTTCCATCTCAGAATCCTCACTTGATATCCCTCAACAGTGTTAGTGCTTGGCTTTGAATATACATAATGTATTTTATTATAATTACTTATTAGCTAATATGTGTTCTCTATAGTACCATAAGATCCTAGAGATACAGAACTATGTTGTTTGGTTTTTTTGTATCTCTAATTCTTGGCACATAACAAATGCTCAATTATTCTCAAAATGCTCTTGAGTAAATCTGTGACTTTGTTGGTGAATCTGGCAGACATTAATTTGAATTCTGCTTTTATCACTTACTAGTATATGACTTTAGCAATATGTAGAAACTTGATAAAATTGTTTCCTCTTTTGTTATATTTGGGGAATTATTATCTAATATACTTTCTTAAAACTAAGATTTTTATTTTGAGATAATAGTAGAATCATATGCAGTTGTAAGCAAAAATGCAGAGAGATAACATGTGTCTTTTATCTAGTTTCGATAATGGTAGCATCTTGTAAACTATATTACAGCTAGGATATTGTCATTAACACAGTCAAGATAGATACACAATAATTTTAACACCTAAAGTAACTCTCCTGTTGGCCTTTTATAGCCACATCACTTTCCTCCCATCCCTACACCCCCACTCATTAACTCCTGGCAACCAATAATTTTTTTCTCCAATTTTTAAGTTTTGTAATCTCAAGAATGTTATATAAATGAAATCACACTATGTAAGTTTTGAGGATTGTCTTTTTTCACTCAACATAATTCTCGGAAGATTTGTCCAAGTTCTGTGTGTTCTTTTGTTTCTGAGTAGAATTTGATGGTATGGATGCATTATAGTTCAGTTGTCCCCCAATTGAAGGAAATCTGTATTGTTTCCAGTTTATTCTATTACAAATAAAAGTGTTATGAACATCTGTATACAGGTTTTGGTGTAGACCTAAGTTTTCTTTTCTCTGGGATAAATGCCCAGGCATGCAATTTCCGAGTAGCATATTTAATTTTTAAATTGTCTACCTTAATGGCTCTGCCATTGTACATTCTCTTCAGTGCAGTGTATTAGTTATCCAATTTCTCTGCATTTTCATTAGCATTTGGTGATGTTACTCTGTGTGTGTGTTTGTGTTTGTGTGTGTGTGTGTGTGTATTTTAGTCATTCTGTTGGTGTAGTGATATCCCATTGTGGTAATTTGCATTTCTCTAATAGCCAGCGATGTTACTCATCTCTATGTGCTTGTTTTTTACCTGAATATCTTTTGTTAAATATCTCCTGCTCATTAAATATCTTTTTCCCATTTTCTAATTGTATTTTTTACTTTTACTATTGAATTTTAAAAGTTCTTAATATATACTAGATACTGATCTATTATTGGATATGTGGTTTGTAAATATTTTCTTCCAATTTGTACTTGTCTTTTTATCCTCTTCTTTCACAGAGCAAAAAATTTAATTTTAATACAGTCCAATTTATGGATTTTTTCTTTATATGCCCTGCTTTGATTGCTAAATCTAAGAAATCTTTGCTTATCTCTTGATCCTGAAGATTTCACCTTACATTTATTTGGTTTTAAATGTTTTATAATTTTATATTTTAGATTTGTTTATGATCCATTTAGAGATAAGTTTTATATAAGATGTGAAACATAGGTCAAGATTTTGTTTTGTTTTATTGTTTCTCTCTGCATGTCCAGTTAAGCAGCATTTGTTTCAAAAACTATCCTTTCTCCATTTAATTGCTCTTGCACCTTTGTCAATATCAGTTGGTTATACTTGTGTGGGTCGATTTATGAGTTCTCTATTCTATCCTATTGATCTGTGTATCTATTTCTTCACCAATCCAAAAAAATCTTGATTACTATAGCTATATAGTAAGTCTGGAAATTGAATGTAGTGACTCCTCCCATTTTATTCTTTTTCCAAATTGATTTAGCTATATACTACCTTTGCTTTTTCACATAAATTTTAGAATTTTCTTGCCTATGTTTATGAAATATCTTCCTGGCATTTTAATAAGAACTGTATCGCTGAAGCAGTATATTGATTTGGGGAGAATTTAAAAAATTTACTATGTTGGATCTTTCTGTATGTGAACATGGTATGTCTCCATTTATTTTGATTTTCTTTGACTTCTTTTATCATCATTTTGTGGTTTTAGCATATAAGTCCTGTACATGTTTTGTTAGATTTATAACTAAATATTTTCTTTTTTTGAGCAATTACAGCGGTATTTCTAATTTGAATTCCACATACACATTGTTAGCATATAGAAATATGACTTATTTCTGTGTGTTGTTTTTGTATCTTATGACTTTGATGAATGAACTTATTAGTTGTAGAGGTTTATTTGTAGTTTTCTTGGTGTTTTCTACATGGAGAATAATGTAAAATGCAAATAAAATTTTATTTCTGAGCTATAAATTCTTTTTTTTTCCCTTGTTTTGTTGCACTGGCTAAAATGTCTAGTTCTGTGTGGAATAAGAGTGGTTAGAGTGAATATCTCTTGCCTCGTTCCTGATCTTTAGGGAAAAAGCACTCAGTCTTTAATCATTTAGTATAATGTTAGCTTGTAGGTTTTTTCTAGATAATTATTTATCAAATTAAGGAAGTTCTCTTCTAGTTCTAAAGGTTTATTAAAATCATGAATGGATGTTGAATTTTGTCAAATGTTTTTTATGCTGTGATTGATATTATTTGATTTTTCTTCTTTAGCATGTTAAAATGGTGAATTATATTTAATATTTAATAATTAATATTAAATATATTAAATATTATATTTATAATATTATGTTATATTTTCAAATATGGAATTACCCCCGCATCCCTAGAATAACTCCCATTTGGTCACAGTGGTATAACTATTCTTATATTGCTGAATTACTTTGCTGAAATTTTGTTAAAGATTTTTACATCTATATTCATGAGAAATATTGGAATACTCTTCATAGATTTTGTTTTTGAGGGTAGTGGTCCACTTCATCTGAGTTGTCAAAATTAAGTGTGTATAATTGTCCATAGCCTTCCTTATCCTTTTGATGTATGCATAGTGATATTCCCTATTTCATACTTGATATTAGTAATTAATTTCTTCTGTCTTTTTCTTTGTCAGTCTTGCTAGAGATTTGTCAATTTTACTCATCTTTCTGAAGAACCAGAAGTTTTGCTCCATTAATTTTTTGTGCTGTTCTTGTTCTCGACTTCATTTTTTCTTCTGCTATCTTCATTATTTCCTTCATTCTGCTGATTTAGGTTAATTTGCTCTTTTTTTAGATTCTTAAGACAATAGCTTAGATTACCGGTTCGAAAGTTTTCCTTTTTTTCTAATGTAACTATTTAGTGTTATAAACTTTCCTCTCAGCACTGCTTTATGAGTCCCACAAATTTTGATATGTTCCATTTTCATTTTGGTTCAATTCAGTATATTTTTAAATTTCCCTTGAGACTTCTTATTTAATGCATGGATTATTTAGCAGTGTTTTCAAGTGTTTAGGCATGCTTTCTATTATCTTTGTTACCATTTCCTGGTTTGATTCCATTATTGTCAGAAAACATACTCTGTAGGATTTGAATTCTTTTAAATTTGCTGAGATTTGTTTTCTGGCTCATTATATGATCTATTTTGGTATAGTGTTTGTGGGCATAAGGGAAGACTGTGTATTCTGCTTTGAGTATAACATTTTGTATATGGCAAGTAGATCCGGTTGGTTGATGGTATTGTTGAATTCTCCATCTCTGATGATTTTCTGTTTAATAGTTCTATCTGTTGAGAGAGGGGTGTTGAAGTCTCCAATTATAATTGTGACTTAATTTAACTTAATTATAATTCGACTCTTCCTTCTTACAGTTGTCAGTTTTTGCTTTATATATTTTCAGCTCTACTGTTTGGTGCATATACGTTTCGGATTATTATATTTTCTTAGTAGATTGACTGTATCATTTTGTAATTTTCTTCCATCTCTCGTAATTTGGTATGCTTTAAAATCTATCCAATGTTAAT
Source organism: Eidolon dupreanum (assembly GCA_028627145.1). Lineage (NCBI taxonomy): Eukaryota > Metazoa > Chordata > Mammalia > Chiroptera > Pteropodidae > Eidolon > Eidolon dupreanum. The sequence continues at coordinate 19,408,602 of CM053501.1, read as the reverse complement.
ATAGCCACTGGTGTTTTATTTTTGTACATTTTTATGGTAAATCTTTTTCATATTTTTGCTTTCTATACTGTTATATTTAAAATGGGTTTCTTGTAGTCTATGACCATGCTACCCTGAACAAGCCTGATCCCGTCTGATCTTGGAAGCTAAGCAGGGGTGGGTCTGGTTAGTATTTGAATGAGAGACCACCTAGGAAGACCACGTACTGTATGCATAAAAAATTTAAAAAAAGGGATTGTAAGCCAACAAGGTCCTTGCCATCTGTGAGGTCAACCAAGGGTTGCCTCACCTAAAAAATAAAATAAAAATAAAATGAGTTTCTTGTAGATAGCATTTAGTTATTTTATGGACTTTTGATAGTAACCATCCTAATTGATGTGAGGTTTTATTGCATTATAGTTTTGATTTGCATTTTTTGATAATTAGTGATGTTGGACATCTTTTCATATTTATTTTTGGCCATTCATATATCATCTTTGGGGAAATGTCTTCAAGTCCTTTGCCCATTTTTTAATCAGGTTATTTATTTTTTGTCATTGAATTATAGTTCTTTATATATTCTGGATTTTTAACCTGTTAGATATTATGTAAACATTTTCTCCCATTTCATAAGTTACCCTTTTACTCTGTTGATTGTGTCCTTTGATATACAAATGTTGTTAAGTTGGATAAAGCCTCATCTGTCTCTTTTTGCTTATATTGTCTCTGATTCTGGTGTCATATATAAGAAATCATTGCCAAATCTAGTGTCATGAAGCTTTTCCGTTATATTTCATTCTAAGAGTTTTACAGTTTTAGGTCTTAATGTTTAGGTCTTTAATCCATTTCAAGTTAATTTTTACATGTGATGACAGATAAGGGTTCAGCTTCATTCTTTTGTATGTGGATATCCAGTTTCCCTAGCATTATTTGTTGAAGAGATTCTCCTTTTCCTTTTGAGTCGTCTTGACATCCTTGTCAAAAATTATTTTACCATGTACTGAAGGGTTTATTTTTGGGCTCATTATTCCATTGGTCTCTGCCTGTCTTTATGCCAGTACCAAACTGTTTTTGATTACTGTATCTTTGTAATATGTTTTGAAATCAGGGAATGTCAGTCTTCCACCTTTGTTCTATTTTTTCAAAATTGTTTTGGCTATATGGTGTCCCTTGAGATTCCATCAATTTTAGGTTGAATTTTTCTAATTCCGCAAAAAATGCCATTGAGTTTCTGATAAGGGTTGCACTGAACCTGTGAACTTCTTTGGGAAATGTGGAAATCTTAGCAACATTAAATCTTCCAGTCTATGAACACAGAGTGTCTTTCCATATATTAGCACCATCTTTAATTTCTTTGAGCAATTTTTGTAGTTTTCTTATTGGCTTCTGAAATGTTCTCTTAGGTCTTTATATCTTTTATTACTTTGCCAAAACTTCTTTTCTGTTTTTTTTTGTTTGTTTTTAAGCATGTTTGTAATTATTTGCCGAAGCATTTTTTATGGTAGGTGCTTTAAAATCTTTGTCAGATAATTCTAATGTCTGTTAGACATATTATTGGTGTCTCGTGCAAGTTGAGAGTTTTCTGATTCTTTGTAGGAAGAGCGATATTTGATTTAAACCTGAATATTTTAGGTTTTATGTTTTGACACTCTAGATCTTATTTAAACCTTCAGTTTTTAGCTGGATTCTTCTGACAGCTCTCTGGCAAGAGAAGGGGGCTGCCCTGCCACATTGGGTAGAAGTCCTGATTTTCTGCTCAACCTCAGTTGTCACCTGAAGGAGCAAGAGTCTCCGTGTTAGTGCTGAATAGGAGTTCTGGCTCCCCTTCAGGCCTTAGCTGATACTGGTTGGGAAGGATAATAATGTATTATTATTATTATTACTATTATTACTTATTTTTATTAGTATTACAGTATTACTTTCCTTGTGGGCTTCACTGACACCATTGGTCTGCTTTCTTTTCTTTACCTTTCAGAGTCTATTTATGTTTCCTTTATTTATAATGTCCAGGGTTTTTATTTATAATTTGTGTGAGTAATAGGGAAAAGTATGTCTGTTCCATCCTTCTGGAAGCAGAAGTACCCTATGATGCTTTTTAAAAGATAATTAAATGACATAACATTTTTAAGTGTTTGCATTCCATAAGGCCTGGTAGGAAGTGCTCAGTAGAGAGTGATAATTGTTTTGTTACCTTCTTTATGTTTCTCTTATTTGTACTTTGCAAGTCTTTGCTAGAAGCAGCTCCATTATAAGTTTACCCTGCTTTATTAAATTGTATTATCAGTAACACAAACATTTGCTTCTAGATACCACTTCATTACTATTCCAAGATACAGATCCATAAAAAACATTGTCTTTGCAATATTTTTCTTTTTTCTAGGTAATTTTGACAGCACATTTTTGTATTAAGATTGGAATTATTATGGTTTTATTGAATTATTGGCTGTTAGCCAGAAAGAACACAGTAAAAGAAATTAGATTTTTCTTCTTGAAACATTTAGTTTGATGAGATATTGAATTAGATGGGAGAAATTGATTATATTTTTTTTCCTTTGAAAAGAGTTGTTCCACTGAATAGCTGCTCTGAGATTATTAAAAATATTATTTAACCCCATTGCCAGCCTTGCTTATCTGTGTAATAAGTTTAAAATATGTACTTTAACTTAGTCTTTATCTTCAGAGCTAATTTAAAATTTATTTACACAGTATGTTTGGAAATTTACATAATCATGACAATTGTACCTAAACTCTTATTAATATTTTATCAAATATTATTGAGTTCTATTAGAATGAAAAAGTAAATTTGTGTCACAGAACTAATTAAAAAATCCAGAAAAATTTAAGTTATGGAACATAAGCTGTGGGTATGGCCCAGTGAATCTCTTTATTCTCATTTGATAAGACAGTAGAACCTTGTTTCCTGTGCCCTGATTTGTGGTTTGGTGGAGGATAATTTGTTATTTGAGATAAGGACTCAATCTTTATATCAAGGCTATGCTATACACTTTTCTCAATCCTTAGAGAGGACTCATTTCATAGTTTTGAAGATCATTCAAAATCTTTTTGACAGCTCAAGTAACAACCCAAAAGGATGAGCAACTACTCAGAAGTAACAGGGGCTTCATTTCCAATATAAGGATTTCAATTACAGTCTTTTTCTTTGAGTAAGTACAAGGAAGTGAGTGGAACTCCTGTTTCAAATATTGAATTTGAAGACAATGTTATTACTACAGTACTCCGGAAATAAAAGATATAGCTAATCTAAATTAAAGGTATAATTCCAGATTACTTTGAGTATGAGGAGGACTATAACTGGCAATTGAGTCACTTAGTATTGAAGAATACACAAACGTGACTTTCATCAGCAGTGCTACCTTTGTGGTGCTCAGTGTGATAGACTCAGGGGATATGGATTCATATATTGGCTTTGTTTTTCAGATGATATTTTTGCTTTGTTTTAGAGTATAGAGTAGTTATTTATTGTATTTTTTGTATAGATAAATGAGAGAGTGAATTAATGAATTTGGTTTCTTTTCCTATCTTAGAGGTTTTTACTGTGCACACATTGAAACTAAACTTTTGTCTGCCCCCCACCCCACACACAATGAGATACCCCTAACCTCCTGCTGCCAGCCTTTTAAAACTCCCTAACCACTCTGTTCTCCTAGAATGTGACTGTGTACACTTAGGGTAGTTGGAGGATCTCACAATGGTATAGAGAGGGCAGGATAGATAGTTCAGTTTTATGGAAGGAGGACACAAAAACTTCATTGAAATTGCAGATGTTAAGTTTCAACTTCACGTTGCTTTAATTGATAGATCTTACCTGCACATATTTTTGAGAACATATTCAAATCCCACTCATTTTACTCGTTAGGCCAAAGTAGATCTGGTTACATACTTTTTGTTGTTGTTTGGTGGAATACTTATTCTCTGACATCATCAGCTCCATAGTGCATTTACAAAATAGAAACAGTCACTAAAGCTTGAAATCATTTAAAGGAAAAACTGTATACTTAAATACATTATCATAAGAGAACTGATTATATATCCTCTCACCAGTCTTTTGCTGTAGACAGTGGTTTGCCTTGATTGCACAGTGGAACCACTTGGGGCTTTAAAAAAATTGTAATGTCCACGTATCATCCCTGAAGATTCTGAGTAAGTAGGTCTGAAGTGCAGCTTTGGCATTGTGTTTTACGAAAAGATTCCCAGGAGTTTAAAATGTGCAATGAGGGTTGGTTCGAGAATCTTTCCACTGATTTGTGTCCCAAATGCTCTTTCTTGAATAAACCACATCCATAATGCATTGACCACAATTGTATATGAGGGATTACTAAAACTGTTGAACCAACTTAGACATACGTGAGTAATTTGTGTGCAGGATTCTTTTAGGTTTCCCTTCCCAGTCTTTTGTAGTTGTCTCATGTTAATTCAACGAATTTTTTAAGGAGCCCCCTTTACAGCTTAATTTTTATGGACATATTTTTTCGCTTTTATTTTGCAATCATCACTGGTTTAATTGATATTTAATTAAATAAGAAATAAAACTAGCATAAACAGGTTTGGGAACAGTTTACTATTAGTGTGTATGTGATCCCTAGCGTCTAATAGAGGAGCATTCACTGGCTACGACTCATTCAGTATGTTTTATAAAGGAAATGAGGAGTATCAGTTGGTCTAGCTGGTCAGTTGAGAGGAAGTCAGTTAAAAGATATTTTATTTTAAAAGATATAAGGTTGGCCTGAGTTTAGGTCAGGTTGTTATTCACTTACAAAATGGTGGTATACATTTCATTTTTATTCTTTAGGTGAATTGTGTGAATTTTCTTTATTTTATATTTAATTTCTTATTCAGAACTTTAATGTCCGATGTTTGTACTTAATACATATAGATATAATCAATATAATCACTATTATCTCAAGAGTGAGAACTGTTTCTTGCCTGTGGTTTTTATATTTCATCATAACCATCTAAATGATATTCATTATGGGCCTTCATTACACACCATCAGCTCTTACGAGTCTTGAATTCTGTTGTCTTTAAGTATCCCATGTATTGAAATACACTTTGCATTAGATTTGTCAATAAATTGTATAAAAACTTAAGACTGAGTTTCAGGAATGAAATGGTATTTCCTCCATATAAGATGTACTAATAGACAGTAGAGCATTAGTAGGCTTGTAATAGATTATGTGAGATTAGTACTCCTATTAAACTATGTGATCTCCTGTTCTTACTACTTGATAGGTGTACACCTAGAGTTAGTTGTTTATGGTAATTGCACTTACATTTTACTTTCATTTAGATACCTAATGATGAACTTTTATCTTTTGTTTGTTTGTTTGTTTTGTTTGTTTAACTACCTTCTCTCGTTAATCTGGTTTATATCTGTTTGTTTTGTCTTTTTTTTGAGATTGTGTATTCCTTGAGGGCAAGAACTCTAGTCTTCCATGTAGTGTTTATAACACAGAAACAGTTTTAGGAATATACTGTGTGAATTAAATTTTTTGAATTAGTCAGTGGATATTTAGGTCTCTACTTTTTGCAGGACAGAATACCACGCCTTATGAAAACCGATCCTAAGATCATTTTTATTTACTTTCTTTCCTGGGAAGGAAAGAATCACGTGTATAAGCAGCTAAGTGCAAGTACCATGGTCTGTGCTTTTTCCTTTTGACTGCTCTGTTAGATTATCTTTCAGGAAAGCTGAGTAGCTTAACACAGTGAATACTAAAGGGAATGCATTCTTTCCCTCTCAGGGGACCAAAGTAGTGTTTAACACCACTGTAAAAGCCTCAGCTGTGGCTTTCTTTAATGCAGAATTTGTCTAAGAAAGATTACAAGAACAAGGACGGCTTTGTGTGCTTTTTTTTTTTTCCTTACTCTTTCCCTTTCTTCTCCTGCTCCTGCTCCAGGCTGTTCGTAAAAACATGGAGTATTTTCTTTGGGCCTCTGGAGTGTGCATGTTGTATATGTGAGTCTGAGAGAAAAATAAAAGGCAAAAGGAAGGCAGTGCTTACCAGTGGGAGTCATTATCCACAGGTAAAATGAACAGAAATTACATGAATGAGTTTGTTTCTGTCCAGCCACTTTAGCACTCAGTGAACCAAACAAGTCGTCAGAGACAAATCATGGGTCTTAGCATGTAATAACCTAATGGCCTGGCCATTTACTTAATCAGTGGAGGGCTCAGTTGTGCTATGTTCTTGACAGAGATGAAAGTTTTCAGAAGAGGTATAATTTGGCAACTATTTTCAGATTCTTTCTTGGTATAATGTTTGAGAGCTTCATTAGTGATTATCTTTCAGCAGGAAACAAGGAAAGACTTTAATATTCATCAAGATTTTTTAGTGACAAGGAAAGACTTTTTGAGTTTTGGAGCTGAGAAGCTATTTAGTCTAACCCCTTCGATTTGCAGATGAGGACAGAAAGCCCAGAATCACACTTAGAGTTAGTAGCCAGAAATGTAGACCTTATATATGAAGTACATTTACTAGAAACCAATGGTGTATCCAGATTTGACCCTTTTTATTCATTCAGTGGTATTTTTTTAAAAAATTTGTTAGGGAAAACCTGTTATAATCCTAACACTGGCAAAAGTTCTAATTTTTGCATGTTCCTTTCCAGTTTTTGTCCTTTATATTTTATAACTAGTTCTATATACTTCTTTATTTTCCTTTTGTACATACATCATTCTTTCAAATGTTTATGTAGTATTTGTCACAGTTCTTTGGGTTTTCATTGTAATTTACTAAACTATTCCCTCTTTATTTAGCACTTACAAATTTCTTGCCCTTAAGTAGAAAGCCATAGAAAACAATGTGGTAGATGCAACTTTCATTCTCTTAACTTGTTTTTACTCATCATTTAAGTTCCTGACAGTGACTTCATTGCAGCATGGGAAGTACACTGCAGCCTTCTGATATCTGAAGGAATGTGCCCTGTACTATATGTGTGCAAGAATTGTGTGGGTGTGAATGTGCATGACATAAAAAAAATCTGCTGCTCTTTGTAGGTCAAACAACTGATGAGTCTTAATGTAGAATTTTGCATTTCCTGTCAAATTGCTACTTCTCCTGGGGAAGATAAAAGCATTTCCATTAGATTAGTTGATTAACTTTGTTAATGTTGGACAATATCAGTATGTTATGAAAATGAAATGAATTTATAGCTTTAGGGGAAATTATAAAATTAAACATATAAGTGACCCAGTTATAAACTTCTGTGACGAAGAGATATATACATCAAGATTTACTGTTTATACAGAATGTATATTCAAAGATATTCTTTCTTTCTCCAGGGTTCTAGGAATATGACTAAGAACAGACATATTTAACCACAAAATAATGTGATACATCAAACAGCACAATTTTCATTCTATGGAGTTTATCTACTGACTCTGATTTAAACTATTACTTTTTTTTTTTTATCATGTGGAAACATATAGGAATAATTATACAGTCAAAAATGTAAGGATTTGAACCTAATGCTGATTCAAATTGTTGTCTTACTTTGTTTATTTTCCAAAGAAGTATCAGTCAAAATGGGAAGCTTTGTTAACAAATCCGAGTTCTAAAATGTTTATGAAAATTTTGATAGAGTTTTTAATAAATATTTATCTCCAAAAGATTTCCTGATAGTGGAGTTATTTTTTGTCTTCTTGATTGTATTATGTTATTTTCAAGAAAAGTTTGTTTCACTTTATCTTTGTAAACCAATGAGGAATGACACTTTCTCCTGTGCTGACCATAGTGTGTTGTGTCTCTTAGGGGAATGGTCTATAGAAATCCTTTTTCTTTCCTGGGCCAATTTGTCTGAAATTGCCATAGTTGGTAGCAGACAGACTTCCTTCCATTCTTCATTGTACCAAATAACACTTTCTGGAAAATCAGCCGCTCTACTGCTCTAATAATACTTTTTCTAATTGTGGACCTTGGCAGATGAGTAACCTGGTAGCTGTGGGTGGGAGAGGCTGGGAAACCTCTGCCACTTGCCATTATTGTGAGATCTTTACTACACCCAGATCTAGAGGTGGTTAAGAATAATGGCTCATCAGTGACATAAGGTTTTAGAAAGGATTTCGCTAGCATTTTTATAAAGAAGAAAAGTTGATGACAAACTAAAAATAAAGCTAGTGTTCATTCAGCCATGTGCCTGAAACCACTGAGAAGGTTCCCAAGTACATTTTTCAGCTTTGTAAAGTATAATTGACAAAATTGTTATACTTAAAGCATTCAGTATGATGATTTGATATATGTATGCATTACAAAATAGTTAGCACAGTCAAAGTAATTAACACATATATCACCTCACATACATTTTGTGTGTATGTGTATGTGGTGAGAAAGCTTAATATCTACTCTCTCAGCAAATTTTAAGTGTAGAGTACAGTATTAATAACAATAGTCACCATGCTGTACGTTATATCTTTAGAATTTCTTTATCTTATAACTGAAAATTTGTATCCTTTACCAACGTCTTCCCACTTTCCCCGTCCCCCAGCTCTTGGCAACCACCATTCTAACTCTCTTTCTATGAGTCTGACTTTTTAAAAAAAATGCCAAAAAGAAGTCATACCCTATAGTGTTTGTCTTTTTCTGTATGGCTCATTTCACAAAGCACAATGCCTTCCAGGTTCATCCGTGTTGTTACAAATAGCAGGATTTTCTTTTTTTTATGGTTGAATATTTTATTGCACACACACGTGACTTCCTGTCTGTGTATGCATACGGTTGGCCCTTGAACATGGGTTTAAACTATGTGGATCCACTTCAAATGGGGATTTGTCCTATGGGGATGCTGTGGCTGAATGGATTTTCTTTGTGCCTCCGTGGCAGTAGTGGCACTAGTGGCAGATGTGCAGGCACCTGTGGAGCAAGCACAGAGCCAGGGTCAGGAGCATAAATGCTTTCTGAGCAACAGCAGCTCCAGGGTCTGGTGCCTGTGATGCAGATGCATGTGGAACAGTCATGGAGCTGAGGTCTGAAAGGTAGGTGCCTGTGGAGTAGTTGGAGCTGTGAGGCTTGAGTAATGTGTGGTGTTGGTGGAAGGTGACTTTGGTTCCACGGTAGTACAAGGGCAGATCCTTCTGGGGGCGTATAGCAATACCTCCTCCTCTGGGGGCGTCAAAGGCTACCAGGCTGCCAGTGTCTTTTGCAGAGCAGGCCACTGGAGACTATAATGGCACCTGTTGTGTGGCTAATACTGAAAGCCCCCACTTTTATTCTTTGTTCCTTGCTGTCTCCTGATGTCTTAGCCACGTCCAACCAATGATGCTTTCTTTGTGGTTATTCTCTGTTTTTTTTTTGCTCCATGAAACTGACATTCCTCATGTGTTATTGTGGTTTCTTAATGGGACTCTTGAGCCTTCTGAGGGCTATTTTCGTTTGTGGATAGCTTTATAATTATTGTTTTCTTGTAGGGGGATGAAATCTAGTATCTCCTACTCCTCTATCTTTCTGATGTCACTCCCTCAGTTACATTTGGAACATGTAAAGGGAGTATGCTGCAGTTCTCCATAGTTAAGTCACATCTCTGTCCTTGAACTGAGGCAAGAAACCAGATCCAGTAGGTTTGTGGTTCCATGCACTTTGCTTACACTGCTTTCGCAATGCTGTGATTGTGTGCTTTGCCTCTTTTTGTGCTGGAAGTATTATTGAAGCCTTAAACAATGGGTGGAGACACTGGATTCACTGGTTTTCATTGTGGAGGTCTTTTCATTCAGTATGTAATCAACTGATAGGATCTTTTAAAAACATAGATGGTGTTTTAGCATTCCCCTGCTCAAAATCCTCTAGGACTCCTCATTTACTTGAAAATAAAATTCAAACACTTGGTCGTGACCTGTGAGAACCCTGCCCACTTCTATTCCCACTGTCCCTCTAGACTTCCAGGAGTTCCTCATTGACCTTCCCGTAGTCCTGTAGGCCTGTTGACTCTGCCACACAATCTCATGTGGCGGGTCCTGTCCCGCCTCTTAGGTCTTAGTGTACACATAACCCCTTTAGTGTCATTTTATCTGACCATCTATGTGTTTTTGCTCCCTTTACTTATTTCTGACTTTGCCATTCTAACCTGTTTATTTTCTTACTAGCACTTATTACCATCTGAAATTATCTGTTTTTTGTAAATGTATTTACTTATGTGTTTAGTGTTTTTTTGTCTTTCATTTTTTATTGAAAATAAGTTCAGTGATAGCAGCACCTTTAGGATGTTATTTACTGTTATATCTTCAGCACCTGGTACAGTGCCTGGCATCTAGTAAGTATACTAAATAAATATCTGTTGAATGAATGTTTGAGTGGACAAGTTTCTTTAACATGGCAGCAATGAAACAAACAAACAAACAAACAAACAAACAAACAAACAAACAAACAAACAAGTTAGATCCAGTCCCTGCAAATGATGTTTCTTATCTGGAATTGTTAGAATTATTTACAGAAATTCAGAGTCAGGCTTGCTTGGAAAAATAATCTTGCTGATCATAATCTACCCCTCCCCGCCCCATCATTATGGCTGTTCTTGGGAGCAAAGCCAGTTCCAGGTCAGAACTTTACGGTGCTCCTTGCTTGAAGAACTAAATTTTCTGATAGTTGAAGGCACAGTAGAAATCATGTGTGCTAATCTCATTATTTTTTATGTGTTCTTAACAGTTACGAAATTTGCTGTGAGGACTTAGTTATTACCAGATCAAATAGTATTATTACCTTTAGTTTTTAGTCTAATTTTCCTGTGCACTGCCATGTATGAGATTCTGATTTCAGAGTGGGAAAAATTGATAAGCAGTTATTTGGTTAATTTTTACATTGTCTCTGATGTAAATATTGTGATAACACTTCCCAATCTTTTATAAAAATTCTTTTAGATTTAACAAGTTATATGTCAGAGTTGCAGAAGCAGTAGGTTTGAAGTTCAGGATCTGGAGATAAAATTTGCTATCCTGTGTTTGGACCTTGCACTTCTGGCTTCACAAAGACAATATCGAGATGAAAAGATTGAAATTTTTAAGTCTTTAAATTTTTAAAAAATTTTAAATTTTAGATTCAAGTATACAGTACATTGGTTAGACATCTATATAGTTTATAAAATGATTCCCCTATTGCACCCTTCCTCCCCTGACCCTCTACCCAGCCAACGTATTAATGCTAAATGCATTCCCTATGTTGTGCTCCCCATCCCCGTGACCATCTATCAGCTACTAATTTGTACTTCTTTAGCCCTTCACACCATTCTCCCAGCCCCCCAAACCCACATCCTCTCTGTCCAACACCAAATTGTCCACTATATTTGTGAGTCTGTTTTTGATTAGTTTGTTCTTTTTATTCCTTAGATCCCACATGTAAGTAAAATCATGTAGTGTTTATCTATTTCTGTCTGACTTAAATACCTCCTAGGTCCATCGAAGCATATCCTTTTCCATCCCCTTCCTTTTCATATGTAGTGGTCTTGTTTTCTTATCGGTTCAGCTACTGTATCTTTTGGTTGGAGCACTTAATTCTTTTCCATTTAAGGTACTTATGATAGGAATGTAGTTGTTACCATTCTTCATTCCTATTTTTGATACATTTTTTTTCTTCTTAAAGAATTCCCTCCAACATTTCCTGTAATACTGGCTTGGTGGTGATAAATTCCTTTAGCTTATTTTTGTCTGGGAAGCTCTTTATCTGTCCTTCAATTCTAAATGATAGCTCTGCTGGATAAATTATTCTTGGTTGTATATCCTGGGTCTTCATCCTGTCGAATACTTTTTGCCAAGCCCTTCTGTCCTGCATAGTTTCTTTTGAGAAATCAGCTGCCAGTCTTATGGGTGTTTCCTTGTAGGTTATTTGTTTTTCTCTTGCTGCTTTTAATATACTTTCTTTGTATTTAACCTTTGGCATTTTAATTATGATGTGTGTAGGTGTGGGCCTCTTAGATCTCCAGTTTTTGGCATTCTCTGAGCTTCCTGGGGTATTATGTCCATTTCCTTCACCGGGTTAGGGAAGTTTTCCAATGTTATTTCTTCAAACAACTCTTCAACATCTTGATTTTCTTCAGTTACGCTGATCAGACGAATATTTGAAGCCTTATTAGTGTCCCATATCCTCCTTAAATTATTTTTATAGTCTTGGCATCTTTTTTCTTGCCATTCTGTTTGAGTGTCCTGATTGGCTTTCCTGTCCTCTAGACAGGGCATTGGATCTTCGTCTTTATTCACTTTGTTTACTCCTTTGTTTCTTCCATTTAATATACTTCTCATCTCAGATAATGTGTTCTTCATTTCAGACTGGCTCCCTTTTATAATTTCCACTTCCATTTTTATGTTTTTTATCTCTTTGTTGAAGTTCTCACTCAATTTATCTATACTTCCTAAATGTTCATTGAGCATCTTTATAACCAGTATTTTGAACTCTGCATCTGTTAGATTACTTGGCTGCATTATATCTGGATCTCTTTTCTGTTCTCTTATATGGTTTCTGCTGCTTTGTCTTCCAATTTTTGCTGCCTTTCCATGTCTGTTTCTATGTCCTAAGCAAAGCTCCTAAGTCTCCCTGTCTTATTAGTGTGGATTTGTGAAGTAGGTATCCAGTGGCACAGTCCTGAGTTCAGCTGAAGGCTAAATTTAGCCCAAGCCTCTACTTTTCCAGGGCCACCTGTTAAGATTCAACAAGCAATCCACAGATGCTGTGCTTATAGTTGCCTCAAAAGGCCACACCAGAAACTGAGGCTGCCTCCAGTGTGAGTCTCAGCAAAGTGCACCTGACTCACTGAGGATATACCTGGATGTGGCTTGAGTGGGGCCATGAGTTGGGAGAGGGGGGATTTCAGGGAATCCTCTGGGTGAAGCAACCCCTGTTATCCAGTTTGATGATGTCATGGCTCTGGCAGTGCTGTGTCCACACACTGGGAGCAGGGAGGGCTAAACAGGGAACAATGGATACCACCAGCACTCCTGTACAGAGCGAGTCCCAACTTGGCCTTCACTACGACAGTGTCTCCCTGTTAGTCTCTGGTGCCCTCTGCATGCAGATGAACTGGCATTGATGCTCAGAGCGAGCAAGTTCATCGCCACGAAATCGGCGCTCGCAGATGTGGCCCCTTTAATAGGCATCTGCCGCTGCTGCAGCCTCTGTCTCACTCAGCCACTCGAGACTGGGCAGCCCTCGTCCTTGCCTCATCCTGCCTTCTGCCATTGCAAGATTCTTGGATTTCTCCCTAGATGTATGGCTTGTTTCTCTAGATCCCAGGCAATTTTCCCTTTCTGCTGCTCCTTGTTAACATCACAACTTTGATTTGGTCGCCAGATGAACAGCGTCTCTATCATCTATGCCATTTTTTTTTCCACTCCCCCTAAGTCTTTAAAAATTTAAAGCCATTCTTCATCATGGTATACTTTTTCTTAGATGGATTAAAACATTTTGTAGCTATTTATAAAAGTGATTTGATACTCTAATTTAGTTCACATGACAATCATAGAGCATTGAATCTCTTTTAAACTAGATTAAATGAAAAGGTGATATGGAAGGCTGTTAAATTAATGGATGCTAAAGAGATAAGGTAATCAAAAAATGCAGATTGTGAGCTTTGATTGACTCTTTGATTGAGGGAAATGCCATAAAGTTCATTTGGGGGCAACAAGGGAAATTTGAAAATTGGATTTTATTAAATGGTAATATTAAATAAATATTAAACTCTTGAGTGTGTTAATGATATTGTGGCTATGAAAGAAAATGTTCTTGTTTTTAGACTCATGCTAAAGTAAAGTGTTGAAATGAAAGAGTGAAGTATCATAAATTTTCAACTATTTTCAAATGGTTCAGCAAAATTGTGTGTGTGTGTGTGTGTGTGTGTGTGTGTGTGTGTGTGTGTCTGTGTGTGTGTGTCTGTGTATAAGGCACAGAGCGGGTAGAAAAGAGAATAGATGGGGAAGGAAAGGAGAGGGTAATCATATGAGTAAAGGGTAAATGAGCATTCACTATACTCTTCAACCTTTCTGAATTTAATTTTTCACAATGAAATATTGGGGAAATATAATAAGGAGAATCTAAGTGTGGAAATGCAGTGATACTTTAAAGTGATTTTCATCACTTCCAAACTCTGTGAAAGATACCTCATTATTTGTAAACAAAGTCCAATTTTTATTTAAATATTGAGTTTGATGATCAAATAATTTTCAGTAGGTACATTTAGATTCTATTAATGGAAACCTGCTCATAAAATGGCACTATGTAGACAAATAATATTCTTTAGTTTATCGGAAATCAAGATTAGGAAGGTAGAGTAGAAGGAAGCAGTCTGTAATCTCAAGCATCTACTGGGTTGCCTTCCAATAGAAACATTTCTGTTTTAAACTTACTGTGTGTGTGTTCTGGGAGAGAAAGATGTTTACCAGTTTTGTTCATTGTTACTTTCTGTATGGAATTTTGAGTATTTGTTTTAAAATATCTAGTTTGTTTTTATATTGTGCCAGGTGATACCTATTTCAAATTCGAATGGTAAAAATAGCCACTGTTCTGCAAACCAAAAAGAATTCTGAGGAGAAAGGAGGAGAATATGAATATGAATGATTACCTGAGTGCAACTTTGATAATGCATGAATAGCCTTTTACTAAAGTTGCTTTTCTATTGTTGCCCCTTCACTTCAGTGATATGGTAAGTGCCTCTGGAAAGGTTGATGACTTAATGACATAAAAAAATGGTATTTGCTTCTCACAATCTTCTCTTTGTGACCCATGTTCTTCCATGAGACAATTAGAAAATCTAAAAATATGTGTTTAGAATTCTACCAGCTTAGCCTTATTTCTGTATAAGGGAGACTTTGCATCTTTCAGGGCAGCAGGAGACTCGGCCAAAGATGGCAGGTCTGGCACCATGGTGCTGGCTCTGGAATTCAGTGCTAGTTTTCTGACCTCTGCAGTGCATGATGTCTTCATTTAAATCAGATGACAAGTTTCTCAGATCCTTTGTACATGTATCTGCAAGAATGAATAACATTTAATGCCAACTGTCATGTTAGATATCATTTCTTAAATTGTTTATTGTACATGCCTTCAGGGTACGATTTTTGTCTTTTTTGTGCACTACTGTTTTCCTGGCACTTAGAACACTGGTTCAGAGGTAATAGGCACCTACTAAATAATTATTAAATGAATGAGTGAACCAGAACCAAATGACTTAGGAATAAATTTGTAGCTGCCCATGTCACAGAGGTTCAGGGAAATAATCGATCCGCTTAACCACTACACCCCCTTCAAAGTATGATTGTCTAAACTGAAAAGTTAGACATTGGTTTCCTGCTTAATTTCCAGTACTCTTGGGAGTGGTGCTACATTAATTTCACTTAGCTCAGTGGTTTGCTAACAGCTTGAATGATTTCAACAACCCTTTCCCTAGGAGCACTTTTTGATGAAAGGAAGGGTGGGGTGTGAATAAGTAGAAGAGAACAAAGATGGATAAAGGGCAGGAAAAAAAGGAAAATGAGATGTAAAGACAGACTTTGAGTGTGTCATGACTTTGAGCAAGACAATGTTGCTAATATGTAGGTCGAAAAATACTTTGCAATAAATTTCATATTATGGTCTGTTAATTCATTTATGGTCCTGTGGCCCCAGGAGTTTGTATCATGTAATCATCTGCAACACGAAATGACCAGGGCTTGAATTTGCTGAATCTCTGCTAATTCTCAGCACTGCATGAGGGTACCTAAATATAACGCTTCAGGAGAGTAAGCTGTTATTCTCTGGAGAGTGAGTATGTTGACCTCATGGTTCAACATACTGCCACCTTACATGCAGTGCATTTAATAGACATATATGTCTATTATCATTGTGTGTCAGTTATGCCTTGAGAAACATGTTTGAAAAAATGCTAACACTCTTAAGTGTCTTGAGGGAATGTCAAAGATCAAATTCGTTTCCTACGTGCAAAATTTGTAGTTAGGTAGAAATATGTTGAAGTCATGATCCAAAATGAAAAATCGAACCCCTTAGAATAGTCATTAGACAACAGACAGCTTCTAGCATAGTGTCTGACATGTTATAGTTATTTAATAAATATTTGGTATATGGGATGACAGGGAAGAAGAGAGAGGAAAGAATTTTTGTAACTGGCTCATCAATTTCAGTTGTAAATGCAACTAGCCTCATGGTTCCATAGGTTGTTTCTATTTTGAGGTTTTAGATGGTACCCTTAATAGTTACTCCTACCTTTTAGATGTATGCAACTAGATACTAAGTAGACTAGGGAAAAAAGAGTAAATCTGTTTTCCCAATAGAATGAAAGTAATTTAAAAACAAAAAGAACAATACAAAGCCACAATCTGAATTTGTGTATGCTAATTCACCTCCCTCTGTCTCAATTTCTTCATCTGTAAAATAGAGCTAATAATTTGTATTTCATAGGATGGTTGGTGAGGATTAAATGCCTCATCTGTAAAAAGGTGTTTAGATAGATGTACCTGGCACATTGTATATGTCCACTGGAATGTAAGCTGTGAATGCTGGTGGGCCATATTACATAGATTAAGGCTGAAAGAAGAGAGCTGAAATGGACTTGATAGGGAAAATACTGTGTAGTGGGAAAAGGAAACGTGTCTTTTAGTAAAGATATGGGTGTTATGAAGAGAGGAGAAATCTTGTGCTTAATTCATTTGAAAGTCATTAATTAGTGAAAATGAAGGGGAATCAAGGGGTTGGAGCAAAGAGCTGAAAATGTAGCAACTTGTAAGCACAATTATGTCTTGACTTTCTAGGAGAGATCAGTATAGGAGCCTCCTGATTCCTCCACTTCCTTTCACTGCATAGTAGAGTTTAATTTTATTTGTGCTATTAGTAAAATGATTTGAGGTCCCGGGAGACATGCTGAGGTGATAAAGTATGGAAAAGCATTTTAGAAAGGTAAGATGGAATGCATATCTAGGCCACGCAGTTTAAATTAAACATTTTGTTTTTCCCATTACCTTCCTAGAATGAATGAGCTGTGATCTCCAGTTTTCCCAGATGTTCTGTCAGAATGACAGAGGAGTTCACTTTAAGAAACCCAATCTGATAAAAATTAGAGTTAGCTGGTTGTTACTGTATCCCAAGTGGACTCACCAGGAGGTAGCCCTTGGATGAGAAACTCTTTAAAATATTTAAGGAAAGAGACCATTGTTAACACATTTAGAAAAAAGTATGTGTTGTCAACCACATGATAATAGAAGAAATGAAACTTTATACTTATTTCTAAGAGCTTATCAGTTGAAATATAATGAGGAAATTATTAACAGTATGATAATCTCAGTCACTAGGAAGTTATCAGGGAATTTTGGGTGTTTATGATATGTCAATGTAGGTTCACCCTTGGTAAAAATGGTACCGTCTTGGTGACTGATGTTGATAATAGGGGAGGCTATGCATGTTTGGGGATAGGGACTATGTGGGAAATCTCTGTGCCACCTTCTTAGTTTTATTGTAGAATTAAATATGTTTGGACCTTAGAAATCATCTAGTCTCAACCCTTTACTTTAAAAACTTGGAAACTGAGGCTGAAATATAGCAGTTATTTTCCTAAAGTTATATTGTGAAACAGAGCTTGTTTCAATATCTGAGTACTAGTTATTATTCTCAGTGAATATTTGAAGTATCTGCAAAAAAATTTTTTTCTCATTGGCTCAGTATATTAAACTGGGCATCTAATTGTGCAAGTAAACCTTCAACATTAGCAATCACAGTTTCATTGTCATTACCTTTCAGTATTGCTCTTGGTCCTTAAATCTGTGTAAATTGCTCAACAATAACTTCTTATCTACAACTCACGTGGTCTCAGGTTTTAAAACAAAATAAGGTTGTTTCTGCTTATTCCTGACTGCTGTAGTATTGTGGTAATTTCAAGCTAATGGTTGGAGGTTTAGGGAAGATTTAAGAATAACTGGTTCCAAAAATATCTGTGTATTCATTTGTATGTTTTCATGTGTCTGAGTGTTCTCATGTATTTGTATGAATATGTTGGAGTGGGAAGAAGATATGTTTTGATTAGGTGTTTTATTTTATTCAAAGAACTCTTTGGAAAACCCAGAACATTTTGGTGGGATTATAGTTTGTAGAGGCTATATTGTGATAAAATCATTGAGTTTTAGCAATTCAGGTTAACAGATTATCTCTCATTTAGTGGTATTTTGATTTGTGGGCAGATAGTTCTTCCTGTTTTGAACTAGCCTCCCGAGGCACCCTGTCTTGCAGTGCCTTCCACTGGACAACATAAGCGAATTAAAAATAAATACCACATTTGATTTAGTTTAGGGATGTGTGTGTATGCGCACATGTATGCACGTTTCTTTGCTGCTTGTGGGAGATGTTTAAACTCTGTGGAAATTCATTAGAAAAGATGCATTGTCTGGTAATCCTGATAGCATCAACTGGCTCTTTTCTCTCAGGGTACAGTGGGGCATCTATTACTTTGTAGGGCCTGACTGCTAGAATTGTTCCCAGAGTTCAGGACTTCTGAACCACAATGGGCTTTACGAGGCTTTGTAGCCTTAATAAGCCCCCTGTTATTGGCATTTCAAGTATTGGTATACCTATCAAGTCTGGCCATGTGTCAGGAGAGTGGAGGCTTTCTTTAGAGCCACCACTGGTGGATCACATGCTTTTTCTCAAGAGAGCAAACAAGTACTTTTTGTTTAGATTCAGTAATGCTTGGCAAAGAAATATAGCTGTAATTATATATCTTAGTTTTTGTTCCTCTCACCCCATCTAAGTTTTACTCCCCCAACTCCCAACTTCATATAAAAGCAGCTAGCATTGAATCTGAAATAAATGTCATGAATGAATAATAATTTCTTTCATTTACACAGCAATTAAACCTGTTGAATGCTGTCTTAATGCTTTGCTGCACTCTAATTTGATTGGAAGATTTGGCCTTTGTGAATTCAAAGAAGAGGAAAAAATAGAAATTAAATACCTACTGAGACTGTTAAGGAGGACATTTTTCAGAAGGGTTCTTCCTCCTCTTATTTCTCATCTCATGTTTGCCCTCCACTTTCTGGGATACTTAATACTTAAGAGTTGTTCAATAAATCATTCTTTAGTTTGTGTGCCCAACAAAGCACCCCAGAGTCAAGGCCATCAGCTGCCACTATGGATAGGTGGTCAAGGGCCTATTCTGCTGCCATCATCAGATTGCTGTTGCTGGTCTTCTGGAACATTAGAGTTCTTTCTGGTTGTTTTCCACATTTCTTTGCTTCTTAACCCATACAATTCCAGTTGGTGAGTCAAAGGCCCATATGATCATGCTTGACACCCCAAAATATACTGAAAGTTAATGGATGCTTTCAGGTCAAGAGAACTTTCGGTTATCTACTGCTCTTCTGATGTTTTCTGCTTCTGCACAGTCTGAGTCACTCAGTCTGTCTCTCCTAAAGTTCTGTTTTCTCTAATGTGAGTCTAGTAATTCAAGTTGGAAGCCCACTTTGTTGTTCTTGGAAAGAAAGCATCTTCCAGTGTAAGTCAGTTTTTATATTAATAATAAATAATAAAACATTCATTCCTAGAACTCCCTCCACAGAAGTCTGTAAGTTCCCTGAGCAATAGTCACTGACACTGCTGTTTATCTGTTGAATAGAGATTGTTGCAGGTGTTCTGTCACAAAAAGCAATGTACTTAGGGACTATGGAATCCCCTTCATAAATCTACAGCATAGTGCATAAGGCCTGCCAGCATAGTGAGATATGCTACAAGAAGCCTCAGCTACCTGCTCATTCCCTTTGTTAGAGGAGCTGGCACTCAGGGCCAAGTGGCTAAGCCTCTTTGAGTCTCAGAGAAAAGCCTGGTTGTATTCTGTGAAGATTGTGTCTGTGTAGATTATGGGTAGTGAGTGAGGGCTTCCTTGCAGGGTTGTTGGGAATATTGGCTGAGATCATGGGTGTAGAAGGCCTGGCACTTAGCCAGAGTCAATAAATATTAATTCCTTAACTTCATCTGGAGACAAAGAGAATGAAAGTATCTAAGTTTTGTTTTGTTTGGGAGTCCCCTGTAAATATTCCCCTCTTCACTGCCTACTGTTACAGGAATTAATTTCCTTTGTTTGTCCTTCTTCCTGCTCACTTATCACCCTTTCCTTCCTTTTCAAAGTTATACCAGTTTTATTCAGGATAGATTTTTCCTTAACATCAAGTTCTAAAAATGTTAAAACTTATATTCTAGTATATATTTTAGGTAAATACTTCCTGGAAGTATTTGTTAAAATACAGGTGAACTCATGGATGTCATGAAGATAAAGGTTGTTTACTCATCAACTCTGTTATATAGTTTATGGTTGTGGATTCCTTCCAAATGTACCCTGGATTAATACATCTGGCATGGAATAATACATAGCTTTATTTATATATTTAATTATTTTCTATTTTGCCATAATTTAAGTGCTTTTACTTATGTGCTAGGTACCATGATAAATGCTTTAAATGCTTTATGTACATTAGGTTAGTGTTTTTCATGCTACTTGATTTTAAGCATCATGTAGGGGTGCTCGTGAAAAAATAACATACTCTCTACTCCAGACCTACTAAATCTGAGTATTAAAATCTAAATTTTGAATTTTCAAACCTGACTTCATGTTGAAATAACCCAGAATTAGAACACTTAAAAAAAATACTAAAGGCCTTCAGTCAAGATGATGGAGTAAGTAAACACTGTTTGCCTCCTCTCATGATCACATCAAAATTATAACTAGACTACAGAACAACTGTCATTGAGAATCGCCTGAAGTCTAGCTGAACAGAAGTCCTTCAACTAAGCACATATAGGGAAAAGCCACCTCAAGACTGATAGGAGGGGCGGAGACTTGAAACAGACAGGCCCTACATCCATCTGTGGTGCTTAAAAATTGAGAGGGACATCTTGGCTACAGAAGTTCCCCTTGAGGAGTGAGGGGTCCTGGCCCCACACCAGTCTCCTCAACCTAGGGTTACAGTGCCAGAGTGATGTCTTCACAACTTCTGGCTGTGAAAACCAGTAGAGATTGTGACTGAGTGAGATGGAGAGCTGAAGGAGTGCCTCTTAAAGGGCCTGCACATGAACTTACTCGCTGATGGACTCACTTGTTCTGAACTCTAGCACTGGGGCAGTACCTCAAAAGGCACCAGGGACATATGGGGAGGAAATGAATTGTGTGGCTTTGAGAAGAGGGCTGGAGGAGCAGCTTTCTCCCAAATAGAAATGATGGCAAGATCTATTTTTCCTGTGTTGAGCCCTCCCTTCACCCAGCCTCACACACAGGCAGGCATCATATCTGAGTGTCCATCAGCCCACCTAATACCTTTTGCCCTGCCCTGGAGATTCTCTCAGAGCCCACCCCACCCAACTTTTGGGCCCACCCAAGCTGCTTCCAGTGGCTTTTCCATACAAACAGTCTGCCTTCACTCATTTTGCAGACTTTCCTAAAATCTCTCATAGTTTCACAAAATCCAAACAAGCAGCATCTGGCTTCAGCATTCTTCATGACTTTTGCTAAACAGCCTCAAACCCCACACAAGCAGCAGCCAGCCTCACTTTACAGCCTCTCCCAGGCATCTCCAAACCCAGCACAAGTGACAACCATCTGCACATCACTTTGTAGCTCAAAACAAGTGGCCCTGGGCAGGGCACAAGGAGCGGCTGACCTTGGCCTGTACCAGAGCCCCTCCTAAGATGCCCTGGAACCAGCACACCTGGTAGCCAGCTTCAGGCTACACCAGAGCACCACCCAACTACCTCTACAAATTACACACCCAAAGGGCAGACTAGGCAACACCAGAATCTCAGTAAAGCATATTTTGCTTTGTAGGATCAGCCCCTGCACAACAGTTCCTTCACTGTAGTCCTTGAGCTCTCATGGCCAGTCCTCACAACCAATCAGCCTGAGGGTCAGTCCCTTCCACTGATGTACAAACAGCAACCAAGATTCTGCTACAAAAGGAAGGCATACACAACCTACATAAGGGGCACAAGTAGAGCACCTGGCTCAGGTGACCAGAGAGACTGAGCCACTGGGCCCCATCAGACATCTACATAAGGCCACTGTACTAAGACCAGGAGACATAGCAACCCTACCTAATACATAGAAACAAATATAGGGAAGCAGCCAAAGTAAGGAGACAAACATTTCCTAAATGAAAGAATAGAATAAAGCTCCAGAGAAAGAACAAAATGGAGACAAGCAATCTACCAGATTCTGAGTTCAAAACAGTGGTTATAAGGATGTTCAATGATCTCAATGAGAACTTCAGTGAAGAAATAGAAAACATAAAAATGGAGATAGAAAACATAAAAAATAACCAGTCAGAAATGGAGAATACTATAACTAAAATAAAGAATATATTAGAGGGAGTCAACAGTAGATTCATTGAAGCGGAGGATCAAATCAGCAATGTGGAAAATAAGATAGCATAAAACATCCAATCAGAAGAGCAGAAAGAACAAAGGATCCCCCCAAATGAGGATAGTGTAAGAGGCTTCTAGGATAACATCAAGCATACCAACATTCACACCATAGGGGTACCAAATGGAGAAAAGAGAGAGAGCAAGAATAGAAAACTTATTTGAAAAAATAATGATGGAAAACTTCCCTAACCTGGTGAAGGAAATAGGCACACAAGCTAAGGAAATGCAGAGAGCCCAAAACTAGATGAACCCAGAGAGGCCCATACCAATACACATCATTATTAAAATGCCAAAGGTTAAAGGCAAAGAGAGAAACTTAAAAGCAGCAAGAGAAAAGCAGTTAGTTATTTACAAGAGAGCTCCTGTAAGATTGTCAGCTGATTTCTGAACAGACACTTTGCAGGCCAGAAGAGACTGGCCTGAAATAGTCAAAGTGATGGAAAGCAAGGACCTACAACCAAAATTTATCTACCCAGCAAAGCTATCGTTTAGAATCAAAAGACAGATATAGAGCTTCCCAGGCAAGAAAAAGCTAAAGGAATTCATCAACACCAAACCAGTATTACATGAAATGTTAAAGGGACTTCTTTAAAAAAAAGAAGAAAAAAGATAAAAAATATGAATGATAAAATGGCATTAACTACATATCTATCAGCAATTACTAAAATAAAATGCTCCAAACAGAAGATATAGGGTGGCTTAATGGATAAGAAAACAAGACCTTTACATAGGCTACCTACAAGAGACTCTCTTCAGATTGAAAGACACACACAGACTGAAAGTAATGGGATAGAAAAAGATATTTTATGAAAATGGAAACAAACAAACAAGAAAGCTCAGTAGCCATACTTACATTGGACAAAATGGACTTAAAAAAAAGGCTATTACAAGAGGCAAAAAATGACCCAGTAATCCCACTTCTGGTTATTTATCTGAAAAAACCCAAAACATTACTTTGAAGGGACATATGTTCTTTGCTGCATTATTTATAGTAGCCAAGATATAGAGGCAACCTGTGTGTCCATCAGTGGATGAATGGATAAAGAAGAGGTGGTACATATATAGAATGGAATATTACTCAGCCATAAAAAAGAATGAAATTTTGCCATCTATAATAACATGGATGGACCTATAGGATATTGTCCTGAGTGGGGTAAATCAGGTGGAGAAAGATGAATACCATATGATTTCATTTATGTATGGAATCTAAAGAACAAAATAAATGAACAAACAAAAGAGAAACTCATAGGTACAGAGAACATTTTGATGGTTGCCAGATGGGAGGGCAGTTGGGGCAGATGTGTAAAAATGTGGAAGGGATTGAGAAGTTTAAATTAGTACTTGCAAAATAGTCATGGGGTTGTAAAGTGTAGCATAAGGGATATAGTTAGTGAATAATATTGTAATAACTATGTATGGTGGCAGATAGGTACTACATTTATCGGGATGATCATTTAAGTTATATACATGTCTAATCACTATGTCGTACACCTGAAACTAATATCATATTGTATGTCAGCTATAACTGAAAAATAAAATTATTTTAAAAAACCCACAAAGAATCATTGCTGGACTTACCGTGAATATACCAAAGTAAAAGAAATTGTCATCCAGAAAAAAATATATACCGAAGCTCAACTCCAGACTGTTGAAACCAGCATATTTGCTAGGTGGGCCTGGCCATCGTTTCTTTAAGCTCCTCTGGTGATTCTAAATGTGCAGCAATGTTGAGATTTAACACTCTCCCTAGGAGTTTCTTATACTCTGCAACCAAAACTAGAAAATGAACTGGTATTGTGCATTTAATCCTTACAATAACCTTGTTAGGAGAAATTAGAGGTTTGGAAAGGTGTGAGGTGATAACATAAGAATGAGAGTCTCTTGATCTTTTAAATCTTATATTCAAACAGTAGGCATAGTATTACCATCTATTTGGGAATGCAAATACCTTTTTATATTTATGAAATGTTGGCTTTGACATGAAATTAAGTGGACCGTCTCAATATGCCTTGGAACCAAGTATTTGTGTGCTAAGTCCTTTTGAATTTATACACCTGCAGATAGACATTATTAGTTCATATTATAAAGCTCAGTGGAAAAGAGAATGAGCTTGACACTTGAATTTATTAAACCAAGGTGGGCTTTGAGTGCACAGGCAGGCAGAAACAATTTAATATCAGCTTTTTTTAGAGGTTTTATGGTGAAACAATTTGGTGTAATTTTATGAACCGTGCCTTCATTCATGGATTCTTTTTGAATATGCCTAGTTTGTCCTCCTTTCCACAGCTCTCTCTGAAGGGACTTTGTTGCAGGTGCTGTTATTGCAGAAGAGCAATTTGGTTATTCTTTCTCTGTGGAACTCTGACCATGTGGAGCAAACCTGCCTCTAACTATCAATATGAATCACACTAATATTTTAAAAAACACTTCTTGTAATTCTAAGTGCTCCCCAGGTGGGAACCTGTGTCTCGTCTTTTGAATGGACCACGTATGCAGGAAAGCTGCCCTTCAGCATGAGCCCAGATGTTTTACTTAGTTTTCGCATATTTGAGAGGTTGCTTAAAGATGCTTGGTTCTGTACATTTGAGATTATTAATTTTATTCTTATGATGGCATAGAGAACCTTGGGTGTACACGCACACACGTACTCATTTGTTCAGCAGATTTTTGTTGAACTACTTCCATATGCCAGGCACTGTACTAAGTATTGGGGTGACAATATCAAAACCCAATACACAAAAATTTCTGCTCTCGTGGAGTATAAATTATAATGGAGAATATAGGAAAAAATAAATACATAAATCTTAAAGTATTTTGGAAGGTGAAATTTAGGAAAAGAAAGCATGTAAGGAGTAAAACGACTTTACCGTAGTTGAGAAATATTGAAATTTTTAATAATGTGGTCAGGGTAGACCTGAACAAGGTGACTTGAAAGCAGGTGGTTCTGGGAGGTAAAGGAGAAAGTCATGTAGATCTGGAGTGCATGAGGGGACCTGAGCTCCGCAGATTATGTCTACTGCCTACCCATAGGAGTTTTCTTTGTAATGGGGTTAACCGTCTCAACAAATTATGATCAAGGATCTACGAAATTATATTCTCTGATGAATTAGATTTTATCGTTAGCACTTGAAGGAAAGGGGAGGGGTCTGTGAAACTTCTTTAAAAATAACTTATTCCTGAGCTCTAAACAGATTTTAGTACCTCATGATTTTAGTACCTCATAATTTTCTGTCATGTTTTCACCCTGCTTGAGTAGTTTTGTGGATGGTGACCAAATCGGAAGACATGTATTATAGGTCCAGTTCTACCACAATTACTTGTGGGACTTTAAGGGAAAATGTTTAATTTGGTCATTCTTCTGTTTCTGATGTTTAAAGTGAAGGTAATTTTTTTTTTTCCTATTTGTTACATTCATCATGAGTGAAGACCAGGTGAGAAAAGGTATTATGAATTCAGAAGGACTATGTGAATGACATTTTTTTTTGCACAGTTTACCTCAAAAGAGTACCAAATGTTTTCTGGAAAAGGGTTTTAATTAACTTTTCTCCATCTTCCCCAAGTGTTTATTGAGAGCCTGCTATGTACAAAGCCCAGTGGTGGACACTAATTCCTTTCCTGGAGCAAGACATGTTTCTTTTAGGTCTGATTTCTTTGCTATCACTCAAAAACTTCATTAGTGACCAAGAAAAAAAAGAAAACAAAACAATAAAAATAGCCATATAGTTTTCAAATGTTAAGTGGTTACGAAAACCTACATTAACCATAGCACTGTATGTTGGAAAAGACTGAGGTTGGCTTGTGTAAGGGGGTGTTGGAGGAGTTATAACTTATGAATTACTGTTAAATGATGAAAGAAGGGTATTTGAAATGGGTGGAAATTTGTAACACCACACATAGAAGGGAGTGGCTTATGATGCACAAGTGAACTGAGGTAGCTGGTAGATGTTTGAGTATGTGCATGTGGGTGTGTTGTGTATTCCTGCACAGCTGAGTTCAACTGGTTGCAGTTTTCTGAATTCACTTGGTATTTCTTACATGTGAAATTGTATATAAGCAAATGCAAAATTCACATTATGCTTAAATTGTTCCTACTATAGCAATTGCATGGAAACTTTTTTTTTTTCCCAAAATAAGCTTTATGTCAGAATGATCTGCACAAGAAACATGATTCATTCTGGTATAATAAGGGACTACAAATGGAATAGAATGACTGAAGCATAATTTGGAAAGGCTGGATTGGCAGGAGTTAGTCAGAAAGGGAGACAAAGATGGAATCAAAAAGAGCTTTGTATGCTATGTCAGTAGGGCTTCAGATTTTGTTGTAATTGTGTATCTTTTACCTGTACCCGATTCTGTATTTAACTTTTCTTATAAAGAGCTAAGTCAGATTATTATGGTTAAAATGTCAGTTGTGTACAGTTTAACAAATTTAATTTAGTCACAAAATAGAAAAAACACCAGTGGGACATCTAATTCTAGTGAACATTAGAAAATATCTTTGTAATCTCTCATCAAACAGGAACAAAATAATAAAAGCAGATGATTAAGAGTTCCCATCTGCCCCATCTCCAGCCTTTCTTCGACATCATTCCTATGCAGAATAGCAGATGGCACCAGTTCTTGGCCACTGTCTCCAGTTATCTGTTACAAGGGATTGTTCTTTTTCCTGCTTCCTTTAAAAGAACAACAGCAAAAAATTGGTAATGGCTGACTATGTCCATTGGCTGGGGGCACTGATTTCCTGAGAACTAAAGAGAAGCTGGGCATTCAACCTAGCCTTCTGTATTGCATTAGGGCAACATAAAGCTGGGTCGATTGAAACTTTAGCTTTTATGTAGTGGAAGGCTTGTTCAGTGCTGGCTGGGAAAGGAGTTAGTACTAACAAATTTCAAAGACCTTAAAAAAAAGCAGAGGCTCTTGTAAGTTTTGTTCTGAGAATGATGATTACTGCCAGTGGTGGGTGGTATAGTGCTGGGTGACACAGAATGCAGGATTCATTCGTTCCAATTTTGCATTTGACCTCTCTGTAAACAAAATGAGCTTTTAACTAAACTGGGGAAAATGAGATTTGACAGATGAAATAGAAGTTCAAGGTGAAAGAACAGCTTGTAATACCTACCTGCAAAGAATGGACTTCAAGACTACTGAGTTATAGACTCATTGTTATCATTGAGGCAGTGTTTTTGCTTTAATAATAAAAACAATATAACTAAAGTTTGTAACTTTTTATTTGGGTTCTGGACAGTATTTTAAAATAAGTGATAAAATAAGTAAACTCTGAGAAAAGAGGGCAATGCTTACAGAAAGCCAGCATAAATTCACTAATTCCTTTTTTTTTTTTTTAAGCGAATCTGTGGGGATAGACATGTTATAGACACAATTCATTGGACTTCAGCAAAGTTTTTGGTTTGCTATCCTATTATCCATTTGTGAACAAGTAGAAAAACATAGCTTAGGTGGCATTATAATCATCAAGATTCATAATTAATTTTGTAACTATTTCCAAGGTCAATAGTTAAGAAAATGTGTTATATACTCTGGATATAACTCTCCATTGTCATTTCATAAATATATATCCTTAGCTCTATATTTTTCAGATTTTTTTCTTAACTGGGATGAAGATGTGGTTTCAAATGATGACGATGTGGTTTCCAGTGATGACAAAATAGGAGGGATCATAAATATGGTGGGTGGAAGAAACAGGACATGCCTGGATTTTGACTACCGGGGCAGTGGTCAAAATAAGATTTACTAGGGCTAAAGATGAACTTAAGTTAAAAAAAAAATTAAAAAAACTGAAAATTAAGAATTGAGAGAGACAATACTTGATTTTTAGCTGACACATTCATTGAGTCAGTAGTGTGTATTTGGCTGATGGTAAAGCTAATGGTATTTTCGAGTTCCTTAAGAAAAATCTAGAATGAGATAATTAGTCTGTGATTACTGTGTGTGTGTTTGGGAGGAGGGGATGGAAAAGTTGAAGATGGTATTTGCTCAGAGTCACAGGTCTTGTTAATGTTCACATTCTGTACATTTCAGCTTATTTGTAAATCACTCTTAACTTTAAATTCAAAAGATCCAAATAGCTGTGAAAACTTAGTTGATTTAAAAGCTGCTTTGGGAGAGAGTAAAACTACTGAAAAGGAGACTTTCGAATAATGGTTAAAAGACATTTAACTTGCCTAATGTTAAATTTTCTTTAAAAATCAGCTGTTTTAAGAAAAA
The DNA here is from genome assembly GCA_028627145.1 of Eidolon dupreanum. Lineage (NCBI taxonomy): Eukaryota > Metazoa > Chordata > Mammalia > Chiroptera > Pteropodidae > Eidolon > Eidolon dupreanum. Next base: position 19,380,022 of record CM053501.1, on the reverse strand, counting down.
GTCATTAGAAGATTGTGAAAAACTTGGTAGTTATATGTACATTTGGGGAAGCTGAGAGAACAACTTTCAAGGAGTGAGGCATAGATTTCCCATATTTTATCATATTATGAATTTAAAAATTCAGTTCCATATGCATTTTTTGCTTGCTGTAAATATATGTGTGTGTAATACATGGTAAGCCATCAGAGACTTAGAACTTATAAATGGCACGTTTCCTGTTCATTTAAAGATAATAAATAAATTAAAGAGAAACTAGGAAACGTTTCCAGGTTAAGTGGATATGATTAGCAAGGCAGAGCAGCAGGGGTTTCTGACTTGTTCATGCTTCGTTGGTAGAAATAGCAAGGAAGATCTAGGGTGAGAATCATGAATCTGAAGTTTTGGCAGACTTAAAGGCACAATCTTTTAAAATTGATTTTGGGAAACTGCTCCCCGTTACCCTCTTAGAACATCTTATTCTGATTTGAGTCACAGGTTCCTTCTAGTTCTAAAATTCATCTGGTACTTAGAGATCATCATTCTAATTCATTACTTTCATCTTAAAAACCTGAGACGTAAGGCTTAGATACTTTATAAAATGTTAGGATTTAATTTCGTTCTAATTAACATTTTTATACTTATAACAGCCTTCCTATAGTTCTGTTGTTCCCTGGAGGTAAAGATTATATTTTATCTCTTCATTTCTTCAGGACATGGCACAGTACCTGGCACATAGTAGGCACCTCATAAATATTTATGAATAAATATTGAGTTAAGTGGTTTAGAAATTAAGATCAAAATCCTCAGTGGACACAGTAGAAAACAGAATCTTTGGTTAAGTGACCTAGCATTGCAGCATTTAAAGGAACACATACAACTAACTTCTTTTACAAAGAAGAAGGCAAGGCCACACAGAAAGATGCTTCTGGAATTTAATAGGGGAGCTGATGTCTGAGCCTGGAAATTGACACATTGTCTCACTGAGGATCCATTGCTTATTTCCTTGGATTTAAGATGATTTGGAAAAGGTAGTGTTGAGGAGAGTTGAATCAAGGTCTTTAGGGTTTTACATCATTTTTTTTTGCTACTCTGGCATGCTGTCTGGATCTAGAGCACATCTCTTTTTAATAACTCCATCTCTTACATGTGAGCACAAATCCATATTTTTGCTTTTATCATTGGGTGAAGATGTTGGCACTGTTTGAAGCATAGGTAGGTACTTTGCTTTAAAGGAACAGTTTTGTAGCCAGGTTGTTCATCTTACATACTTGAGTAATGATTTTTTTTTACTGTCTTTTTATTAAGTTACTTCTTGTGGTGCTATTTCATGGTAATGATTTGTGTCATTTTGATTACCCAATTAAAGTTATATAGCTTTTTTTTTTTTAATGATAAGGTCAATCTCCTATTAATTTTAAGTTTTGCTATATGGCTCTGAATGTAAGTATGGTGTTGACAGGAGTACCAAATGGTTTTTTTTTCACTTGTAGAGAAGAATTCCATTAGATAATGTATAACTTAGGATGCTTTCAACCATGAGTATCAGAAAACCAGATCTGAACTTGCTTAACCAATAAGGAAATTTACTGGCTCACATAACTGGGAGTCCAGAGGCAGGACCTCAGGGTTGTTGGTTGATTTAATGACTTAATGAAGTACCTGTCTTCAGAAACCCAGTTAATTTCTATCTCATGTCTTAATATTCACAGCTTTTTGTGAACAGCTACCAGTAGCAGTTGGGGCCACATGCTTTACTTAAATCTAATTTCAGAAGGGTGGTAGTTTGTGTGGGGAGATTGAGAGAGAGTGAAAGCAAGCTGACTTCTCCCCCAGACAGAGAATAAAAGTCTTCGCCTTCTGTCTCTCTGGACCAGTTTAGGGTATAAGCACAAAAACTTTCACCCTGGATTGGCTTGTGCTGATTGGCATAGGCCTGAGTTCCTGACCAGTTCCCGGCAAAGAAGGTAAAAGGACAATGATGGGCTTAACCAGGCCTGGAGACAGAGTCAGTTCCTCAAGTGGCCTGGCCCCAGCTCTGTGAGGAAAGGGTGGGATGAATGCTGGGAAGGCCAAACTCAGTTTGACTTCGAATGGCACTTCTAATACTATAAACTGGTGGTCGTAGTTAGCTAAAATTTCCTATCAACAACTGTACTGGTTTATTTTGTTATGAGAATTATCTCTGGCTGTCAGTATGAAAAGGTTACAATGAAATACATCAGTTGTAATCTTTTCTAACTCTTGATTATGTTTATTTCAACTTCAGTATGGAACATTTATGAAGGAAGTAATATAGAGTGATTTGTCATAAGATACTCTTTCCAGGGTAACTTGAGATCTGGTGGACAAAGCAGAAAAGAAACAGTTGCCTTGTAAGGCTCATTAGCAGATGTGCAGTGTAGGCATACTGACTTTTAGATTCAGAGTTAGGTTTGTAGAGGGAACAGAGCCTCTTGGGTATACCCCAGTAACTGTGGAGTATCTACTTTTCTTGTCTACTCTAGAGTAAGTGCGACATTTTGATAATAAAACATTACGTTGTAAAAAAAAAAAATGTCAGTTGAAAAAATTTCATCAAAACTCTAAGCTGACCAAGATTCAACTGTGATCCTTTAAGACTGAGACTGTGACTGCATCTGCAGGAGAAAAAGAGTTCTGAGTGCTAAGAAAGATGTAGTTGATTATAATATAAGGTAGGATGATGTGAAAACCTAGAGGGACAAATCTGAGTTCAATGAATAACAAAAATTATCGTGAAATAGATAAACACATTGTCTTTAAAGGGCAAAAAAGAATTTGACAGGTTAAAATGAGGGTGTTGCAAAAGTAGACAGTAGTTTGTCTAGAAACCTCAGTGTTATAAGATATGGAATGAACATGCAGTGACAGTTTGGTGGATGTATAGGACACAGGAAGAGGAAAGATCCAGTGTGTCTGTCAGCACTGGTTGGGGTCACAGCATGCCAAACCCAGGATAAAATTTATGCACAATTTGGTAAGCAACAGTGAGCCATTTTTTTTTTACAAAAGGAATTTGTGACTTTATCTAAACAATGCATTGAAAGAATAGTCTACATTTATTTTACTTCATTTCTTGTAAACTGGACAGTGAATAATCGTTGTTGTTCTATTTGGTCCCCATCTATATGTCCCCATAGCATACCTTAGAATTCACATGCCAGTGTCAGAATTGATGTACTTTGCTGCCTATTGTATTTGAAGAAAATTCTGATAAAAAGTAAAAAAGTAGTGTTAAAATATAGAAATAAAATATAGAACAACTCTTTACACTCTTGTTCCCTCGTGTACATTGATGTAATTATCAGGTTTACCTGCTTGTGTTTGAAGGGGAAAGAAATGAGTATTATGTTCCATGAGCCAATGAATTATTAAGGTTAAGTACATCATGGCTTTTACATACTTAGGAGGCCAACCAGGATGCTGAGAAAAGCAGTGGAACTGGACCAGTCCTCATTTCATTTTTTTCCCTGGTATTTATTGGCTGTGTTGACCACATAAACCATTTACTTTTCTCACCCTCAGTTTTATTATTTATAAAATGGTGGTGGTTATTTTCTCACTGCCCACCAAACATAATTTTTATGAGGCTCAAATAAAGGAATGTGTGTAGTAGCAAAGGGGAAATTGTAAAGGATAGTAAACACCTGTACACATATAGGCATGCACTGCTTAACTACCTATTCTCACAAATGTGAGGTGATATTGTAATGTTGATTTGCATTTCCCTGATGATTAATGATGTTGAGCATATTTTCATGTGTCTGCTGGCCATCCGTATGTCCACTATGTCTATACAGGTCTTCTGCCCATTTTTTAATTGGATTTTTTTCTTGGTATTGAATTTTAGGAAGTTTTTTATATATAGTCATGGGCCACATAAAGTTTCAGTCAATGACGGACCACTTATACAACAGTGGTCCCATAAGATTATAATGGAGCTGAAAAATTCTTGTCACCTAGTGACATTGTAGCCATTCTAAAATCTTACTGGGACATTATTCAAATGTTTGTGGTGTTGCTGGTGTAAACAAACCTACTGCACTACCAGTCGTATGAAAGTAGAGCACATTCTATTATGTACAGTACATAATAACAATAATAAAAACAATGATACTGGTTTATGTATTTGCTGTACTTTTTATTTTAGAATGTAACCTTTCTACTTATGAAAGAAAGTTTGCTGTGAAACAGTATACCTAATGTTTTACAGGCAGCAGCTTCATACATCTTGTATTTACTACATCTCTTGATTGAATAATTTTGCTTGTGCTTTATTTAATTGTATTGTTTCATTCATCATGGCCCCAAAGCATACAAAGTCCACTTCTAATGTTGCCAGTAAAAGGTAACTTCCAGTGATTGACCTGGAAACAAAATTAAAAGTGATTAAGAACTTGAAGGTATAAAGCCAGTGATAATTATTGCTTGCCAGTCAGGCATATCACATTCCACCATAACTATGATCTGGAAGAAAGAACAAATTGATGGAAGCTGTAAAGAATTTGCTTCTTTGAAGGCAGACACTAACAAGAATTTGAGAAGGGCCTATATCAGACATGGAGAAACTTCTAATGGCCTGGATTGAAGACCAGACACAGAAGCCTATCCCTCTCAGGACCATGATGATCACGGCCAATGCAAAAACTTTGTTTACAATGTTGAAAGAAAAGGCTCAAAACTTGTCCCCCCTTATTAAGTGGTGGGCATGGCTCTGTTGTTAAAAATAAATGTAAATTGAATTATCTTGTACCTCTATTTTCATTTGTAATTTTATATTGCTATTCATTCATCAAAAATTTATTAGTATTTGTTGTGATCTCAACTCCATTCTAGATGCCAGGGCTATAGTAGTGACTACATCAGCCTAAAATTTCTGTCCTTGTAGAATTTAGATTCTCATAGGGAAAGAGAAACAATACAATTAAACAAATAAAAAACGAGTCAAATCAGGTACAATTATGAACAGTGGAGGAACATAAGGCAGATAAAGGGAATAGTGAGTCGTGGGTGGGGGTGCTACTAATTTAAAATAAGGTGTTCAGAAAATGCTTTACTGGTCAGATAATATTGGAATATTGAGTTATCATTTGAGACCTGGAAAGGCAGAGGGGATGGCCTATGAGAATATCAAGGAGCAGGGCATCATAAGCAGAGATAATAGTGCAGAGTCTCTGAGACAGAAGCAAGCTTAAAGGGGAGAGGAACATGGCTAGAGGTCAGTGAGTGAGAAGTAAGTAGTAAAAGTCAGAAAGAAAGGAAGGCTGGGCCAGACCTTGTAGAGCATTCTAGACTTTGGTCTAGGAAACTGTGAGAGGGTTTGGGGTAGAGAAATCACATACTGTATTTACATTATGGTCACTGGCTCCTGTGTTGACAGTAGGGACCAAGGTGGGAGCAGGGAGACTGGTTAGGCAGCCAATGCAGGAAACCTCCAGGGAAGAAATGATGGCAGTTTAGACCAGGGTGGGAGTGGGAGAGGTGGGAAGAAGTGATGGAATTCTGAATTTGGCTGTTAGAACTGACAGGATTTGCCTATAGGTTACATATGGCATGTGAGAAAAATATTGACTATTAACTTGGAAATGTATTTCCTCAATAGATTCATCAAGTAATATAATATTTCCTCTTTCATTCTAGTAGAAATTGGAAGAACCATTAGCAAATAATATCTAACCTCTGTTTAATATATATCACATGCTAGATTTTATTCTAAACACTTGAAATATAATTTTAGTTAATTCTCATATAAACATTATGATGTTATTATCCACTTTATAGATAAGGAAACTGAGGCACAGAGAAAAGAAGTAGCTTCCCCAAGATTACACAGATAGAGTTTTATAATCACATTCAACCTTCAAGACTATTGTGAAGTGTTTTTTTTTTTTTTTTTTTTTAAATTTAGAGAACATTTATTAAGCATCCCCCATGGGTAGCTGGTCTGTATTTCCAGATTATCTTATTTACATAAGACTGAACTCATTGTTATAATTATTACTTTTATATCAAGGTTCATTCTGTGGCCTAAGCTTCTGAGGGGACGGGAGCTGTGTTCTGTGTAAGCTTTGAATCTCTGAAGTCTGACACATAGTAGTGATTAATAGCTTTTTTTTTTTTAATGATTTTCATGCATTATGCTAGGTAAGACTGTTATATAAAGATCAATAAGACATGACCTCTTTCCCTCAAGCTCACTGTGAGTTGTGGATGGACCTGCCTCAACAGAGATTATCTAGATGGCTATTATAACACACATTTACTGTTTGAATTCAGGGGAAAGAGTTGCTCCTTAAAAGAGGGGACTTTGGGAGGTACACTGGAGATGGAACTACACCTGGGTCATAAAGACTGAGCTAGCCTGACAAAGAAGGGAGGGGTACTTGGAGCGGTGTACCAGCTGTGCAAAATCACATAGGACAACAAGACAGAGGCTGATGGAGCCTGAAGCAGCGACATTCCCAAATGCGATCAGTGACATCAAATAAAATTTTAAATTTTACTCAGTGTAATTCTAGCATATTTTATATGCATATTCTTAAGTTCTTAGAAAATTGGTTTTATATGTTTAGCATATGGGGCAACTCTTAATCAGAATATTTGATTAACATTGTATGCCAGTCCTTTGAAATTCTGACATTGGACTATATGTATTGTTTATAATGTTACTTCCTTTCTGACTTCATAAACCCAGCATTTAAAGTAGAGAGAAATGCATGCATGTGGTAGTGTGTAGTGCAATGGGTAGAGAAGCATAGCCCATCCTTTCCAAGTAGTCAGTTCATGCTTTGGGTCCCCCACCCCCACAACACTGCTCATTATAGGTTTTTATTTCTGAGCTCCTTAGAAGCTCTCCAAATCTAACATTAGTTTAACTACCAAATGACAAAAACTAGAGCACATGGTTAATTTTTCTTGGAAAAGGCAACTGGAAAAAGTTTCACAGAGGCTCACATGATGCTGTATGTCCATTTTTTTCTTCTATAGTGACACTTAAAATTCATTCCACATTGCCTATACGAGAAGGGGGTGGGTGGGTGGGGGGAGAAGCCGCATTCTATAGCTTTGTATGTTCCTCCAAAGAAAGAACGTGCTTGAAAAAAGAAAGGCAGCCTTTCAGATGTTGTCTGAACAAAGATATGGAAATGCAAGGCGAGAGCAGCATCTGGAGGTTTTCAAACACTGGAACAGAGGCTGCACGCTTCTTTTGCTGTTGGAAGAGTGAAAGCTGTTTTCTGTCATTTCCCATCTTGTCACTTCCAGGACCAACATCTTGCTACTTCTTGCACCAGCTGTTTTGTGTGTGTGTGTGTGTGTGTGTGTGTGTGTGTGTTTCCCTTCCACAGACAGATGGTACAAGAGCTTTGATACCCACCCCATCCCCCAGCCCAGTTCTAAAAAGGCTTGCTTGTGTGGTACCTTTATAAAATGATCACATGCTCCTGTCACTGCCTTTATCCTGTTACCAGAGCTGAGAAAGTAGCAGAGGGGATCAGTAGAGGCTAACGGCGTGCTTTGTAATGTCTCATGGAAATGCCTTACAGAAACCTTATTTCTACTGGTGCAGCCATTTTGTTTCTGAGTTTTACTCCTAAAAGGGGGAGAAGTAGGGAGAGTGAACTTCAATACCTTTGTTTCCATAAGAATATGGGATTTCTGATCTCGAATTCTCTGTATTCTGAACTCAAGATAGGAGTTCTGATATCGTTTGTCTCCCTAGGTTTTGGCTAAGTGGAATTGAGCACAGGTGGTATAGATATCTTTTCACAGGGCAGGATATTTAATTTTTTTATACCTATTGCATTAAATATTTGTTTTGGATTCCTCAGTGAGGATAGGATCTTAGAATAAATGCAGACAGTGCACTCCACATTGAGAAAATACTTGATTGAAACTACTTTGATTTTGTTTAAGTTTTCTTAAATTTATTATGAAATAAAAATAATAACCTCAAGAAGGGAGCTTTTCCTTTTTCGTTCAAAATAATTTTTTTAAGAAGTACCATATTCTTTGTAGAAAACTTAACAAAGTCTACTAAAGAAAAGCAAAATCATTTATAATTCTATAACAACCACTGTTAAGTTTGGTATATTTCCTTATAGCTTTTTCTTCAGAGTTCTCTGTGCATATATTTCTCTTAAACTTATAAACTCACATTAATATTTTGGTCATTGTCCAGAGTGGATTTGGTGGTAGTGGTAGTGGGAATGATAAAGATAGGAGCTAAGATTTATTGAATATTTATTATGAGGATCAAATGAAGAAATATACCTCAAAACACTTTTCAAATTGTAAAACAGGACTCCAAAATAAGGGGGCATCATGTGTCTTAGAGATCTTTGTCATTGGTAGCTGCATATGGTATGTGCATAAAACCTCAAAGGCAAGACTCAGTTCTTTCCTTAAATAAAATCAAAGTAACAGTTTGGAATCACCATATTAAGTCTTGCTGCAATTCAGAAGGAAGAACATAGCCCACTTGTGTTTTAATCAATATTATTTTCAGTCTTTTCAGTGCTGCAAAACTGTTCTCTTTTGATGTTAACTTTAAATATCACCCTTCCCTTTCAAACTTCTCCTAAATTTATCTTGTTTTATTTCTTTTCTACAGTGAAGCCCTCAGATATCTCAAAGAAAGTAGAGGATAAAAACCATGTCTATATCGGCATATATACCTGATTACTTA